>JAKFHU010002080.1:4838000-6047500 GCA_023783475.1 Daubentonia madagascariensis
GAAGAAAAAGGTAACTATATCTCTAACACTGAGTCATTTACTCCTTACCAGTTAGTTATGCTAAAAAAATGCAAAAATATATTCCATGTAAACATTAATCAATAAAGAACTGGAGTGACTATACCAACATCAGAGAAAATAGACTTTAAGAAAAAAAATGGTTACTAAAGACAAAGAAGGACATTGTATAATGACAAAATGGTCAATCCATCAAGAAGATACAGTGATTATAAACATTTATATACCTAACATAAGTGCTCCAAAATGCATGAAGCAAATTATAACAGAATTGAATGTAGAAATAAATAGACAATAAAAAATAATAGTTGGAGGCAGTAATACCTAACTTTTGATAATGGATGCAACAACTAGACAGGTCAGTAAAAAAACAAACAAACAAAACAGAAAAATTAAACAACAGTATAAACTAACTAGATCCACAGATACCTGTAGCACATTTCACCCATCAAAGCAGATACACATTCTTCTCAAGTTGATATGGAACATTCTCTAGGGTAGCCATATATTAGGGTACAAAACAAGTATCAATGTATTTACAAATATATATACAAAGTATGTTCTCTGACTACAGCAAAATAAATTAGAAATCATTAACCGAAGAAAAAATGGAAAATTCACAGATATGAGGAAATTAAGTAGTATGCCCCAAAATAACCAGTGTTTCAAAAGCATATAAAAAGGTAAATTAGAACATACTTAGGATAAATAACAACAAAAACAATGCACAAAAACTTATAGGATAGAGTGAATGTATATGGAAATTCAAGAGGCCCTAAATAGACAAAATAATCTCAAAAACAAAGAAATAAATTGGAGGACTCACACTTCCTAATTTCAAAACTTATGACCAAGCCACAGAAATCAAGACAATTTGTTACTGGCAAAGGATAGACAGAAAAATCAATGGAACAGAATTCAGAGTCCAGAAACAAACCCATACCTCTATGTAAATTGATTTTTCGTAAGAGAGCCAGGATAATTCTATGGGGAAAGGGTAGTCATTTCAACAAATAGTGAGGGGATAACTGCATATCCATATGAAAAAGAATGAATTTTGATTGTACAAAAATTAACTCAATGGAAAAAAATAAACACCTAAATGTAAGAGCTAAAACTATAAAATTATTTTGAGGAAACATAGTTTTAAATCTTCATTATCTTGGATTTCTTGTAATTTTTTTTACATATGACACCAAAAGAACAAGCAAAAATAACAAAAAAAATAGATAAATTGGACTTCCTTGAAATTAAAATCTTTGCACTTCAAAGAAAACTCTCAAAAGTGTAAAAAGACAACATACTGAATGGGAGAAATTTTCAATTATGTATTCAATAAGGGTCTAGTATATAAAATATATTAAAAACTCTTACAACTCAACAGTAAAAAGACAAATAACCTAAATAAAAATTAGCAAAGTATTTGATTAGACAGTTTTCAAAAGAATATATGCAAATGGCCAAGAAGCACATGAAAATATGTTCTACAGCATGGGTAGTCCCAGCTACTCGGGAAGCTGAGGCAGTAGGATCAACATCATTAGTCATTAGCTAAATGCAGATAAAAACCACAATGAGATATCACTTCACATCCACTAGGATGGCCACACTTAAGGGAAAAAAAACCCAGAAAATAGGAACCCCTCATACATTGCTGGTGAGAATGTAAAATAGTGCAGCCACTATGGAAAACAGTTTGGCAGTTACTCAAGAGTTAAACCTAAAGTTACCATATGGCTCAGCAATTCCATTTCTAGATATATGACCAAAAGAATTGAAACAGTTGTTCACAAAAAAATTTTTACAGGGATATTTACAGCAGCATTACTTATAATGGGCAAAAAGTAGAAACAACACAAATGTCCATCAAATGATAACTGGATAAACAAAATGTGGCATATCCATATGACAAAATATTATTCAGCTATAAAAAAATAAAGTACTGATACAAGACACAGCATGGATAAATCTTAAAAGCATTATGCTAAGTGAATTAAATGAGACACACAAAAGGCCACATATTGCCTGAAATCATTCATATGAAATGTCCTGAAGAGTGAAACCCATGGAGACAGAAAGTAGATCAGTAGTTTCCAGAAAATGAGGGGATGAGGGATTTGGTAGTGACTGCTTAAACAAGATTTCTTTTTTGAGTGATAGAAATGCCTTGGAATTAGGTAGTGGTGATGTTTGCACAACATTGTGAATGTACTAAAAAACCACTAAATTGTACACCTTATAATGATTAGATGAATTACATCAGAATTTTGAAAGAAGAATAAACATTATGAAAAAAAAATATTCTTTTAAGGAACAGGAATATAAAGGCCTAGTTCTTTTTGCTTTTGTAGCACATGGCAATAGTGAGACTCTTCCTCTGAGGGCCGCTGCTTCAAAAAATTACTACTTTGGAAACTAAGTGCTGAACTTGTCAGAGGAATCATTAAAAGGAAAATATTTATATCTCTTTACTAAGGCAGCTTTGTGATGTAGGCCTAATCCACAAAGAATTTAGAAATTGCTCCCCAAATCAAATGTAAAGATTGCTGCTCCATCAAATGTTGAAGTTGTCATGTTCTACTGTATCGTTTTCCAGCTACCTTTTATTTTAGGCAATTAACATAAGTTTTAGTGTCAGTTACAAACAATAATAACTATAATTATCTATTTTTGAGTGGTTACTTTGAACCAGATGCTATAGTAATTACATATACTACCTCTTCTACCACTCAAAACAATACTTATAAAAAGTTATTATTTTCTCCCCTTACAGACTAAGAATCAAAAGAAAAGAAGGTTTAAATAACTTTTCCACTATCATATAGTAATAGAGATGGAAATCACTAGACTTTGAACAAACGATTTCTTTTTTACATATTTCTGTTAACTCATATATAAGATGTGGTTATTGTCCTAGATCAATTATTTTCACACTTTTAAAACTATAAGCTTCTGGGAAGCAACTCAGCAGTACCCTTGGGCACTGTAGAGAAGCACAATGTAAAAATAACCTAATTGGAAATTCTCCAAGGGACTATGTAGCTCTTTCGAATCTCAGAATCCTCACCATTTTTCTGTGAAAGCTTGACTTTATATATGGACAATGATGAGACTTCATGGATGGACACAGTATTATTGGGAAACAAATTGTGGCACAGAGGTCCCTTATATTCTACTTGCTTCCTAGGAAGTTCAGTGAGACCAAGAATGTGTCTTCTTTTCTCAATGTATTATTTAATCAAATCAAGCATCAAAAAGCTTAAAATGTCAGAATTACCTTTGTCCTTTTAGAATAATAGCCCCTTTGATTTCCTGCAAAAATGTTTGGGGGGGTGTTTGTGTGTACATGAAATCTCCAAAGTAGAGTTTATATATATCCAAGTAGAGCTTGAAAGATGAAGAGGTGAATTTAAAGAAACTGGGACATACTGTGGTAGGTGAACACATGAAAGAAGGCAAGAAGTCACAGAACAAGTGGAAACTTTCAGAGGGGCACCTGTATTGTAGAGCTCCTAGGCCCTGAGTTTATGAAGAATGCAAAGCAGGGCATGCATCATTTAGGTGGCTGTTATCACAGGGAGAACCCACCATCTGTATAGAACAATCATAATCTACTAAAATTGTAGAAATTTGATCTTATACTTATGTCTCCTATAGTATGTGGACTGTCCAATAAAAATACATTTTAAATTATTTTAACTCATCCAAATGTTTACATAAACATAATTGACACAATAGGCATTTTTGAAATTTAATAAATTTTTCAAAAATGATTTTTGTACTGATAGACTTATTTAATCAAGATAAATGTTGGAATTAAAGAGGTACACATTTTGTCATTAAAAGATGTAACTAATTCTATGATTTTGGGGCCAGGCACAGTGGTTCACTCCTGTAGTACCAGCACTTTGGGAGGCCAAGGCAGGAGGATTGCTTGAGGCCAGAAGTTCAAGACCAGGCTGGGCAACAGAGTGAAACCCTGTATCTACAAAAAAATAATAAAAAATTAGCCAGGCATGGTAGCATGCACCTGTAGTCCCAGCTACTCAGGAGACTGAGACAGGAGGATCCCTTGAACCTAGGAGTTCGAGGCTACAGTGTGCTAAGATCATGCCACTGCACTCCAGACTGGGTGATGGAATGAGACTTGTCTCTAAAAAAAAAAGATAATTCTACAATTTTGTTCAATTCTTGAGGATTACAATGATCACAATTTTTGTATCTCATTCATTCATTCTTTCTTTGCTGTATTCAGAAATACTAGACACAAGATTTTAAGAAGTTTTAAAAATCTTTGATGAATATTTACAAGGAGTTATTTCAGAACCTATCATGCATTCCCTATATTATATAGCTTACCCTAAAATAAAATCTGATAACTATGGTAAGGCCTCTAGCAGTATAAGTTCTGCTGCCTATCTACCTCTTTCCCCCCTTGCTACATCCTGAAGTGCACTTCTTACTAGTTACTGAAAATTCACTGTCCTTTTATATCTCTATGCTTTAGTGTATACAACATATACAGCCTACTCTACCAAAGCAGCCACAGTTGCCATCAGTTGCGGTTGAACTTAAATAGCCCTTCATTTGAGAAGCTGTCCTCATAACTAAGCACCTTGGACATTCCTTAATCTGTTGGAAAATTTAGCATATTATTTTGTGCATCATCTATCAGTGATCTTTGGTACTCCAGGACAGAGGTTATATTTTACTCACCCAGCAGTGATCCTAGACTCTGGCAATTCCTGAGCTCAGTCCTAGGATTTAGAGGCTCAGGCTGTCACACTGAAACACAAAGATCTTTTGGGTTTTTTATTTGTTTGTTTGCTCAGGCCCAATTTAAAAAAAAAAAGTTTAGGAAATGATTATGTTGAACTGGCTGGAGGATACAGAGAACCAAGAGTGAGGGTCTGGGTGAGGGTGACGCTTCTGCCACAAGAAAGTACACAAAGAGCAGTTTCCCTTCTCTCAAGTTGACTTTCTCAAATTATCTAAAGAAAATGTCTAGGCAGATTGGGTTCTTTAAATACTTATTAAGGTAGTGGGTTTACAGGAGGGCTTGAATGAAATTCCTGAGACAAAATATGAGACATGGAGGTTGAGCTTCTGCCCACCAAGGCTTCTCACAAGCTTGACTGGGTCAGTATTCATATCAGATTCAAGCAGGTCCAGTCCCTCCCAGAAAGTCCTGTACGTGAACTTGGCTTCCATCCAGCCCCTACCCCAGCGGATTTGTTTTACCATTCAGACTATGAGGTGAGAGGTCTGGTGCTGGGATAACATGGCATCTTTAGCCTCTTGTTCATGAGGACAACTCCAGGAAAATGGGCCTAGGTGTTGGATTGTGGGCGAACCTTGATTTATCACTTTTAAATATTAAGGAATATGGTATTTTAGCTTCTATCTGTATCTTATCCCAAAAGCCAGAAAAGTTAGGGACCCTATTCATCTTTTTCACTATCAGTTAGCACAGTATGTTATTCAATATATCAATGATAATACTAATAGTAATATATATCCTACTATTGAAAGTAATCACTATTGATTGACCACATAGTATGTGTTAGACATTGGTTAAGCAGACTTTATCTCATTTATTTATTCATCTATGAGTGATTAAAAATATTTATTGAATGTGTAATGTACTGGTATTATTATTTGTGTATGTGGATGAAAAAATTAAGACAGAAAGATCAAACATGGCCCTCAAGGCTTTGTAAATGGATATGAGAGAACCAAAATTTGAATTAAATCTTTCTGCTACAAAAGTCCATGCTTTCAACTACTTTTCTATATATTCCCTGGATAAATGAAACTTCTAAGTGGATTATTAGTATGCGATCATGACAAAATAATACACTTATGTGTATGCATAGTAATTTACCATACTGATTGCATTTGTTTATTTTTTAATAGACTTCATTTTTTAGAGCAGTTTTAAATTGCTAGCAAAATAATTGAGTGGAAAACACAGAGTTTCCATATACCTCTAGTCAGTTCCCATATATGCAAAGATTCCCCCACCACAAAGATCCTACACCAGAGTGGTACATTTGCTACAATCAATGGATCTACATTGATGCAACATTTTCACCCAAAGTCTATAGCTTACCTTAGAGTTCTCTTGGTGTTGTAGATTCTGTGAGTTTTGACAAATGTGTAATGGCATATATCCACCATTATAGTATCGTAGAGAGTAATCTGACTGCCCTAAAAGTCCTCTGAGCACCTCCTACTCATCCTTTCCTTCCCCCTAACCCTTGGCAGCCACTGATTCTTTCACTGTGTCCATAGTTTTGCCTTTTCCAGAATGCCATATAATTGGAATCACACAGTATGTAGTATTTTCAGATTACCTTCTTTCACTTAGTAATATACATCTAAAGTTTATCCATGTGGATTGATAGCTCTTTTTTTTAAGTGATGAATGGTAGTGCTGAGTGGTATAAATGTACCACAATTTACTTATACATTCCCATACTGTCGGACATCTTGATTGCTTCCAAGTTTTGAAAATCATGAATAAAGCTACTGCAAACATCCATTTGAAGATTTTGTTTGGACATAAATTTTCAATTTATTTTGGTAAATACCATGGACACAATTGTTGGATTATATGTTAAGGGTGTGTTTAGTTTTGTATAAAACTGCTTTTATAGATAAAACTGCTTTGAAAGATAAAACAAACTATCTTTCAAAGTGGCTGTACCATCTTGTATTCCAAAATGAGTGAGAGTTACTGTTGCTCCACCTCGTTGTCAGCATTTCATGTGGTCAGTGTTTTGAATTTTGGCCATTCCAACAGGTACGTAGTGATAGCTCATTGTCATTTTAATTTGCAGTTCCCTAATGAGATCTTATGTTTATGATGGTTAAGTTTATGTGTTATATTGACTGGCTTAAGGAATGTCCAAATACCTAGCTGGTGAGCATTATTTTTGGGTGTGTTTCTATGAAGGTGTTTCTGAAAGAGGTTCACATTTGAATTAGTAGAATGAGTAAAGAAGATCTTCCCTCACCAATCTGGGTGGGCAGCATCCAATCCATTGAGGTGTTGGATAGAACAAAAAGGCAGAGAAAGGCAAATTTTCTATCACTCTTCCTAAGTGGGGACATCCATCTTCTCCTGCTCTGGGACATTGGAGTTTCTGGTTCTTGAGCCTTTGGACTCTGGGACTCACACCAGTGCCACCTGCCTGGTTCTCAGGCCTTCAGATTGGAATAAATTACATCACTAGCTTTACTGGTTCTCCAGCTTGAAGAAGGCATGTCATGGGACTTCTCATCCTCCATAATCACGTAAGCCAATTTCCAATCAATACACACACACACACACACATACACAGTCATGTGTCTCTTAACAATGGGGATTCATTCTGAGAAATGTGTCAGGTGATTTCATCATTGTGCAGACATCATAGAGTGCACTTACACAAACCTAGATGGCACAGCCTACTACATATATAGACTATAAATACAGCCTATTGCACGTAGGCCACAAACTTGTACAGCATGTTACTCTACTGAACACTCTAGGCAATTGTAACACAGTGGTAAATATTTGTGTATCTAAAAATTTAAACATAGAAAATGTGCAGTAAAAATATGTTATAAAAGATAAAAAGTGGTACACCTGTGTAGAGTACACACCATGAATGGAGCTTGCGTGACTGGAAGTTGCTCTGGGTGAGTGAGTGAGTGGTAAGTGAATGTGAAGGCCTAGGACATTACTGTACACTGCTGTAGACCTTATAAACACTGTACACTTAGGCTACATTACATTTATAAAAACTATTTTTCTTTTTTCAATAATAATTTAACCTTAGTTTACTGTAACATTTTTACTTAATAAACATTTTAATTTTTTAGAGTTTTTGACTCTTTTGTAATAACAGTTTAAAACACAAACATATTATACAGCTGTATAAAATATTTTTCTCTTTATATCCTTATTCAATAAGTTTTTGTCTATTTCCAATTTTTTTTTTACTTTTTAAACATTTTTGTTAAAAACTAAGACAGAAACATACCCATTAGCCTATCCAACACAGGGTCAGGATTATCAATATTAGTGTCTTCCACCTCCATATTTTGTCCTACTGGAAGGACTTCAGCAGCAATAACACACAGGGAGATGTCATCTCTATGATAACAATGCCTTCTTGAAAATACCTCCTGAAGGACCTGCCTGAGGCTGTTTTACAGTTAACTTTTTTTTTAATAATCAGGAGTACACTCTAAAATAATGATAAAAAGTATAGTACAGAAAAACATAAACCAATAACATAGTCATTTATTACCATTGTCAAGTATTATATACTGCACATAATCGTATGTGCTATACTTTGATAAAATTTGCAGCACAGTAGGTTTGTTTACACCAGCATCACCACAAACACATGAGTAGTGCATTGTGCTATGACTTTACAACTGCTGTGTCACTAAATGGTAGGAATTTTTCAACTCCATTATAATCTTAGGGGACCACCGTTGTAATATGTGATCTGTTCTTGACAAAAATGTCATAATGGGGCACATGACCTTATGTTTGGGGGGTGTGTGTGTGTATGTATATGTGTGTGTGCGTGCGTGCGTGCGTGTGTGTATGTGTGTGTATGCCCTATATCTCCTGGTAATTCTATTTTTTTGGAGAATCCTGAATGCAAAGTTGAATATCTTTTCCCATGATTATTTGCCATCTGTAAATCTTTGGTGAGGTGTCTGCTCAGGTCTTTTGCTCATTTCTTGATCAGGCTGTACATTTTCTTGTTGTTAAGTTTTGGGTCCTTAGTTTATTTCAGATAATGGTCCTTTATCGAATATGTCTTTTGTAAGTACTTTCTCCCAGTCTGGGGCTTGTCTTTTCATTCTCTTTGTATCTTCTACAGAGCAAGAGTTTTTAATTTTCATGAAATACAGTTCATAAATTATTTCTTTTATGGATAATGTCTTTGGTGTTATATCTAAAAAGGTGTTGCCAAACCCAAGGCCACCTAGATTTCTTCTATGATGTCTTCTAGGAATTTTATAGTATTGCATTTTGCACTTAGTCTGATTCATTTTGAGTTAATTTTGGTGAAGAGTAAAAGATCTGTGACTAGGCATTTCTTTTTTATAATAACCATTGAGGGTAAAAGTTGAGAAGATGAATATAATATAAGGCCAAATTTGTAAAAATGGAAGAAATTCTGATCTGATGAAAAATCTATTTTTATTTATAGTTAATACTTTAGCATGTAGGGGATTTGATAACACGCTCTCTATGAGTTCAATGATTCTTTGTAATTCTAACATTCCATGACACTTTTAATAAAAATATCATCTTGCTTAGTGTCAGCAAGAAATTAGATGGCAGTCTGTGATGATGACACACAATGAATTGTATCTAAATACGTGATTGGAAGTATATTAATCAGTGATGTATTTTTTAAAAAGGATTTTTAACATTTATTTTGTATAAAGTAATTGATTAGGCACTTTGGAGGACATAATGATAAATAAATTATCATACATGCCTTCTAAAGCACCTAATTAATGGAAGTGACAGTCGTAGAAAAATTTATCTATGATAAAATATACTCCAGAAGTTATAATATGGTTGTAAACAAAGAGCTATGGGAAAATTAAAAAGTAATGTCTAAAATAAACGTTTCTTATATTATATAAAATATTCCAACTATGAAAGTTGGGAAAGGCTTATTTGGGAGATACAAACTATTCTGGTCTTTGATAGATGGATTAATTGACCTTGGTGGTTGCCTTCAATTAGTAGCCATTCTAAAATATCCCTTGTTGTGCAGTAGTTACTTATCTTGGGTGTAAATGAATCTACCCTGATTCAGGGATCATTGCTATGAGGCAAATGCTGTGTGGCATGCCCTGGACATTGTAATTGGTTCAAGACTAAGCATTTGATTCACATTAGTTTAATACAGTGAGATTCAGAGATTTGTTTTGTTTTGTTTTGTATTTGGTTGAGGGAGGAGAATACCTCTCTCAACCTCAAAGAGTAAAAAAGGAAGCATCAAGCGTTGTGAGAGAATGGTAGTTATTCTATTCTTAGAAAGGGAGAAATCCTAATGATTAAACATAGTGTGGAGGATAATATAGGTAAAAGAATAGTATAGAAGCCACAGCCCTGATCCAATCTTGAACACCAAAATAAAAAGGCAGTTTAAATTATTAGTTAACATTTTCCATTAACATCAATGAAATCTTTCATTGGGTTGAATTTTATGTTATATTGAAATTAACTGATCAGTGAAGTTATTCAGTATGTCATGGGATGGGGAAAGTAAAGTATAATCCCTGAGGAGGATTAAACACATGGAACAGAAAACATTGATATGGAAAAGAATGGAATAAACTCAAGTAAATATAACATATGATTAGGGTGTAAAGATGACTTCAGTGATAGAAAAATTTAGAAACAACCAGTGGGGATAGATAAAGGAGATAAGGATTTTCCTAAATGCCATGTTAAGTAACGGTGTTTCAGTAAAGGGATGGCGTGATCAGACCTACACTTTAGGAAAACATACTTTATGCTAATGTGGAGGATAGTTAGGTAAAGAAAAGTAATATCATGTAGTAGAAAGAGCACAAAATATAGTCATAAGCATGCAGATTTGAATTCCAACAGTGTGATTTGAGGAAGTTAGCTTAACTTTGTCAAATCACATTTTCCTCATACACAAAATATTATAGAAATGTTGTTTCTTAATCATAACAGTTAATGTAAAGTTCAGAGGCAAAAAAAAAAAAAAAGCAAAGAGGCTTTTAAAATAGTTTATGGAAAACAAAATGTGACCCAAATTGGGGTAGTAAAGGGGAAATAAAACTGGTTGTTGAAAAGAACCATGTAGGCAACTGGTAATATAAATTTGTGGATTTATTCCTGATTGGCCACTTACCTAGAGATGTCTAACAGGGCTGAATAAACTTCAGTGGGTATTTTTTCTTTATTTTTGGCTATATCAATCTAACTTCTAATACATATAATTACTTTTTCTATTCTAAAAAATCATTCCAGTTATTTTAAAGGACAACTTACATTTATCACCAACCTAAATGACAGATATGTCTATGATTTTCATTTACTTTCTGGAGAGGATACAAAATGTTTTAACTTATATATTTCCTACTGCTTTCAATATAAACAAAAGCACTTATTTATTTATGAAATGTTAAAATTAAGTTTCCTCACTAACAATACAGTTAGAAAGGCAAGTGTCCTCCCATAACTTAGTAGATGGGTTTGAAAATGAGGGTCCAGGAATATACATTATAAGGAGAATATTTTTTTCTATTCATTTTGCCAGTTGTTGCCTAAATTATTGTTTAATTCTCTTCTAGTAAAGTTAAAAGGAATAATATAAAAGGACAACCTGATCCCTGGGAACTTCAAACATGAGTTATATATTCCTTACAAGAAGCTTATGAAGATATAGATCTGGAAGTGGGACAACATTTTTGAGAAGAATATATGTAAGGCTTATGAGAAGGGTGAATAATTGGATGAAAACAAAGGTAAATATCAGACAATACTGAAACTGTGGAATGGATAATCCCTAAAATCAAATAATTTCTTTTCAAATAAAAAATGGCTTATGTTTTCCCCTTGCCTGAACTGACTCTGAAAACGCACATTTTTAAGGGAATGTAATAACAGGCAGGATTTAAGAAGGCCTGAATTGTAGCTCCAACTCCACCATTAAGTAGTTAAAAAAAAAAGAATTAATGCATACATATGATTGTATTTTGCATCTGTAATGCTCCAGGTACTGTCCTATCATAACCAGAATCTGATTTGATTAAATAACATCTCTTTTTTGTAGGCAATATTTCCTTTTCACAAATTAAGAATGAGAGACTCAAAGAGATTATGTGAATTGGTGAAGATCTTACACCTAGAAAGTGGTCTGGGATTTTCTATTTCTAACTACTACAATCCTTCCGCTGCATTACACTTCCCAAGGAGCCCACAGACAAGTTACTCCTTTCTAGACCTTTGCATCCTCTTATGTACTTAGGCACTGCATTAAATAATTTTCAAGATTTCTTCTGATTTTAAAATAGTGTGATTGATTTTCTGTGTAATCTGCAACTTAATTCCAGTGGTATTCCATAATTAACTAATTCAAGGACATTTTCTTTAAAAAATGAGAAAAAATGATTACCAATATTATTAGCTGGTGGAGAAGAAGGACAATCCATTTCTACTTGTTTTGGCCTCGTGATTAAGATTCAGGGTAAAATATCAGTGAATATTTGATAAATCAATATACTATAGTTACATAATACAATGCAATAATGCAATGCAATGTGACAACATTCAACCAGTGTTAACTAAGGGATCTATTCTAAGAAGCACCTCCATTCACCCCCAGGCCCCTCAGCCCCAGCTTTGTGGAAAGCACACTGTATCAGGGAGCCAAGTCAGAGGACACGGGCTTTAGTTCCAGAACTACTACTTATAATCTCTGTGACTTCGTGAGAAGTTCATCTGAGCATCAGTTTGCCAAAATGATCATTAATCTTGAGATCTCATTGGTTTTCTATAAGGACAAAATAGTTAATGAGTGTAAAAAGTCTTTGAAATATATTCATCAACTTACAAAACTAAATATTGCTTTTCCTTTTCTTACTTCATCTGTGGCTCTTTCTCATATTTCTCACTTCCTCCATTCATTCCTCTTTTCCTCTTTTCTTGAGTGAGGCAACTGTCAGTCAGCTGCCAGAGTTGAGAGTATAAAAACGTAGTCCTCAAGAATTTCTGTAAATAAAAAGAACAGTAAAACTTTATAAGTAATAGAAGTAAATACAGAGTAGAACAGGAGCACAAGGTACATTAACCCTGGCTGAGGAAATCAGGAAGTTCTTCCCAAAGGACATAAAGAATAAGTTTTGGAAACTAATTTGAAGTTAGCCAAGCAAAGAAGGAGCATGGTTGGTGAAGACATTTCGGACATAGCAAGTACCATAAGCATAAAAAGTGTTTAAGAATACAATCAATTCAGGAAACTGCAGGTACTTTAACATGGCTGACACATTATGCACTTGGGACTGGTAGCAAATAAGAGAGAAAAATGTTAGGGTGAAGATACGTTTAGGAGTTTAGATATTTCTTATAGATAATAACGGATAACTTTGCAGGATTATAAACAAAAAATTAAGTGATACCACAGGATTTTAATGCAATCCCTTTAGCAGAAGTTTGAATGCATTGGAGTGAATGGAGAGACAAACCCAGAGATATAGATTCAGGTTACAAAGGTTGTTGCTTTAATTCAGGAATACTGAGGGCCATAACAAACACAGCAGCACTGGGAAAGAGGATAGGATGAATTTAGAGCCACATGGAGAGAATCTATTCCGGGTAACTAATTTCACGATGTATTATACAGTTTCTTTGGGCTGTCATCACAAAGTACCACAAACTTGGTGGCTTAAAACAATGAAAATTTATTCTCTAATAGTTCAGGAGGTTAGAAGTCCAAAATCAAGATTTTAGCAAGGCCATGCTCCCTCTGAAACCTCTAGGGGAAGATCTTTCTTTGCTTCTTTTGGCTTCTGGTGGCATACCTTGGTTTGCTGCAGCATAACTCCAATCTCTGCCTGCATCTTTATATGGTCATCTTCTCTTTGTGTCTGTCTTCACATGGTATTCTCCTCTGTGTGTCTGTGTCCAAATTTCTCTCTTCTTATGAGGAAACTAGTCATAGCCATATTGGATTAGGTCCTATTCCAAGGACCTCTTTTTAACCTGATTACATCGGCAAAGACCCTATTTCCAAATAAGTTTACATTCACAGGTACCAGGGGATAAAACATATCTTTTGTGGGGGTACAATTCAACCCATAACAAATATAAAGCATGAAAAACAAACAGAAGAAGTTGACAATGGCACTTAGATTTCTGGCTTGGATGACAAAATGGTCAGGTAGAAAATGATGCCACACATCAAAATAGGAATACAGAAAGAAGAACAATTTTTTTGGGGGGTGAGATAACAGTAGTGGGAGTTAGAGGCAGTAAAGTGTGTGAGGATTTCAGGTTTGTTCACATGGGTTTGAGGTGCCCTCAGGACATCTAAATGCAGGTAACTAGATGGCAGCTGGGTATAAAAGTCTAGAGTTTGGAATATCTGGGATGACAAAGTAGACCTGCTGTATTTCTATTGCTCAAGGAAATACCTGTACTTACAATGAGTCAGAAAGACATACATGAAAAGAGAAAGGAGGTGAATACTACTTATTACACATTATTATAGACATATTGTTTTTTAAAATGTTTTGTCATATATAGTTAAGGTATATAACATGATGTTTTGATATATAAAATATATAATGAAATGATTACTACAGTCAAGCAAATTAACATTTCTAGCAAGTTTCCATCATCTCCGTAGATAGTTATGTTAGATTTCAGATGGTCTCAACCACACACACACAAAAAGATAACTGTGTAAGGAGATGATGGATGTGTTAATTTCCAGCATATAACAAAATAATATCAACTGTAGTCATCAGGCTGTTCATTAGCTCACTAGACTTATTCATCTTATATAAATTCTACTTTGTACTCTTTTATGTACATCTCTCCTTCTCAGAACCCTTACATAAAAGCCAGAAGTAACAGCCCTTCCAGTCTGTTTCTAACACATTGGCTCTTTACCATAAGCTTAACTCCCTCAACTCTAAAGGTGCCAGCAATGAAAAATGTTTTTGGAGGTGAGGGCAATCCTTAGCACCTTTTTTCAGTTCTTGAAAGTATGTTTGAATCAGTTTAAACATTTTTGCTGCCGTGTATGTAAAGGAAAGGAAGAAGTTAAGGCAAGACCCTTTCATTTTTTAATGTACTTCACAGCTTTATGAAGATTTTGTAATGTTGGTCTGTAGTTAGGTGGAGCTACAAGCAGCATTTTGTTAGCAAAATTTAATATGAGCTAAGTTTTGAAAGTCCATTTAGGACAGGAAAGAAAAAACTGAAATAAAGTTAGTGGAGTAACTAGAGACTGGGAATATGATTGTGAAAGTAGATATAGGTTGATCTGCCTAAATGAAACAGGAAAAATAGTAAATATTGCTTTTAATTAAAAGTGAAGAATTAATAAAAGACATTTTAATGTAGACGGTACATTTTAGCATTGCTTAGTTTGTTATAAAAAGGTATGTTAGTATATCAACATAGATTTTGTTTAAACCAAATAATTTTCTAAAAAGTTAAGGCATAGAGATATCAAGATTTTTATAGGAGATACTAAACAAATACATTAACTAGTATATTAACTAATAATACTAATGTGATACACATAGAATAAAGTAATGTTGACCACTAAATCAGGAAACACCAAATATAGCCATTTAAAGAGGTGATGATGCTTTCTGAATCCCTTTTCTAAAGTCAGCCTTGTGAAATTATACCTACTGGGAACTTGTCAATTTTTATTTAAATTTTCTAATTCATTGCCATTGAATTTGTGGTAAGCAGAATAATGTCTCTCTCCCTTCCCCTCCCCAAAGTCCACATCCTGTCCTGGAACCAGTGAATATGTTAATTTACATGGCAAAAGAAACACTGCCGATATAATTAAATTAAGGGTCTTGAAATGGATAGATTACCCTAGATTTATCAGTTGGGCACAATGTAATCACTAAAGTCCTTATAGGAGGGAGGCAGGAGTATGAGGCTTTGAAAATGGAAGAAGGAGCCACAAGCCAAGAAATTTCAGGTGGCCTCTAAAAGCCGGAAAAGGCAAGAAACAAACCCTTCCCTAGAGCTTCCAGAGGAATACAGCCATGCGGATATGCTGATTTCAGCCCCTTGAGACCTATTTTAGAGTCTAACTTCAAGAACTACAAGATAACAAGTTTGTGTTGTTTTAATCCACTAAATTTGTGGTAATTTCCTAGAGAAGCAATAGGCAACCAATAGAGAGTTGATGATTTACTAAATTTTTAAATATAAGCCACATCTGTAGTTATTTTTATTTTTCATTCATAGTATTATTCATCTATGCATTCATTCTCTTTGATTAGTCTCAACAGAGTCACCAATTTTATTATCTTCCAATAACCAATATTTGATCTTACTGTTTTTCTCTATTGATTCTTTTTTCTTTCTATTCCACTGATTTTTCCCTCATATCTTTACCAATTCATTCATTCTCCTTTCTTTGGCTATGTCCTGGTCCTTACCTAAGGTCTTAACTAAAACCTTTAGCTCGTCAATGTTAGCCTTCCTTTTTTCCTTATATACACATTTAAAGCTATGAATTTTCCCAAAATAATATTTCAGCTATAACAATATATAGAAAATTAATTTTAAGGAATTTTTAACTTTATTATAACTTTGTAAAATATATGGAGATTTTTGAGTTTATCATTATCTTATTAAATTTTAAAATTAAAAAATTTTTATTTTGAAAATTACAACTTACAGAAAAGTCACCAGAATATTATGATTAACTCCAGTATACCCTTTCCCTGAATTCACCAATTGCTCATTTTTTGCAACTTTTTAAATTCCCTCCATCTATATACATCTGTAGGTATATATGTGTTTATATATACATGCATATATGTGTGTGTGCATCTATGTATACATATATATTTTCCTTTGATTCGAGAGTTAGTTGCAGATATCATAACACTTCCCCCATCCATTGTAAATGATTCAACATGTATCTCCTAAAAGCATAGACACTCTCACACATAACTCCAATAAAATTATCCCACTCAGGTAATTTAATTTTGATATAATATATGTTTTTGACATGCAGTACATATTCAGATTTCCACAGTGATCTTAATCATATCCTGGTTTATTTGATTGAGCATTCAATAAGGATCCTATGTTATATGGCTGTCACATCTCTTTAGTTACCATTAATCTAGAACAGTTCCCCTTCCCAGACTTTCATTGTCATGTCTTTAATTTTGTATATGTCTCATTTTTTTCCTAATGTTTTGATTCATCTTAAATATTTTTCATGGGATTATTACATAGGTGATGTTAAATCTTACCCCACAGCATTATGCCAACAGGCTTGTAGTGCTAGTTTATTCCATTACCAGGGATGTCAAATTTGATCACTTAGTTAATTGGTATTCACCAGTTTTCTCCACAAAAATGGGATGCTTCACCCTTTGGAATTAGTAAGCAATATGTTAAGGAATGATTTGAAAATGTATGGATATATTTTTCCAACAATGTTTCATCAAATAGTTTTAACATTTATTAATGATTATTGCTTGTACCAATTATTACTTAGTAGCTGTAAAATGGTACTTTTCCATTTCAATCAGTCCTTCCACATTAATCAGTTGGCATTTTTCTATTAAAAATTTGGATTTGCTTTTCCCTTCCTCTAGAAACTATTTTCTTGGAGTTGTTTTGTTTTAGGATCAGTATGCAATTATGACTTCCTCATTTAGCAAATGTGCTATAAACTTTTCTAGTCATTATTAATCTGATGAAAAAAATTGTACCAATATTGGACAGCAAAAGCCCATTCTGTCTGTGTTCTGTTTGACAAGTCCCATCAGTTTTTAGCACTTCCTTATTTTTTGGTACAATAAAATGTTCTAGGTTTACTTTATCCTTTCCACTCAGACCTGGAATTAGCCATTTCCCTATAGAGTTTACACTTCCTTTAGTAGAGAATGACATTAAGAGACGTAAATATGCTACTTAGATATCACTCTGCTTTTAGGTCAGTTTAATGGATGGATAGGTAGGTAGGTAGGTAGATATGTATGTACGTATGTATGTATGTATCTATCTATAATTCCTATTTAATATAACAGAATTCCTCCTCATTTCACATTTATATTGCCTTTTGTGTACACTCTTGTGTCTGCCTTATTTTGCCCATGTTAGGAGTTCATTCCTTCTTATTGTTAAGTAGCATTTCACTGTAATATTTCCATTAACCTATTGATGGACATTAAGGCTGTTTTCAGGTTTTGGTTTTTAAAAAGCTGCTATAAATATTCATGTACATGTGTTTATGACAGCAAAAATATATATTTTTATTTCTCAAAGGTAAATACTTAGGGAATATATGTTAAGTATAGCTATTAAATTTAGAAGAAAGTACCAGATTTTAAAACTAATTGTATCATTTTATCTTCCAGCCACTAGTGTGTGAGAGTTTCCTTTGTTTCCCATCTTCACCAACACTTAGCATTATCATCTTTTTTCTTTAAAGCCATTCTAGAATGGTGTGTAATGGTATCTCATTGTAGTTCCAATTTGCATTTCCTTAATGACTGATGATGTTAAGCATCTTTTTATGTGATTATTCAACATCCTTATATTACCTGTTATGAGGTAATTTTTCAACTATTTTACTTTGCTTTCTCCTTATCAAGTTGCAAGATTTTTTTTACATATTTTGCATACCCATCTCTTGTCAGATATATGTATTATGAATATTTCTCCTCGTCAAGGGTTTGCCTTTTATGTTCTTAACAATGTCTTTCAAAGAGATGTTTGTAATTTTGTTAAAGTCCAATTTATAATTTTTTCTGTTGTTGTTAATATTTTGTGCCCTGTTGAAGCAATAATTGCCTATCACAACATTACAAAGATTTTTCTCCTATTTTTTTCTAGAAGTTTTATAGTTAAGCTTTTAAGTTTATGCCTATAATCCATTTTGATTAAATGCTCACATATATTGTGAGATTATGATTGACTTTCATTTTTGCCCCCATATTGTCATTCATTTGTTACAGAACCATTTGTTTAAAAGACTACTCTTTACTGATTAAATTTCTTTGAAAAGTTTGTTAAAATCAATTAACTATAAGTTTGCATCTATTTCTAGGCCTCCTGTTCCCTTTCACTGATCCATACCTAACTTTATGGCAACCTTGTGCCTTTTTATTGCTGAAACTTTGTACTAAGTCTTGAAATCAGAGCGTGTAGATCTTCTATGTTTGCTCTTCTCTTGCAAAATTATTTTATCTATTCTTGGTCCTTTTTCTTTCCATTTATATCTTAGAAGAGCATGTCAATTCTTACCAGAAAAAAATGCTGTTATTTTGAGTGAGATTGTAAGGTAACTAGAGAGTAATTTAGAATGAATCGTCTTAACAATATTTAGTCTTTCAGTCATGAACTTGGAATATGTTTCCATTTGTTGAGGTCTTCTTCAATTTCACAGTATTTTGTAGTTTCTAGTATATGTTGCATTAATTTTGTTACATTTTTCCTCATATAGTACACATTTTGTTGATAAGGAATATTTTTATTTATTTTTAGGTGTTTTTTACTAGTAAATAGAAAAAGTGCTGATTTTTACATATTGAGCTGCATCATGAAAACTTGTTAAATTCATTTATATGTTTTAGTTGCCTTTTTGTAGAGTCCTTGGAATTTTCTATATATGTGATCATGTTATATGAGAAAAGAGATAGTTTTAAATCTTTCTTTCTAATCTATCTGCCTTTTGGCACTTTTTTCCTTCTCTTTGCACTGGTTAAAATCTCCAGCACAGTGTTGATTTGAAGTGGCAAATCAACATTTGTTGTTTTGATTGTTTTTTATAATTTGATAGCTCTTTCTATCCTTTAATTGTATCCCACTGAGGTTATGTGTACAAAGTCCAATGCTTGAAAGTTACTTGAATTGATTTGTTTCCTTATGTGTGGTTACGTTATTTTTAATTTTTTAAATTATAGGTTAACAACATATATATTTATGGTGTATAGAGTGATGTTATGATTCATGAATACAACGTGAAATAATTGAATCAAGAGATAATGGTCAAATGGCACGAAGCTTCAATTAGGAAGAATAAATTTTTTCTTTGAGATATATTGCACAGCATGATGGATGCAATAAATAATAAGGTATTGTACATTTCAAAATTGCTAAGAGAGTAATTCAAATGCTCTTACCACAAAAATATGGTAAGTATTTGAGGTAGTAGTTATGTTATTTTAATACTCAATTATATTTATTGTATTAGATCCAAGTTTAGGATTATTTCTGTCATTCCTGTTGATTTAATTTTATGTTTAAAATTTTTAAAACATTAACATTTTATAAAAAATAAAAATCACATTAAACATTGAATGCTCAGAGAAATTCCATCTCCCTCTTAGTCCTGTCTATCTCGTTCCATCCAACCACCTGAGGCCCAACAATTTCATTATTTCTGGTTTATTTTGTCAATGTCTTGCTTTTTACAGATGTAAATTAATGTAATACTTTGTGTACTGTTCTCTCTAGTCTTTATATACTCCACCTCTTTTGGGTACTCTTATAACATCCAGATTAAATTAATGTTTCAATACCTCATGCTGCCTACTGAACAGTAAGTAAAAGGATTTTAGGACATTTTGTCCCTACTCTTTACACCCTACTTAGATTTACATACAATTTTGCCAAAAGATTAAATAATTTTTTAAAGCCAACAAATAATCTAATATCTTTTATATAGACAAAGTTTTATTTGGATTTACTTATAATTCTACAATTTTATTTGTTTTTCCATTTCTTTTCCAATTTTAGACCAAACTTCTGAGATTATTTTTTTTTTTTTAAGGAGGACCTTTAGAATTCACATTAGTGAAGGCCTGTTGGTGATAAACTTTCATGTTTCATTAATTTGTATTTCCATTTTGTTCTTCTTGAATGAGAATGCTATCAGATACACAATTGCAGGTTGATAAATGGTTATAGGTTGGCAACGATTTTCTTTTAACGATTACCAGATACCGTCTCCCTATATTTGGCTTCCATTGTCTTGTTGAGAATTCTGCTGTATCAATTATTACTCATTCATAGATTATATGTCCCATCTCTTAGGCTTTTTTTCTAGACCTTCTCTTTATCTTTGGAATTTATTACTGCACTATAATATGTAAGCATGGAATAATTTTTACATATTCTGGTTCTTGGATCTGTGTACCTGTTTTGAAAAATTTACAGTCATTGTTACTTTAAATATTCCCTCTTACCTTTTGTCTCCATTTTTTCCCTTCTGAGATATCAATTAATATACTGAGAGTTCTCATTGTATATTTTTAACCTCTATTTCGCATATTTTATATTCTCATCTTTTCTTGCTGCATTGTGGAAAACATTTTGGTAAATATCTTCCAATTTTCTATTCTTAGTTTACGCTGAGGTTTCTTTTATTTTATTCTATTGCTCTTTCCCATTCTAAAGGTATTCAAGTCTTATTTATCCGTTCCAGGTTTTACCTTTTCCATGCAACCTTCATTTATTATAGTAGGACAGAGAGGTTTGTTCCTTCAATCAAACTCAAGTAACACTTATTGAAATTGAAAGAACAACATAATTTGTCCTTTATCTATATGTGATAATACTGTATTGCTTTATATAAACTTTTATATGTTACTTCTATTCCTTAAACCAGATAATAAGCTCCTACATGATTATTTGGTGTTTCTATTTCTTTGCTATCTTCTGTTAGACTAGCTCAAATGTTAAAACACAGAATGCTTTAAAT
Source organism: Daubentonia madagascariensis (assembly GCA_023783475.1). NCBI lineage: Eukaryota > Metazoa > Chordata > Mammalia > Primates > Daubentoniidae > Daubentonia > Daubentonia madagascariensis. The sequence continues at coordinate 4,859,507 of JAKFHU010002080.1, forward strand.
CCATATCATTAAAATATTTTCTTTAGAAAATAAAGCTTTTCTATATATGCATTCAAAGACACAATTTGTTGTTACTTGAGGTGGATTTTTAGCATCCAGAAAATAAACCTCTATGTGCCTCAAACTGTCGTATTATTTTCACCTAAAAATTTTATTTTTCTTCTTTCTCACTAAAAAATGAATGTTAGGTTTCTCCAAACTTTGTATATAGAGAAGTCAGTTAGAGGAATATTACATCACCAAAAGTGCATATATACCATGAAATGATGGACATTAAAGAAGAGAATGGAATGGTTTACTTTTGAATTATAGTGCCTAGCTGATTTTTGACAAGGGTGATTATTGTTTATCTTGTCTTTCCATTTACTAAATCAAAAGTTATGTATGTGAAAGTCTCCTGGATTTCCACGTGGAATCAAAAGGAGGGTAAGCAGCATTCCCTCTCTGCAATTCTCTTTATGAACTTTGCCTTGAGGCTATCAACTCTAGGCTCCTTATTTTTCCATAACAACAATCTTATAAACCAACTTTGAGAAAGTTCATATTTCCTATTCTAGGAGAATTGATGCTGAGTGCATGGGCAGTGTTTAGCTATAATAGAGAGAAGTTGAAACTATTAATGTCATCTTCTCTCTCAAAGAATAAAACTCTATACTACAGGGTTATTGTAATATGACTTTATTACCTTTCATGATAATACTTAATACAGTATAAGCATTGTTTTCATATTTTTTGTTGTGGAAAAACAACAAAATTTACCATCTTGCCCATTTTTATGTGTACAGTACAATAGTGAAAACTATATGCACATTGTTGTACAAGAGATCTCTAGAACTTTTTCATCTTTCAAAAATAAAACTCTCTAACCATTGAACAACACTACCCTTTACCTCATCTGCCTCCAATCCCCTGGCAACCATCACTCTACTTTCTGTTTCTAAGATTCTGACTAGTTTAAATATCTCATATGAGTGAAATCATGCAGTATTTGTCTTTTTTGTGACTAGATTATTTCACTTACTACAATGTCCTTAAGGTTTATCTATGTTGCCACACATGACAGATTTTCTTCTTTTTGTAAGGCTGAATAACATTTCATTGTATGTATATCCCATGTTTTCTTTATCCATTCATGTGTCAGTGGATATTTATGTTTCTTTCACCTCTTGGCTATTGTGAATAATGTTGGGTGTGCACATATCTCTTTAGGAATCTGTTTCCAACTCTTTTGAAAATATACCAAAAAATAGTATTGCTGGATCATATGTCAATTCTATTTTTAATTTTCTGAGGAACCTCCATACTGTTTTTCATAACAACTGCACCATTTTAAATTCCTACCAAGAGTGTACAAAGTTCCAAATTCTCCACATCCTTACATTGGTTGTTATTTTCTGGGTTTTGATAGTGGCCATCCTAATGTGTGTGATATCTCATTGTGGTTTTGATTTGTATTTCCCTAATGATTACTGATGTTGAATATTTTTTATATATTGAACCATCCTTGCACTCCATGAATAAATTCCAACTGATCCTGACGTATAGTCCTTTTAATGTGTTATCAAATTTTGTTTGCTAGTATTCTGTTGAGAATTTTTGCATCAATATTTACTAGGGATATTTGTCCTTAGTTTTCTTTTCTTGTATCTTTGCTTTGTCTAATTTTACTGTCCAGGTAATGCTGGCCTCATAGAATTAATTTATAAGTGTTCCCTTTTCTTCAACTTTTTGAAAGAGTTTGATAAGGATTGGTAAAAATTCTTCTTTAAATGTTTGGTACTGGGTTTTTCTTTCTTGAGAGGTTTTTGATTACTCATTAAATCTACTTACTTGTTACAGGTCTTTTAAGATTTTTTTTTCATGATTTAGTCCGGTAGGTTGTGTGTTTTTAGAAATGTACCCTTTTCTTCTAGGTTATCCAATTTGTTGGTGAATAATTGTTCATAGTCTTCTATTCTGAACTTGTTTATTTCTGTTGCATCAGTTGTAATGTATCCTATTTCATTTATGATTATTTTTGTCTTCTCTCCTTTTTTTAGTCTAATTACATGTCAATTTTGTTGATTTTTTTCAAAAGACCAATTCTTACTTTTATTGTTTCTATTTTGTCTATTATCTATTTTATTTATTTCTGTTATGATCTGTATTTCCGTCCTCTACTAACTTTGGGTTGAATTTGGTCTTCCTTTGTAGTTCCTTGATGCGTTTTGTTAAATTGTTGGCTTGAGATCTTTCTTCTTTTTTAATGTAGACATTTACTACTATAAACTTTCCTCTTAGTAATGGTTTATGGCATGCCATAAGGTTTGTTATGCTGCAATTTCATTTTCATTTGTCTCAAGATGCTGTCTAATTTACCTTGCAATTTCTTCTTTCTCACATTGGTTTTTATAAAAGTGTATTTACTTTCCACATATTTATGAATTTTCCAGTTTTACTTTTGCTATGGATTTCTAATTTTATTTTATTGTGGTTGGAAAAGATAGTTGGTATAATTTCAATCTTCTTAAATTTTTAAGACTTGTTTGTGCCCTAACATATGATCTATCCTAGAAAATGTTCTGTGTGCATTTGAGAAGAACATGTATTCTACTTTTTTTTGGGTAGAATGTTCTGTATATGTCTGATAATTCAATTCATCTATAATGCTGTTCTCTTTCCTTATTGATCTTTCTTTATTGATCTTCTGGTTAGTTGATTAATCCATTCTTGAAAGTGAAGTGAAGTGTCCTGCTTTAATTGTGTCACTGTCTATTTCTCCCTTCAATTCTATCAATATTTGTTTCATATATTAGTGTGCTCTGCTGTTAGGTGAATATCCATTTATAATTGTTATATTTGCCTGGTGAATTGACTTTTTTGTCATATAATGTTCTTTGTCTCTTACAACAGGTTTTTACTTAAAGTCTATTTTGTCTGATATAAATATGGCCTCCTCTGCCTCTTTTGGCTACTATTTATTTGCATGAGTTTTTTTTTTCTATCTTTCTCTTTCAGCCTATTTACTGTCCTTATATCTAAAGTCAGTCTCTTGCAGATAGCTCAGAGGCTTTTTTTTTCTCTTTTTGTTATCTACTTATCTACTCTATGTCTTTTTGTTGGGAAGTTTAATCCATTTATATTTGAAGTAATTAGTGAAGGGAAAGACTTTCCATTGCCATTTTAGTAGTTATTTTCTGTATGTCTTGTAGTTATTTCATCCTCTTTTCCTCTCTTGCTGTCTTCCTTTGTTTTTCTTTGGTTTTTTTGAAGTGGCCTACTTTGATTATTTTCTCATTTTCTTTTGTACATTTTCTATAGATATTTTATTTGGCGTTAATATGGGGATTATAAAAAGCATCTTATAAATATAATAATCCATTCTAAAATAAAAACTTAACCTCAAAAACATCAAAAACTTTATTCCTTTACATTTCCCTCCTTTACTTTATGTTATTGATGTCAGAAATTATGTATTTTCATATTTTGTACCCATTAAAATAGTTTTGTACTTATTGTTTATTATACTTTTATCTTTTGAATTCTGTACCAGAATTAAAAGTGATTTATGCACCATTACAGTATTACAGAATTCTGTATTTTTATATATATGTACCTTTATTAGAGAGCTTTATGTGCTTCCTTGTTGCTGTCTGTCATCCTTTTATTTGAATTAAAGGATTTTTTTTGCTAATTCTTGTAAGGTAGGTCTTATGGTGGTGAACTCCCTCAGCTTTTATTTATCTCAGAATGCCTTTATTTATCCTTGTTTTTGCAGGAGAGTATTGCTGGAGATAGTAGTCTTGATTGTCAGTTTTTTTCTTTCTAATACTTTGAATATATCATCCTACTCTCTTCTAGCCTATAATGTTTCTTGCAGGTATCTGTTTGTAATCTAATGAGAGTTCTTTTATACATAAAGAGTTGCTTTGCTCTTGCTTCTTCCTATATTATCTCCTTGTCATTGAATTTGGATAGTTTGATTATAATATATCTTAGCATATGCCTCTTTGTGCTCATTCTAGTTAGTTTACTTTTAGTTTCTTGAATTTGGGTGTTCATTTCTTCTTTAGATTTGGAATATTTTCAGTCATTATTTCTTCAAATAAGCACTCTATCTCCTTTCCTATTTCTTCTCCTTCTGAAACTCTGAAACTTCCATATGTGTATATTGTTTCACTTGATGATGTTCATAAATGCCTTAGGCTTTCTTGACTTTTCTTCTTTCTTTCTTCCTTTCCTTTTTTTTTTTTTGTTCCTCCAGCTCAATAATTTCAAATACTTGTCTTTGAGTTTGCTGATTATGTCTTCTGATGATTAAGTCTGCTGTTGATCCCTTCTAGTGAATTTTTAAATTCAGTTGTGGTATCCTTCAGCTCCAGAATTTTTTTGGTGCTTTTTTACAGTTTCTATCTCGTATGATTTTCTATCTCAATACAATTTTCTCATATTGTTCATGTGTGACTTTCCTGATTTTATTTAGTTATCATTGTTGTCTTTGTTTTCTTGGGGAACAATGAGCTTCATTAAGACAATTATTTGGAATTTTTGTCAGATAATTCATAAATCTCAATTTTCTTTCATTACAGTTTCTGGAGATTTATTGTTCCTTTGATTGGGTATTTTTTCCTGTTTCTTTAGGCATATTGCTGTTTTTTGGTTTTGACTTTTAAATTTTAAAAAACAGCACCTCTCCCTGTCTTGGCAAACTTGCTTGGTACAGGGATAGACCTTCACCAATTCTAGCCTAGCTAGAATTTTGGGGGCCTTTTGATTCTTTTATGATGATGTGTCATCTCTGGGCTTGCGTGTATAATTTCCCAATTTGAGAGATTTACCGGTTTCTTTTTCAACAGCTTGTAATCTCTTACTCCCTCTGGTATTTGTGTATGGTACTGTAAATTCTCTAGCACTGCAACAAGCCACTGAAATCTCTTTTTTTCTTTGAGGTGCCTGGCATCCAAAATATGTGAGTTTCACAAGTGTTCCTGGTTAGTCTAGACAGAAACAAGTCCCACAGGCAGGGACTTGCTTTCCCTGAAAAGCCAGAATGTTGGATATGCATACCACTCTTCCCTTTCTGTTTCAATAGAGAGGCATCAATTGAGGTTTTTCTCTCAATTGCATTGAGCTCTGCTGGCTTGGGGAAGAGGCTAATGCAGTTGATATAAAACAATTCAATGAAGCCGTTCTTGGCTTTGAGCTTTCCTAGAATATTGAGAATTTTACTGGTTTCTAGATCTCATAAAGTCCTTTTGGATTGTATATATTTTTTTAAGTTGGTGTCTCTGTGAAAGGATGAGGTTTGGGGCTTCCTATTCTTGTATCTTGCTGATGTCATTCTCTGTTTTGAGATTTTTTTTGCCATAGTTGTTTATAAGCCCTCTAATGTTTGGGCCTGTATATTATTTACTTTTGTGTATCTTATTATGTCTAGCACATGGCCCAGAGATGATAATCAATAAATATTTGCCTGATAAAGGAGTAAATAAAAGGGCAGAACAGACTGGGCCTTATAATAACTGATGACTTTGTATAGAGCTGATGCTTCTTCACTTTGTGTCTTCTTGTGTGTGTGCATGTGTGTGTGTGTTCATGTGAAAGTGTCAGGTTTCAGTCTGAAACATCGGTTCTGCTCGTGGTTGAAGAATGACCAGACTCACCAAAGTAAGGCAAGCACAAAAATGAGGTTTATTGAGGAGAGAAAGATAGGATTATAGAGCAAGAGAAAGATATAGGTTTACAGAGCTTGATACATATGCCACAGATGACGACTGGACCCATTATCACTGCAAAGGGAGAGCAAAAGGAAGGGGTAAAAAAAAGGGCCTGGTTATGGTCTGTGTCTTGTTTTATAGTGCCCAGATTGGGACCTCCCTCGTGGTTCAGAGAAACACTTCTGGAAACACTTTGATTGGACAGTTGGGAGTTGTATAACCTGAGTCTTAACTACGCATGCGGGTTGTTCTAGGTCACTTTCCATACTCTATCATACCTAGGCTGCTTGGCCCGTGGGCTAAAAAGTCCTCTGCATTCCTTTGCTGTTGGTGCTAAGTTCTGATTGGCAGATTCGTAGGGTGTTCCCTCCTACCCCAGGTAGGGCAGTTGCTTGAGACAGGATTAAGGTGGGCCACCAGGATGGGGGCCCACTTTCATCCCTGGGAGACCCTGAATCCCTTGCTAACTACCTAACAGAAGTATAGGTAATTGTCACTGTGCATGTGATTTTGTATGAGAATTTTGTGCACGCAGCTGTTTTTGTGTGTGTACATATTCTCAATGTATGCTCCATTTAAATTCTTTCTTCCATGAAAACAGGTTAAAAGAAAAAGATACAGTTAATTTGTTGCTTCATACATTTATTACTAAGGTATTTATAAGCTAACAATCTTGTATAAAAGAGTGAATAGACAAAATTAAATATTATTTTCCTATCCTTAATGTTACTAAAACCTTTCTGTGAGGAATACAAGCTCCTTGGACTACAAAGTCAGATGTGGAGCTGGATACATTACTATACTTTTTAATTTTGTGTGATAGGAACATTCTTTCCTATTTTACAGATGAGAACATTCAAGCATAGAAAGTTAAAATGATTTGACAAATATTAAACAGCTATGAAAGGCAAAGCCAGAATTTAAAAATTGAGAGTCTGAAGTGACAGTGCACATCATGATAGTGCACTCATGATGTCCAAATAACAGAGGTTGGTAGTATTAGTGTGGTTAATTGTGTTGTAATTGATGATTTCTGAGCTGCTAAAATCCAGATTAATTTTAATAAAAATTAACAACAAATCCTGGGAATGGTGCAATGAATATCAAGAGTAGAAGATTTGGAAATAGATAAAGTTTTAATATAATTATTATAAAAGTATTAAAGTCAAATTTACCCATCATTTTTACATGATTCCCTAGCAGCTAATCTTCTCTGAACTGAAACATGGAAGATACCTGTATTGAAATTGAATAATTTTAATGAAGAAGGAAAAATCCTTAAATAACAATACCTTGATCAGTGAACTGTTTGTTCCCTTAGATTGTAGTCAGTGTGGCTATTGAAGAAAAAGATGATGAAAGACTCATTTTATCTGATTATAAGAACTCTCAGAAGCTGCCCTCCCACTGCTCCAAATGACTGTGCCATTTTAAAAATAACTTTTTCATTATCATTTATTGGTGTTGAGTGTTTGAGTTGTTTTCAGCTATAATAATCTATGAGCCAGAGGGTTTTATGAAGCATGCAAGACTAGGAATAAGACCATTTATATCTACAGATTCAACTCTGCAATTACTCAATATTGAATAAGTTTCGTCAGTTCTTTTTATCTGAAAATCTTATTTGTAGAATGAGGAGCTTGGCTAAAATAACACTAAGGATTGTTCTAATCCAGACTTTCTCTGAGTGTATTGTTCTAGGGAATATTTAGTTGATCTAATGGTAGAATTACTTACCACTTGTAAATTGGGAAAAATATAAAGTCCAGCCAAGATTACCTACAATTTCAGTGAATGCTAAAAATATTCCAGGCAACAATATAAGTTTTTGTACATTATTTCAATTAACCCTCATAGCTCATTAAATTTTTTTAATATATAAAAATAAGGGTCTTAAAGATTAAATAAATTCTGCAGACTTGAGGGAATAAGTGGCAGTTTTGGGATTTTTATCCCTATATTTCTAATTCCAGAGCCAGATCTCTTAACTGAAATATTCTTCTTGATCAAACTCAATGATTTCTATAAAAAGTCTATTTCAAGAAAAAGCAATGCAAAAGAATCTCATTAAAATTTAATCAGAATATAGTTATGTAATTTAGAAATTGTTTGATCATATCAAATATTAGGTTGAAAAATGTATTTTTTTCTCTCACCTTTTAAATATCCTCGTTCTATTTTTTTTCCTCTCTGTGTTTGATACCACACAGACTGGATTCATTTCATTACTTATAGGATAAAGAAATAGTCTATTCCACTAATAGTATGTCATCCAATTCTTTTGAACCCATCAAAAATTCACCATTCTGGATAATACAAATGGTTAAAAAATGTATATTCTCTTCGCTGGTTAAGCAAAGGAAAAAGTCTTCTTTCGACCAATGAGTGAATTCTATTTATTTGACAAGCAAATTATTTTTTCATTTTACCCACTAAGTAAGATCACCTGACAAAGTGTATGTGTGTGTATGTGTAGAGAGAGAGAGGATGAAGACATTCAGTGATAACAGTTTTATTTTTGCTTACAGTACGCAGCTGCTTTGTGAGAGAAGAGAAACCTAATTTTTCACCTATTATATTGCCTTTACTGTAAATCAAGCAGAGATATAGGACATCAAGTCTCTTGTTCTCCCGCATGGATCTAAATGGGTTCTGGGATAAGGAGAACAACAGGCTCTTACCAAAGTTCTCTATCATGTCCTTTGCTTTAGAGCTACCAGCTGTGGGCTGTGTTTTAATAGTTCCAAAGTTCTAGTACTTGTTGCTGATCTTCAATTTATGATACAGAAGTTCACAACATTGTTGAAAAATTAAGGAATTTAAATATGGACAGTTTTAGACAATATTGTTTATCAATGTCAATTTCTTGTGTATCATAATGATAATTTGGTTATAAAGAAAGATGTCCTTGTATTAAGAGTATACATGCTGAGGTATTTAGTAAATTGTTATGATAGCTAAACTTATCTTCAAATAATTTGAAGAAAGAGAGAAAGAACCAAGACACACACCCAGACAAGTGCACACACACACACACACACACAAGCATACACAAAAATAACAACATATTAACAGTTGGTTAGATGGATGTAGATGAAGGGTATATGTGTGCTCATTATTATATCAGTCTACAACATTTCTGTAAGTTCAACATTTTCCAAAATAAAAGTTGACAAAAGCACAGAAAATTTTCAAATTACAGGGTTAGTCTAATTTTTCTCCATTACCATACGCAATAATACTGTTTACATCATATATAAATAACTTTCGTGTTCACTTCCCACACAGAAGTATGAGTTTCCCAACTTGAGGGACTCCAATGTTTTCATCTCTAGAAATTAAGATAACACTCATTTTTTTTCACTCATTATTTGTCAAATAATTAAGTAAAGAATAAAGTGACAAACACAAGGGGATCATGTAGGCCCTGACCTTCTATACATTCAGATCTGGTACTTTTCCACCCTGTGGAGTGGGTGTTGTCTGTGCGTGTATGTGTATGTGTGTGCATCCATGCCCATGCTCCACTTTGACTTTAATATAGTGACAATACCTGTCTATTTTATTTATCATCTATCCATTAGCCAGAATTGTAAAGGTGACAGTTGTGTGTTGAGGGTTAGGAGAAGACATTACCAAATATTCTTTTCCACTTTCATTCCAACTTGACTCATAGCTACTAGAAATATCAACTCCAAGAATTATATATTTTCTATCATTTGATTTTTATTTTTCATTAATTTAACTCAAATAGTTAACCACTATTCTGCCAGTCAGCAGATATCATACGTATTTGTGATTTCAAGTCCATTCCAGATTATACTAGTACTACCCTTACCACCACCACCATCAATAATAACAATTTTAATGATATTTATAGAGACAATGTATTCTGTGGCCTTCTCAGATTTAATTCTTATGAGGTATGTACTATAATTGTTTCCATTTAAAGCTAAGGATTTAAAGTTTAACCAAATTCCTTAGGGTCATCCAGCTAGTAAGTGGCAGAGTCACCATTTGAAATTTGGAAATCTTAGGCATAGTCACCTGCCTCACCAATATGCATTACTGCCACTTCTGAGAGCTGGGCTATTTAAACACAGTCTCCTGGTGCTGTCTGAGCAACCAAAGTTCAAATTAATGTGAAAATTTTGGGAGAGAATTCTGGAGCATTATTGTAACAGTTGGGGGGACCCTATAGGGAAGAATTCCTATAGTCATCATGGTATCATTAAAACTAGTTTAATGTTGTTTATCCCTGACCTTTCAATGGTAAGCACTATACTGCAATATAAAGGCTACCTGTACTATGATTTGGGTGATTTTTAATAGAAGAAGAAACATGCCATATTGAAAATTCATTGTCCACTAACCTGTATGTTTTTCTGCAATTATGGTCATTGTGGTCATTGTAATGCAAAGATCTTTTAGGATTCATTTAGCTATACATATTATTAAGTATGAAATGTCTGATTTCCTTAAGTTTGGCAATTGATGTCTCTGACATTTTCACTTTGCCACTTCTTGTTTTATGTTTATTGTGAATGTACACCCTCAGTCTTTCAAATGCATGTTTTGGCTTGTGATTATCTTTCAAATTTGTTTTTAGAGCAATTTTTGTGAAACCATGGATAAGTCAAAAATTTGTGGTGTTTTTGAATATGAGTTCCGTCATGGAACCAGTGCAGTGTGTCTGACAGCTAGAAACATCAATGAAGTATTTGGGAAGGATGTGGCTAATGAATGCACAGTATATTGATGGTCTGAGAAGTTCCATTCTGGTGATTTTAATCTTGAAAATGAGCCACATGGGCAACCTGAGACCAAGGTGGATAATGATGAGCTGAAAGCTGTAGTGGAAGCGAATCCATCTCAACCTATGCATGAATTAGCAGCAAGGTTTGATGTTCCTATTCCAACAATATTGGACCAAACAAATGGGCAAGATGAGGAAGCTGGATAGATGGGTTCTGCATAAATTAAATGAGTGTCAGAAGAGAAATCGTCTCAAAGCTTGCCTTTCTTTACTGTCATGACATAAAGGTGAACCATTTCTACACTGTCTTGTTATGTGTGATGAAAAATGGATTCTTTTTGACAATGGCAAGCATTCAGTGCAATGGTTGGATAAAGGTGAAATGCCGAAACACAGTCCAAAACCGAATATTCATCAAAAAAGGTAGTGGTGTCTGTTTGGTGGCCCAGCACTGGTATTATCCACTACAACTTCATGAAACCTGGTCAATTGATTACAGTGGATGTCTACTGCACCCAATTGGATGAAATAGTGAGGATGCTTGTGATTAAGCAGTCGACATTGGTCAACAGAGACAGGCCAATCCTCTTGCAAGACAATGCTCAACCACATGTCACACAAACAATGCTGCTCAAATTACAGAAGATGGACTTGGAAACTCTCTGTCATCCACTGTATTCACCAGACCTTGCACCAACTGACTACCACTTCTTCCAGGATTTGGACCACTTCTTTCAAGGAAAAATATTCAATTCTCAACAAGCTGTGGAAAACGCCTTTCACAATTTCATCACCACTTGCTCTCCAGGCTTCTTCGCTGCTGGCGTAAACAAGCTGCTGTTAAGATGGCAAAACTGTGTCGATAGTTTAGGCACATACTTTGGTTAATTGTACTGCTTCTTGTTTGGGATATAATAAACTACACTTTTGATGTGAAATTGGACATTTCATATTTAATAACCTATTTTAAGGACTATGCAACCTGTACTAATCAGAGGATGATTTCTTAACCCATGTTTAAAGAAATATGCCTGTAAATAGCTTTGTCTGACAGCTGTGGGTCTTAGGACTTGACACTCCCCTTCAGCTCTTGTATTCCATGAGGCAGCAGGTTGTAATGAGAACATTACCAAACTGTGATCAGAATGACCTTGGCTCATCCTTGTCTCTGGGTTCTTTAATCTTTCTGCCCCCAAGATTCCTCATTTGTGGAAGAAGGATGTTGGGCTAGAATATTGCTTAGGCTTGTTTTCCTGCTATCTAGCATTGTCTGAGGCTTTTCTCTTAGGCGAGTGCATGGCATGCATTTGATTTATTTTCATTAGAGAAAGCATAGCTAATATGATGGAACACTCCTTTCCACAAGTAAGTTTTCAAGAAATGTAAAGTTTAACAAAAATATCTTGTGTGGGACTGCAAACTATTACAACCTCTATGGAAAGTAATATGGAGATACCTCAAAGAATTAAAAGTAGAATTACCATTTGACCCAGCAATCCCACTACTGGGTATTTATCCAAAGGAAAAAAGGACATTTTATAATAAAGACATCTGCTCACGGATGTTTATAGTAGCACAATTCACAATTGCAAAGATGTGGAAACAACCCAGGTGCCCATCAATACACGAGTGGATTAATAAATTGTGGTACATGTATACCATGGATTATTACTCAGCAATAAGGAACAATAGTGAATTAACACATCTGGTATTATCCTGGTTGGAGCTAGAACCCATTCTTCAAAGCGAAGTGTCACAAGAATGGAAAAACAAGCACCACTGGAACTCACCATTAAATTGGTACTAACTGATCAACACTTACATCACACAGGACAATAATATTCATCATGGGGCGGGCAGGCGGGAGGGGGGTGGAGGGGATGGGAAAAACTTTCACTGAATGGATGCGGGGAGCACAGTTTGGGGGATGACCACAATTGTAGCTCTGACACGGGCAGTCCATGGGCAATGTATATAGCCAAAGTGTTGTACCCCCATAATATTCTGAAAGAAAAAAGAAAAAAAGAAAAAAGAATATCTTGTGTGTGTGTATGCATGTGTGTTTATGAATGTGTGTGTTAAAGTCATGGGGATTTTTAATTTTTTGCTTATTTTGATTTATTGAGTGTAGTTCTGGTATTTAATCTATTTTGAAATTTTTATTTTAACCTAGTTTAAAGAATTTTTAAAGTTTAATTTATCTATTTCCAATTAGGAAAACAAAACTACTCTAAATAATCCAACTGGGAATTTAAAATTTATAATTTGTTATACTGGTGTTAAATGAGTGTCAGAAGAGAAATCGTCTTGAAGCTTGCCTTTCTCTGCTGTCACCACATAAAGGCGAACCACTTCTACACCATCTTGTTACATGTGATGAAAAATGGATTCTTTGCTGTCAGACATTAAGAAGCCAAATAAAATGGTGATGAAATGTAAGGTGTCTGGTACTGTGCATTGATCCTGGGTACAGAGGAAGAAGTTGTATTTCCAGAATCTAAATGCTGTGGTTATTTAACGGGAGGTAGAACTATACCGTGGGTTACCTGAAGAGAGGTGGGACCATGAAGCTCGGACAAAGGAAGAATTAGCCTGTACCAGAAAACACTGCCCTAAAGTAGAGACAGAGAAGGAAATACATTCAGCCTTTTTCTACCCACCCTGCACACCTCCTCCACTGTTTCTAATTGATTGAACTCACCCAGAAATCAAGTAGTAAAAAGGCCTGGAAAAATACAGTTTATCTGAAAAAGGAAGAAAATTGATTAGAGAAAACACAAGTAATAGATGCACAATTAGTTGATTTGTCTTTTAATTATTTATTAAAGTATCATATATATACAGAAGAGTGCACATGTAAGTGTACAGCTAATTAAATTTTTACAAATTGACTTCATTATTTAATTGGCTCTCATATCAAAAAGTAGATCATTACCAAGCACCACCACCTGTCTGAGTCTTAATACATCTTCTAATCACTACCTCCTCCCTTCCTCCCTCCCAGGGTAACCAAAATCCAGACTTCTAATAGCATAGATTAGTTTGATGGAGATAACAACTTTACTTTTGAATGCAGATATTATCGTATGTACTTTTTTGGATCTCACTTTTTTTATTAAATATTATGTTTGTGGGATTTCTACATACAGTGTAGTTGTTTACCATTCAATTTTCATCTCTGTATGATGTTTCATTGTGTGACTAGCATAATGCAGTTTTCTATCCCAAAGGCAATTTGGAGAATTTTAGCTTGAAACTTTTATGAAAAATGCTGTTTTGAACATTTTAGTTCATATCTTTTAATTTACTTATATACACAATACTGTTGAATATAAACTTAAAACTGGAGGAGGTATAACAATTTATACTCTCTGTGCAACAATGCACAATGGTTTCCAATTGTTCCACATCTTCGCCAATACTTGATTATCTCCCATCTTTTCTATTTTAGCCTTTTAATTATAGGGTGATAATATTGTGTATAGACTTAACTTGTACTTCACTAACTAATGAAGTTAAGCACATTGTTACATATTTACTGAACACTTGGATATCCTCTTTTGTGAGATGTCTGTGTAAGTCTCTTGCTTATTTTAATTGAATTTTGTATTTTGCATTTATGGATTCTTTATGTTCTGGATGATTATTGTTATATAAATAGATGTCTGAATTCTTTTCTTACCCTGTGAATTGCATTTTCCCTTTCTAAATATATCTTAATGAACATAAGCTCTTAAATTAAACACAGAACAATTTATTAATTTTTAGTTAGTAATTTTTGAGAGTTGTTTATAATATATTTGCTATTGCAGGTCTATAATTATTGTTTTATCGTTCATATTTATATATGTAATCTTTCTGGAAATATACTCTTGCCTCTTTGGTGTGAGCGAGGGTCCAAGATAAAATTTTTCCCATATAATATTCAAGTAAAACAGTATCATTTATTTGAAAAGTCATTCTATCCCCACTACTCTGAAGTCTCACCTAGATTGTAAATCAAGGGACTCTAAATATGTGGGTCTTCTTTCTGTTTCATTCTAATAGTTAGTGAATCCTTGTACCATTACCATACATTTTTAACTGCTATAGCTGTATATTAGGTCTTAATATATGACATAATAAGTTCTCCAACTTTGATCTTTTCAATATTACCTTGCCTCTTCTTGACTACATTTTAACACATATTTCAAAATTAAATTGTCAATTTAAGAGAGAGGAGTCTAGGTATTTATCTGTGATTTCTTTGAATCTTTAGATTGTTCGGGTAAAGTTAAAATATTTACAATTCTTTCAATTCATGAACAGCAAAATATCTTTATTATTTCTGTCTTTAATTTCTATCTGTAATGTTTTATAGTTTGAGATACATCTTTTCATTGACATTATTCCTAGAAACTTAATGATACTCTAAAATATATCATTTTTTAAAATGTTGTTTTCAATTTGCTTCTGGTATGTAAAAATATAATTTACTTTTTTGTTTAGTGACCTTGCTAAATTGGTATAGTATTTCTCTTAGTTTATAGATTTTTTGAATTTTCCAGATATCTAATTATTGTGTGTGTGAATAATGACACCTTTATATTCTCCTTTCCACCTCTTATACTATTTGTCCTTATTCTTAGCGTACAGCACTGGTGCAGTCCTCCAGTTTAATGTTTTATGGAAATATTGATAAATTGACATTCTTGGTTTGTTTTAGAACTTGGAGGAAAGTGTTCAATACTTTACTTCACTCTAAAATATGACTTTTGATGTAGGTTGTGATATAGCTAAACTTTATCGGTTTAAAAATGTCCCCTCTATCCTCATTTTATTAATGTTTTTATTGAGAACTAACATCAAATAACTCCTGAATCAGTTGGAAAAAGAGACACAACTAGTAGACAGAATGGGCCCAAGACCAATCCAAATTCATAAAAGAGCATACCTAATGGCCAGTGAGTGTGTGAAAACAATATATCCACGTTATTAGTGGAGAGGAAAAGAAAACCCAAACCAAATGATATGCACTTACACATACAGCAGAAGGGCTGGCTAAAATTTCAAAAAAATGTAGACCAACTGGAACTCTCATACACTGTTTATGGTAACATAAATGAATATAATCAGTTGGGAAGACCATCAATATCTATAAAAGATAATCATATGATTAGCTTGTGTTGAAACATTCCTATTACTGATATATACCTGTTAATAATGAGTGCATATGTTAATAAAATTATAGAGGCTTTCTTCATAATTTCCATCTATATTGCAATGGATACATAGATTATAATATGGATACTGTGAGACCACTTAAGTGAGGCTTAAAGTTTGGATCAGAAATCAAATCACAAGATGCAAATAGGATTATTTGGCTCCAGATTGACACAGATTAGAGAACACAGCACTACACATACCAGCCACATCATGTATAATTTGGATGCTCAGAAGCATTTTCCAATGAACTCAGATACCCATATGCAAGATATGTTTTGGTTATAAGGTTAAGCCAAAGCTGACATGTGTACATGTCACAGCAACATAAAAAAGCCCACCAGATACAAGTAGCCTCAGCTTAAATACCTTGCTAGTCTCTATAAGCTTAAGTGACTAGCTCCCTTTCCTTCATGTGGCCTTCTTCCACTGGTTGTAAGTCACATAATAAACAAGCCTGCTAGCCTAAAAAACATTATTTTAATTTGTATTTAGTATATAGCAGTCCCTGCAGAACCATAATGCATTTTTAGAGTTCATGCTTCAACATGTTTGAATAAGGGGCAAATCTCTAAGCTAGATGAGGCAATAGGACAAGCTGCTGATCCTTTCCCTAGAGGTCATCTTTTAGCCTTTGTCAACACATCCTTGCCACATAAACCCTGGGTATGATAGAAATTTCTATAATAAAAATTACATATGTGTGCATATACACACATAATTCTATCAAATAATTTTTTTAAAAATTTATAATTTCCTAAGACTCTAATAGCTAGCATGACAAGGATCATCTGATAACATGTGGGAATATCTTAAAAACACAAAACAAAGAAAAAAACAAAAAAGAAGTTAATCATAATCATAACAGTTCAACATTATTATTATTATTTCACAAACTACAGAGATTTACCTTACTTTTTTTTCCTTTTCTAGCACATCCCCTTCTATTCTACCCTTTGGGATTATTCTTCTCAAAAGGTTGGTTTATTGAATTATTTTTATTTTAAGAATTATATCACTAAACAGAGAAAAGTTATGAGGATCCCATAATCCTTCAACGTTCTTGCAACAATTTTTACTAGTTCAGGGGTAAAATTTCTTATAAACTCTATCCCCACTCTGACTATCCTCAAAGAATGCTTAAGATATATCACCAGTGATTTACAACATGTGTTCACACTAAACAAAGAATTGGCTCCAGAATTTTACTAAACATAATAGTCCCATCATAGACTTTTCTTCTCCACTCTGCTTCTATTCCTGGGTTCAAAGCCCTGCTCTGTATGTATTCTGATTCTTTCTTCCAAGAAGGCACAATGTTCATAATGAATGTTTCAGGCCGAAATGTATTTTATTTAATTCTTTATTCATTATAGACATGCATGTACAGAAGTTCTAGGCCATGAATGAAGTAATGAGAAGTAATAATGAGAAGACTTAGGTAAATGGATCCTCTTCTTGTGTATGGATCTCTTCAATTGCCTGGGTCCTTAGGGTCTCACTCTTAGGCCTTTATTGGGATCTTTGGGATCCAGTTGTTTGGATCCAGAGGGTCACATTCTCTCAAGCAGCAAGGAGTTGTAGGTCTTGTACAGTATGAAAGCCTAAATTCTCCATTCCCACATTGATTTTTACAATGACCACCAATCAATTTACATGCATTCCTCCAATCAAAGACAAAATGTTGCTCTTTACTTCTGTCTAAAGGAAGGCAAGAATGGCTGGAATTAACGGTCAAGGAATGAAATACCAAGATATAAAAGAAGACACACAAAAAAGCACAGACAACAGAGAATGCATAAAGGAAAGAGATGTTTACAATGAAATCTTTTGTCCCTATTAGAGTAAATAAAAAAGTATCCAATTCTTAAGGTAGAAGTTCCACCCTTACCCATTTGAAATAACTAGGCAGTGACTCAGTAAGGGATACTTGGATTGCTTGCAGTTTATTAATACTTTCCTCTGTCTGTCTTGCTCATCCCCTAGAATTATGAGTGGGTTAATCTTCCACCTCTGTCTCTCATTTATAATTCATGCTTAGTGTTGTTCTATGGTGAATACTCTCCTGCGGTGATTCCTTCCATTGTTCCTTGTAAACTGACTTCAGCAGTTCTAAGATATTGAAAGGTGCTATTTTCTTTTCTTTAAATATCTCACTTCATCTTGGTTCTACACCCTACAGCCACCCTCAAGAGAAGTTCTGCTTAAAAATAGACACTTTTGGGAGATTAGCAACATGACATAGAAAATGACCAGAAGTGGTGGGCATAGTGAATATTTCAGCAAAGCTCTTGATTTTCCAGGGCTACCTGGCCATTTTTCTCTCTCATCTTAAAGTTTTAAAGCTATAAAACTTTAAAAAAATGTTTCCGATATTATTTTGCACTATAATCTTTTTGATTTGGTAACTTCAACAATCATAAGGAGTGAGGTAAGGACCTGAATATGAAGTCTCTCTGTCACTAACGGAAGTTCTGATCTGTAGTTGAAGGTTTTCGTTTATTCTCTGTATCTCCACAGAATAAAACTACAAATAAATGGTGTGGATCACTGGAGAGCCAGGTTTTAGATCAACATAATAAATGGCTTTTTAAGATTTTAATTTTTTATTAAACTCATAGAATATATTATCTTAGGAAGTACTTATCTACTGTAACAGGACAAATATATGAAAGCCCTATTGGACATATTTTAGAAGGTGGGCCAGTACAGGTGAGTCCTTATCAATGATGTCTATAAGTGTGACATGAGTATAAGTTTCATCTCAAAGACTTTTTTATTCTATAATTGACTAATCCCTTGTCCATATATTTTAGGAAAATATTTTTATGGAGATGTTTTATATAGACATCATTTAAAATAAAGTATTGATATCACTGATAAATTTTGCAGCAACCATATGAAGTAATTGAGGATTTTGAGACTACACTATAACTGGATATCCTTTTACTATATTCTGGATTTGCAGTGATAGGAGCCAGCACTCTAAGCAGTTCTGTTTGCTAATAATTGTCTATTAAATCATATAATAGTAAATAGTAACAGTAATGAGAATAATAGTAATAATAATAATGCAAGACCAATATTTATCCTGAGATAGGAAAGGTACAATTCAAATAACCTCAATACAGTCCTATTCACAGACTAATATCACAAAAGTAGGGCATTCTGACAAAAGAACAAGTTAGCCCAAACCCTTGCATTCTTTTCTTTTAAAAAAGATTTTCTTGTATTGAACACAAATTATAAATGCAAAACTTAATGTATTATTACAAATCAGATAGCCATGAGATTACTGCCTAAAACAAGAAATAAAATATCACCAGAAACTCCACACACCATCATCACATCATGACCCCCTCCCTCTCTTCTGAGGGTAATCACTGTCCTGAATTAAGCATTAACTTCCTTACTTTTCCTTGTATTTTTATCCTTTGAGTGTGCATTCTTTACTTCTGCTTTTGCATATGTAAGCACATAAAAATATATAGTTATATATACAAATATATATACACAAATATATATACATATATGTATAAACAGTCATGTCACTTTATGATGAGGATATTTCTGAGAAATGTGCCATTAGGCGATTTCTTCCTTGTATGAGCATCATAGAGTATACTTACACAAACCTAGATGGTATAGCCTACTACACACCTAGGTTATAACGTATAGTCTATTGCCCCTAGTCTACAAACTTGTATGGCATGTTACTGTACTGAAAACTGTAGGCAATTGTAACACAATGGTAAGTATTTGTGTATCTAAACATGGAAAATATAGTATTATAAGTTATGAGACTACCATCATATATGTGGCCCAACATGGACTGAAAAATTGTTATGCCATGCATGACTATAGATACAGAAAGTCCCTGACTTCCAATGGTTTGACTTACAGTTTTTTAACTTTATCGTAAACATTCAATAGAAACTATATTTTGAGTACCAATACAACCACTCTGTTTCTCACCTTCAGTACAGTATTCAATAAATTACCTGAGATATTCAATGCTTTACTATAAAATAGCCTTTATGTAGATGATTTTGCCCAATTGTATGATAATGTAGGTATTCTGCACATGTCTACATTATGCTAGGCTAAGCTATGACGTTCTACAGTTTAGTTGTATTAAATGCATATTCAACTTATAATATATGCAGCTGACAATGGGGTTATCAAGATATAACCTCATCATAAATAGAGGATCATTTTTGTGTGTGTGTGTTTGTGTGTGTGTATCTCAGGGAGAGAGAAAGAATTATATAGCATTTTTTTTTGGTTTCTAGATTTTTCAATTAACATATTCATGTAAATCAACTATGTGGTTGGATGCATAGTTGTGCATTACTAATTTTCATTAATATATGGTATTCACTTTATCTATTGCACTTTTCATGATCAGATAGGTTATTTGCTATATGGTAAATGTGGCTGCTATTAATTTTCCTGTATTACTTCGTGGAACACATGTAACAGTCTTCTGTTGAGTAGATTTCAAATTTTAAATATTCTGTTGAATGTATGGTGGTATATTTTATCATGGTTTAAATTTGCATTTTATTGATTGCAAATGAGGATGAGCACTTGTATATCCACTCTTTCAAATTATCTAAGTCTTTTTGTCATATTTCTACTAAATTACCAACACATTTCTTATTGATTTATTAGAATTTTTATATATTCTATATTAAGCCCTTTGTCTGTTATCCATGTAGCATTTTTAGTATTCTACTCTATGACTTTGCCAAGCTGATATAAAAGAACTGAAGGAAATTTTGCACATTAAGGTTATTGGTCAGGTAGTGTTATGGCCAAGAGGGAAGAACTTTAAAAGGCTGTGAGTCCTGAAGCATAGGTTTGGAATAAAGCTGACTAGGGGTAATGTACATTATCTGTGTAAATTAATGTAACATAGTAATTAATGTAATTTGAATAATTAAAAATAAAATATAATGAATAACTATGTAAGTTAATGTAAATATAGATATAGATAGAGAAATATTGATAAATATATAAAGACAAAGATAGACATATAGCAAAAGAGGGATTTAGATACATAGTGTATATTATAACCAAGTTAATTTTTATTTTAAGGAGTAAGAACTACAGAATTATGAATTATAAACCAGTGGAAACTTTTATTAAACTTTTGCACATAAATGATGGTGAGTAAATGTGACTTTTAAAATTGTTTTGTATCATAAATGCAGGTGTTTCCACTTATACACATTTCCAACAATATCTAGTAGTGAACAAGTGGTGACAACTCATACTTACTAAAAGAAAAACTCAAAACAAAAGCTGTTGCTAGCTATAGACAACTGTGATAAAGTAACCTCTTTTTTAATGTTACTTTCTTCATACCATAACTCAAGTGATACAGTAAACAAGAAACTTAAAACAAATACAATAACAAAGAATGAATTATTTTCCCATGCAGTTTATACATTAAATATTAATTATCAGTAATTACCACTATGACTAAATTCTTGCAGCATCCTGGAATCCAAACACTTTTAATCTTCTTTGAGTCATAAATCTGAGTAAGTCTAATTTAATTTACCAAGCCTTGTTATTTTTCCTCAAGATTGCTTTGATTATTCTGTCTTGCATATTTCCAAACAAATTTTAAAATTGTTTTCCTATTTCTATGAAAACATCATTGGAATTTTAGTAGGGATTGCATTGAATTCGTAGGTCATTTTGGGTAATATGGATATTTTAACAACATTAATTCTTCTAAGCTATGAACATGGGATATCTTTTAATTTATTTGTATATTCTTCAATTTCTTTCATAAATATTTTATAGTTTTCAGTAAACAGATCTTTGACCTCCTTGGTTAAATTTATTCTTAATCTAAATGTATTCCATGATGTTATACATGGAGTTGTTTTTTGATTTTATTTTTGGATAGTTCTTTGTTAAGGTAAAGAAATGCTACTGATTTTTATATGTTGATTTCATATCTGGCAAATTTACTGGATTTGTTTATTAGCTCTAATAGTTTCTTGGTGGAATCTTTAGGCTTTTCTGTATATAAGATCAGGTCATCTGCAAACAGAGACAATTTAACTTCTGCCTTTCCAATTTGGATGCCTGTTTTTATCTTGTATATTTGATCTGGCTAGCACTTCCAGTATATGTTGAATAGAAGTGGTGAGAGTGGGTATCCATGCCTTGTTCCTGATATTGGAGGAAAAGCTTTCCACCTTTCACCATTGAAAATGATGTTAGCTGTGGGCTTGTCAGATATGGCCTTTGTTGTGTTGAGATACTTACTTTCTATGTCTAATGTGTTGAGAGCTTTTTATCATGAAAGGATGTTGAATTTTGTCAAATGCTTTTTCTGCATGTATTGACATGATCATATGGTTTTTGTTCCTCATTCTGTTAATGTTGTGTATCATATTTATTGATTTGCATATGTTAGACCATTCTTGCATCTCTGGCCTAAATCTCACTTGATCATAGTAAACAATCTTTTTAATTTGCTGTTGAATTCAATTTGCTAGTATTTTGTTAAGGATTTTTGAAGCTATGTTCATCAGGGATATTGGCCCATAATTTTCTTTTCTGTTAGTGTCCTTATCTGGCTTTGGTTCCTGGGTAATGTTGGCCTCATAAAATAAGTTTGGAAGTTTCCCTCCTCTTCAACTTTTTGAAAGAGTTTGAGAATTGAAACTAGTTTTTTAAATTTGGTAGATTTTGTAACCTGAGATTATGCTTAAATTATTTATAAATTCTAGGAGCCTTTTTAGTAACATTTCTATATATTAATAACAGTCAAAATGAGATGCAATACCACTTATAATACCCACAAAAATAATAAATATCTAGGAATATACTTCACCAAGGAGGTGAAAGATCTATACAAGGAGAACTTTAAAAAACTCGTGAAAGAAATCATAGATGACAGAAAGAAATGGAAAAAATTCCATGTTCATGGAAGAATCAACATTGTTAAAATGTCCGTACTGCCAAAAGTGATTTACAGATTTAACACTATTCCCATCAAAGTGCCAAGGTATTATTTCACAGATCTAGGAAAAAATAATCCTAAACTTCATGTGGAACCAAAAAAAAGCCCAAATAGCCAAAGCAATCTTAAGCAAAAAGAACAAGTCTGGAGGTATAACATTACCTGGCTTCAAATTATACTACAGGGCTATGTAGTAACTAAAACAGCATGGTACTAGTATAAATGTAGAAACATAGACCAATGGAACAGAATAGAGAATCCAGAAATAAAACCATATAGATATGACCAACTGATTTTTGACAAAGCAGACAAAAAAATACACTGGGGAAAGGATGCCCTCTTCAAGAAATGGTGCTGGGAAAACTGGATAGCCACATGCTGAAGAATGAAACAGGATCCCTATCTCTCACTATATACAAAAATTAACTCAAGATGAATTAAAGATCTAAATGTCAGGGCTGAAACCATAAAAATTCCGGAAGAAGCCATAGGAAAAACTCATCTAGACATTGACCTAGGCAAAGAATTTATGACTAAAACACCAAACACAAATATAGAAACAACAAAAATAAATAAATGAGACATAATTTTAAAAAGTTTATACATGGCCAAAGAAATAATCAACAGAGTAAATAGGCAACCTACAGAATGGGAGAAAATATTCACAAACTACAAATCCAACAAAGGGTTAATATACAACATCTACAAAGAACTCAAACAAATCAGTGAGAAAAAAACAAATAACCTCATTAAAAAGTGGGCAAAAGACACAGAGTTTTGTCAAAAGAAGATACAGAAATGGCCAACAGTCCTATGAAAAAAAATGCTCAACATCACTAACCATTGGGGAAATGCAAATTAAAACCACAGTGAGATACCACCTTACCCCTAACAGAATGGTCACTATTAAAAAATCAAAAAACAATTGATGTTGGTGTGGATGTGGTGAAAAAGGAATGCTTATACACTGCTGATGGGCCTGTAAATTAGTACAACCTCTATGAAAAACAGTATGGCAATTCCTCAAAGAACTAAAAGCAGACCTACCATTTGACCCAGCAGATACTCACTGCTGGTTATTTACCCAAAGGAAGAGAAGCCATTATATCAAAAAGACACCTGTACCTGAATATTTATCACAGCACAATTCACAATTGCAAAGATGTGGAATCAACCTAAGTGCCCATCAATTGATGAGTGAATAAAGAAAACATATACACACACACACACACACACACACACAATGGAGTACTATTCAGTCATAAAAAGCAATGAAATAATGTCATTTGCAGCAACTTGGATGGGACTGGAGAACATTATCCTAAGTGAAATATTTCAGGAATGAAAAAACAAGCACCATATGGTCTCACTAATAACTGGGAGCTAAACAATGGGCACACATGGTCATAAAGTGATGTAAATGACACTGGAAACCAAGAAGGGGAGAGGGTGAGGGGGATATGGGATTAAAACTTATCTATTGGGTACAATGTATACTATTCTTATGAGGGGCACACTAAAAGCCCTGGCTTCAGCATTATATAATTCATCCATGTAACAAGAACACTTACAACCCCTAATAATTTGAAATGAAAATTATTAAAAAAAAAATGTTTGGTAGAATTCAACTGTGATGCAATCAAGTCCTGGGATTTTCTTTTTTGGGAAACTTTTCATTACTGATTCAGTCTCCTTACTTGTTATTGGTTTGTTCAGATTTTCTATTTCTTCATAATTTAGTTTTGGTAAGTTTTATATGTCTAGGAAGTTATCCATTTATTAATTATAGATCACCTAGTTTGTTAGTGTATAATTTTTCATAGTAGTCTCTTATAATCCTTCATATTCCTGTGTTACTAGTTGTAATATTAACTCTTTCATTTCTGATATTTATTTGAGATTTATTTGAGGCTTCCCTTTTTTTTGGTCTTAGTCTAGTTAAATGTCTTTTGATTTTGCTTATTTAAAACAAAGGGCTTTTAGTTTTGATGATCTTTTCTATTGTTTTATGAGTCTTTATTTCATTATTTCTGCTCTTTTTTATTTCCATTCTTCTCTAACGGCCTTAATTTGTTCCTTTTTTTTTTTTTTTTGGTTCCATGAGGTGCAAAGTTAGGTTGTTTATTTAGGATAGTTCTTCTTTTTTGATGTAGGCATTTAATGCTATAAAATTTCCTGTTAGAACTGATTTCCCTGCATCCCATAGGTTTTGGTATGTTGTGTTTCCATTTTCACTTTTCTCAAGATTATTTTAAATATCCCTTTTAATTTCTTATTTGATCTATTTGTTGTTCAGGAGCTTGTTGTTTAAGTTTTATGTATTTGTAAATTTTTCCAATTTCTTTGGTTATTAATTTCTATATTCATTCTTTTATAGTCATAAAAGATACTTGATATAATTTCAGTCTTCTAAAATTTGTTAAGACTTGTTTTGTGGCCTAAGATATTATCTATCTTGGAAAATGGTGTGTGTGCCCTTGAGAAGAATGTGTATTCTGCTGCTATTAGATGGAATGTTTTATATACATCTGTTAATTTTGTTTTGTTTTGTTTTTGTTCTAAAATGTAGTTCAAATTCAAGTTTTCTTATTGACTTTCTAAGTGACCTACCTATCTTTGAAAGTGGGATATTGAAGTCCCCTATATTATTCTATTGCAATTTCTCTCTCTCTTCATATCTAATAATATTTGCTTTATGTATAGACAGTCCACAACTTACAATGGCTTAAATTATGATTTTTAAATTTTATGACAATATGAAAATGATACACATTCACTAGAAACTATACTTTGAGTACCCATACAACCATTCTGTTTTTCACTTTCAGTATAGTATTCAATAAATTACCTGAACCACTCAATATTTTATTGTAAAATAGGCTCTGTCTAGATATTTTTGCCCAATTGTAAGCTAATGTAAGTGTTCTGAGCACATTTAAAGTAGAATAGGATAAGTTATGATGTTCAGCAGGTTCAGTCTATTAAATTCATTTCTGACTTATATTTTCAACTCACAATGGCTTTATCAGAAGTAATCCCATTGTAAAATTTGAGGAACAAATTATAAATATATATTTAGGTGCCTTAATGTAGGGTGCATATATATTTACAATTGTTATATCTTCTTGATGAATTGATCTCTGTATCATTATAGAATGACCTCCTATGATTGTTTTACACTTTTTTGACTTAAGGTCTATTTTATCTGATATAAGCATAGGTATCCCTCCTCTCTTTTGTATTTCATTTGCATGGAATATCTTTTTCCATCCTTTCACTTTCAAACTATGTGTGGCCTTAAAGGTGAAGTGAATCTCTTGCAGGCAGCATCTAATTAGGTCATATTTTTTAAAAAAATTCATGCAGCCATTCTATCTTTTGATTGGAGAAATTTATCTATTTATATTCAAGGCAATTATTATCAGGAAAGTGTCTAACAATTTTGTTTATTGTTTTCTAGTTGTTTTGTAGATTATTTGTTTCTTTCTTCCTCTCTTGCTGACTTTCTCTGTGATTAGGTCATTTCCTCTAGTGGTGTACTTTGACTCCTCCCTTTGTAAACCTTTGTGTATCTATTATGGTTTTTGCTTTGTGATTATCCTGTAGCTTACATAAAAATCTTATACTTATAACAGGCTATTCTAGCTAACAACTTAATTTTGATCACACAAATTAACACTACTCTTTTAATTCAGCCCCCCATTTTATGTTTTTAATGAAACATTTTATACATATATATAATTTTAAAATATTTATATATATTTTATGTGTGTATATATATATATATATATATATATATATATGGATTGTTTTACAATTTTTGACTTAAGGTCTATTTTATATGATATAAGTATAGATATCCCTGCTCTCTTTTGATTTCCATTTGCATGGAATATATTTTTCTATCCTTTCACTTTGAATATATTTGTGGCCTTAAAGGTAAAGTATATATATATATATACACACACACACACACACACACAAAATATATATCCCTTAGCAAATTATTGTAGCTATTATTTTAATAGTTTTGTCTTTTAAACTTCATACTGAAGATATAAGTAATTTACACACCACTATTACAGTGTTATAGTATTATGAATATGGCTTTGTATTTTCCTTTACCAGTGAGTTTTATACTTTCATTTGTTTTTGTGTTACTGATTAGTGTTCTTATCTTTCAGCTTGAAGAACCCCCTTTAGCCCTTTTAGCACTTCATGTAAGAGGGTCTTGTGGTGATGAATTTTCTTGGCTTATCTTGGTCTGGAAAAATTTTTATCTTTCTTTCATTTCTAAAGGATAGATTTTCTGGGTACAGTATTCTTGGTTGGCAGTTTTTTTTCCTTCAGCACTTTTTTTTTTTTCAATTTTTTAAATTTTTATTCCAGAATATTATGGAGTACAAACATTGAGGTTACATATATTGCCTGTGTGCTGACCAAGTCATAGCTACAAACATGCTTATCCCCAGACAGTGAATACTGCACCTATTAGGTGTGAATTTGTCATCCCCCCTCCCCCTCCTCCTGACACCCAGTGATTGCTACTTGTGTATAGGCACATAAGTGTTGATCAATTGGTACCAATTTGACGGTGAGCACATGTGGTACTTGTTTTTCCATTCTTGAGATACTTCACTTAAAAGAATAGGATCCAGCACCATCCAGGATAATACAAGAGGTGTTAGTTCACCATTGTTTTTGTGGCTGAGTAGTACTCCATGTTATACATATACCACATTTTATTAATCCACTCATGGATTGATGGGTACTTAGGTTGTTTTCACATCTTTGCAATTGTGAATTGTGCTACTATAAACATTTGAGAGCAGATGTCTTTATTATAGGATGACTTTTTTTCCTTTGGGTAGATACCCAGTAGTGGGATTGCTGGATCAAAAGGTAGTTCTACTTTTAGTTTTTTGAGATATCTCTATATTACTTTCCATAGAGGTTATACTAGTTTGCAGTCCCACCAGCAGTGTATGAGTGTTCCTATCTCTCCACATCCATGCCAACATTTGTTGTTTGGGGACTTTTTGATAAAAGCCATTCTCACTGGAGTTAAAATGATATCTCATTGTGGTTTTAATTTGCATTTCCCTGATGATATAGCCATCTGATTTTTGACAAAGCAAGAAAAAACATAGACTGGGTAAAAGAATCCCTATTCAATAAATGGTGCTGGGAAAATTGGATAGCCACATGTAGAAGACTGAAACAGGATCTGCACTTCTCACCTCTCACAAAAATCAACTCAAGATGTATATCAGACTTAAACCTAAGACATTAAATCATAAGAATTCTAGAAGAAAATATTGGAAAAACTCTTATAGACATTGGCCTAGGCAAAGAATTTATGAGGAAGACCCCAAAAGCAAGCAAGGCAACAACAAAAATAAACAAATAGGATCTGATCAAATTAAGAAGCTGCTGCACAGCCAAAGAAACTATTGCTAGAGCAAATAGATAACCTACAGAATGGGAGAAAATATTTGCATACTATACATCTGTTAAAGGGCTGATAACCAGCATCTATATAGAACTCAGGAAAATCAATAAGAAAAAATCAAACAACCCATTAAAAACAGGCAAAGGACATGAACAGAAACTTTGCAACAGAAGATATAAAATGGCCAAGAAACACATGAAAAAATGCTCGACATCTCCAATAATCAGGAAAATGCAAATTAAATCATTCAGCACTTTGAACATATCATGTCAATCTTTCCTGGTGTGTAAGGTTTCTGCTGAGAAATTCACTGCTAGTCTTATTGAAACTCCCTTATATGTGATTTGCTTTTTTCCTCTGGTTGCTTTTAGAATCTCTTCTTTTTTTTTTTTTTGATTTTTGACAGTTTTATTATAAGTTTTGGTTAAGCTCTTGCTTGAATTGAATTTTATTGGAGACTTTTACCTTTCTGTACCTGGATATTTATATCTTTGCCCAGATTTGGAAATGTTTCTATAATTTCTTTAAATAAGCATTCTATCCCTTTGCCTCTCCCTTCTTGTTCTTTAACTGCTGTAACTTAAAAACTTATTCTTTTGGTGCTATCCTATAAATCATGTAAGTTGCTTCCATTTCTTTTCATTCTTTCTTCTCTTCTGACTATATATTTACAAAAAAATCTTTACATTCACAGATTCTTTTTACTGCTTGATCAATTCAGCTACTGATACTCTCTATTGCATTTTTCATTTCATTAATTATATTTTTAAGCCCCAGAATTTCTGGGCTTTGTTTGTTTTTGTTTTATAATTTCAATCTCTTTGTTAAATTCCTCATTTTGATTATTTATTGTTTTCCTGATTTTTTTGAATTGTTTGTATTTTCTTGAAGTTCACTGAGCTTCCTTAAACAATTATTTTGATTTTTTTGGTCAGGCAACTTGTGTATCTCCATTTCTTTAGGGTCAGTTACTGGTGATTTATTTTGTTTCATTTAGTGGTGACATGTTTCTCTCATTGTTTTTGATCCTTATGGTTGTGTGTTGGTGTCTGCACATTTGAAGAAATAGGAATTTACTTTAGTCATTGCAAACTGGCTTTTTCTGGGAAAGCCCTTTACCAATCAGCTTATTCAGAGGTTCTGGGCAGGTCACATGGCATGGTCTACAGGTGATCTTGCTACTAGAGTCCTTAGGGCATCTAGCTTGGTGCCTGGGTCAGCACCTGTGTCTGCTGGATTGAACCTAGAACATGGTTCTCCTGAGTGGGCCTTGATTAGGTCTGTGGGGGTGAGTCTGGGGCCAGGCTCCATAAGGCCAGGCCTAAATCTTGTGTTCTCAGGGGCCAACAGGAAGCTTGAAGCCACATGGGCTGACCTGGTGCCAGGGAGGGCCTTGGGCCTGACTCTGCAAGGGCCAGCCAGGTACTGGGATGAGCCTGGTACTTATGTCAACTGGGATAGGCCTGGCACCTGTGTCCACAGGGGCAGGCTTAAGCCCTGAGTCCATGGAACCTAGGTCTACATGGGTGTATCTGGAGCCTCAGTCTATGGTGGCCAACCTGCACCAGGGTCTACTGGGTGGGCCTAGACCTTATGTCTACTAGAGCAGCCATGGGCCCTGAGTCCACTGGAGACTGAGGCCATACACATGAGCTTAGAGCTAAGGATTAAGGGTGATGCCATGGTGACTGGAGCCATGCAAGCTGGCCTGGAGACTGGAGCTGTGGTGGCCAGCCTGGTACCTGGGTCCACAGGACAGGTCCTGGAACTTGGGTTGGCAAAGGCTGGTCCAGCATTGGCATCTACTGGAATATGTCTATACGTTGGGTCTGCTGGAGCAGTCCTGGAGCCTGGGGCTGATTGGGCATGTGATCACAGGGACCGGCCTTGCACTGGGCAGGCCAGAAGCCTGTGTCTGTGGGTATTAGCCCAGTGCCTGAAGCCAGAAGTCCTGACTTAGCACTGGGATGAGCCTGAAGCCTGGGGTTGTGTGGGTCTAGCTGGCTCTGGGTTGGTCTGAAAACTGGACTGACATTGGGGCTGGACCAAAGCCTAGGGCAGGTTCAGACACTGAGGCCACTGGGCAGGTCTAGAGCTTGGGGCTGCCAGCTTTGGCCTGGTGCCAAGGCAGGCCTGGAAGCTCAGTCTTCCAGTACCAGTATGGAGTCTGGGGCCATGGGGGCCTGCTCAGCACTGAGTTTTCCTTAGGTGGCCCCAGTTTTGAGGTCTAAGACAAAGTTCAATGCTCACTTGTCTTTCTTTTCTTCATACGAAGAGTATCTTCTATGCTGTGCTGTCTAGGTTTGGGGGAGGGTGATTTGAGTAATGTAAAAGTTCCTTCCCACCTTCTTCAATATGTCTTTTCTTATTTTTGTGCTTAACTAAGGTGCTGTAATCTTTCACTTGGTTTCTGTAGCTCTTGTGATGTTATTTCCATGCATGGATGATTGTTCAAATTAATGATTCTGTGGGGGAGTAGGAGCACTGGAACTTCCTGTTCCATGATCTTGCTGGCATTGGTTCAATTTAGTCAAGGAGAATTCTTTTTAAACTAAGTTGCCAATCCTTAGTCTAGAATTTTGTTGCTCAACTGCCTTTTCAAGTTATTTTAATTGCACCATCCTTTGAATTAACAAGAACACTTTAATTACTCTTTTGATGAAACAATATACTTTCTACATCCAAAGATGTAAGGGTCTTGGACAGTGGTGACTGACCAAAAAAAAAAAATGTTTTGCCAGTTGTCAGGTAGGAGGGAAACTGAGACAACAGCACGATGGCACTAACAATGTTTAAAAAGGTAATACGGTTGCTGAAAACAAGGATCAGAGAATTTTTTCCTCATGGAAATAGTAAATACATTTGTCTAGCCAGCATTCCACCAAGAAATCAGACCGTATAACTTTGAAATAAGACTTCTTTCTCATTTTAAACATGAAATTCAGTTGTCATAAAGCTAGAATATGAAAGTCAAGAACAGATAAATAAACAGGGAATGAGATAGGGAATATACTTAGAATGATTACTTCATTTCAGCTGACAGGTATTGATTAAAATGCACAAGACACACTTCTACTTATTTTATTTTACCTGTGTTGCTTTCCTCTGTCCCATATTGTGCCTTTTCAAATATCATGGAATAATTACTTTTCTCTGAGTATAGTTTTTCAAGCTTCAATCTGCATATGGTTGTCAATGGTATTGCAGGACTGGTAACATGTTGGGGAGAGCCCACTGTAAAAGAAAATTACTTTGAAAGTATAAGACAAAAAATGTTTTTAGAAATAAGGACAATAAGAGAAAACTATTCACTTATTTAAATTAATTTTCACTCCTTGGTTTACATTATTAATTGAAACCCATCCACTTCTCCCCTTTTATGAGAAATTGTCAGCTAAAAGGTTATTTATATTTGAATGTTAGGGCAGGATAACAATGAAAGAATGGAATACTACTGATTTATTTTAATGTGACCTCCTCTGATCTTAATAATGACAGATAATTTGATAATCCAAAGAAAGCAGCAAGATAAGAAAGAGAATTTAACTGGAAGTGAGTAGATGTGCAGCTAGTCTCAGTTATGAATATAATAAAATTTGAAACCTTTAGCAAGGTATTTTACCTGACTTAACCTCTTCTAGCAATACTATAAAAGTGGGGATGAATAATTTCCAAGCACAAATTCATTCCATTCCCAATTTTTTCAAATCTATTAATAGATTAAATTCAGTTAAATTTTAGTGTTGAATAAACACACATTTAATGGATTGATTAAATCAATGCAGCATTATTTTCTTCTGACCATTTACAAATACATATATATATATAAAAAAATGTATATTCTCATGGAATCAAGGTGCATTACAGCCTTATTAGTGCATTGTGCTTGAAAAATTATTCAAATATTTTCATCATCTGGGGACTATAAATAAACATAATGTGACATGGTGATGGTATTAATATAATGATTCTATGCTGTCAACAATATTCCTTTTTAAAAGATCCCGACTCCTCTCCTCCTTTAATGCTGATCCCTTGACCCCTCTGGCAATAATATTCACATTACCTGGTATAATGTAGACACCAAAGAAGAGCAAAACAGAGAAAAAGGGAAAGATCTTCATTGTAAATGATTTCTTAGGAGAAAACAGTCTAAAAATCATCTGTCTTAACTCAGGTGTTGTTGGAATAAGGAAAGAGCAAACCTTTTCATTTCTAGAGCTCTTCTGCGTAGTCTTGATTACTGAGGCTTATTAAGAGCAAGAACATTTCTATGCTTGGTTGAATAGTGCCACAATCAATGAAATAGTGGCTAGAAAAAGCCAGTGCATTGTCACACAAAAATTCCACCCGCTGATTCCTCTTGCAGTCAGTTTCTTTAAGAAACTTTAACAGTTACGAGAATGTGGGTATAAATTGCTAAGTGACCAAAGTCCAAAATAGTCTTTTAGTAATTCACTTGATATTACAGAAGTATTTGTTTTCTATAATCACATTTACTATTTTACTGTCCCCAGTATTAACAATGAATCCCAATGTAACAAGAAATCCAAACCATAGAATTTTAGACTGAAATTACCATTAGAATATTTAATTTTATACATAAAAGTATTGAGATCCAGACTGGTCAGATAATTTCATAATCCATATCCTTTTTTACTTAAAATGTATATATGAAGATAAATCATGATAGTGTACTGATATTTATGGATATTATTCTATCTAGCTTAGTTGTACCTTAAAGAAATTCTGTCCCCTCAAGTAGGATTTATGAATGTAAATGCATAAACATTCCATTTTATAAAATCAGAATGCATTTCTCTGTTGTTTGTTGTTGCTGTTATTTTCTGTGTAATGAGGAGTTATTTCTAGCTCATTTGTAAGTTCTCCAAAGTCTTATTAGGGTAGATATATCAAGAAGAGCTGAAATTGTTCCCCATGAGGATCATTGACCCATCGATTCTCTTACACATCCAAAGAAAGCACTAAGAATTTGGGTATAAAGGAGTCCTAGTCAGCATTAGCTATCCTTATTTTACCTCTGTAGAATGGTATTTACAAAGATTTCTGCAATTAAAACATATACAAATATTCAGAATCTTGGCAAGCCTTCTTGAGCAAAGTAATAAGGAGATATGAACAAGAATTGTTTCCTTCTACAACCAATTTCTCCACTCTGTAAGATATGAATTAAAAGCCAAAGAAGCACTAAAAGCTAAGAACTTATTCAGAAGCACTTGATTGAGAATTTCCCCATCAACTGACATAGTATAAGACCGTTTAAGCCCATCTCTATGTAACATTAATTCAACAAATACTAAGCTAACACCTACCATGTGCCTGTTACTGCTATACTTGCTGTGGCACAACTGTGAAAAAAAACAGGGCATTTGATTGTTGTGGATGAGAAAAAGTACTAGTTGGTCACTGAAACCAAAATCCAAAATCAATTAAAAATAATTTATTGGGTGCCTTCTCTGTTATCAAAACTCCTGCGAATAGACACAAGAAAAGAAGAGCAGAAAAGATAAAAGGTCTCATTGATTTTCTGTTTTAGTTCTTTCCAAAGACATAACAGGGGTGAAGTATTGCTGCCTTACTACAAGGACTGCTGCCATTTAGAAATTTTATTTGGCATGTTTCATTTGTTTAATCCCAAAGAGGAAAAAAATCAAACAGCAATATGAAAATATTACTGCAGCTTCACTTAGGACACTTTGTGACTCAGGTCTAATCCCGTGGAGAACATGGAAATCTCTTTTTTTGAATGAGTAAGCATTGCCCCAGTATTTTATTTTGCGTGCCCAACATATTAAATATTATTCTACAGAATCTACACCACACAACAGAACTAGACTATTCCTTTCTACATTTATTATTTAAATATGAGAAAACACATGACTTAAATTGTTTTGTTTTACATATATTAAGAATTTTAAATCATGGTCAATTGGATTATTCAAGAATGCTTGGATTCACTGATTACATGACTACCTCCTAGTCATTATTTAGAAAACAAATAAATAAGATACGATCTTGTCATTTTCTTAAGAAACTCAAATTGTTTTTGAAAAGACATGCAAAAAATATATGACAAATCAATAGAATAAATGCCATAAAAGTTGTATGAAAATAGTTCTCATGCATTTTCTGAGTATAGTATTTTCCTCCTGTAGTATGAAACCTAACATTGATGCTTGCATATTATGAAGTTTCTGGACTAGGGTTTTTTTGGATCTAATAAGAAGAAATCTTGACTGTTGGAATTACAGCAAAAACTAGGATTCTGAAGAAAATATTTTATCCTGCTTTATTTTCTCTTCACTCCCTAATTCTCTTACGTTTAGCTACTACAATTAGTGGTCTATCAAAAACCTCATCAGCCTGGATAACAAAAATGCGCAAAATGTATCTACCCTCTGCTGGTCCAGGAATAAGGAGACTAACTCCCGTTGGACAAGTGAGAATGCCTCTTCATGAGCAAAATTTCCCCAACTAAGTTTGCCTTTGTTTCTAAGAAATTATTCCATTATTTTTCACTACCTAAGAAAGAAACTTTCAATTTCCCCAAACACTTTAGAGAAAAGAGGAGGAAAATAGAGAAAGAGACTGAGTGAACTCATACTTGTGCTCATATTCAAATGTTGTCTTCATCAAATACGTGGCCATTTTGCTTCCCTGACATTTATCACCTAAACTTCAGTAACAGCATAGCCCTGTTTGAAAAGAAATATCTAGAAATATCACCAAATTCTCTTTTTCATTTTTTAACTAAATTTTAGTGATCACTGTGAGAAACATCAGATCCATGGGATATAAATTCATGAGTCGCAAAGTCCTCTTCTCTCTCTGTTTGATACACTCATTCATTGACTGAAACTAGGACTAGAGTGAAATTTAGTAGACTTATGCATTACTTAAGGCTCAACGAGGAAATAGCAATGACAACTCTGCCATCTATATATCTGAAGAAATCATAGACATTTATAACTTCAAGTGCAGGCCTGCTAATAATTATAACTTTTATGGAGTACTTAACATATGCCAGGTACCTTTTAAAAACACATCTATATTTTGTGAGGTAGGTACTATAACTCATCCAATAACACACATGAGGGCACTGAGGCTTAAGAGAGTAAATAAAATATTTCTGGTCACCCAGATAGTAAATATTGCAATTTAAAAAACAGGAATCTGAAGTCTCCTTATGTATGTACATCAATACACACTCTTGGTCTATGGGAGGTCTGAATACTGACTTCTGGGACTTTCTGAGCTGCTGATGTCAAGGCTGATATGAAAACATATCAGGAAAATGTGTGGCAGTCAGAGAGCCCTGGAAGATTAAAGACAGAGGAAGTTTTAATATGGACATCATTATTTGTGTCTCATTGGCCTGTACTAAGTCTCACTGAACTGAAACAGAGAACTGTCTGTGCTCAAAGTCACACAGTTGCTACTGCAGGAAGGAACATTACATACAGAAAAATACCTTGATCAGTGAACTGTGTTCAATGATGTTTTGGTCATTGTGGTCATTAAAACGCAGTCAAAGCTTAATTCATTTTATTTTAAAAGTAAGACTCCTGAAGAGTTCATAGAAGAGTTTGTAGAAGTAAGACTGACTTTCAGTTTAAGACTTTCAGTCTTACTCAAAGAATACATCCTCTTATATTACTTTGTCAATGCCAACTGTTGGCCTTTACTCCTCAAGTTATCGTTCAGTTAGAATGAGGAGCCGCGACGAAAGCTAATGAGACTGGGAATCGGATAGTCCTGTCAGGCTCAGCTCAGTTTCTTTAACTTTGAACAAATTTCTTAACCTCGATTGTTCAACATTCCTCACCTGTAGAAGTAGGATATTGAACCAGAACTTTGCTAGCATACCTGTCCGTGTTAGCATTCTCTGAGCCACTGTTTTTAGCAGGCTTGGTGTCTATGTTTGCATCTGTTTTTCTCGGGGAATATGCATAGCTAATCTTATGACAGATCTCTCGTCCATTTGTGCTTTTAGCTGAAATGTAAAGTTGAGCCAAAATCAATGGTAATATTTTTTAAAGATATGTAAGATTGTGTCAAAATTTTGTTTATATATATATACATATATATATATGTGTGTGTATAATTTGTTATACAGTTGAAACAAAGCTGAGTAGTGAAATAGGGATAGTGAGGCAACCCACAGATTAGCAACAACAGAAATCTCCGTCATCCGAATGACTGAAGGGGAGAGATGGTACTGCCAGAACTCAGAAGTTGAGGCTTTCCAGTGGAATCAATAACAATGGTGGGGGGTGCCCAAAGGGGTAATTTTTTTGAAGTTGCATTGAATCTACAGGCAAATTTAAGGAGAATTGATATAAGAATATATGTCTTCTAATACATGCATCTGGTATATAACTCCATTAATTTTGGAGTTCCTCCATATCTCTCAGCAATATTTTATACATTTATAACTTTATTTTCAGTAAATTGAGTTTCTATGCTATTGTAAATAGAATTTTAATATTTCATTTTCCAGTTTATGTTACTAATATATAGAAGTACAATGAACTTGTATTTTGACATTGTATGCAATTACCTTACCCATATATTAATTACAATAATTTGTAAATTCTATCAGGTTTTCTAGGTACTCAATCATGTCATCTAGAAATAAAAATAATTTTATTTTTTATTTCCATTATCTATACTTTTTTATTGGCAATGCACTGACTAAAACTTCAGAATATTGCTGAAAGGGTTGCAGTGGACAGACTTCTCGTTTCTCACTTCAGTTGAAAAACATAAAAATTCTTCAAAATTTTACCATTTAGTTTGATATTAGCTACAGGATTTTTACATAATATTATTTAATACAGTGAGGAAGTGCTCTTCTATTTTTATTTCTTTAAGAATTTTTTGTTATTACTATTACAAACAAATATTTAATTTTATAAAATGTTTCTGAAACAATGGAGATTATCATATATTTTTCTTCTTTATTAGGTTCGTGTGGCTTATTTCACACAGCATAATTATTTTCAGATTAATCCCTGTTGTTTGAATCAATAGTTCATACCTTTTTAATTAAAAAATGGTATTCCATTACAGATATATTACAATTTGTTAATCTGTTCACCTGTGAACAGAAATTTGTGTTGTTTATAGTTTAAATTATTAAAAATACATCTGTTGTGATCAATTGTATATAAATCTTTGTATAGATATATGATATCTTTCATACCTAGGAGTGGATCACATGGTAGGTGTGTATTCCAATTTTTAAGAAACTACCAAACCGTTTTCCAAAATGATTGTACCATTTCATGTTTCTACCAGCAGTATGTGAGATTGCTAGTACCTCTCCATCCTTGCCAATATCTGGTACAGTCAGATTTGAAAATTTCTGTCATTCTTATAGATATGTAATAGACTCTTATTACGGTTTTATTTGCATTTCCCTAATTACTTATGATATTGAACATCTTTTCATGTGCTTATGTACTATCCATACATCTCCTTTGATAAAGTGTCTGTTCAAATCTTTTGCCTATTTTTTTATTTGGTTCTTGTTACTAAGTTGTGAGTATTCTTTATAAACTTTAGGTACAAGTACTTTATCAGATATATGATTTGCAAATATTTTTCTCTGTAGCTGTGGTTTGTCTTTTCATTCTTTAACAGTATCTTTCAAAGACCTGAAGTACTTATTTTATATGTTATTATTTATTATTTTTTTCTTTCATAGAGTATGCTTTTGGTGCTATATCTAAGAGATATTTGCCTAACACAAGGTCAAAACATTTTCTTCTCAATTTTGAGTTAATCTTTATATGGATCAAAGTTATGTTTATTTGCTTATTCATGTGGATATCTAATTTTTCCAGTGCTACCATTTTTTGAAACTATTATCCTTTCATCACTGACTTGCCTTTGCACCACTATCAAAATCAGTTGTCTATTCCTAAACTATTTTGTTCCTTCATCTAAGTATGTAACTTTACACCAATACCAAGCTGTCTTTATTACTGTAACTTCAGTAAGTTACAGTAAGGTCTTAAAATCAGGTAGAGTTAATTCCCTATCTTTGTCCTTTGCAAGCTCATTTTGGTTATTCTATGCTCTCGGCATTTACAATGGATTTTAGAACCAGTTTGTCAATTTCTATGGCAAAGCCTTCAGGATTTTTATCGGGGTTGCATTTACCCTATAGACACATTTTGAAGAGAAATGTCACCTTGGCAATGTTAAGTCTTCAAACACATTAACATTTATTTTGTTCTTCTTCAATTTCCCTTAGCAGTGTTTTGTCATTTCCAGTGTACGAGTCTTCCACATTTTTGTCAGACTTATCCTTATGTATGTTATATTTTTGATGGTATTGCTAATAATATTGTATTTTTAATTTCAATTTTCTGATTTTTTTGTTGGTATAAAAATACAATTAGTTTTTGTAGTGATCTTTTACCTTTCCACTTTTCTAAACTTATTGATTAGACCTAGTAACTGATTTGTATATTTCTTCACTTTTTTTTCCTACAGAAAGATCAGTGATGCACCTTCATTATCAATCTGGATGCCTTTTTGACCTATTTCCATTAAACCTGATTAGAAATGTTGAGTAGAAAAGATGTCTTCTTTGTGGTCTTAGGAAGAAAACATTCACTCTTTCACCAGTAAGTATAATGTCATGTGGAGGTTTTTCACAGATGCCCTTTACAAGGTTGTAGATGTTCCCTATTTCTACTTTGCTGAGATCTTTTATCTGGAATGGATGTTGCATTTTGTCAGTGTTTTCCTGTATCTATTTTGATGATCATATATTTTTCTTTTTAAATTTATTAGGTGAATTACATTTATTAATTTTTCCACTTTTTAAAATTGAGATATAATTCACATACTAGGAAATTCACACTTTTAACATGTACAATTCAGTAGTTTTTAGTATATTCACAAAGTTGCACAGCCATTACCACTAGTTAATTTTAGAATATTTTCCTTATCTTCAAAAGAAACACAGTAGCCATTAGCAGTTTACATACCCTACTCCTGCCCACCCCAGCATCTGAAAACCCCTAATCTACTTTTTGCTTCTATGTATTGCATATTCTGGACATATCGTGTAAATGGAATCATACAATATGCAGTCTTTTGTTGTTGGCTTTTTTCAATTTTTACAATGTTTTCAAAGTTTGTCTGTGTTGAACATAAAATTTCAGTTCTTTTTGTGGCTCAGGAGTATTACACTGTACAGATATGCCACAAAATTTTAATTCGATTTATCAGTTAATAGACATTTGGGTTTTTTCCACTTTTTGGCTATCATGAATAACATAGCCATGAACATCCATGAACAAGTTTTATATATTGTTGCTTTTTTCTACATATTTTTTCCTGTTTCAATGGTATCTGGTATTTTTTTTTACCTATGTTATTAGGAGCACAAAATTTAGGGTTGTTATGTCCTTTTGGTGAATTTCCTCTTCATTATTATGAAATAATTTTCTTTATTTGTGGTATCATTCTTTGCCCTAAAATTTAAGTCACCTGATATTAAATAGCTACTGTAGCTTTTTAAAAAAAAATTAATGCTCTCATTTTAGATCTTTTTTCTATTATTAGTATTTTCTTTTAACATATTTGTGTCTTTATATTTATAGGGAAATTCTTGTAGACAAGATACACTTGTATCTTTCTTTATCCTTACCTAACAACCTTTTAATTGAGGTGTTTAGTCCATTATCATTTAATGTGGTTATTTGTAAGGCTAGAGTTAGGTTTATACCTTAATATGTGCTTTCTATTTGTCTCCATTTGGTCTTTGTCCATTTTTCTGTTTTTTTGATTATTTATATTTATTAATTCTTTTTTTTTTCTTTTAATTTATTTTTTTAATTTCAGAATATCATGGGGGTACAACACTTTGGCCATACACATTGCCCCTGTTCTGCCCGTGTCAGAGCCACAATCATGGTCATCCCCCAAACTGTGCTCCCCACATCCATTCAGTGAGAGTTTTTCCCATCCCTTCTACTCCCCTCCCGCCCGCCCGCCTTCAAATGAATGTTATTGCCCTGTGTGACGTAAGTGTTCATCAGTTAGTACCAGTTTGATGGTGAGTACCAGTGGTGCTTGTTTTTCCAATCCTGTGACACTTCGCTTCGAAGAATGGGTTCTAGCTCCAACCAGGATAATACCAGATGTGTTAATTCACTGTTGTTCCTTATTGCTGAGTAATACTCCATGGTATACATATACCACATTTTATTGATCCACTCGTGTATTGATGGGCACCTTGGTTGTTTCCACAACTTTGCAATTGTGAATTGTGCTGCTATGAACATTCGAGAGCAGATGTCTTTATTATAAAATGTCTTTTTTTCTTTTGGATAAATACCCAGTAGTGGGATTGCTGGGTCAAATGGTAATTCTACTTTTAATTCTTTGAGGTATCTCCATATTCTTTTCCATAGAGGTTGTACTAATTTGCAGTCCCACCAGCAGTGTATGAGTGTTCCTATCTGTCCACATCCCACCAACATTTGTTATTTGGGGATTTTTTGATATGAGCCAATCTCACTGGAGTTAAGTGATATCTCATTGTAGTTTTGATTTGCATTTCCCTGATGATTAGAGAAGTTGAGCACTTTTTTATATGTTTGCTGGCCATCATTCTGTCTTCTTTGGAAAAGTTTCTGTTCATGTCTTTTGCCCATTTTTTAATAGGGTTGTTTGATTTTTTCTTGTTGATTTTCCTAAGTTCTGTATAGATTCTGGTTATCAGCCCTTTATCAGAGGTGTAGCATGCAAATATTTTCTCCCATTCTGTAGGTTGTCTGTCCACTCTAGTGATAGTTTCCTTGGCTGTGCAGAAGCTTTTCAATTTGATCAGGTCCCATGTATTTATTTTTGTTGCTGTTGTGATTGCTTTGGGGGTCTTCCTCATAAATTCTTTGCCTAGGCCAATGTCCATAAGAGTTTTTCCAACGCTTTCTTCAAGAATTCTTGTGGTTTCATTTCTTAGGTTTAGATCTGTTATCCATTGTGAATTGATTTTTGTGAGAGGTGAGAGGTGTGGGTCCAGTTTCAGTCTTCTACATATGGCCATCCAGTTTTCCCAGCACCATTTGTTGAATAGGGAATCTTTTCCCCAGTGTACGTTTTTCTGGAATTTGTCAAAGATCAGGTGACTGTATGAGGCTGGTTTTATATTTGGGTTCTCAGTCCTGTTCCATTGGTCTACGTGTCTGTTCTTGTGCCAATACCATGCAGTTTTGGTTACTATAGCCTTGTAGTATAGTTTGAAGTCTGGTAGACAGATGCCTCCCGATTTACTCTTTTTGCTTAAGATTGCTTTGGCTAGACGGGGTCTTCTCTGGTTCCACACGAAGCATAGAATTATTTTTTCTAGATCGGCAAAAAATGATGTTGGTATTTTGATAGGGATTGCATTGATTCTGTAAATTAATTTAGGTAGCAAAGCTATTTTTACTATGTTGACTCTGCCTATCCAAGAGCATGGTAGGGCTTTCCATCTATTTACGTCCTCTGCAATTTCTTTTCTCAGTGTTTCATAATTCTCTCTATATAGGTCTTTGACCTCCTTAGTTAGATATGTTCCTAAATATTTAATTTTCTTTGTTGCTATTGCAAAAGGTATTGCATCTTTAATTTGTTTCTCGGCTTGATTGTTATTAGCATATATGAAGGCTATGGATTTGTGTGTATTAATTTTGTATCCTGAGACTTTGCTGAATTCATTTATCAATTCCAGTAATCTCTTGGTTGAATCTTTGGGGTTTTCTACGTAATATCATATCGTCTGCAAATAGTGAAAGTTTGACCTCTTCTGCCCCCATCTGGACGCCCCTAATTCCTCTGTCTTGTCTAATTGCTGTGGCCAGGACTTCCAGCACTATGTTGAAAGAAGTGGAGATAGTGGGCACCCTTTCTGGTGCCAGTTTTAAGGGGAATGCCTTCAATTTTCCCCATTCAGTATGATATTGGCTGTGGGTTTATCATAT
Source organism: Daubentonia madagascariensis (assembly GCA_023783475.1). Lineage (NCBI taxonomy): Eukaryota > Metazoa > Chordata > Mammalia > Primates > Daubentoniidae > Daubentonia > Daubentonia madagascariensis. The sequence goes on from JAKFHU010002080.1 coordinate 4,901,607, forward strand.
ATGGCTTTAATAGTTTCTAGGAATGAGCCATCTATGCCTATATTGTTAAGAGTTCTTATCATAAAAGGATGCTGGAATTTGTCAAAAGCCTTTTCTGCATCTATTGAAAGAATCATATAATCTTTGTTCTTGCTTTGATTTCTATGGTGAATTACATTTATAGATTTGCGTATGTTGAACCATCCCTGCATATCGGGAATAAAGCCCACCTGATCGTGATGGATTATTTTTTTGATGTACATTTGAATTTGGTTTGCAAGGATTTTATTGAGAATATTTGCATCTATATTCATAAGGGATATTGGTCTGTAGTTTTCTTTTTTTGTTGTGTCCTTTCCTGGCTTTGGTATCAAGGTGATATTGGCTTCGTAGAATGAGTTTGGGAGGATTCCATCCTTCTGGATATTTTCAAATAATTTCTGCAGTATAGGCACCAGTTCTTCTTTGTAGGCTTGGTAGAATTCAGGTGTGAACCCATCTGGTCCGGGACTTTTTTTTGTGGGTAGATTTTTTATTACTGCTTCAATTTCAGTGCTTGATATTGGTCTGTTTAGAAATTCTGTTTCTTCCTGGTTGAGCCTAGGGAGGTAGTGTGTTTCTAAGAATTTGTCCATTTCCTCCACATTTTCGTGTTTGTGGGCATAGAGAGTTTTGTAGTATTCAAAGATGATGTTTTGTATTTCCATGGTATCAGTTGTGACTTCTCCTTTCTCATTTCTAATTGAGCCTATTAGAGTCCTTTCCTTTCTGCTTCTGGTCAACCTGGCAAGTGACCTGTCTATTTTGTTTATCTTTTCAAAGAACCAACTTTTCGTTTCATTGATCTTCTGTATTGTTCTTTTGTTCTCGATTTCATTTAATTCTGCTCTGATTTTGGTTATTTCTTTTCTTCTGCTGGTTTTAGGATTGCTTTGCTCTTCCTTTTCCATTTCCTTAAGATGATTCGTTAGTTTACTGATTTGTGACTTTCCTGTCTTTTGGATGTGGGAATTTATGGCGATAAGTTTTCCTCACAGGACTGCTTTTGCTGTATCCCATAGATTTTGATAACTTGTGTCCCCATTATCGTTTAGTTCAAAGAATCTTTTGATTTCAATTTGAATCTCCTCCTTGACCCAATAATCTTTCAGCAATAGATTGTTTAGTTTCCACATTTTTGGAGGACGATGTGAGTTTCTGTTGGAATTGATTTCTAATTTTATTCCACTGTGGTCTGAAAAGATACATGGTATGATTTCTATTTTTTTGAATTTGTTTAGATCTGTTTTGTTGCCTAGGATGTGGTCAATTTTAGAGAAAGTTCCATAAGCTGATGGGAAGAATGTATATTCAGTGTTATTTGGGTGGAGTGTTCTGTAGATATCTGTTAGGCCCAAATGTTCTATAGTCCTGTTTAGGTCTTTTATTTCTCTATTTGTTTTTTGTTTGGAGGATCTGCCCAGTTCTGTTAGTGGGGTGTTGAAGTCCCCTGCTATTATGGCATTGCTGCTTATTATGTTGTCTAGATCTAGCAGTATTTGCTTTATGTACCTGGGTGCTCCTGTGTTGGGTGCATAAATGTTTAGGATTGTTAAATCCTCTTGTGAGATTTTTACCTTCACCACTATATAGTGTCCATTTTTGTCCTTCTTTACTTTTATTGCTTTAAAGTTTATGTCATCTGAAATGAGGATGGCTACTCCAGATTTCTTTTGGTTTCCATTAGCCTGGAAAATTGTATTCCATCCTTTCACCTTGAGTCTGAATGCGTCTTTGTGTGTAAGGTGTGTTTCCTGAAGACAACAGATACTTGGTTTTTATTTTTTAATCCATTCAGCCAGCCTATGTCTCTTCAATGGGCAGTTCAAGCCATTTACATTTATTGAGAGAATTGATATTTGGGGTAACTTTCTGATTATTCCGTTGGGTGGTATCTTTTGTTTTACCTCTTGCGTCATTGTGGAATCTGGTTTCTGGGGTTTTAGCTTTTGCGTAGTTTTACATAGGTGGGTGTCTGTTGGTCTGTTTAGTGTATAATGCAGGTCTAAGCATTTCTTGCAAGGCCGGTCTGGATTTCACAAATTCTATCAGTGATTGCTTATCTGGAAATGTCTTTATTTCTCCCTCATATAAGAAGCTTAGTTTGGCAGGATACAGAATTCTGGGCTGAACTTTGTTTTGTTTTAGGAGATTGATGATGTCTCCCCATTCCCTTCTGGCTTGTAAGGTTTCAGCTGAGAAATCTGCAGTTAATCTGATCGGTTTCCCTTTGTAGGTTACGTGTTCTTTTTGTCTTACAGCTGTGAGGAGTGCCTCTTTTGTGTTTACTTTGGTCAGTCTAATAATTATGTGGCATGGTGAATGCCCTTTCACATTGACTCTCCCAGGAGTCCTGTGTGCTTCTTGTACTTGGATATCGAGATTTCTGGCTAAGCCATGGAAATTTTCCTCTATTATTCCTTCAAATAAATTTTCCAGCCCATGCAAATTTTCCTCCTCTCCCTCGGGGATACCTATGATCCTTATGTTTGGCCTCTTTACATAATCCCACATTTCTTGTATGCTTTTTTCCTGCCTCTTGTTTTTGTGTTCTTTCTCTTCAGCTGTTTTATTTAGCGCATAGGAGCTGTCTTCTAGCTCTGAAATTCTTTCCTCTGCATGGTCCAGCCTATTCTTAAGGCTTTCCACTTTGTTTTGTAGATCCTTGAATGCTTCTTTCATTTCTAGGATTTCTATTTGATTTTTCCGTAATATTTCTATTTCTTTGGAGAATTTTTCATTCATTTCTTGCATTTTTCTTGTGGTTTCTTTGTGCTGGGATTGAATTTTATCTTGCATTTCATTGAGCTTTCTTATAATCCATAAACAAAATTCCTCTTCTGTCATTCTACCCATTTCATTTGGGTTGGTATCCATTGCTGAGGAACTGATAATTTCTTTTGGGGGTGACTTTTCACTCTGATTTTTCATGTTCCCTGAGTTCTTTCGCTGTTTTTTTCTCATCTGGCCTCTTGGTCGAGAGCTGGGGGTGTTAGAGCTAGTTTATGGCCCTGTCACCAGGCTCACAATTATTGTTCCTTGGCAAAGCCAGGGAGAGAAGTAGTAGCCTGTATTGCCTTAGGTGTATTTTAGCAAGTTTGGTGGATCTTGAGTTAACTCTGACCTGTGGTCTTCTCCTCTTCCCAGTGGAGTGTGGTGAGAATGACCTCCCAGCTTAGGCTCTGAGCTAATGAATTGTACTTGAGGATATGAGTCCTCCACTCCCTATTAGCTAGGTATTCTGTTATGTCCGTGGCAGACTCTGATTCCCCAGTTGGGGTATGCGAAAGCCCCGTACTTTGGGAGGGGCCTTGTAGCTCTTAGGGGTTACTTTGACCCTGCTCCTCCTGAGGTGCAGGTAGAAACAAAATTTCTTTTGGCTGCAGTGTGAGAGCTGAGTTGGGAAAATTCTACACAGCTCAGAGGTTGCTCATCTAGCCACGTGTGTCTGCCCTTCTGATGTGCGTCTCTGCGTGATACTGGTTGATAGGGGTATCTCCAATTGTGCACCCCTTTTCCACCACTAGACCCCAAGGCGAGGCAGGTGGCCGTCTCTATCCCCAGCAGTCTCCACCAGGGGGATGTTCCCACGGGGAGGGGGGAGTAGTGGCTGCTGGAAGCGCTCTTGGGTGGTGCGAAATTCCCTATTGAAGTGGGAAGGATTATGGGGAGCTGCTGTGGTTCAGCCTGTGGCTCTTGAGGTATTTGGTTGTCATGGGAACCAGCAGTTATACCAAATGAGTCACTATAGCCAGCAACCTTCAAAATGAGTGATCTCTGGGGTACAGGAGGGCTGGGACCTGAAGGGGCGGGCACTAGGCCCAGCACGTAGCAGACTTGTGGGAGTCCAGAGCCGGGATAGCAGAACCAGATGGACGAGCTGCAAACTGTTTCCAATACCCAAAGGTCCTGCCGCTACAGTTCTGGGATCTGGTCCCACCTGGAACCCACAGATGCAGCTGTCCTGGCCACCACAGGCAAAGCCTGTCTCGCCCCAGCAGAAGAGCCCCGGGCCGGGGCAGGGCAGAGCTAGAGACGCGGCTCACAGCTCTGCGCGGGCGGCTGTAAAGATGGTGGCTGCCGCCAGCCTGGCGCACAGCCGGGCTCCGATTGCGCCAGGAGCGCAGTTTTTCTCCGCCGGCCGCAGCGGCAGTTGCTAGCAGCCTCTAAGGGCGTGTCCTGCTCCCCGTTAAACTCCTGGGCCCAGTCCCGCTGACTTCCAGTGATGCAGTGCCAGTCTGCGGGTTCCCGCACACTGTCCCAGGAAGCTGAATCTCCGCCCAGCGTGATCCCCAGCCCTGCGCGGTCTCTGTATACTGCAGCTGAGGGTTGTGTTTGGCTTTCGTGATTACTCCAACTCCACAGCGTCTGTTGTCTTGTGCAACCGCCCAGCCCCAACTCTGGGCTTGTCCCTGACTGAGTGGATGGGGAGGCGCCTAACCGCTTGGGGGGCAGGTCGCGCTGTGCGGACCTGGCGATCGCGTCCTTCCCGCGCTCTGGGCTCTATTGTGCTCCGTGCGCCCTCCGATCTTTGTGAAAACTTTGTGCCTGTTTTCTTGGGCTGGGCATTCGGCGTTGTTTCTCTGTAATTCTCAATACTGTTTTCGGAGTGAGCGGTCCGTGCTCGCAGGCAGCCGCTGGCATTCTTCACCTCCTTCCCTGGGAGCACTGCGGTGGCAGGACGCTATCAGATCGCCATTTTTCCGGAAGTCCCTATATTTATTAATTCTTGAATTTTATCTCCTGTATTCTTTTCAGCCATGGGTCTTTGTTTTATTGTTTTGGTGGTTTCTTTAGGGTTTAAGGTATACATTATTAACTTGTCTATCTTCAATTGATGTACCACTTTGCTTATAGAGTAAGATATTTGCTTTAAAGTATATTTCCATTTCTTTTCGCTGGTCCTAATATTATTATTGTGATATATTATGCTTACACATGTTACAGATGGCACTGTATATCATTAATATTTTGTTAAAACAGTAAATTATCTTTTAAAGAGAATTAAATAATAAGAAAAGTATCACATGTTTACCCATAGTTACAATTTTCAGTACTCCTTAAATTTTTTATATTTTCCCTCTTCTGAAAATAGTTTATCATATTTATAATGTGAGTGTGTTAGGGAAAAATTCTTTTAGCTTCTGTATTTCTGACAAAGACTTTACTTCACTGTGTCTTAGAATGACATTTTTACTAATCACAGAATTCAAGGTTGAGGTTTTATTTCCCATTTATTGTTTTTAAGATGTAGTATCACCATCTTCTTACTTTCATAGTTTTTGCTGTAATCTTTGACACTTATTTTTGTTTTTCTTTAACATTTATTTTTTTCCTCTGGCTGCTACTCTGATTATCTCTTTACCTTTTTGTTCAACTTGATTAGGATGTGCTTGATGTAGTTTTCTTCATGTTTCTTTTCTTGAGGTTAATTGAACTTCTCAGATCTATGGATTTACACTTTTCATTAAATTAGAAAAGTTTTGGCCATATATCTTTCATAATTTTTTTGTCCCTCCCTCTGTTCTTCAGGGTCTGAAATTACACAAATATTATGCCACTTAAAGCCACCCAACTTGTCACTCATGCTTTGCTCCTTTTATTTTTAAAATCTTTTTTTTTAATTTCTAAGTTTTACTCTGTATGGCTTCTATTGTTAGATCTTTAAGTTCATTAATCTTTCTGTAAAATGTAAGCTGCCATAAATTCATATTATGTGGTTTTCATATTACACATTATATTTTTATCTCTAGATTTTGATTTGTCTTTAGTATTATTGTTATTATTATTACATATTTAAATTTTATTATTATTGTTTTAATAGATTTAGGGATAAAAGTGTTTTGGTTACATGGATGAATTGTATAGTGTTGAAGTCAGGGATTTTAGTGTACTCATCACCAAAATAGTGTATACTGTACAAAATAGGTAATTTTTGATCAGTCACCTCCCTCCCACCTTCCTCTTTGCTTAGTTTTCAATGCCCATGATACCACATTATGTCCATATATACCCATAATTACCTCCTACTTATAAGTGAGAACATGTGGTATTTGTTTTTCCATTCCTGAGATACTTCACTTAGGATAATTGTCTCTAGCTACATCCAAGTTGCTGCAAATGACATTATTTCATTCCATAGAGAACTCTGGAAGTACTCTGTGGTATGTATATACCACATTTTCATTATCCACTCATCAGCTGATGGGCACTTAGGTTGATTCTGTATCTTTGCAATTGGAATTGTGCTGCAATAAATGTTCGAGTGAAGATGTTTTTCTGATAAAATGACTTCTTTTCCTTTGGATAGATACCCAATAATGAGATTGCTGGATTGAATGGTAGGTCAACTTTTAGTTTTCTGAGGAATCTTTGCACCATTTTCCATAGTGGTTATACTAGTTTACATTCCCACCAACAGTGTATAAGTGTTTGCTGTTCACTGCATCCACGCCAACATCTGTTGTTTACTTTTTGACTTATTTATAATGGCCATTCTGACAGGGGTAAGGTGGTATCTCACTGTGGTTTTAATTTACATTTCCCTGATGATTAGTGATGTTGAGCATTTTTTCTTTTTTTTTCTCCATCCCCCCCAAGCAGTTTTTCATATGTTTATTGGCCATTTGTCTATCTCTTGAAAAAAATCTGTTTGTGTCTTTTGCCCACTTTTTGATAGGGTTATTTGTCTTTTTCCTGCTGTTTGTTTGAGTTCCTTGTAGATTCTGGATATTAGTCTTTTGTTGGATATATAGCTTGCAAATATTTTCTCCCATTCTGTAGGTTGTCTATTTACTCTGTTGATTATTTCCTTTGCTGTGCTGAAACTTTTCAGTTTAATAAAGTCCCATTTATTTATTTTTGTTTTTGCTATATTCACTTTTGGAGTCTTAGTCATAAATTCTTTAACTAAGTCAATGTCCTGAAGAGTTTTTCCTACATTTTCTTCCAGAGTTTTTATGGTTTCAAGATTTACAACATTTAAGTCTTTAATCCATCTTGAGCTAATTTTTCTATATGGTGAGAAATAGGGAGACAGTTTCTGCATGTGGCTATCCAGTTTTCCCAGCACGATTTCTTGAATAGAGCATCCTTTCCCCAGTGTATGCTTTTGTCTGCTTTATCAAAAATCAGAGGTCATAGCTATATGGTTTTATTTCTGGGTTCTGTATTCTGTTCCATTGATCTATGTGTCTACCTTTATACCAGTCCCATGCTGTTTTGGTTACTATAGGCTTGTAGTATAATTTGAGGTTTGGTAATGTGATGCCTTCAGATTTATTCTTTTTGCTTAGTATTGCTTTGACTATTCAGGGTCTTTTTTGGTTCCTTATGAAATTTAGGATTGTTTTTTCTAGTTCTCTGAAAAATGACATTGGTATTTAGATGGGAATTGCACTGAATCTATAAATCATTTGGGCAGTATAGACATTGTAACAATATTGATTCTTCTAATACCTGAGCATATGACATTTCTCCGTTTTCTTGTGTGATCAATGATTTCTTTCATCAGTGTTTTGTAGTTCTTCCTGTAGAGATCTTTCATCTTCTTGGTTAAGTATATTCCTAGGTATTTTATTTTCTTTGCAGGTATTGTAAATGGTATTGAGTTCTTGATTTGACTCTCAGTTTGACTGTTATTAGTATATGGAAATGCTACTGATTTGTGTACATTAATTTTGTAATCTGAGACTTTACTGAATTCATTTATCAATTTTAGGAGTCTTTTGGAGAAGTCTTCAGAATTTTCTAGACATAGGATCATATCACCAGCAAACAGAGGTAGTTTGACCTCCTCTTTTCCAATTTGGATACCATTTATTTCTTTTTCTTTCCTGACTGCTCTGGCTGGGACTCCCAGTACTATGTTGAATAGAAGTGGCGACAGTGGGCATCCTTGTCTTGTTCCAGTTCTTAGGAGGAAAGCTTTCAACTTTTCCCCATTCAGTAGGATGTTGGCTGTGGGTTTGTCATATATGGCTTTTATTATTTTGAGGTATGTTCCTTCCATGCCTAGTTTGTTGAGAGTTTTATCATAAAGTGGTGATGGATTTTATCTAATGCTTTTTCTACATCTATTGAGATGATCACATGATTTTTGTTTTTAATTCTGTTTTTGTGATGAATCACATTTATTTATAATATTTGCATATGTTCAGTCATTGTTGCATCCCTGGGATGAAACCCGCTTGATCATGGTGAATTGTATTTTTGTTGTACTCTTGGATTCAGTTTGCTAGTACTTTGTTGAGGATTTTTGTGTCTACATTCATGAGAAATATTGGTCTGTAGTTTTCTTTGTTTTGTTGTGTCCTTTCCTGGTTTTGGTATCAGGGTGACACTGGCTTTGTAGAATGAGTTAGGGAGGATTCTCTCCTCATATTATGGAACAGTTTCAGTAGGATATGTACTAGTTCTTCTTTGTAGGTCTGGTAGAATTCAGTGGTAAGTCTGTCTAGTCCTAGGTTTTTGTTGTTGTTGTTGGGAGATTTTTTTAAATTACTGATTCAATCTTGCTACTCTTTATTGGTCTGTCCAGGATTTCTATTTCTTCCTGATTCAAGCTTGGGATTTCATGTGTTTCCAAAAATTTATCCATTTCCTCTTTGTTTCTAGTTTGTGTGTGCAGAGGTTTTTATAGTAGTCTCAGATGATATTTTGTATTTCTGAGTTATCAGTTGTAATGTCTCCTTTTTCATTTCTGATTGAGCTTATGTGAATACTTTCTCTTCTATTCCTGGTTAATCAAGCTAGTGGTCTATTGATTTTTTTAATCTTTTCATACAACTGACTTTTCATTTTGTTGATCATTTGTATTTTTTTTTGTTTCAATTTAGTTTAGTTCTGCTCTGGTCTTTGTTATTTCTTTTCTTCTGCTAGTTTTTGATTTGCTTCATTCTTTTTTTTCCCCCTAGTTCCTTCAGGTGTTACATTAGGTCATTAATTTGTGATCTTTCTGTCTATTTGATGTAGGCATTTAGTGCTATGAACTTCCCTTTTAGTACTGCTTTAGCTTTATCCTAGAGATTTTGGTAGCTTTTGTCTTCATTGTCATTCAACTCAATTTTTTGTTTGTTTATTTTCATCTTAATTTCATCATTGATCCAAAGATCATTTAGCCACAGATTGCTTAAATTCCATGTATTTGTGTAGTGTTGAGTGTTCCTCTTGGAATTGATTTCTAGTTTTATTTCACTGTGTTCTGAGAAGATACATGGTATGATTTCAATTTTTCTAGATTTACTGAGACTTGTTTTGTGACCTAACATATGATCTATCTTGGAAAATGTCTCCCGCGCCTGTGAGAAGAATGTATATTCTGCAGTTTGGGGATAGAATGTTCTGTAAATGTCTATTATGTCCATTTGTTCTAGGGTTCTGTTCAATCCATTGTTTCTTTGCTGATTTTCTGACTTGATAATCTATCTAGTTCTGTCAGTGGAGTGTTGAAATCCCTGGCTATTACAATGTTGCTGTCTATTTCTTTCCTTAAGGCTAGCAGTGTTTTTTTTACGAATTTGGGAGTTCAGGTGCCAGAGATAGTGGACAGGCCCCTGAATGGCATGCATGAGTTCTGGAAGGACCAGACTGAGACTGAGCTGGCAAACTTATCATTAAGCCTCTCTGGTTTCAGGTGCTGGCTGGGATAGTGAGGGGTGGGTACTCTCCTGCTCTAGAAGAATGCTCTTGCAGGAGAAGGGTGGATGCACTGTGAGCCTGGGAGAGGAGGGGTGGGCCCCTCTTGAGATTAGCAGAGGCAGGCAACTATGGGACACACAAGCCACTCACACTACCCTCTCTCAGCAATAGCAGTCTCTGTCCTTTGGGGTAACAAAAGTGACCAGAATTCCATCTCCCACCATGGCCCAGCTGTGGCAGAGGTGGTGGAGGCAGCTCAACCTGCTGTGGGTAGGGCTATAAGACAGGGTGTGGACTGTGGCTGAAATGGTCCAGCAGGGAGATATGGTTGTGTCAGGGAATTGCCTCCAGGGAGCATAGGCTCCTCACAGAAGAAATAGGCAGGTTACAACTCTGAGAGTGGCTGCTAGCACCACCCTACCTCAGAGGAGGCAGTAGTGGGAGCTTTTGTCCTTGGGGCACACAAAAGCTCTCATTGCTTTTTTTGGTGGCGAGGGAGTGAGCCATAAGCTCTGTGGAATACTGGGTATGATAGGCACTTTGTTAGAGGTGGGGCAGCTGCTCCCAAGTGCCCAGGCCTAATCGTCCCCTAGGGAGCCCTCCAGGTCCCAAGCAGGAACAGCCAGCCTGGGTGTGATAGGCACTCTGTCAGAGGCCAGGCAGCTCCTCCCAAGTGCCCTGGCTTAATGGTCCCTTGTGGAACACTCACCAGCCTCTAGGGGAAATAGCCTTTCAGCCATAGCTACCTCTGTGGCAGTGGAAAGGGGAGGGGAGGAGGAGGAGACAGCCTCAAATGGTGGGTAGCATCTCCACTGGGAGGAGGCAGACAACTTCAGACCACCAGCCAGGGGCTCTCTGGTGCAGGAGAGTGTGTGTTCCACCTTCCTCTGTCCTAAAAAGCATTCATGGCACTTTCCAGTCCCCTTGGGGCAGCCTGCCTCACAGGTCAGAATTCCAGGAACACTTCTACTTTCTTTTGTCTCCACATTCCTCTGTGGTTTTTATAGTCCAAGTGGATGCTGGGGAATGTCCATGTGGAATCAAGTGACAGGGAGAATGAGGGGCTGTGACTTCTTGGGCTGGTTAGAAGCTCCCAGCATGTGCAGAGGCAATACGGTGCTTGCTGTCTCAGCTTGGGTCCATGGGGAGGGCAAGCAACACTACAAGGGCTTGTAGCCCAGTGCTCTGTTCCCAAGAAGCTCTCAATTCACCAATGGCAGCGGCAGCTGGATTCATCAGGGCAGAAGGGTTCTCCAACAGATTGGGAGCTAGCAGACCACCACAAGTGTGAAGGGAGGAAAAGCAAACACTCCCATCTACCCTTTCCCCCAGGCTCTGAATCCCTTGTGGGTCAGTCTCCACCAAAATTTTGCTCCTTCTTGCTCTGCTCTGTCACTTTGTCCTGTGGGATCTCTGGTAAGGCTCGGTTTGGGCTCCTTTCCCTCAGTATTTCACCTGGGGTATGCTTTTGTCACCTGAAACTTTTTACTCTATTTGTGATGATCTGGCAACTGATGTCTTTAGTGGGCCATCTTGCTCCCATCCTTCTGATTTGGCTTTTTATACACAGTACATATTCTATCTCTTGTTTAACAAAAATACATTTATAATAATTCTTTAATGTATTTGTTTGGTAATTATAATATCAGAGTTAGTTGTGGGTCAATTTTTAGTCATTGATTTTTCTCCCTTTTTAGGGGCTTATTTTCCTGCTTCTTTGAATGTCTGATAATATTTGAATAGGTTACATACATTGTGAATTTTACCTTTTGGGGGCTGGATATTTTTATATTCTTATAAAATTTCTTGAACTTCATTATTGTATACAGTTAAGTTACTTGGAAGTAGTTATATCCTTTTGTTGTTCTTGATTATAACATGAAGTAGGCAAGATGTCAGTAGTATTCAGTTGAGGACTTATTCTTCATTACTGAGAAAAGCCCTTCCTATGGGCTTTTTTTTACTCAGTGTTCCACATATTACTTTCCTATGACTATTGTAACAAGTTACAACAATTTGGATACTTCAAACAGTATAAATTTATTCTCTTACAGTTCTGGAGGCCAGAAGAACAAAAATAGTATCACTGGGCCAAACTCAAGGTTTGTCCTTACTCTCTAGGTGAAAATTTACTCCTTGCTTCTTCCAGCTTCTAGGAGCTGCAGGCATTCCTTAACTTGACGCTGAAGAGCTCTAATCTCTGCCTCCATGTTCACACTTCCTCCTGCTCCTCTGTGTGTGTCAAATCTCTTTGCCTTTCTCTTATGAGGACACTTCTGATTGCATTTATGGCCCACCTGGATAATCGAAGATTTTCTACTTCTCTCGACATCCCTGATTTAAACATCTCTGCAAAGACCTTTTTTTCTAAATAAGGTAATATTCACAGGTTCCATGGATTTGACATGAATATCTTTTGTGGGGTCATTTTTCAGGCTATCATATCCCATGAGTTATGGCATTTTCTAGTCATGCTGGTAGGATCAGGCACTGTTCTCAATCTTAATGTGAATCTTGACACTATTCTTTCTATTCCTTTCAGATGGTTCTTTACTTGACCATATGCAGGTTTTTTTAATTGGCATCCACTGACAAATTCTGTCCTGAATCCTTGAGGAAGAATATCTTCAGATTTTCTAAATTCTATTTCTGTGCAGCTCTTTCTCTCAGGTACTCAGTCTTCTCAACCCTACCTGGCTTAGTCTCTGGACTCTCAGATCATTCTCTTCTGCAGGCCTCAGCCTGATATACCTTTCCCTGAGCTGTGGCTCAGAATATTACTCAAGGCATTGAGTTGCACAATCATAGGACCTGTGTCATTTTATTCTGTCTTTCTGGAATTGCGATTCTCCATTGCCTGATGTCTAGTGTCTTATTGTTTATATATTTGCTACAGTTTTGAAGTTATCTCAGACAACAGAGTAAATCTGAACTCTGTTAGCCTTGGCCAAAAACACAATCTCTTTCCTTTATTATTTAACATAATCATAAAAGATAATTTAAATTTCTCCTCTGCTAATTCTGGTATTTAAAGAACTGTGGATCTACTTCTGTTATTTGGTTTTTATCTTGATCACCAGTCGCATATTCTTTCCTCTTTGTATGTCTTGTGATTTTTTATTGTACGATGGATACTTTGTGTCAAAGAACTTTGTAGCAAATTAATGCTATTTTTCCTTTTTTAGGCAGATCAATGAGGGGTAATTAACATCAATACATCAAGAATTTAGGTAGGTCAGTTTCAGTTTGACATTTTTTCTACCCTGTCCTCTTTTGGTTTCAATTGTCTCAAAGAAAAATTTTTGCTCCTCCTTCACATAAAGAAACAATGGGAGATCTCACTCTGTGTTTTCAATGCAGCCTTCAAGTTTCTCATTCTCTTAATATTCAGCAAATTTTCTTTGGAAAACTGAGCATGTATTTGGGGTTCCTCAAATTCTGATCATTCAATCCACACTATCAAAAAAAGTCCTACTCATTTCTCTCTTTCTGGTTCATCTTCTCTGTGTAGGCCAAATCTAATTCTCAGTTCTTATCAAATGGGCAAATGCACCCAGGTTAGAAAATTGCTGAGAATCTTAGCTCACTTAGAAAAATTTATTTTTCCTTTTTGAAAAGTTACTTATATAGTTCTTGTTGCTTCAACAGCTGTCTGATCCTTCTAAAATATGATTTTCTGTAATTTGTATTTTTCTAATTATTATAGCATGAATAACAGCCTTACCAACTTCCAAACATTTAAGAAAAAAATAATAAAATCTCATGAAAATGTATCCAGAGATGAGAATAAGGAAAAAAACTGCCTATGTAGTAGAGAATTAGCCTTAATCAAACAGACATCTGTATTTGCTCTTGGCTACTGAGAGGTGAATGTTAGACCTTTGGAATCTCCTGCCTAATTAGAATGTTTTTGTTTATCTGGATGCTTGACTAATGGACAATCTATCAGTGTGATTTATAATTGGGATTTTGAGCCATGCCATATTTGTTCTATATCTGGAGGGGTTGAGGATCAAAAGGCAAACATGCAGAATCAGCTATACCTTGAGAGGGGCTAGAGACTAAAAATCAGCCACATTGGCAGTTAGCCATAGAGTCCCAACAAAAATTCTGAACACCAAAATCTGAGTGTGATGTTCGAAAATATTCTGTGTATTGTCTTACATTGACGCTAGGAATGTAACATTGTCCATGACTCTATGGGGAAAGGACAAGAAACTACATGTTTGCTACTTTCTTGGACTCTATCCTCTGGCTGATTTTAGTCTGTATTCTTTCCCTGTAATAAACCATTAATATCAGTATAACAGTACTGAGTGAGTTCTGCAAGTTCTTCTAGTGAGTTATCCAACCTGCGGATGGTCTTGAAATCCCCTGAACTTGCCTTCAGGTGGACTATATGGAATGTACTCTTGAACTTTTCAAAGCTCATCTCCTTTTATGATGTCAGCGTAAACTTGGTCTCAAAACCTGAGAACATTACTAGAAAATTTCAGCTAACTCTCATAAAAGTATGCATAAAATCATAAATGTATTTATTAAAAATTCAGAATAATTTTATTAAAAGGATAATATGTAAACACCAATTATTTGTTTTCAGAAATGCATGTTTATCGTTCAAAAGTCAATCACTGTAATTCATCATATGAACAGCATAAAGGAACATAATTACATGATCGTCTCCATGCATGGCAGAAACAGTATTTGATAAACTGTAACAGTCGTTTGTAAAAAGACTTCCAGAAAAATAGAAATAGAAAGAAATTTATTTAATTTGACAAAAGAAGTTACTGTGAAAATTGCATTCACTTGTAATATTGAATTAGGTTGGATAAAGCTTGAATACTTTATATGATAGTGTACAATAAAGTCTAAAAATTCACAAGCTATTAAAATTAATTAGTAAACTCAGCAAGGAATTTGTTTGCAAACAATGAATAAATAAAAATCAAGTCTATTTTAATATACTAGAAAAAATTTTAAACATGTGTCTTACTATATCATCATATAAGAAAAAAACTAAAAAGAATTTGTAAGATGTCTAAACAAAAAACTATAAAATATTATTGAGATGAAATGAAGAAAATAATGAATAGCTTTGTTATTTTAATGGATTGGAGAACTTAGTAAAGACATTAGCTCTCTCTAATATGACTTACAGATTCAATATAGTTTCAACCAAATCTGATCATGTTTGCTTGTTTTTTGTAACAATTTACTATTTGATAGAAAAAGTTACATGAAAATGAGCAGGGTTAAGAATAGTGAAGGCATTCTCCAAGAAACATACCAAAGCTGGAGAATAAATACTAATATGAAGATTTATTATTAAGCTTTAGTGAATAAGGCAATGTGCTATTTGTATAATGATAGACACACAGACCAATAGAGCCAACCAGAAAGTCCAGAAGTATACTGCAAAAAAAAAAAAATAGTGTTTGATAAAGGTGATATTGCAAAGCAGAGAGGTAGGGATAGTGTTTTTAATAAGCTGGCTTAAATCAATTGGATACCCATATGGGAGGAAAAGAAATCTTGGCTCCTATCTCACATTGCACATAAAAAATCAACATTAAGTCAATGTCTATATAAAATTGAAAGGCAAAATAATACAATGTCTAAAATATAACATATGAGACTATCTTTCTGACCTTGGGACAGGCAATATTTTATAATAACAAAGAGGAAATTAATCATAAAATTAAACAAAAATAATTCAGATTAAATTAATATTAAAAACTTCTGTTTATCAAAAGATAAAATTAAGAAAGTCACACACTGGGAGAAGATATCTAAAATGCAAATATTCAGCTAAGCCTTGGAATTCAGAATACACAAAGAAACTCTGAAAATCAGTTAGAGACGACCCAAAAGAAAAATTCGCACACAACTTGACCAGAAGAATAGACAATCTAAATAGATCGGAAGTAAGTGAAGAGATTAAATTACTAAACAGAAAACTACCCACAAGGAAAGGCTTTTCCCCCGATAGCTTCACTTCTAAATTCTATCAAACATTTAAAGAAAAATTAACAACTACTCTTCACAAACTCTTGCAAAAAATACAATAAGAAGGAACATATCAACTAATTGTATGAGGTCATTATTACCTTGGTAACAAAACTACATTCTAAGAAAATACATTTTTGGAAAGCTGGAGAATTTAGTCTATTTGAAGAAATTTTGAATTGCTTTGAGCTCATATGATTAACAAGTCATAATGTTAAAATCATATTTTCTTTTATTTTTATTCTCCTTAAGTCTACAACCTTAACATCCCAATTAGTCTTCCTTTAGAGTAGATGACCATAGTAAAAAGGTTTCTTAAATTTAATGAAATGATTGACAAAACTTCACTTGTTACATATCTTAAATCAAACAAATGTAAAACCATTTTCTTATAAGAAATGTTCAGTGATGGCAGAGATTTCAACTGATAACCCAGGTTTAATTGATAGGTAGTGGCTCTTCAGAATACTGTGTTAAGAGTTTCAGGGGTCTTATCTGGGCTTGGTTGGAAAGAATGGTCAATATATGGTGACAGCTATTGAATAACAAGGCAAAATGTTGAGACAAATGCCAAGAGGTTTTCATCTAGGATTCAACTTACGGCATAAGTCATGTGGAGTTTTTTATGAGTTACTGTGCATAAGTAAATGTCTATCATAAAGGACTAAATCCACCTGGGATTTGAAATGTTTATTCCTTAAAAGAAAGTTGTTCTGGATTTTCAATTTTATTTGGGGGAGAGCACCCTCAAGACACATAGTATCCTAGGGAAGCATGGCAGGCTGTGGCTACTTACTAACTACAAGAATGATTTGTGTCAGTAATTATTCTCCCAGTAGGTCTCAGCTAATATTTCCATGTATGTATGTATATGCCTCTCTTCATGTATGTCTCGGACTTACGTTTCATGTATGTTCATTTTTCAATTTGTATTACTGGTGTCTGCTATGGTGCCTAGCAGGCACCTGTCATGATTCTACCTTATTTTATTTATTTATTTTGTTATAACAGTGTCAGACACATAGTAAATAAGCATTAGTTATATGTACATATGTATATACACATAATTTATAAACTCATTTTAATTTTAAGAGATACCCAGAGAGATCATTCAAGATTTTTGGTAAGGGGCAAAGAGCAAGTCTCTAATCAAAGTAACTAAATGTTGGGAATTCTCTTAGGGTTTTCCATATCAGGTATCAGGTTACTTTCCATATACAGGTAGGCTTTTCATTCTTTCTTTTATTTCCTTCCACAGTCCAAGGATTCAACATCATTGTCCATAAAGGAGTCTCTTGCTTACTCACCCCCTTAGGATTACACTCCTTAAAAGGCTAGCAAGATAGCTTGCTTTAAATGCTAGAACTGAGATTTCTTCCTTCTTAGAAGTTTTACCAATAATAACAGCAGACAAACATAAAATAAAAATACATATTAGAAAATTACAAATTTTTCAAGATCCTGCATATTTCTTGTCACTAGTTTAGAGATATTAATGGTAAATATCTGACATCTCTTAGAACTCTCTTTGCCCCAGAATATGTGCTATCCATCACCAATCAGTTGCAGCAGTCTTTTTTCTACTAAATATAGAATTGACCCTAGAATGCTTTTTAGCCCAGCAGCCCCAATAGCCACTGCCAATTGATTGAATTGATAAACAATATATGACCTATTTGCCAGATCTGCCCTAGTTATTTTCTCTCAATTTTGTCTGAAATAGCAATCAGTAAATCTTTTCTTTTCTGTTCTGCTTGAGTATTTAAACTCAGAGATGCTCCCTTTCTCCTCACCCTTTTGAGGTCTCTTTTTCCAGTACTTAGTCCCTAATCTCCATTGTTACTTGAAACTATAAATGCTGGATTTTCTAGTCTGTTGCAGGTTCATTTATTGTGTCATACTGTCTCCATTAACTTAAGTGTACATGTCAAACCACACGGCCCATTAGGAAACAAACAAAAAAACGGTCACTGTAATTAAAATAAAATATTTAATTTGAAAGTTTACATTTGTTTCAGATTTTCATTTGTGGGCTAATGGATTCCCCCATATACTTTTCTCAGCATGAATGTCCTTACTGTCCTTATTCTACCAGCTAACTCCGATTATTTGCTCATTCTCAACACACACGTCGTTTCTTATTAGCAGTCACTGTGACTACATTGGATTAAGTTCCACTTCCCTTGAAATGATGTCTTTTTCTGTCTTTCTTGTTCCTAATTAGATATCGAGTCCCTCAAGGGTAGACATTACATTTATTCACTTTATATCTAAATGGGTCTAGCTCTGTCTCAGTATGTCATTGATGCTCAACAAGCATCTAACTGAACTTCTAAGAGTTGCATTTTTATGTGTAAGACTTAAATTTTGAAAAAAAACTATTGTAAGCCATCTAAAATTAATATTGCAAAATTGTCCAATATTGTCTATCCCATGTGTCAGTTGAAAAAATATCTGAGAGCTCCTGACGATGAGCTCTCATGTGGAAACTGTGTTTTCTGCTAATATGGCCAAATGATATCTCAGCCCTCTTTTAGTGGTCAAAAAATACGTGCATTCTCTAATCATCCTCATCCCTTACTCAAGAATACTGGGGGCATCTATATACTTGCTTTGCCTTTATTTTCCTATGTTGCTGTTGTTTCTAAGCATTTTGAAAAAAACATGATTCAATGTACGCCTTAAACATACAGGATGGCATTTTTGAATGGAAATTGTAAGGAACAGATAACCTGTTGAAAGGATTGGGGGGAGAACACCACGCACTCACTCTCAGACCAGTGGTGAGGGCCACTGAAAAAGAGTGGAGCTGCGCACAAATGCTACTCCTTCCTCCTTCCTTAATTCACCTCCTCATGTAGGAGTATCCTATGGAATAAATTATGATGATGAATCATGCCCCAAAGTTCCTGACTCCTTGCAAAAAGGTGATTGTGTTGAGTGCCCTTCCTTCCCAGTTCTTTCCCTCACTTTGTACCTCCTCTCCTGCTTCCTCACACTTGGGCTTGACAAATTATAAACAAAATAAAACAAACAGTCAATGGTGATACTCGTCTCTTCCATTGCCATAGACCAGTCTTTCTGTTACTTTAGCTCCGTCCCACTCGTAGAAGGAAGAGCTGAACATCTGTGTCTATTGCCACAAGTTTGGTGGATCTAGATAGTTTTATGAAGTAATTTTCTTAAGACAAAACAACAGAGAAACTCTAATGAAAACCGCATTTCAGAATTAGACTTTCTCTCATACTTGGATCCACTTGTGGGTATAATATTACTTATTGTAGCTAATTTTATGACAAACAGAATGTGTGTCTTTTAAATATCATAACAGAAGGACAGATTGCCCACATATTAAATATACATTTTTGTTATATTCAAGCTATCAATCCTTACCCACATTCTAAATGTTTTGTCATATCCAGAATAGTAATCCTTACCTACATATTAAATACATTTTCTATATCCAGACTATTAATCCTTACCTGTGATTAAATACAAATTGGTGGTTGTACAGATTCATATTTTAGAGATTGATTACAGTTCTGTTACCTCATTTTTTGATTTTATGTTATAGTAATGAATATATATCATCTTTGTCAGTGCAAAGGCATTCATTTTCAGAGACTATTTTTAAGAAATAACATATTTAATTTTAGGGCTTTTTGAGATACAGGATTTAATATTCCCTTAGAAAATAAAAATAAAAATAAACATATACTTTTGGGATAAAGCATTTACATTTAATAACTAGAAGATCTCTTGTTTTAAGAACATTAATGACAAATAAAACTTTAAGACCGTTAGTAGTAAACATGAGCTGCCTCCCATTCCCCATATGGTAGTGTTGGCTCAAGTGTACTACAAATATGAAATGGTTCATTGGTAATAATGCAAAGGAAAAGGAAGAAGTCAACACTAATTCAAACACAAAGTCCTAGTGTAGAATGTTAAAGAAAGTATTCAAATAGTTTCTCAAAAAGGTACAAAAATATACAATAATGGATTCCGAATAAATGTTGCCTAATGATTGTGATTATACCAATGAACCGATCTTACAATACTAGGGAGCTTATATTTTAGGTATGACATTCTTGAACACTCCTCTAATTCAGTATTATAATTGAATATAAAAAGTTCTATATTACCTTCTAAAAGAAACTAAACTATAGTTTAGTTCCCTAAACTATAGGAAACAGGGAAATAAAGAAAAAAAATTTCACTGTATAGGGTTTATTTATCAGGTGTAAAGGGTCTATAGATACAATTTTTTAGTCCAGATTTGCTTAAATAAAGAAACAAGCAACCCTTTCATTTATAGAATTTTCTAGGAAGTTTTGTTTGCTGAGGCTTACTCATAGTATGGTCTGTATTTGGTTAAATAATGCCACATCCAAAGACATGATGGTCAGAAAAGAAAAATTGCATTGTCACACAAAATATACCTTGTGAACCAGGCTAAAATCCACACAAACACATGGGAAGTGTTTTCTAATGTGAATGTACATGTAAGGCTGGCCCTAGAATTAAATTTGAGGTTGTAATTTTCAACTCTGTGACACCCAGTCTTTTTTTTTTTTTCTCAAGATAATAAACACAATCTCTAATTTTGGTTTTTGTTACATCAATAGTAATTATTGTCAACATTCTCATAATCTCTACCATTCCTTAAAAGTTTATTATGAGTTAAGGACTGTGCTTTAGAGATATTAGCTCATCTACTATCCATAACAACTTTATAAGTAAAATATTATTTTCTCCACTTTAGAGATTAAGAGAGGGTAAATGACCGCCTAAGATCACATTGTAAGTCAAAGAACTAGAATTCTTAACTTGGGATATTTAATCGTACATATATAATCATGATCACTAGACTTTCTTTAAGTCGTATCATTTCCTTGTATTTCTCTTTTCTCATGAAGCTCTGACTCGGGCAGAGTAAAGGCAATACAAGTAACCTAAATGTCTGTACCCCCGTAACACTCTGAAATAAATAAATTAATTTAAAAAAAAGATATGGATTGGAAATTTTTGGCAATTTTCAAACTTTGTAAATTATAGAGTTTTTTTTTGGAAATGAAATTGCTTGTATAACTTTGATTTATAAAAATGAAGCTACAGGAGAAGAATAAGGGGTAGGTCTCGAAATCCCCCTATCCCTGTGGTGATCTGGAAAGAACTTTACAATAATCTTGGCTCCTATGGAAAATCCATTTTGAAAACTACTATACTAGAGATTCCTTCAGGGCCCATCCATATCCCTTCCACAAGTCCCCTCGGCATTTCCCATTCAAAACCTATTTTCACTAAAGGAACTTGTAAATCCAGTGAAGAATTTTATAATAAACACCACCAGGCTGCTGGGGAGAAACTATAGTTCATGGATCATTTCTATTCCAGTAATTCACCAGATAGTTCAGAGACTATAAAAACTCCTTATTTGAAAACATTATTTAGGTTATCCAAGAGACAAAAAGCATTTCATATTTGCCTTCGACCTAGCAGACAAAGAGGTCATGTTCTTCCCACACAAAGACTCTTGATCAAGATGGCCTTAGTGTGCTTCTCATCTTGAATGAACTTTATATAGGCTTCTTTTTGACACTAGGCTCCTAACCTCCCTTTTCTTAGAGCATTTACTTTAGAACATTTGCAATTATAAATTCTTGCCCCTTTGAGATATAAATCTTCTTCCAGGCACTTGCCAGTTTTGCAACCCAAGAATGTCTTTCTCAAGGATTTTCTCAAGGATTTTCTCAAGGAATAGATGATAGGCAGGGTTTGCTAGCCTCTTAGGTCAGTGGTATAAAAAAAATTGGAAAAAATAAATATGATCCAGATTTTGAGATTTGGATGGAGAAGCAAGCGTTTTTAAGGAAATAGACAATAAAGAATAAGATGTATGTATTGAGTGGTGGCCAAGTACAAATCTGAAATGAAAAGAAGACACTTGTGACTTTTAACTTCATAGAATCTGTAAATGAGGAAAAAAGAACTCTCCTTGGGTAGAGGCTAGGACAGGTGTGACGTCATTTGGAGGAAAAAAAGGGATATTGCAGTAGTAAAATAATCCAGGGAAAAGATAAGCAAATGAGAAATCAGTTCAAAATGAAGGAAACTTTGCCCACAATTGATGCAGCAGGAAGAGGAATAATTTAGGCAACTTTGAAGTAATAATGCTCTCCTGTGATCTCCAGATTGGAAACTATGCTCACACAGAGTATAAGGTGAAACTGATAGATAAGGTTGAAGACCCAAGAACACTCTGTGAGATCAAGAACATAACAAAATTAATTAAAGATGGAAAGGTCGTACTGAACAGCATGTAATAGTTCAACCTCCACATGGCTATTTCAGAATAAATTGTTCTTAAAATGCTGCCTTTCCTTTATCCAAATCTATGCTCCACTAATATTCTAAGTAGTGGTAGTCATTAGATTAATGATAAAATTATTAATATATTACATAGTGGGAATAATGAAAGTTATGTCTTTGTATGAGACAAAAAGGAAAGAAAATTCAAAGCAGTCAGTTCAAAAAGGCACAAAGGAAGATGGAAAATATAAAAATTGACTTGAAACTCTTGGTTATTAAACATTTTCACCTTATGATTCAACTAATATTTATGTTAACAATGAAAGGAATTTGACTCAGAGTAAGGTAGGGAGCAGTGTTGGAACTTTTTTGTGTGCAGCTAGTATTTATCTGAGAATCTTCCTTGTTGTCCTCAATCACTGCTGCAGCTCCTCTCAGCTCCTGGTCACAAAAGCATTTGGGAGTGACACTGTTCACCAGGGTAAGGCCCCAGAATGTCAGGGTAGAAGCAGAAAAGCCATAGCAAAGATAAACTTACTTTTCTCTTTCCCTTAAACTATATCACTAAGGCTAGGGAAGTGGTTTCTATATTCTTATAAAAGAATGATATTCGACAAAGTGTTTTCTCTTGATATAGACTACTTTCAGGAAGATAATGAAAAGCCTTGATGAAAATTATATTTTCCTTTTAGTTATAACACAATCAATATTTACAATCCTATTGAATAATTGTGGTCTATAATATGATATACAACTTAATGTTCTCATTGAAAGAGAAAAAATTAGCTATGAAGAGGTTTAATGTCTCTTCCATGGTCAAAAGCTTTTTAAAATAAAAAAAGGTAAAGCATTTATTGATCATCACTAGGCTTAGTATTATATTAGGCACATTTCGTTTAGTCTATTTCTCATGGTAACCTTGCTGAATGGTTACTGCCATTTCCATTTTAAAGAAAGGATAACTTAGGATCAGAGAGGGCACATTATTTAGCTAATGACAAATGCTATAACAAAGCAATCAAAACATGTATAATGTCTTAAACATGATAGAAGTTTATTTGTTGTTCATGCAATATCAAAATGAGTAACACTGATCTGCAGGGGTTTCTCCTCCAAACATTTGTTCAGGGACCCAGATCCTGTTCCATATTAGGATTTTGTCACCTTCAATGTGTGGTTTTCAAAGTCACTGAGGAAAGGGAAAGCAAAACAGAATCTTCTAAGGAAGTATTTTATGAACTAGGCCTAAAAATGGTGCCCACCACTTCCACCAGCATTCCTTTTACCATAACTCAGTCACATGACTACTCTTAACTGTAGGTAGGCTGGAAAATGCAGTCTAGTTGTGCTCAGAAGAAAGAGAAAAATGGGTTGTAAAACAGCTAGCCACTCTCAAGCACAATCAACTTTTCTGGTCACCAAACGTCCATTTAAATTTTTGTCTCACATGTAGAACAACTTCCTTCCCTTCTCAAAGGAGACATCTCAAAATATCATTCCAACAAAACATCCATCTATGAGTCCAGGATCTTCTAATTCTGTGTAATTCTTTCTCTCTTGTCTGGCCATGATGTAGTAAAACATGTTATCTTTCAGGAGGCTTGTAAGAATAATCATAATGATATTGTTTGTCATAGCACATCATTGAAAATAAATGTTCACAGGGGAGGGTGAATAAATTATGGTATATTCAAATAATGGCAAATTAACAATGAAAATGAATTAACTCCAGCTACATCCAAAAATATAGATGAATCATAGAAAGTTAACGTACATACCTTATATATAATTTCTCTGAGAAGTTCACTTTGAAGAGAAACTGATTCTCCAAAAACAGATGTAAATGAAGGTATCGTCACAAGAAAGAAAAATAATTTATTGCTCCAGGGAGCAGAGGTATAAACAGCTTGAACATGAGTAGTAGGTTGCACGTGCTACAATGTGCACCTGCCCTATGATCCCTAAATCATAATTTCATTTAATACACCTAAATAGTATTTAAATGCAAGGGGACAATTTTGAGTAACCAGATTAGAAAGTCAGTTTTAAACCTTGATTAAATGTGGAGGTGCAGATGGGGGAACACAAAAGTAAAGAGAAGAATGAAATGTCAATTGTAGAAACCCTAATGCATCACAGGAAGAGTTTTAGACTCTCACCAGACTGAGTTCAATCAGATCATGGCTGGACAAGTAGGTTCTGTAGAACATGTTGGTTATTTTGATTTTTCTTTTTGAGCATTTAAGCCCAGAATATATATGAGGCAGTAGAATAATTGTACATAAGAACATTCAAGGATAATATTCACCATATTTTACATGTACGGCACAGGCAGTGACCACTCAGAACGAATTCCATCTATGATGCTAGAGTACTAGCAGGGTACTAGAGGTTCCTTGACATGCCAGGCATTATCCCTTTTGTTACTAATTTCTGGAAAAGTCTAGATATCTCAGGAGAAGGGTGATAGTACCCTGGATGACAGTGAGGGTACTTGGAGAAGTGGTAGTAGGACAGTGGTTATTTACCAACAAGTATAAAAAGGATTTCAATATGTTAACAAGTAGAATGGTCATACCCATGTGTACTAGTGAAATATAACACCTAGGCACTTTGATAGTGCAAGAAGTTACAGGTGAGAAACTGAAAATAAAGAAGAAAAGAAAATAACTTTTATTCTGTTCCCTTAACAGTAAGCCATGTTCTTCTTTCTTTCAATTAACTTACCATTGTAACTCCTGGTAATAGGTAGAGTGTTTTCTACCTAAAAAATGGGGAAAGATATGATATACGGAAGTATCCCATCCTGCCAAGAACAGAAAGAGACAAGCCAGTTCTCTAGCCCCAGAAAAAAAGTATAGAAAAGAAGCAGAAGAAGGACAAGGAAGAGATGCATGGATGACAAATTCCCTCCAAGGCTTCGAATAGGGGCAGAGAGAACATGGATAAAACAGACTGATGAGAGGACCAGTAGCACGGAAGTTTTGCCCCACTTCAGTACTTAAGAAAGAGATCCTACTAAGGCTACTTTGTACCAACAAGGGGCAACCATAAACAGAACCAGAAAAATGCTCACATGGGCTAGTTAGGCAAAGGGAGAACCAGACATAGCTTTCCTTGACCGTCCTAGCTGTCATGCCAATCTCTGCTGTGATGAGACCCAGAATTTTCCACATGCACTTGGGAGTGTGGACAACACAGAAGTTGGCTGAGAGTCTGAATATGATGTTGCCAAAAAATGTGGCACTTGTAGAAGCAAATTGACCCTGAAGTAAGGGATATCAAGAGCCTGAGATTAAAAGAGAGTTGCAATTATATTTCAGAGGGTCTGTAGCGCCAGTGAGACCTGGTGATACCCTGAACATATATTTTAAACAAATTATATGACAGTTTGATAAAGAGATTAGGAATAAGAGAGAAAGATTTCTTGGATTGCTTATCCAGAGTCAAACATGGACCTGCTAAATAAAGCCCTTTCTAAGCTTTTTGACTCAAAAAATTCTATTCAATGACAAATGAGTTATTTCCCATTATTAATAGAGGTAGTATGTTAATAATGGCTTACTAACTATAAACAATCTGCTCAAGACATTGTTAAATATCTGGAAAGTCATAAACATGAAATGAGAGTAAAGCTGTATTTGTCCTTCCTTTGTCAGAAAGGTCAAGTGTCTGAGCATTTAATTTAAAAAGAAAAAAAAAACACAACACTACAAAACACAACACTATTTCACCAGTTGAAATGGCTCTGGAGTCTTCCATCAACTTCAAGAATTAGTTTCAAAGTGTTGCCTGCTTTCATTCAGTCTGCTACCAGCATGGAGCAGACCACCTGCTGGGAAATAAGGGAGTAGCAACAAACAGTTATTATAGCAGTAGCCATAAGTTTATTGCTTATTGATACTAAACTTAAATCTTAGTAATTTTGAATTACTGAGTTAGCTTAGATTTATGGAGATGCACAATCATTTAGAATGGCATTCATTCCAGAAGGGTATATTATCTAAACCAATTTTCTTATAGTGATGCAATTGCAATACTATAGTTACGGTTGTATCAGCTTTTCCATTACAAAGTCCTATTTTCAGGGTTTTATAATTTGACCATAAAAATTCTTTCCTTGTAGAAACTTGGCAAACAAGGTCTGAGGCATAGAACTGAGACTTTTTTTTGTTGTTGTTAAGGTTTTTTTTTTTTTTTACTGAAATTAAAAACACACACATGTTTGATCTATTCAGCCGTTTTAATGCTTTAATTCTGCAAACAACAACAAAAATATACCAAGTTATATGTAGAAAATGGAAAGAATTGGGGGAAAGAACAATTACCCAAATCACTAAGTTAATGGAAATGGTCAATTTTTATCAGTTACACGTTAAGTTCCAGTGAGGGTAAAAAGAACAATGGTTTGGAAGCAGGTTTGAAGATGCAAGTGAAAGTCTCACAGTAGCAAACTAATGACTGGGGCAAGTCATTTAACTTTCAAGTTTGAAGTCTGTCATTTGTGAGGTGGAGATAATACACATTCCCTTAAAAACGTGTGTGAATAAAGTAGGTAGAAATAAAGAGTTTGAAATTTTAAAAGCACTCTATAACCATGCAATATTATTTCTTCAGTTCACAATGTTTTCTTCTTTTAAATTTATAAATCTTACCATCTACACTGCTTATTAAGATTTGTTATTCATAAACTTCTAAAGTAGAGTGTTTCTATCTTTGTTTCTAAACTGGCACACAAATATACATGTTGAATTCCTGGCTAATTAAACTGGTTTTACATTTTCCTTTCAAAATTAAAAGTGGTTGCTTGACGATTTTGCACAGAGTCAGCGTTTCTAGTTGGAATTAGTCCACCCTAAAAACATGATGGTCTCCCTCTTGTGGTCGACAGAAAGTATGCAATATTCAATGCCAAGGAAGGGCCAGTATGCTGCCTTTATGAGCCAGATCCACAGGAAATTATGTAATTTGTAGAGTATATAAATTGAATCATAGGTCTTGAAAAATCTAAATTATTCAATATAAAAGGGGAGAGTATTTCTCAGTGTTGTATTATGGTAAGTGATGAAGAACACAGGTTCTAACAATAGACTGTTTAGGTTCAATCCTGCCTCTGCTACTTGCTAAATTTGTAAACTGGAAAGAGACCCAGCAACTTTAAGACTCACTATCCCACCTACAATATTGGGGATAACAGCAGCAATAGCTTCTATTGTAGTAGAAGGGTTATTGTAATAATTATGTGGGATAATCCTTGGCCATTCTGGCTCATGTCAGGTACTAGGAAATGTTAGCTATCATTATGATGTTCTCTCTGCTGTCCTGTTCCAAGCATGATATTCTTTCCAAAGTTGTAATTAATGATAAGTTTCTTCTTTAAAGTGTTTTCTTTGAAAAATTTGTTTCAAAAAGCTTAAATAAGTCCAACAGTCTAATTTTTATATAAAGAGTTGAGTGCATCTTGCATTAGGTAAGGTATAAAATACATGACAAAAATTACCTTTGAAACATTTATAATTAATTCTTTCACTTATAGTATAAAATGTAGTTAAGAACCACAGGCCCTGGACTAAGTACTGTGGGGGGGGGCACAGAAGCAAAGATGTGGTCTTTACTATTCAGGAATTTATATTCACCTGGTAGAAATATGACATACCATGAAGAAGGCACTCTACATGAGAATATTTTGTTAGAAAGAAAACAAGAGATGTTATAATCTAAACAGGAAGCCATTCCATATAACACTTGCTAGAGAATTGGAAAGGGATTGTCTTCTCAGATAATTATGGTACCCTAAGCTAAGATCTTCGATAGTAGGCACAGGGAGAGGAAACAATGAATAGAGATATTATCTAGAAAGAGGTTTATGTCTTCTGGGATGTTGCTGGTCTCTCGCTGGGCAAGGATCATCTCCCTAAAACTCAAGCCCTCAGAGACCAAGTTCCACAGAGTCACCTGCTATGGAATAGGAATGCAGGGAGGAAGAAGGTAATACAAAGGAAAGAAGAGTTATTGAAAACAGTGTTGCCTTAAGAAAGGTATTTCAAGGATGTCCCTTGATGAGAGAGAGAGACCAGACATATGAAGGGAATGGTTTGAGGACCACCTACCTAATAGTTCAGTGTGTGCTGTGGGTCACTTAAATTAACATTGTAAGTGGATGGTCTTCTGTTCTGCTTTTTAAAATTCACAGGCATATATTCAATATATGTTATGAACAGGTACTGAATTATATGATTATAATTCAAACATGAATTAAAAATGATTCATGCTTTTAAAAAGATTATGGTTTAGTGGAAGAAACTGAAAAAAATCTGAAAATTTTAATAAAATATGGTAAGTACTTTAACAGAAGTAGGCAAATGATATTTTGAGAATACTCAAAAGGGACTAGGAATATTGAGGGGAAGTCAGGAAATCTGTTCTGAAGAGGAAGACAGTTTACCTGAGGCTTTTAGTGTGAACAATTTTTAATCAATAGAAGAAAGGAAGGAACCTGTTACTGACTAAATATGAAATGTGAGCAAATGTCTTTTGTTAGCATGGATTCCCCAAGTTTTCTCTCTGCAGCGTTCTGGGCTGGGTTTCAAGTATAGACACATGGGTGTTGATTGGTATCTACTCATGATGCTCCATCCTCATGTTGGATGGCCCTGTCATAAAAAGTGGGCATAATATGGCCTCAGTATGCTTTTCTAAAACACAGAGTGTAGAAGATAGACCCCAGCAATATGCTGGAGTGAAACTAGCAAGTCAGTCCACACTTGTTAGGATTTGGGATATTGGCCAGAGCAGTAGAAAGGAAATTCATTTATTCAACACTCTTTAGTGATTGATTATTCCTGAGAACAGAGTGTAGCCCCTGTCGTTATAGAGCTTATAGTGTAATGAAAAAGATACTGTAGCAAATTGACTATTATAAAGGAGCAAGTTGACTTGTAATGTAAATACAGAGTATGCCAGGGACTCCGGGAATTTATATTAAATAATAGTAAGGCATCTAATTCAGTATAATTCAAGGAGTTGAGTCTAAGGAAAAATTGCATAAGAAGTGGTAGTGATATGAAGAATTAGCAGAAGTTAGCTGTAGTAGAAATAATCTAAAATTTATTTAGGCAAACAGATTACACAGGAAGAGAGACAGAGATATTAAATGGGAGTAGGAAGGAGTAGAGTGCCAAGTGTCTGGTGGTGGTAATGGCTTGAAACAGATGCAGTTAATAAAAGGGTGCATTGACTGCAGATTATTTAAAAACAATTTTAAAAACAACAAAATTCAACCTGCCTGTTATTATCACCATGCACCGGTGGTTCTAAACAATGCCAGTGATAAACTATCCCTACTGGGAAAATCTTTTGTTGGTCTACTTTCTAAACAATTACTACAGATTCTTTTATGTTTCAAATTATATCAAAGCTTCTGCTTATCCCATTTTTAACTTGCCTTTTAATAAACAGTTTATTTTACATGAAAATTAATTTAGAGAAATACCATTTACACAGTCAGCCTGTAACACACTTCAACACAACCACACGCTTTCATCTCAAGAGTAAGTTCATAACATTTCAGAATTATCCATTGTTGTTTTGAATGCAGTCACTGTCTCTGACCCTAGTGGTGCAAAATATTCCTGTACATAAACAATAGATTAAAATAAGCAATGTCAGCACAATAATTTTAAAGATGAAGAAACAGAACTTGTTACTACATTCTGTAATTCTATGAGACCATTTGAAGTTTTAATTTGAATTTAAGATTGAAAAGAATAAAACAGGGCAAACTATAAGAAGTGTATATATGTATATATAATATATATTCTAATATAACATGTATTTGTGTGTACACACACTCACACACACTTTTAAGTTATAGATCAATGTGAAATAGTTTCCTAAATTACCTGATCCAGGCCTCAAATATGCAGACCTCAAATTATCCTTTCTCCTGAATGTCTTGCCCTTGTGAGAAAGGATAATTTTGGACATATCGTGCTTGATCTTCCATTGGGACAGAGAAACAGCAGTGTCTTAGAGGCAGCAGAATATGTTGCCCAGAAGCTGAAGAAAGACATAGACAGATATGTAGAACTGAGAATCTAAGAATGGAGATTTTTGGCTAGTGGAAGCTTTTTGGCTGTGCAAGCTCATTAGGAGTCCTGAATTCCAGATCCCTCATACTGCACATCCTACATCAATCACCACAACCTCCATCACCATTTAACCATATTAACTCTGCTTTTAGTCTGACTATTAATTTTGCTGGGCCCCAATTATCTGTAACATAGCAGTTATCATACCTTAGGGGGAGGACATATTTTGAGAATTCTTAAAGTATCTGTTCACATTTTTTGTTTAAACTGCTTCATAAACTGTTTGGTGTTTTCCCATTTAGAAAGTCTTTCTTTGCACATAGATTGTTGGCATCTACAAGAATTCATTTTAAAAGTAAATTTCCTTTGGATGTTATTAATAAATAATAATAACAGTTAATAATCAAATAGTGCTTAATATGTGCCAGACACCATCGAAACCAATTTACATATTTTGATTCATTCAATTTCTTATAAAGCCCTCCTGGTAGGCACTATTGTTATCACCCATTTTACAGATGAAGAAGCTGAGGAAAAAGAGTTCAAGAAACTTTCTCAAGGTCCCACAGCTAGGAGCAGGAATTGATCCCAAACAGTCTAACTCCAGAACTTGTGTTCATTGTCATTAATCTATACTACTACTAATTTCTTAACTGGGATGAGTTGTTAACAAAGAGTTGCTTTAGTGAAGTCATATTGCCTGATAAATGCAATACCTTATAGAGTAAGCCTTTTCCAGGATGGGATTTAGGGTGGGTGAACTTTAATGGGGGAAGCAAAGGTGTAGCTCATTAAGTCCTATTTAATGCCCAGGTCACTCTGCTGACCCTCTTTGACGTCTAGGTGTGGAAGAGGACAACATATACCTGGTGGAAGAGATATAAACGAAGGCAAGATAGTCGCAGAAATAGGAGTCCATCAAAGACATTTTGCACATACTTTATGTGGCACCTGTCTACCTCCAGTTTTTCCATACAACTACATGTTTACCCGTCTGTATTTCTGCAGGAAAGTTACCTACATGATGTGGTACCAAATTCTTGATCAATTTGATGAAAAGTGAGACAGTCTTTAGGGAAAAAGAATCTACGGAGCATTTCAAACGTTTTATAGCACCGGCTTCTCCCCGCCTCCACTTGTTTTCATTTCCCTTGTTTTATCTTGATTCTGTTGTAACAGATGCCGATAGAGTTTTTGACACTGAGAGTGCCAGATCTATCATTAACATGTTGCCAAACTGGGGAGGATTTACTAACAATATGTTTTGCCTGCATCACTTCCCTTCTTTTAATAGAGAGACTCATTTGAATAACATCTGAATAAAGGAGTTAATAATAGTAGCCTAAAAGCAAAAGCCAGATTGGAATAATGAACAGCTGACCCGAATCTTCACCCTGAATGAAAATTAAATGGCATTAGAATAATTTTTGAGGCACAAAATAATCTGTCAATGTGAAACCCTCCTTCCGTCTTTTCTCCACTACCCTTCTTGCCACCACATTTTTCACATAGTACTCACCCTTGCCCCTCCTGGCTTTACCTGGCTGTTAAGAAAGGGTTATCTTAGATTGACATGAGAGCAATTTTATAGTACCAGCAAAAAAGTGTTATTCTGAAATCGGTTACAAATTTTAATTCTTCCTAAATGAGGTATCAAGTAGTGCATGCTCCTATTTTCATATGGATGCAATGACTAAAAATTGATAAAAGACATTAAGAAGATCATTTTCTTTTTTTAAATTTCAAATATCTAAAAATGTTATAATGTTATATTGTGTTTGTATGTATGTGCGTTTGTGTGAAGAGAGCGAAGTAAGAGAAAATTGAATTATCGGTAGTAAGGCTTTCAGATCCACCTATTTATAATAGTATGAGTGCAAATTTGCTGTGAGAAAGGATGATTGCCTCACGTGAGAAGAGTAAGATAAGCATGTGCTTATCTACAAAATACAAAAGGTAGAGGGCTCAAAGAAAGATACATGTATGGAAGAGGTATTTGAAAGAATTATTTAATCTTGCAGTTAATTTACCAGAAGTGAATATATATACATTTTGCTATTGTTGTTAATTGTTTTTGTAGTATTAAATATTAAAAATTCATAAATCCTATGTGTACACTTTGATGAATGAACCCAGGTAACCAGCACCCAGATCCAAAATAGGAAATTGTCAGCATCCCAGTCATTACCCATTCTGCCTTTTAAAAAGGTAGCCATTATTTGACTTCAGTTGCCATAGATTAGCTTTGTGGGTTTTGAATTTCATATCAGGAGAATTATACAGTATGTAATATTTGGAGTCTGACTCCTTTCATCCAACATCGTGTTTGTGAGATCAATCCATATGTTGTATATAGCAATAAGTTGTTCATTCAAAATCTCATATTATGAATACACCACCATTTTTTTATCTATCTTAATTTTGAAGAAAAATTGAGTTTTTAACGTGTGTGGCTATGCCAAATACTGCTGCCATGAATATTTTGCATGTGACTTTTGATTGACATAGGTGGATTTTGTAAGGTATGTAAATTTTTTTAAAAAAACAAAGTTTCTACAAACTTAGAAAAACACTAATTGTTCCTAGACCTCCCTGGCTGGAAATCTAAAGGCATTGCTTATAAGCAAACACTCTGTGCAAAATGACTTCTCATTTTTTTTTTTTTTTTGGTCATGAATGTGTTTATGTCAAAATCTCCAACTCTTCCTGGAAGCACTGCTACTTTCTGCTGCAATATTTTCCAAATTCTTCCATTTTCCCCAGAAAATGGCAAAAGTAATTTTTACTTAGTATAAAAATGGCCATTAGGTGGAACTTTTGACATGTCAAAATCAACAAATCAATATGTTTAAGAGTAGTCTGAGTAAAATTAGGAGACAAAACAACAAATAGGTAATAGCCACTTTCTTTAATTGTTATACTGAGAAACCAAAACAAAAATTAAGAAGATGGTTTCTCTAAAAGAGTTTGTAGTCTTCAGAAATCTCTTTCTGTTTAGTTTTACCTGAGACCTTCTAAATGACCTATCCTTTCTTCATCATTATATATACAAAACCCCAAAGACTCCACCCCAAAACTCTTAGAATTAATAAATGAATCAGTAAAGTTGCAATATATAAAATCAACATAAAAAAATTAGTAGTGTTTCAATAATGAACTATTTGAAAAAGAAATTTTAAAACTCCCATTTATTAATACAACAGCTACAAAAAAAACACACTTAGGAATAAACTTAACCAAGGAGGTGAAAGTCCTATACACTGAAAACTATATAACATCGATGAACAAAATTGATGAAGGCACAAATAAATGGAAAGATATCCCCATGTTCATGGGTTGAAAGAATTAATATTTTTAAAATGTCCATACTATCCAAAGCTATCTACAGATTTGTTGCATTCTCTATAAAAATTTTAATGACATTTTCCACAGAAATAGAATAAAGATCCCAAAATTCATATGGAACCACAAAAGACCCCAAATAGGCAAAGCAATCTTGTACAAAAAGAGCAAAGCTGAAGTCATCACACTACCTAACTTCAAAACATACTACAAAGCTACAGTAATCAAAATAGCATAGTACTGGCATAAAAACAGACACCTAGACAAATGGAGCAAAATTGAGAGCACAGAAATAATTCACTTATTTATGTTCAATTGATTTTTGAACAAATGTTTCAACAATACACAATGGAGAAAGGACAGTCTCTTCAATAAGTGATGCTGGGAAAACTGGATATCCATATGCGGAAGAAACAAATTAAAGCCTCATCTCACACCATATACTAAAATCAACTCAAAATAGATTACAGAATTAAATGTAAGACTTGAAACAGTAAAACTACTAGAAGAAAACATAGGAGAAAAGCTCCATGACATTAGTCTTGGCAGTGACTTTTTAGATTTGAACCCATATGTACAGGAAATCAAAGCAAAAATAGGTAGCAGGATTACATTCAACTAAAAAGCTTCTGACAGCTAAGGAAAAAATTGACAGAGTGAAGATACAACCTACAGAAAGAGAGAAAATATGTGCAAACTATTCATCTGATAAGGGGTTAATATCCAAGATATATAATGAATTCAAATAACTCAGTGGTAAGAAAAATTACCCAATTTAAAAAATGGACAAAGGACATGAATAGATAATTCTCAAAAGAAGGCATACAAATGGCCAACAGGTATGTGAAAAAGTGTTCAACATCACTAATTATCAGAGAAATGCAAATTAAAATCACAATAAGATATCACTTCACACCTGTTAGAATGGTTATTGTCAAAAAGAAAAAGAGGTAAGTGTTGGAGAGTATGTGGAGAGAAGGGAACCCTTGCACACTGTTGGTAGAAATATAGATTAGTAGAGCCATTTTGGAAAATAGCATAAAGGTTCATCAAAAAATTAAAAATAGAACTAGCATATGATCCATCAATCCTACTACTTGGTATATGTCCAGTGGAAACAACATCAGTATGTTGAAGAGATACTGCACTCCTACGTTCATTTCAGCATTATTCACAATAGCCAAGATACAGAATCAACCTAAGTGGCCATCAACAAATGAATGGATAAAGAAAATGTGTGTGTATATATTACATATATACACAATGGAATACTATTCAGCTTTAAAAAGAATGAAATGTCATTTGTAACAACATGCATAAATCTGGAGGACATTATGTTAAGTGAAATGAAATAAGCCAGACACAGAAAAACAAATACTGCGTGATCTCACTTATATGTGAAACCTAAAAAAGCTGAACTCACAGAAGTAGAGAACAGAATTGTGATTGCCAGAGGCTGGAGGGAGGAAGGATGGGGGAGATAATGGGCAAAGGATTCGAAATTTAAGTTAGGCAGGAGGAATAAGTTCAAGAGATCTATTGTACAACATGGTGGCTATAGTTAATGACAATGTATTGTATTCTAGGAAATTGCTAAAATAGATTTT
The DNA here is from genome assembly GCA_023783475.1 of Daubentonia madagascariensis. Taxonomy (NCBI): domain Eukaryota; kingdom Metazoa; phylum Chordata; class Mammalia; order Primates; family Daubentoniidae; genus Daubentonia; species Daubentonia madagascariensis. The sequence goes on from JAKFHU010002080.1 coordinate 4,936,624, forward strand.
AATTGTTCTTACCACAAAAAAAAGTATGTGAGGTAATGCAAATGTTAATTAGCTCAATTTAGCCAGTCCACAATGTATACACATTTCAAAACAGCATGTTGTACAATAAATACATAAAATTTTTATTTATCAATTAAAAATTAACTAATTAACCAAAGATATAGTTATTGTGGCAACATTCCCATAGGAAAAATACTTCATAGACATAGAGTAATTGGAGTACAGGGTATAAAAGTTGACATTAATTCTTATGTTTTTCTTTCTTTGTGTACAGTTATAAAAATATTAGAGCCTGGTCTGCATAGATTATTTCAACAGTATGGCACATGTAGCAGAATAATTGCCAATTAAAGCTGGTCTCCTAGTTTAGTAGCCAATGCTTAACCTCTTTACTTCAGAGCAAATACAAGCATCAACTAAATAAGTCAAAATATCTTTAAAGCTTATAGCATTAGCCTTTAATTTAGTGTTACCATAGAAATCCCTATTACTAATGGAAACTACCTCATGCTTTTATACTAGTTCACTGTTATTTATTGTTACATTCTCCTTCTCATATTACCATCCATTGGTGTAACACTCTTAATCCAGCGACTGTAGTTCCTGAGCCCTCAATCAGTCTTTGGTTGAGGGAGCTGGAGTCTGCAGTAGGTGATGAATGAATACCATTTGTGTCTAAGGGTATGGTGTCATGTGTCTTCTAAGTCCATATTGTCTAATCTGAGATTCATGAGTTTCTCCTGGCCCAGAAGAGCTATCCTTCCGCATGTAACAAGAAGGAGGTCTATGAGCAGATTCACTCCAGCTTTTTCTATTAATATATAAGGCTAAACTGCAAACAAATGCAACCCTCTCATACTTGGCTATTGTCTTCTGATTCTGTTTTCCCTCTGCTTACGATCTAGGGGACTTGAAGTTTTCATCCCCCTTCCTCTGGAGATTGGCTGGTCTCTCTCATGTGCAGAAAGGCCAAAATCTTTTTATCAGTCTGAACCTACTCTTGGTACTTGTCAACAGAGTCTGTGATGTAGGTTTTGTTTGCTTTTTAAAAACTTTTAACAAACATGTTTTATAGCAATGTTGTGGCCACTCTGCAAAGGCAGGAGGGGACCCTCACCCAAAATATGGTTTGGATATGGAGACTAATGCCACCAACACACACCCCAAGACCATAATCAAAGATTTATTGATTACATAATTAAGGCCTACGAGGAGAGCAGAAAAGCCTCTCAAGCACATTCAAAATGTATTGGCTTGAGAGACCAACAAAAGGAGACTGGATTGGGTTTTAAATTGTGTTTGGGAGTTGACATCTGGGTGAGCGTTCCCACACATGTGCAGGGGCTAGTGTGATTTGAATTTTCCACGAATGTCAAAGAGGAACACGTTGGCATTCTTATCAGCTTGCCCAGATGTGGGGCACAAGGGGAAGGAGGATGGATGAGACTTAAAATCTATCAGCTGCCAAACATCAAAAAAATGGGGTCAGACTAATTACAAGTGCATTCTGTGTGCCAGTCATGGTTAGAGTCACTTAGGGTGCATAAGCGGACAAAACAAAGAACAATATCTAGTATCACTAAACTTTCATTCTATTTAGGGAAAACAGAAAGTGCACAACAGATATAATACACACGTAAAGCCAATATTAATAGTACGCTAGATTCAGGTGAATCATGTGGAAAAAATAAGGAAGTAGACTACAGGAAGGAGGATCAGGGTTGCAGAATGGGGGCAGGGGTGCAGTTTTAAACAGGATGGTCAGGTTGGGCCTCACCTAGAAGAGGATATTAAACAAATACTTGAAGCAGATGAAGGTGTTAGCCGAGCAGAATCTTGCTGGCAAGAGGAGCAACCAGTGCAAAGACCTTAAGGAAGTTGGATATCTGCTGGAATGTGTGAAAGACAGCAAGGAGGCAGGTGCTAAGAGGGAAGCAAGGGACGGGAGAAGGAACAGGAGAAGATGAAGTTGCAGAGGTAAAAGGAAGACATTATGAAAAGTTTTATATTACAGACTAGCACAAGAAATTACTCAGTGATATGGGGAGCATTGAGAGAGGTTAAGCAGAGCTGTGGCATGATTTGATTTATCTTTAAATGTGATCCCTGGCCAGGCTGGTGGCTCATGCCTGTAATCCCAGCATTCTGGGAGGCTGAGGGAGGAGGATCGTTTGAGGCCAGGAGTTCATATACCAGCCTGGGCAATATAGCAAGACCCCATCTCTAAAAAAAAATTAAATATATAAAAAAGATATCCCTTTAGCTGCTGCACAGAGGATAGACAGTAGGAGGGAAAGGATGAAAGATGAGAGTTGGGAGGGCTATTATTGTAATCAGGATGAAAAAGGATTTTGAATCTGACTAGAGTTTAAAGAATAGTAGTATTAACAAATGGATTATAACATATATTTTGAGGGGAATAAACAGGATTTACTGGCAAATTGGATATGGATGTGAAAATAGGGGTCAAAGAAGATTCCAATGTCTTTGGCTTGGGTACCTGTGGGCACCTGCTGCAGGTGAGACAGGTTTTTATAAAAACATATGAATTAAGCCAAGTTCTGCCTTCTAGTACTCTATTCATACCACAATTCTATAGAATATTAAAATAGTAGTACATGTAAGGTAGAAACAAATCTTAAAATATAAACAAGTAATGAATTAAGGTGCAATGGAAGCAAAATAGGTAATGGTTCAGTGTATATTAGAGTTAGACATCCTGTTTTCAAATCTAGACTCTGTCTCTCTGTCTTGCAAAGTGATTTTCAGCAAATCAGTCACTTTCTTTATGACCAAGTTTCCTCTTACACAAATGGAAATAAGAGTATGTATTTATTATAGACAAGGGTATTGGAGTGTAAAGACCATGGTCTGTAGAGTTATACTAAAATTTGAGTCCTTGCTAAATCCCTTACTAGGTTACAATGCTATCTTCACCTGTTTGATCTCAATTTCTTTATTTGAAAAGCAAGAAAAGCAATACCTAACTTCTGTACTGGTAAGGGTTAGAACTATTATATATTTGGCACAAAGTAGGCATCCAATTACTAGAAGCTAATTATAACTTGCCAATTTTCTTCATTTATATATTTATTTTTCATCTTTACAAGTAGTTAAATAAGCTTACAGGTTTTTATTACATCTCATTGTTATCTTACTTCTATTAGCAACTGTAACATAGTACAGAATGGTCTTCAGAAAGTACCAATCAGCCTTTTCCTTGAGGTGGTGGAAAAATGGCGAAAGGAAAACTGTTTAAATCACTCTTTCTTTGTTTCTGCTTCAAAACAGCCTATCGGTGATACTATCCACAGTAGAAAAAGTTGTGAATTAGATCAAGTTTATCTAATTTAATGTCCTTCCTATCACCTTTATTCTACCATGTTTCTACCTTCTGTCACTTTTTCCACACCTAACAAATTCCTCACTCACAATCTCACTCTCAGATCTTCAGAACTACTGAAGTTAAATATTAACGCACATGTGGAGGATCAATTTGTGGTGGACACGCAACACCCTTCAGTTCATTACACATGTATTGAGGGTCTTTTAAAATGAAATGGCGGAAACTTAACAGTAAGCAGGGGCCACCTTCTGTGTGCGGTACAATTAGACTGGTCTCCCCATTTGGCAGTGACGACATAGACATATGTCATGGTTGGATTCCCTGGTTACAGATGCTTCTAACACTCAGGACATACCTACATGTGTTAAATTTTCAGCTGCAAATAATGACAAAATCCATATTTAACAACGTTCTCTATGCAAGGCATCTAATATTAAGCATTAACATAGGTAAATACATTTCTAAAATATGTTTGAAGATATATACACATAATACTTATCCATAATCACAGTGAAGTACTAGGTTATACAACCAATATTTTGAAGTCTCACATTTTTTAGTGTTCACACAACACCCTTATGAGAAAGAGTTTGATGCTAACCTTGAACATCTTTGTGTTAGAGATTCATGTCTTATATCAGCTCTTTTGCATCCTGGGGGGTCTGTACATGTTAGTTGGAAAGAAAAAATGCTGGAATTGTTGCTTTTTGCTTTCCTTTCAAATGTGAAAGTACCTGTAAAAGTACTCTATGTTTTACCTGCATGTTGTTTTTGTTTACTTTTAAAATGTGGGAACAGGAAGATTTACATCTCCCTAAATTTAAAAGGGAAATTTGTCTTTGGTAAAATGCACATTTTGCAAGTACGGAAAAAAAGGATTTTAGCCCATCACTGTATGTTTATGCTAAACAAATAAGCAAGCAAATGAAACAACAACAACAAAATAAACAAAAAAACAAAAACAAGCTTCTGTTGAGCAATGCCTATAAGGAACTGCCATTATTCAGACTGTTGGATTTCTCATTTGTAGTTCATTCAGGCATGCATCATTCACTCATTTTTCATCAAAATTTTGTTGCCCATATGCCATATTTTAAGTACTTGTGAATTGAAGATGGATATGGGTCCTGTTCTCTAAGCATTGATACTTTACTCTTGCTACCAAGTTTCTTGAAACAATTGGAATTAAAAATGGCTGATGTCTGTTCCATTAGATGTCAGTATTTCAAAGATTTTATGCTTAATTCAAACCCCAAAGTTTCTTTGGTATGTATCAAGAAAAAACAAAAATATACAAATAAATAAAAGTTATGATTCCTTCTCTAACATTGCTTAAAATATCTTTAATTTATGGATTCAAGATCTCAGAAATGCCTAATTAGAAAGTAAATTAAATAGTTTTTACAACTGTGCATTAACTAGCATCAGGAAAAGCACTCTACCTTATTGAGTTTTTTTCCACCTTGATTTGATCATTCATTCATTCACTCAGCCAACATATTAAGCTCATACTGTGGTCTGAGGGATGTGCTACATGTTAAAGTACAGAAGTAAACGATATTTTTTTCTTTCTACATAGCAAGCAACATAGATATATAATCAAATAATCATTCTGTAATATGATAAACATGCTAAAAGAAGTGTAGCAAAATGTATTGGACTTTAGGAAAAAAATAATTTTATCTGAGATATTGGGTAAGATTTAAGATAGGATATTTTGAAGGATACATAGCAGAGACATAACTAGTGATTAAGGTAGTCTCCTTAAGTGCAAAATTTAAGGTGATACCAAAAAACTCATTAAGCAAGATAAATAATATTTTAATAAGATATTTTTAAAAACTAAGCTGGCAAATTATGGACAATGGGGTAGCCACTTGTTTTTGTAAATAAAGTTTTATTGGGCTTTCACCAAGTGAGAATGTGAGCAAAGGGCATTCTGGAAAGGGGAAACAGCATGAGAAAATAGTTAAAGATTTGGGAATGTGACAGGTCTAAAAATGACAACTAGCCCTGTGAGATTTTTAAAAAAATGCCTGAATCGAAGTGGCTGTTTTTTTCTGTTTTGTTTTGTTTTTTAAATGTGATATTCTGCATTGCGGAGTTATTTCACCTTCTTTGAAAGTTTCTATTCTACAGAAAGGAATGAATTAAATTAATTGACCTTGAACTGCTATGATTTATTTGAAAACATGATGGACGTTTAATAATATCAGTTAGATTGAGTAGTTTCCTTCCTATTTTAAGAAACCTAGATAGAAGAATAAATAGGGGAAGGGGGGATTGGAAAAAATGTAGAAAAAAAGAGAGAAGGATTTAGAAGACACACTTTTCTCACTGTGCAATTTTGCTGCTCTGTTATACACAAAACAAGAAGAATATGTGTAAATAAATAAAATACTTGTAGAAACCATATATGTACAGAGTAATAAGGGAATATGAAATAAGACCCAAAATAGGTGGGAAATGTTTAAGTTTTCTTTTAAGAAATGAAATTTTCTGTATGTTTTAAATGAGAAAAATACCTATGGTAGCCTATGATTTTATAGGTCAATTGGAGGCATATACTGTGGAAAGGTGGAGAGTGTTGGAAAAGATAAATAATTTGAAGCATATATACAATATGAAGAAAAACAAACAGAAATATTCAAAGGGACGTTTACCAAGAGTGGTACACCTGCTTCTGTACTATATGAGGAACACGATGATATTTTTTCTGTTTTATATAAATGATATTTATATATATATATATTATTTTGAACTGCATGTACATCTAGATACAATTACATCTGGACTCAATTTTTACCTTATTATTGGTTCTCCCATAAAGCTCACTATCAACTTCAAGGTCAACAATGAATTAATTCAGAATGTGGGGCATTTCTGGACCCAGGGAGAAACCCTTAAGAACATAGGGGCACAACAGCCTAAAGTCTGGCTAAATCACCACTTAATGACTTCCCACTAAAGAATTCCACGGGAATCTATACTTCCTATCTGACAACCTACATCCCAGACAGTGTTGAAATTAGAACGTGTCGTGCATCTCAGCTATTATATGGCCTTTACTAAGTCTGTCTATGGCTGACATGTTTTTCTTTAAAATAGAAATAATACTTACAACCAACTTCAAAGCAATGTCAAAGACACTAATGAATAAACTGGTTATCACCAAGCTCCATTATGTGCTGTCTTCATTCCCAGGAGTTTACAACAAAAAAGTAAGTTGTCATTAAGTACAGCATCAAAAACATGAACTAAAATCATATGAGAATAGCTTTTTTTCCCCAAGTTCCTAATTATTTTTAGTCACAGTTTTGACTGAGCAACCACCAAATATAAACCACCAAACTAAGAGAGGTAGGATAACAAAGTAAAAGATGCCTACAGCAATAAACTGATTTTAATTCTTTTTTTAAAAAGCATCCATCTCTCTAGCATCTGTTTGTGATAGATGGTTTGAGGGAATACTTCACAAAACACAGCAACAGAAACAAAAATGTAATGCTCAGTACCTGAACACATGTATTTGGCAGGGCGTCCCTCACTGAGAGCTCAGAGCACTGCTCAGGAAAATGGCAAGGGGTCACTTGGACAGAGTGGTCACTTGGCCCTGTCTTGTTGCAGTGTTTTTCTTGTTTTCCTTCACTTGTGTAGAAGCTATCTGCCCTGGCTCTTTATTTTCCAAGCCAAATATCCATATAAATACTTACTTTTGCCATGATGATTACAAAATTCCTTTAGCAGTTTATATTTTCCATATTCAATTATATTTATTACCTTATGCCATGACAGCTTTATGGTATAAGGGAGTTATCTGCAATGATGATTGCAAACAAACTGACATGTCCAAATTGAGAGAAAAATAAATAAATATTGTTATATCATTAGCAGGAAGTGAAAAACTTTCAGGTTCTAAACACAGTTCTGGCCAAATCATATTCAGCCAAGAATTACTCACTTCTGTGTATGGTGCTGCTCACCCAACCTCTCATAACCTCTGGACTTCATCTATGCCCCACTCTCTCCTGCCTTAATGATGCTCCTCTCTTAAGACGATTTTATTCCTTCTTCAGTCAACTTCTCAAAAATGCCTGTACTCATCTTTACTGTCTAACCCTCTCGCTTCTTTCGAACTCTTCCTTCAGTTTTTACCAAATCAAACTAATCAAGTCTATTCTTGGACAAAGTTTCTTACTTTAGGAATATCTTCCTGACCTACTGTGTTCCCTAATGAATTCTGTATCCAGGTATTTATAGAGTTCCTGTCACTTTCTTGGGTTTATCATGCAGTCTAGTGTCAACTTAAGTATCTGTCACAGAATTTGAAAAGCTGTGAGCCTGCTGAGACCTGCATTTAAAATGTTATGTAATGCAGACAGTATTACCAGTGCATCTTAGCATCTGTATCAGGCTATAATGTGGACAAAATGCCCACTTCAGAAGTACTAGGCACTGGGGAAGAAAGGCATCAGAGTTAATATTTCCTATCCTTGAAGAACTATGTATATTATTCATTCAACTTTAATTTATTTATTTTAGTCATTGTTTCTCTAGGCTTATTCATTTTTCTCTTTCATCTACTAGAGTCTGTATAGAGCTAATTCATTATACAGCATTCCTTCCAAGCCAGAGAAAAATCATTTAGTAAGGCTCTTTGTCCCAAGGGTAAACAAAATTAAGTTCACTCTACACTTTTATCCATGGGAGATTAGGTGCATGTGTTAAAAGGAAATAATCTGATGAAATCTGGGTACAGAGAACCTGACATTAATTAAGGTAACAACTCACATACCTGGATGCCATTTTTCACACAATCCCAAGTATACTGAATAAAGACAAGAACCTGGAAGAAAGCAAATATAAGAAAATAACTCCAACCATACAAAAGAAATGGCACAAAAGCTATTTATTTAAAAACCAAAACTAATTATAAGGGAGCCTTTCAAAAACTATTAAAGGTTATTTTTATTTTACAAAATATCTAATTATAATAACAAAGCTGGATATTGTAACACATTAAAAAGTGTAGAACAGATGTGACGTCTGGAGAGAGGCCCAGTGACATCACATCAACTCTGATAAAGACAGTCTACAAAACACAATCCCGAGAATTAAAAATAGTATAGAGATCTCACCCTTGTTGGACTGAGATAAATGACCAAAATACCATAGCAAGCTTTTAGAATACCATCGTACCAGAGTTTATCTGTTAGCTTTTGCTGTATAACAAATCACCCCAAAACATAGTGGCTTAACGCAACCACTTATTTAGCTCACAGTTGTGCTGAGCAGTTCTGGTCTGGGCAAACTTACCTGATCTTAACCAGGTCAGTTTATGAGTCTGTAGGCAGCTGGTGTGTTTTCTTGAGCTGATAGATTCCAAATGGCCTCACTCACACGGCAGTTGGCTGGCCGTCAGTTGGGCAATAAGGGAGATTGGGCCATGTGTCTTTCATCATCCAGTAGGCTAGCCTCTGTTCATTCACTTGCAGCATTGTTTCCAATAGCAGCAAAAACGGAAGCTGCAAAGCCTCTTATCGTCTGACTTAGAACTGGTACAATCTTACTAACGCCAGTTTCCATTGGTAATAACAATTCTCAAGGCCTCCCTAGATTCAAGGAGTAAGGAAACAGATTCTACCTCTTTTGGTAAGAGCTATAAAGTATTGTGGAGGACATTTTTTGCAATCTACCACATGAAGAATAGCAAAATAATGGATGCTAAAAATGGTATCATAGAGTCAAAAAAAGAAAAACTTGTCTGTTTACAAAGCTGTTTCCATATATTTTTTAGAAAGATTTATAACAACAGATAACTTTGGATTTAAAGACTACCTTAACTACTCCTATGGCTATTATGAAGCTAATGAGTGTAACAATTCTATATAAGTTATGTAGTATGCACTAACAATAAGCTGGAATTAGTATCATCTAAAAATCAAAAATGTGATACAACCACTTCCATGGCAATACTGAATAAATGAGGTAAATTATTTGTACATGTATAGCATATACCATATTCTGTGCTTGATGCTGAATCTAAAATGGTAAACAAACAATTCCAGTCTACATCTTCACAGGTCATACAGTCTAGAGGGTGAGATATATAATAAAATAAAAAGACAAACACATATATACCATCAGCAATTACTAGTATGATTAAAACAACAGGGTTCCAGTGTAGGATACGAAAGGAAGGGAATGTTGCCTGTTGATAGAATGTGCTCAAGTTGATGTTTGTCTTTGAGAAAACCTCATGGTTCCCAGGCTTAAATAAGGATCACAAATGTTATAATTAACTCTACTTTAAAAAATTTTGTTCATATGAATATTAGTGATAGGTGCCCATAGAAATGGTCTAGTCAGCTCCCTCGCTTTATAGACAAAAATAATTGAGGTCCACACAGGAGAAATGATTTGCTCAAGTCTCCCCACGTAATTGGGGGAAGATTTGAAACCAGATCTAGTTCAGTATGTGCCTTTACACCACTGTACACTCTTTCCCTTTGTTCTCAAACACAATTCTACACCTTTTTTAGGTACCCACTTGTGAGTTCAATAAATCTTGGCACAACAGATTTCAGGAACTTTGCAGGCAGTATTCCCCTTGGACAAGTGCAGGGTGATAAAATATGTTAGGGGAGTTACAGAAAGCACAGTAGTTAAAAGATTCAGATCTAGGATTTGGTTTGACCTGGTTTAATCCAGCTCTGCAACTTAATAGCTGCATGGTTGCAGGCCTTTTTGTGCTTCATTTTCCTTATCTCTGTAAAATGAGAATAAAAATATAGGCACTTAATTCATAGGATTGGTGTGAGGATTAAATGAGTCCGTGACTGCAAAGCATTTAGAACAATTCATGGCACATAGTAAGGCTTTAATAAATGTCTATGATTATTACCCAGATGTTTGTTCGTGAGGCTTGGGGTTGAACCCCAGCACCTTTTTATAACAAGCTAACTGGGCTAGGGGACAGGAAGAAGTAAATGAACTAATGGAGAGAATAGAATTGAGAAAGTTCTGACGTCTCAAATAAGAGGCTAGAAGCAAGTTGCCAAACATTTTCTCTTTGATTTTCAGGGAGGCAAGTGTGATCAATAATGATGATAATAACACCCAAAATGATTTTGTTTCATGACTTCCTAGTTGAAATTTCAGGAGTTGAAACTCTTGGAGTCAAGAATTATGCTAATGAAAATTCTCCACTTATTTCCATTTTCCTGTTGTCCTACCCTGTTTACTCTTCCAAATGCTGCAGGACATTCAGGGTGGGAAGAATAATTATACAGATAAACTACCAACCAACTATTGTTGTTGAAGCTCTGCGAGAACTGAGTGATTGATGCCTGTCATTAATTCACAATGTGATCACAGTGAGGACGTTTCGGCAGCCATATGGAGCGTGGGTGGGGCTCAACGAGTCCTCCTCCCCACAGCACACACACTCAGAAGCTGCAAATGCCCTTCATGTATGTGAATGTTTGGGAGCTGTCACAAGTACAGATTCAGATGTTATACTGTTTTAGATTTATGTTAATATGCCACAGGGTTAACATGAGAAGTCAGGAAGTGCCATTCATGCACAACTTTGGTAACAACTTCTATCACCCCACCACACATCTTGTCACATTCCATGCTGTTCTGGAAGTGGCTTATGTTACCACCTGATCTTAATACTCCAAATTATCATCACATTCCTCTTGTAGCGTCCCCAACATTCCTTAATTTCTGAGTTGTGCAGTCCATGTCTAGTTAATCATAGCATATATCTTCAAAATCCTCAAGTCAATTTTGATTACCATCTGCTGCACATTTGAAAGTTATTCCTGTAATGAAGTGTCCAGACCGACATGTGTTATACCAAAACCTTCATGTCAAAGTGCAGAAGCTAGTTTTGATAAATTTAATTGAAAGGCATTCTTTTAAAGGGACATTACCCTTGGCTACATATACACATCATTTTAATTAGTTTCTCTCTTTGTTCTTTTTGAAATTTTTTATTTCCTTTTAGACCTCTTAAATCAACCATGCTTTCTTTATAAAATTTCTATAGAGAGAGATCTACATTGGTAAAATAAATGGTGATCTGTTACCATTGGAAAGTTGTCAAAACATTGTAGAAATGTAGATGTTTGAAAGGCTGGGAATCTGGATGCTTGAAGAAAAGATATTAAGACTTTCTGATTTTACCTATCTCTTCTCCCTCCACATCCTCCTCCCCCCCAAAAATCCTCCATGGTCATTTAGTTATTTGACATTGCAGTGGGTGGGGGTGGGGTAGATCCTTTTTTTTAATCTAAATTATTCTCATCTCTCACACACTCACAGTTTGCTTAGTATATCTACAATAAAACAATAATTATTATCACAGTTATTTAGGCAAATTGTCCCAATCACTGTCATCCTTATCATGCTAGTCTCATCAGCATCAACCTGGCAAATAGAACATACTCAAACATTAGTTCTCATGATCATGGTCCTGTAAGTTTTAGTTAGATACTGCTATGTACAGAGCACTATTATAAGACCAGGAGATCATAAAGAACAATAATTTCTCTTCTTAAAAAATTCCTAATCCTAACTTAAAGAAGTAAATCAGTTCAAACCCATTAACAGCAACAACAAAAGCTGCCCAGTGAGCATTCAAACAGAAAATATTTATATGTAATAAGGAATCTCCTCTAGCATCCCATCATAACAGAGTTTCAAAATTTCCTCTTCGGGTCTTTCACTATCTCCATAATTCATAATCCTTATTGACTATCTATTATATGCAGAATCTGTGGGGAGTTCGAGTCCTTCTCACCCTCTGAGAGACTCTTTCCTGAGATTGAAGTCATGTAGGGGAGGCAAAGTTCATGTAATGAAGTGAAAATTAATGTAACTTCACAATCTGTGCTGAACAGGCCACACCAGGTGATATTTGTCCAATTACTGGGGTGAAGAAGTAGTCTAGAGTGACAGCCAACAAGTCTCTTTTCCCATGAAGTCCAGAGGCCCAAGAATACTTTGCCTTAAACAACTTCCTTAACCTCAAAAGATACTTCTATTCTAAGAAACTGTATGATTTAGTTGAGGTAAGAATTGAATATGATACATTTTTAAACCTTTTCAGTTAGTGTGATTTCCAATTTCCTTTCTTGAAGTCTCTTTGAATACTGATCCTTCATGTCTTAAAAGCTGGAGTTACATGTTCACGGGCAAAACTGACTACTGGCAATTATAGTGTTATGCAGAATAATGTTGATTTGCTGCCTCAAATCTTACTTGAAAGAAGGTGGAAAATTATTTGTTGGCCTGTGCCCAGTCTCTGTGGCCTTATGCATGCTGATAAGATTGTATCACAAACTTGACCACTGGGTAGAAAGTTGAGGTTGAATTCACTGAAAAGTTACATCAGTTTATTTTAGGGTAAGTATAATAAGGAAAGAATCAAGGATAACATCCTTGTATTTTAAAATTTTTAAATTCTTTTTCTGGGAAGGGGATAACTCCAGAGCTAAGATGTTCACAAAGCATTTAAATGTGTATCTGGCCATCACATATTATTAGAACAAGGTTCGTGCCATCACTACACTTCGCTAGAGGGTTCACCTATAGAAGTATTACATAGCAGCCAAATCAAATCCATTTTGGAATAAGGAGGGTTATACACTAAAAAATTAACATCTAAATTGTCATTCAGGTATACATTTGAAGAACAAAAAGGAAGCAGGACTTTCTCAGAAATATGATGTTTTGCCAAAGTTTGTTTCACCATAAACCAAAAACTGTTAGGTTCATTTAAAACAAGCTTTATTACGTGAGGCTTGGCTTCAAAAGTGTTTTCTTTTGAATTTATTATAATTAACCTCATTTTGTCATGTGTATGACACATTTTCCCAAAGGATATCAAGATATTTAGCAAAACCTAGGAGTAATGGTGAAATAGCATGATATTTTGGTGTTAAACGGATCATTAGTGAAAGTGTTCTACTATAGTAGCTCACCTCTCTCCAACATCATTCGTTTTCTCCCTACTCCCAAGTCATGACAGTTATCTCAAAACCTGAAAAATAATTTATTAAGTCTCACTTGTCAGCTTATTAACTCAGTTCATCATCTCTTTTCCAAACTATTCATCACACAGTTATCTTATATTCAGAGACACTTTAAATCACAACATTACTGTAGTCTGTGAAGGTATTTATCAATGTCCATTACTAAAGTGAACCCTAAATCCCATTTTGCCTTCTAGAGAGTCTTTAAATGTAATTTTGTGTGTTTGTCCTTTTTGTGGCCTCTCAGAGGAAGTAGATTTTTCCCCCTCTCTGCTTTACATTGATATCAAATTACTTTATAAATTTACATGGCTTTTCTGTGAGGTTTGGGAGAAAGTTTAGGGTCTCACTTTGTATAGAATCCTCCTGGCCTCATTTCTGTCATTTCCCTTAGAGTTTGGCTTTGCCTATACCAATAATATTCTGTGTTTACAAATCATCTTTCTTTCAAAGTCTGTTATTTAAAAAAAATGTGTTTAATTCTCCCCACTGACCTCTTATAGGTTTGTTCCTGAGGTAGATATTTTTAAAAAAAGATTAGTTGATTTATATTTTTGAAAATAAGTGATTTTATATTCAGTCTATTATATAGTAACTGAAAACTAGGAGAAAAATAAAATTCATTGTCCAAACAATATGTGAACATATATTCTGCAGCTGTCCTATGGCAATATAGCCTCATTGATCTACTTGGAATAAAACCTTACCTAGATGATACAAAGTGGGGTGTTTTTGGTTTCTCAAAATTTATAGTATATACAGAGAATGAATGTTTTTTTCTGAATGCCTGGGTGATAACCACTGATTTCAAGGTCACAGGTCCATCTATGCAGTTCCATGCACCCCAAAAGTGCTATCAGCCCTGATTTCTGGTATTCAGCCTCATTGCATTCATAGTTTCACTCATACTCCATAAACATATGTACTTGTTTTAGGTTTGGAAAATATCATAGTCACAATGTAAGTGTCTCCAAACTTGCAATCTTCAAAGGTTAAAGTTTTTAGGGAAAATTTTTCTTACCTTATTGTTTGGAAAATCATGAGCAAGTTGAAAAAAATTTTCATTCCCAGTTTCAATTTTGCTCAGTGTGTTTTTGAGTACTCATAAACATAAACATACTCTGAAGAAAACTAGGATTCTGTCAAATACCCATAGTAGCTTTGGATACCTCTCTAGGTATAGTTATGACATCAGAATATATGATGAGGATACTTGAGACACTCATTCAGCACTGGCTGTGTATTGAAAGTACCCTCCAGTGTAAGTCTTAAGATTAGTCTGATTGTGAGGAATTCTTATTATGCAGGTGAGGAAACAAATGAGAGAATGTGATAATTAGGACTATTATCCCTGTACTTTAATGCCTTCTGTATTAGTTTCCTAGGGATGCTGTAACAACGTACTAAAAACTTGGTGGCTTAAAACAACAAATAATTATTGTGTTGCAGTTCTGGAGACTAGAAGTCTGAAATCAAGGTGTTGGCTGGGCCATGCTTCCTCTAACCCCTAAGGATGAATGCTTCCTTCCCTCTTCTGGCTTCTGTTTTTTTGTCCACAATCCGGGGACTTCTTTGGTTTGCAAATGCATCACTCCAATCTCAGCGATCAGGGTTTATGTATCTTTGAATCCTCCAAGCCACTTAACCTAAAGTAAAATAGGTGCCCCATGCATAATTATGGATTTGAATTGAATTGAATTATATTAAATTCTTACAGAGGAACAAAGTAGAACAGAACCTTGCCTAATATGTAGAAATATGTCAACTAGTATCAACTTCTGTAGATGTATCTTTAGGTTGTGTGGTCTTGATGCAACACACTTATTAAACAATCTGGCTGAGTCTGTGATTAACAGGAGGGAGTAGTACTACACTTCCCACACTGAGCCAGAGGAAGATGCTGGGTGTATAGTTTCATGAGATTAAGACAGCCCATGTGGCCCAGCCTGGAGGAATCTTTAGTCACGATTTACTTAGAAAATAGGTTAAGATGTTGTATTAGCCTCAGTTCTCCTGAGATACAGAATATATATGTGTATTTATACACACACATATACACATATAGAAGCTATGAAGATATGTGTATATATCTTGTATATAAAGATATTCATTATAAGGAATTGGATCACACAATTATTATGAAGGCTGAGAAATCCCATGATCTTCTACCTGTAAGCTGGAGACTCAGGAGAGCTGGTGGTGTAGTTCCAGTCTGAGTCTAAAAGGTTAACAACTGGGAGAGCCCATGGTGTAAGCTTCAGTCTGAGTAGAGAAGAAGATGCATATCCCAGGTCAAAAATAGTCAGGGAGAGAGAGAGTGATTTCTCCCTTCTTCTGTTTTTTGTTCTATTCAAGTCCTCAGTGGATTGGACGAAACCAACCACATTAGGGATAGCTGTCTACTTTACTCAGTCTACAAATTCCAATGTTAATTTCATCCAAAAAAACTTTCACAGACACACTGAGAAATGATCTTTAACTGAATATCTGGGCATCCTGTGGCCCCGTCAAGTGGAACATAAAATTAACCATAATGCTCTTCTTGAATTGTTTAAAGAGTATTTCTACATATTCACAAGCTATTTTAGAGGCATGTTTCTCCTTCTGTTTTGGCACCCTACCCTCGATTCCCTAGACCACTTGTGGGAGTTGATCAATGTTAGTGGAGGGCAGAGAATGCTGTGTTGTCAAAACAGGAAGCAATTCTGATAGCAAAGAAGCACACTTTTTCCTAAATCATCTATTAATATATTGGTCACCACACCCCCTTATAGCCTTTTTCTCTCTTTATGTCCTCTAGGCGCCAAACTTGGCCTAGAACTTTAGTTCAGAAGTAAATGAGAATTATTATATAAGCAACATATAATAATTGGAAAAATACCCAGAAAGCTATAAATTCAGAGAAACCCATATTAGAATCCCAGATTTATTTTTCATAACCTAGAAATTTTGGGGGCATGGCTTGACATCTATGATATAAAAACTCTCACTTGTAATATGAAGAGATTAATACATTCCTCAAGGGTTATTCTGAGGAATGAGTTAGATAATAAAATGAAGTATGTACAGCATCACTCAGCTAGTATGTAATAAACTTGTAATTTGAAATCAGGGATTGGTTACTTGCTTACTTTTCCAAACCAAGGGCCAGCAAACCACATCCTGCAGGTCAAATCCACTTGCTGCCTGCCTTTATAAATAAAGTTTTATTAGAAGGAAATTAAAAGTACTACTCCAGTGAATACATGAACAATAAGAAAGCAAAACAGCCTTATTGCTAATATGAAGAAAGTTTGAGTGGTCTGGACAGGAGATTAAAATAGCCACAACATTCCCTTAAGCCAAAGTTTAATCCAGAGCAATACCTTAGCTGTCTTCAATTCTATGAAGGCTGAGAAAGGTTTTGAAACTAGCAGAGGTTGGTTCATGAGGTTTAAGAAAAAAGGTCATCTCAATAACATAAAAGTGCAAGGTGAAGCAGCAGTTGATGTAGAACCTGCAGCAAGTTATCCAGAAGATCTAGCTAAGATAGTTGAGGAAGGTGGCTGTGCTAAACAATAGGTTTTCAATGTAGAAGAAATGGCCATCGACTAGAAGAAGATGCCATCTAGAACTTGTACAGCTAATGAGGAGAAGTCAATGTCTGGGTTCCATGCTTTAAGGGACAGGTTGACTCTTTTATAGGTGTTAATGCAGCTCGTGACTTTAAGTAGAAACCAAAGCTCATTTACCATTTCTGAAAATCCTAGGACCCTTAAGAATATTAATAAATCTACTTTGCCTGTACTATAAATGGAACAACAAAGCCTGGATGACAGCACATCTGTTTACAGCATGGTTTACTGAATATTTTAAGCTTGCTGTCAAGACCTACTGCTCATACAAAGCCAATATCAGCTTGATACCAAAGCCAGGAAAGGATGCAACAAGAAAAGAAAACTACAGACCAATATCCCTTATGAATATAGATGCAAAAATTCTCAATAAAATCCTAGCAAACCACATTCAAATATACATAAAAAAAAATTCATCACGATCAGGTGGGTTTCATCCCCGAGATGCAGGGATGGTCCAACATATGCAAATCTATAAATGTAATTTACCATATAAATAAAAGCAAAAACAAAGACCATATGATCCACTCAATAGATGCAGAAAAAAGACTTTTGACAAAATTCAGCACCCTTTTATGATAAGAACTCTTAACAATATAGGCATAGAAGGCCCATGCCTCAAAATTATTAAAGCCATATATGATAAACCCACAGCCAATATCATACTGAATGGTTAAAAACTGGAAAGCATTCCTCCTTAAAACTGGAATCAGACAAGGTTGCCCACTATCTCCACTTCCATTCAACATAGTGCTGGAAGTCCTGGCCAGAGCAATCAGACAAAAGAGAGGAATCAGGGGTTTCCAAATGGGGTGAGAATAGGTCAAACTTTCACTCTTTATGGACGATATGATATTATATCTCAAAAACCCCAAAGATTCAACCAAGAGACTACTGGAATTGATAAATGAATTCAGCAAAGTCTCAGGATATGAAATCAATGCACACAAATCAGTAGCTTTTATATATGCCAATAACAGTCGAGCCAAGAAACAAATCAAAGACCCAACACTTTTCACAATAGCACCAAAGAAAATTAAATATTTAGGAATATATTTAACTAAGGAGGTGAGAGACCTATATAGAGAGAACTACGAAACACTGAGAAAAGAAATTTCTGAGGACGTAAACAGATAGAAAACCCTACCATGCTCTTGGATCAGTAGAATCAACATTTAAAATGTCTATACTACCTAACGTGATTTACAGAATTAATGCAGTCCCTATCAAAATACCAACATCATTTTTTGCAGATCTAGAAAAAATAATTCTATGCCTCGTGTGGAACCAGAGAAGACCCCGTCTAGCCAAAGCAATCTTAAGCAAAAAGAACAAATTGGGAGCCATCAATATACTAGACCTCAAACTATACTGCAAGGCTATAGTAACCAAAACAGCATGGTCCTAACACAAGAACAGAGACATAGACCAATGGAACAGGACTGAGAACCCAGATAGAAAATCATCCTCATACTGTCATCTGATCTTTGACAAATTCCACAAAAACATATACTGAGGAAAAGAATCCCTATTCAATAAATGGTGCTGGGAAAATTGTATAGCCACATGTAGAAGACTGAAGCTAGATCCACACCTCTCATCTCTCACAAAAATCAGTTCATGATGGATAACAGACTTAAACCTAAGATGTAAAACCATAAGGATTCTCGAAGAAAACGTTGGAAAAACTCTTACGGACATTGGCCTAGGCAAAGAATTTATGAAGAAGACCCCCAAAGCAATCACAGCAGATACAAAAATAAATAAATGGGACCTGATCAAATTAAAAAGCTTCTGCAAAGCCAAGGAAACTATCACTAGAGTGAACAGACAACCTACGGAATGGGAGAAAATATTTGCATGCTACACATCTGATAAAGGGCTGATAACCAGAATCTATACACAGCTTAGGAAAATCAACAAGAAAAAATCAAACAACCCTATTAAAAAGTGGGCAAAGGACAGGAACAGAAACTTTTCAAAAGACGACAGAATAAAGGCCAGCAAACATATTAAAAATTGCTCAACTTCTCTAATCATCAGGGAAATGCAAATCAAAACCACAATGAGATATCACTTAATTCCAGTGACATTGGCTTATATCAAAAAGTCCCAAAACAACAAATGTTGGCAGGGATGCAGAGAGACAGGAACACTCATACAGTGCTGGTGGGACTGCAAATTAGTACAACCTCTATGGAAAGTAATATGGAGATACCTCAAAGAACTAAAAGTAGAACTACCATTTGATCCAGCAATCCCATTACTGGGTATTTACCCAAAGGAAAACAAGACATTCTATAATGAAGACATCTGCACTCGAATGTTTATAGCAGCACAATTCACAATTGAAAAGATGTGGAAACAACCCAAGTGCCCATCAACACATGAGTGGATTAATAAAATGTGGTATATGTATACCATGGAGTATTACTCAGCAATAAAAAACAATGGTGAATTAACACATCTGGTATTATCCTGGATGGAGCTAGGGCCCATTCTTCAAAGGGAAGTATCACAAGAATGGAAAAACAAGTACCACTGGTACTCACCATCAAATTGGTACCAACTTGTCAATACTTATGTCCCACATGGAAATAATATTCATCAGGGGTTGGGCAGGTGGGAGGGGGTGGAGGAAATGGGAAAACTCTCACCGAATGGGTGTGGAGCACACTGTTTGGGGGATATGCACAACTGTAGCTCTGACTTGGGCAGTCCATAGGCAATATATGTAACCCAAGTGTTTGTACCCCCATAATATTCTAAAATTTAAAAAAAGACCTACTGCTCAGAAATAAGATTTAAAAACAATATATATTGCTCAATGACAATGTACCTGTTCACTTAAGGGCTCTGATGAAGATGTACAAGGAGATTAATATTGTTTTTATGCCTGTTGACACAATACCCATTCTGCAGCCCATGGATCAAGGAGTAATTTCAAATTTCAATTTTATTATTTAAGAAATAAATTTCATAAGTCTATAGCTGCCATAGATAGTGATTCTTCTGATGGATCTGGGCAAAGCAAACTGAAAACCCGAAAAGGATTCACTATTCTAGATGCCATTAAGAACATTTTTGATTCATAGGAGGAGGTCAAAATATTAACATCAATAGATATTTGGAAAAGGTTGATTCTTACCCTCATGGATGACTTTGAGGTGTTCAAGACATCAGTGGAGGAAGTATGTGGTGGAAATAGCAAGAGAACTAGAATTAGAAGCAGAGCCTTCTAATTGTCCTCTAATTAGAAGTGAAGATCTGACTGAATTGATGCAATCTGATGATAAAACTAATGAATATAGAGTTGCCTCTTATGGATGAACAAACAAAGTGATTCCTTGAGGTGGAATCTACTCCTGGTGAAGATGCTATGAACATTGCAATGACAGCTAAGGATTTAGAATATTCTATAAACTTAGTTGATAAAGCAGTAGCAGGGTTTGAGAAAATTGACTCCAATTTTGAAAGTTCAATTGTGGATAAAATGTTGTCAGACAACATGGCAAACTACACAGAAATTTTTCATGAAAAGAAGAGTTAATGCACGAGGAAAACTTCATTGATATTTTAAGAAATTGCCAAAACTACCCCAACCTTTAGCAGCCACCACCCTGATCAATCAGCAGAAATTAACTTTGAGGCAAGACCCTCCACCAACAAAAATATGATGACTCACTGTAGACTTAGATGATTGCTAGCATTTTTTAACAATAAAGTATTTTTAGATTAAGGTATGTATATTGTTTTTTAGGCATAATGCTATTTCATACTTAATAGTCCACAATGTAGTATAAACATAACTTTTATGTGAACTGGGAAACCAAAAAATTTGTGTGACTCACTTTATTGTGTATTTGCTTTACTGTAATATTAGCTTGATTGTGGTGGTCTGGAATTAAACGCACAGTATCTCTGAGGTATGCCTGTATTTGGTTTATTGCATAACAAATTTGTCAACTCTTGGTCTAACATCACAGTCTGCTGCTGGAGTTACTTGTGATAATGTTTGAGATATCAAAAAATAATACACAGCTCTGTAAACAAATAAAAATAAAAATAAAAAGCATATTAAAAAGTCTATTTTAGTAAATGAGGCAGTACCTGGTATGTTCACTGTCTATATAGTAACTGGAAATCACATTTGGCAGGAATTCAAGTAAATAATACCATTAGACACATTCCATTTTTTTAGGTGATATCTATTCTAATAATAAATTATTTTAATATGTCCCTACTAGTGTATACATATTTGTGTGTTATGACACACTATCTATCAATAATAATACAACTAATAATAGTTATATCATTATTAACAAGTTGTCACTCTTGGTTTGACAAAGATTGTTCTGTCAGGGACAGATGGACACCATTATTCAGCTATCCAATTGCTCTTTTTCATACCATGTCTAAGAAATGTAGCATCCTGTGGAGGACTGGCTATTTCTAATACAGCCAGATATGATTTAACTGCCTTCTAGTAATCTGAGCATTGTCTCCCACAAAAATATTTCAAAAAATGAGCCACCTGTGGATTTTTAAAAAGGTGTTTATTTTTTTGAAAAGTTAATATATTTTATATGGCTCACATAAATACTTCCCAATAGATATATATCAGAATTAGGAAATTAAGGCTATCCTTATAATAGTCTAGTTTTGGCAAAATCACATGTGAAAAAGAAAAAGAAAAATCTTCTGTGCTGAGGTCCTGCAAAAGATAGTTAACCTATCAGATCGATTTTTTAATATCAAAACTCAAAATAATAAAATAAAATATTAAAAAGTGAAAGTTAAATAATTAGTTAACATATATCTACAAATTTGCAACTGACTTTCCTATAAGTAAAAAATCAGGAAGGTTTAATTGATTTTCCACATTGTATGCTGAGAAAATTGTATTTCATACCTCTTGAATAATTCACAAATTTAAATCCTAAGGTATGTATGTGTATATATATATATAAATAATATATGTATATATTATATATATATGCCTAATTATTCTGGTGGCAAAGGTCAAAAGGACAATGTGGCCATAAGTTATAATGGGTTGGAGAATTTGGATAGAATGAGGACCTGTATTACTGTGTTACGTTACCTTGTTGAAATCTTATTGCTAAAATTTTGCACTGCTAGGCAGTAAACTAGGGGAAAAAAAAGAAATTGAGAAAGTGTTAATTTTTAAGCAAGTTTGACAAAGATTGAGTTTCATGTGACAAATATTGTCAGCAAGACAGGATTCTGTCAGTGGAAGAAGTTTAAACATTAACAATTTCTGTCAGGCTGTTGACACAATCATGGCAGACATTTCCCAAGATGCCGAGATGACTGCTGGCATTTGTCAACAATCCTGTCATAGTGACAGCAATAAGACCATGTCTGGAAATGTGACAGTTTTGGCTTTGTGCTCCCCTGAGCAATAGCCCAGGTGTTCAGAGAAAGTGTGGGAAAACCCATATTTCTGCATTGTCATTCGAACACAGAAAACACAGGAGGAAAATGAGCTGTCACTCCAATTCCCATGATGCCTTGCTGCTTAGCATAACTCTACAGTGCGGCCCTGGGTCCACTGGTCCATACTCTGACAGATAATTAAGAAAGCAGCAGCTTTTTCTAGACGGCTCTTCCTCATGATTTGCATTTTAGCCAGAGGCGACCAGTTATAAAAAAAACATGATGGAAAGATGGTAAGAAGCCAATTAGATGGATGGATGGCTGACTGACAGCTCTCTGGTATTACGACTCCAGATTTCAGACTACATAGCCTGGCAGTTTTCTACAAGAACCAACTTTTTTGCAGGTTGGTAAAGCTGTTAAATGTGGGACTATATATAGCGCTATATAATTTTTGCAAAGTTGTACATTTTCCTTAAATAAGCATGTATTCTTTTCAATCAGGGTTTGCATTAAACAAGTTTTCACAATTTAATCACAACTTGCATCACTAAATTTAGCAATATTAAAATTCTAGACAACTTGTAGGCACATTAGCTGTGCCAGTAGAGAAGTGATTAAAAAGCTGAGAACCACATTGAGCCAGCAGAGATAAAGTGAGCTAATAATTAGAATGTCTGTGCAAATATGGCTTTAGAACTTTGAATTGTACATTGTTTGGTTTTAAGCAACTAAATGCATAAACTCTAAATTTCCCCTCCATCTTTATATCCTACAAACATATATTTGCTATTATCCTTGTTCAAAGTCTAATATATGCTTGTGTGTTTGTTACTTCAGCTAATCTTGAAATTAAAAAAATAAACTGTTAGTCTCAAGCTTCCAGTTTGGCTGTGATATTTTCTAGCTTCTAGCCAATAGGAGTCAACTATTTGTAATATTTTCCAATTTGGAACCTTCACTAATGTTTCCTGTGTGCTGCATGCTGTGTGTGTGATACATATACATATATATATATATACATACACACACACACACACACACAACACACACATTTTTAAAAGTAAACCATTTGCTATTAGAGTTACATGACTTAATTCGCAGTTTGAAATGAGAGATTTTTTTCATTGTAACAATATCCCAGATTTGTTTCAGATCTAGAAATAGTATTGATAGGCAATTATTTCACAATAAATTGAAATACTAAGGAACATTAACCCAAACCAGAATTGTAAGTGTATTTTCTTACTGTGGGTAATAAATCTTCTACAAACTGAGGATGAGCGTTAAACCAATAGTGTGTCTGAATGCTTTTAGTTGCTTAAAATCAAACAATACATATTTTGAAGTTCCGTGTTTATCACTCAATCTACACTGATGTCAAAATCCACAACACACATGAAACATGACTGAAACTGTTTTATCACATGTAGTAACCATTTCTTTTTGTTTTCTTTTTCAACTGTACTGGTATTTGTCACTTTGCTTTTGCTTTACACCATGTTGTTGGAATAAGATATGCTTAGTATACTAATAACAATTCTAAAAAAATATTCTACCTGCACATAGTTGGAAAGTTTAAACAGAAATTCAAAGGAGAAAAGTTTCATAAAATATATCCCAAATTAGAAGGAGTAATTGCAGGTTGGTTTTCATTAGAAACAGTAAGAGTTTTTCCTATAGACATAGCATAATAGGAGTAGAAGTAGATATCTTTCTGAAGAGTTTTTATAACTTTTTTAGGATTTTTTTCTTGTCAATAATTGAAGCCCTTATATGATTAAAATATACTTTAACTATTAAATATTTAAATTTCCTCATAACTTGCCATTTTTAAGAGAGAAATGCTAAATATGAAGTGCCCCAATAGAGTGATTCTTCAAGTAAGTAAAGTAAAAAGCTTTGAAACATTTCCTTCTTTGGTGGGGTATTTATGCTCAGAGTCTGGCTTGGTCTTTCCCCACCCGACCATGTCCTCAGCTTTCACTAGCCACTCATACTTTTTATTGAAATTTATTTCACTTTTGGATTCTCTTACTTATGGAACAATGTTAATGAACTGTATTTTCACTGGGGCTAGAGGAAATTATGAGTATTTTTAGAAATAATTAGAATTGAAATTTGAGGAATAACATATTGTAGATAGATTTTAAAATAACAACTCCCCTTATTTCCAATTGTTTCTAAAGTATGTATTAAGAGATAAGTTTTGTATAAGAGAAAAATCCAAAGGGTGATATTTGTTGAATTAAGTTCTAACAACACTAACCTTGAAAGTAGACCCATTATATCACTGTGGGGTAAAGAGATATATTTTTAAATAAAAATAAATATATCATCATCAAAACAAAAAGATATCTCACCACAAAACTCATAGGGTTGTGTTTGGAAAATGTAAAAAATTTACCAGAGGTCACTCCTGCCATCATTTTAATACTGAACTCTGCAATTTGAGTGGCTAGAATTTGAACTTAAACAGCAAAGAAAAGGACATAGACAAGTTTCTTAAAAATTATTTTTCTTCAGTGCATCTGTATTTTTAATTGAATATTTGGTTATTGATTTGTTTTGCCAGTTTTAAAATAGAATGCTTTTTGAGACACATTTTGGAAATAATCAATTTTCTCTTCAGTGCATTTTATACTAACTGAAAAGTAGAGGAAAGAAAAATATAGGTAAAAAAAAATTGAGATGTGAGTGTTAAAGTTACTGTCCTGGGTTTTTAAAAAATAGTTTATAGAAATATAGCTTCATTGATCGTTTTAGAACAAATTTTTATAATCCTACACAAAGGTGAATTTTTTGCTCAATATTTATAGACACGTTAAGTAAAATAACTATTGACCTCAAACATCTTTTAGTATCTTTTAAAACATATCATCAAAGAATAGTGTTGTTTAAGGAACATTTACAAACCATGTAATTAAGGAATAATGTTGTTTATGCTGAATTGCTGTTCAGCACCTCATATAGTTTTGTAACTTCCTAATATTCAAATGACACTACAAACCACCAAACCACCAGTCACAATACACTGGTAAAATATTTGCTTCTTTACTTATTGAGTTTAGAGCACTTTCCAGAAGCCAAGGGATTACATAAAATCTGTTCATTTTCCCTGATTTGCAATGGAGTCTGGCAGATCATTTATATATATTATTTTGAGAGAGAGAAAAAAAGAGAGAGAAAAGAGTGTTAAAGGGGCAGAGATGCTGAGATAAATCAGCAACAAATCTTTGTTATACTGTGTTTATAAATTGTTCAGAATTCCATTAAAATGAACGGTTTGGATTATATAAGAAAGTCCACCAGTACCAAGGCATATATACAGAACCCAGAACCTTCTTAAAGACTAGAAGAGGGTATGTAGATTGTAACAGTAAAACAAATGTTTCTCTCTCTCCCTCCTTACATTCTGATAGTCATTCTCTTAAATTTCTTTTCAAGCACTTTGCGGTCTGTCTTGTGTAATAGCTATACATAAGCTCTTTAAAGGCAGGGGCTGCATCTCTCTTGTCTTTTTATTCCTGCACCCAAAATGGCAACTTATAGTGGAATCTCAATAAAAAGGGTTTGAATATAATGCAAACTTTCACCTGACTTTGTAGCCATTAGTTCTCATACCTATAACAAGTTAACCACTCAATTTGTTGCTTAGTTTCCTGAGCCCAAGTTGTGGCTGGGCCAGCCAGTTTTGCTACATTTCCAGAGCAGAAGCTGAGTAAAGTTGCGGTATGTGTCCTGGTTGCAAGATTGGATGAGCAATGAGGGGGTAGAGCAGTGTGTGCCCTAGTCATTGTCATCAATCATCCTATCATTATAATCCATTGTTTAAGACTGACCAGAGATAAGCATCTATTCTATAGAGAATAGTTCCTATACCTATGACATGTTAACCACTCAACTGGTTAGTTCCAAGGCAATATTACCTTAAAAAAGGAAAACTATTCTTTGTCTATAGATAAATATGGTAGAATATAGGCAATTTCTTACTATTTTAACCAATTCTGTTGATTCAACCATTCAAAACATCTTCTAGAGGTAAATATTTTGTTTGTTTGTAGTTTTGTTTTGTTTTTAGCGACAGGCTCTCACTCTGTCACCCAGGCTGGAGTGCAGTAGCACAATCATAGCTCACTGCAGACTTGAACTCCTGGCCTTGAGTATCCTCCCGCTTCAGCCTCCCATGTAGCTGGAATTACTGGCTTTAGGCCCGGCTGAGAGGTAAATATTTTAATTCTCATTTTGCATATTTGACACCCAAGAAATTAAGTAGCTTTCCTTAAGTGTAATATCTAGTATGTGGCAAAATAAAATTTGAGCTAAGATCTCTCTCATTTCAAAACTTCTGCTCCTTTCATTATGTCTTTCTAAAAAAATAATAATTATTATAAATATTAGCATAACAACAGGTTCCAATTGTTAATGCAAGCATTTCTGGAGGAAAAAAACTTATGAATAAGAAATTAGGAGTGTTGTGTACCTTTGTACCTGAGTACCAACCTAATTTATTTTAATGATGTTATTCTCATGTCATTAATAAGAAACAGAAATTTTCTTATAATCTGCAGAGGTACAATTTACTAGATAGAGAAAAAAATTGTACAGTAATCCTGTTCATAAGCCAAATTTAGGAAGGCAGAAGAGACATAAGAGAATAGAATAAAATCCTTGCCTTTTTGGATCTCAAAATCTGTCAGAAAAAGACACAAATAGCTCTAATACAACACCTGATACACACAGTATAATGTTCTATGGGAACTGAGTTCAGTGATTGCCATGGGAAAATTAAAAGAAAGCTTCACTTGTGTAACCTTATCAAGTAAATGTACTTTTACCCTGACTGGGATAGGAAAGAGAACACTTAAGATAAGAGATACAGTATGAGCCTGAATATGTAAGAACAAGGGTGTCAAATTATCACTTGCATTGAGTGCATAAGGTGAATGCTGTGAAGGAGGTTTGTGGAGGGATAAGTATGTTGGGAAATAATCTTGGAAAATCAGGCTAGGACAAAATAAAGGAGTCACTTTCTTACTAGACTAAGTAGCTTACAATTTCTTCTGTAGCTAATGGGAAGTCATCTCTGAGCCTCACTAGAATGTGATTGGATTTATGAATTAGGATCATGACTCTAAGTGCAAAACGGAGCTGGGTTGGAAAGTAAAAAGTTTGGAGACAGAGAGATCAGTGTGGGGCCTGCTAGAGTGACGGGAATGTTGAGTAACTGAGCTAAAGCTGTGACAGTGGATTATAGAGATAAATGTTTCATTACGGCCAGGCCTGGTTGGTAGCATATCAAAAACATCTCACTCCTTTGTAATTTCCTCTAGTTTTCTAACAATGATAACAGCTTTACTTTCATTAGATTTCAGCCCTAAATCTGCTGGTAATTGCCCAATTTGATTGTTAAGCATACTTCTCTGTCACCAAGGAAGAGCTGGAGCAAAAGAGGAAAAAGTTAAAGTATTTTCTTCTTCTTAGGAAAAAATTTATTATATTAATATTAATTTTTCTATTTTTATTTTTTCAACAGAAGGTCATACATATGCTATTTGAGAGTTCACAGCTAGCCCCTCACTACTGAAATTGTGGGTGTTATTGCCAGACTGCGGAGATGCACAAGAATTGACTTGAGAAGCACAGAGATTATTCATGCCCTGCACACTCTGTTATCTCTCTGGGAACTCTTAATCAATGCAGGGTGAGAGCCAGTTAGCATGACTGAGGTTAGGGCAAAAGGGGTGTTCACTGGAAGATGAAGAATTAAAACGTGATTATTATTCAAATTGGAATATAAAGTAAAGAATGCAATCTAGGAAAGAAGAGGAAGAAGATAATAGAAATAAATAAAGATTTACCTACTGAATCACTTGCTGTGTTGCATCTAGTCCTTGAAATGCCAGACATTATAATATGCTTTGACTAGAAGGAATGGTTTGAGGAGTTTATACTCCATCTCTGTTTTATTCCTGCAGATATGCTGAAATATAAATTCTTAAATCCTTGAAAAGTCTGCTAAATTCATCTGGATATATAGATTATATCCTCTTATAGAAAATTGCACTAAAACAAAAAATCTATGTATGAATCAAAAAATATTTCCAAATGCTATTTAATGGCTTAGTGATTATGAAGAAAATAGATGATGTACCAAAATTCTAGTTATGAATTGGAATTTAGATTGTAACTTTGGAGCTTATTAGGACCATATATTATGTAATTTACCTAAAAGACTTTTAAAACATTAATACTTTCTTAATATTTAAAAGCATGATTTCTTTATTTAGTAATAATTTATTCTACAGCTAATTTTAAAAAGTTTTAGTCATAATTGTGTTTGCTTTAACTTGTTCTTGAGGATGTTGCTGCTAATGTGAAAGACTAGTGATTTAAATTCATGTGCATCCTAGTTATCTGAACCATTTTACTATATTTTTCTTAGATTGTGCATACAAATTCATATACCTTGGTGTGCCTCCTTTTTTTAAAAAAAATATTACCTACTATGTGTTTTTATTCCAAATTTTAATAATATAGTTTCACTTTTTCCTCTCACAATCTAGTTAGTTTCTACACAGTTATTTTCATTACTGAGATTTCAGCTGTCCCTGGCAAACAGCCTTGAAGTTCAATAACTTACTATCAGCAATTACTAGACAGGTAACATATCATGGAAATTCAAATACATCTTGGAGAATTCTTTTCAAAATAGCTTAACATTCCCCAGATACATGCATTCTTACACTTTGCTTTAGCTTCTTTTCACTTTCAGATTTCTGGGTCAGAGCAGATAAAATTTAGGCCACCATGCACATGCTGTGCTTTGCTGTGCTTCAGGAGAGAACTTCTAAACCACCTTTATTCAAAACAGCGCGATAGCTATTATTATTTAGGCTCAGTACCCATTGGCTGTCTTTCTGCTCTTCTCACAAGAGACTGTAGTTTTCCAGAGAGAGTAGGGAAAGCTAGGCCACCACATAAATACTTCAACTTCAGGAAAACTGAAAGCTCAGGAAGTACTGCTAACATCACAAATCCATCCATCCCCACTGTTCTGTTTTCTCTTTCTCTCCCTTTTCCCTTGTTTATTGTCATCTGCTTTCTTATTCGACTCTTAAAGATTAAAAAGTTAGCAAATATTTACATTGATAGAAGTTTGTCAAAATATTTTTTATCTTTCATTTTTACTATTAAGAAGCAACACAATTTTATACCTTTAAATCAATGTGAAATGACCAGTTATGTTTAATTTTACAAAGAAAATAATGCACATATAGAAAAGGTGGACTATAAAAAGGAGTGTGGACTATTTCATTCATTTTCTGCAATGCTTTAATTTTAAAGTATGAGCATTGCTGCAAAATATGTGATGTATTAGAGTAATTAATTAATTCATTTGACATTTTTGGTGTTGTTTGAAATTACTTTCAGGTGACTCTACAATGTTCACTGCTATATATTCTTTTGTGTATGATATAAGAGATCTCGAACTTATTTTCATACCTGCATAGAGTCAATTCTATTCAAGATGGCTAAAATATCTTTTTTTTCCCACAGATCATTTCATTTTCTATATCATGAGTATGTTACAGTATTGCAGTATTTGTCAAACCTGAATAAAATCTTTACCCATTTAATAAAATAACTAATTCTCACAAATGTCCAATTTTAAAAAGAACCATTTTATTTTATTAAATATATGCAAATGAAACTGGTACAAATTCTTTATGATCAAGGCTATTATACAACTCTAAAAGCCAAACAAATTTATATGTTAAATGCAATTGAATTTACAAATGAAAAAATAGAAATAAGACAATTTATTTCATCTAATTGAAGAAGTCATTTTCTTGTAAATAAATTGCTGACAGCAACAGGAATATAACACAGCTATCACACACGATCGTGCACTGAATGCTATGTGAAGATGAAATTGTTCCATTACTTTCTCTTTTCCAATTACTTAAAAACAACAACAAATAACCCTTAGTTCTTATTTTGTGTCTCAACATCATTTCACCTTCATTTTTTATGAACATATAATTTGTGTATTAAACACCTTCTAGCCTGTCCTTTTCTCATTAGCCCAAGGTCATTGAAAAAGCATTCTTTTTCTCTTTGTGATCATAAGCACAAATGCAAATGTAGATAGTAAAATTGCAATTGCATGGCCGTAATGAATTATGAAGGGGACACAGAAATGATCAAAAATATCAAACATTTCTTAGATTATCATTAAAAGTCCACAAAATATGAAGATTTATGTAGATAACTTATAGCTCCTAAGAAACATCAACTGAACCTCAGATATATGTACTCTGGTTTGAGAAGTGCTAAAGAAGATACTGCTGAGGATTGTTATGAAATTATTCTTTTTTTATATTCATATTTTTTCTTCAAAATGTTTATAAGACAATTATTTGAGAAATAATAAAACACAAAATCATATACATAGTCAAAATTTTAATTTAGGAATAAAAATATTAAATGATAAAAACCATGATTTTCCTAAATCTTTGAAATTCTGGTACAGACAGAATGAATTCTCTACTTATAAGTCAGCTTTAATGAAAATACATGGACTTCTAAGTAATTATGTTACTTTATGTACTTGATGATTGCACTTGTAGGGGCCAAGGGAAAACTTCCCTTCACCCTCTGAAGGTTTGCTGAAAATCAGCTGACAAGAGGCAGATTAAAATGACAAGAGGCACACAAATTTATTTGATCATAGTTTTACATGACATGAGAGCCTTCAGAATGAAGGAAGACCCAAAATTACAGGGTAAACTATTTTTATGCTTAGGCTCAACAAAGTATGAACTGTGTAGAAATATGATTGGACACAAAGGGTATGATGTAATGTTAATGGATTGAGTGGCGAAACCCAGAAAGTCCTGGCTGTTTAGATTCTTCTTGGCTTCTCTGTGCAGCATTCTTTTCTTCTGGGTATAGAGCAACACCCTCTATGAAAAAGGGGTCTAATGATCTACAATCAAATAAGGTAGGTTAGATAATTTTTTTATGGCCAGTTTTTAGACAGAAAGTGGGGGAGGAAGTTAGCATAATAGTTTTAGGTTTTAAGGCTTGCTTTTGGGAGAAAGGGTTCTAATTTCTATAACCTGCATTGCAAAAGAGAAATAGTAGTTTGTATGGTTAGCTTAGGGGGAGAATGAAAGGTAAGGATCAGGAAGGCAGGAGAAATTCAGAGGAAAATTTTCCTTCTGAGGCTGCTTCTGAGGCCTTAATTTTGGGGTATTGTTTTCTGAGCCCAAACACACTCAATAACAAAAAATTGCTGTCAATAACAAGAAGAATTTATTAATAAATACAAACTTGTAGGATACTTAGAGATAATATGAGCTAAATGGGATTTCATAAACTTATTCTATCAATGTCTCAGGACAAAACCATAAAGTTTCAATTTCTAAATGAGAACTGGAGCACATCTGCTTCCACAACCCACAACATTGCTAGCTTCCTTTGAGTTAATATTGTAATGCAGTTAGTAAAAGGACTAATGTAAGCGCAATATGCTTTTCTAATTGTAGCACACCCCCTTTCTGATCATACAGGCCTCCTTGCCATTCCTGCTTCAAGGCTTTGCACCTGCTCTTTTTTTTTTTTTTTTCAAAATATTACAGGGGTACAAATGTTTTTGGTTACGTGGATTGCTTTTGTTATGCTTGAGTCGGGGTTATAAGTATGCCCATCACCCAGATAGTGTTCAATATACCCATTAGGTAGGTTTTCACACATCCCCTCCTCCACCCTGCCCCCTGCTTGATTTCCATTGAGTTTTACCTACCTCTGTGCACATGTGTACTCATTGGTTAGTTCCATTTTAATAATGAGCACATGTAGTGTTTCTTTTCCATTCTTAAGATCTTTCACTTATGATAATGGTCTCCAGTTCCATCCAAATTGTTGCAAAAGGCCTTAATTCATCCTTCTTCATGGCAGAGTGGTAGTCCATAGTATACATATACCACATTTGTTAATCTACACAGGAATTGATGGGAAGTTGCGTTGATTCCACA
The DNA here is from genome assembly GCA_023783475.1 of Daubentonia madagascariensis. Lineage (NCBI taxonomy): Eukaryota > Metazoa > Chordata > Mammalia > Primates > Daubentoniidae > Daubentonia > Daubentonia madagascariensis. The sequence goes on from JAKFHU010002080.1 coordinate 4,969,070, forward strand.
TCTTTGCAATTCTGAATTGTGCTGCAATAAACATTTGAATGCAGGTGTCTTTTTGATGAAATGACTTCTTTTCCTTTGGGGAAGTACCTAGCAGTGGTATTGCTGGATCAAAAGGTAGGTCTACTTTTAGTTCTTTGAAGAATCTCCATACTGTTTTCCACAGAGGTTGTACTAATTTGCAGTCCCACCAACAGTGTATAAGCGTTCCTTTCTCTCTGCATCCACACCAGCATCTATTGTTTTTGGACTTTTTAATAAAACCCATTCTAACTGGCATAAGGTGATATACCATTGTTGTTTTAATTCGCATTTCCCTGATTATTAGTGATGTTGAGAATTTTTTCATATGTTTATTGGCCATTTGCTATCTTGTTTGGAAAAGCTTCTGTTCATGTCTTTTGCCCACATTTTAATGGGGTTGTTTGTTTTTTTCTTACTGATTTGCATGAGTTCTTCATAGATTATGGTTATTAGCCCTTTATCAGATGCATAGCTTAAGAATGTTTTCTCCAATTCTGTAGATTGTCTGTTTACTCTGTTGACAATTTCCTTTTCTGTGGAGAAGCTTTTAAATTTAATCAAATCCCATTTATTTATTTTTTTGTTGTTGTCGCTTTGCTTGCCACTGGGGTCTTCTTCATAAATTATTTCCCCAGGCTGATATCTAGAAGAGTTCTTCGAACATTTTCTTCTAGAATTCTTATGATTTCATGCCTTACACTTAAGTCTTATCCATCATGAATTAATTTTTGTGAGTGGTGAGAGATGTGGATCCTGTTTCATTCTTTTGCATGTGGCTATCCAGTTCTCCTAGCACCATTTATTGAATAGGGCTTCCTTTTCCCAGTGTATATTGTTGTCTTCTCTGTCAAAGATCAGTTGGCTGTATGTGAATGGTTTTATATCTGGGTTCCCTATTCTGTTCCCTTGGTCTGTGTTTCTATTTTTATTCAAATATCATGCTCTTGTGGTTACTATAGCCTTGTAGTATAGTTTGAAGTCTGGTTTTGTGATGCCTCCAGGCTTGTTCTTTTTCCTTAAGACTGCTTGGCTATATGGGCTCTTTTATGGTTCCAAACAAAGCATAGAATTATTTTTTCTAGATCTGTGAAATATAACATTGATATTTTTATGGGGATTGCATAGAACCTATAAATCACTTTGGGGTGTATAGACATTTTAGCAATGTTGATTCTACTAATCCACGAGCATGATGTACTTTTCCATTTGTTTGTGTCACCTGCAATTTCTTTCCTCAGTGTTTCCTAGTTCTCTTTGTAGAGATATTTCACCTCCTTGGTTAAGTGTATTCCTAGGTATTTTATTTTCTTTGTGGCTACTGTGAATGGTATTGAGTCTTTGATTTGACTCTCAGCTTGACTGTCATTGGTGTATAGGAATGCTACTGATTTGTGCACATTGATTTTGTAACCTGAGACTTTGCTGAATTTATTTATCAATTCTGGGATTTGGTTAAATCTTTGGGGTTTTCTAGATATAAGATCATATCATCAGCAAACAACAATAGACTGACCTCCTCTTTCCCAATTTGGACAGCCTTAATTTCTTTCTCCTGCCTGATTGCTCTGGCTAGGGCTTCCAGCACTATGTTGAATAGCAGTGGTGACAGTGGGCACTCTTGTCTTGTTCCAGTTCTTAGTAGGAATGCTTTCAACTTTTCCTCATTCAGTATGATGTTGGCTGTGGGTTTGTCATATATGGCTTTTAGAATTTTGAGGTATATTCCTTCTATGCCTAGTTTGTTAAGGGTTATTATCATGAAAGGGGCTGATTTTTGTCAAATGCTTTTTCTGCATCTATTGAGACAATGGTATGGTCTTTGTTTTTGCTTCTGTTTATGTGGTGAATCACATTTATTGGTTTATGTATGTGGAACCATCCTGGCATTGCTGGGATGAAACCCACTTGGTCATGGTGTGTTATTTTTTTAATGTGCTGTTGAATTTAATTTATAAATATTTTGTTGAGGATTTGGCATCTATATTCATAAGGGATATTGGCCTGTAGTTTTCTTTTTTTGATGTGTCCTTTCATGGCTCTGTTACCAAGGTGATACTGGCTTCCTTCAATGAGTTGGGGAAGATTCCCTTTTTCTCGATGTGATGGAATAATTTCTGCAGTATGAGTACCAGTTCTTCTTTTTAGGTCTGGTAAAATTTGGCTGTGAATCCATCTGGTCTGGGGCTTTTTCTTGTTGGAAGAATTTTTATTAATGCTTCAATCTCTTAACTTGTTATTGGTCAGTTCAGGAGTTCCATTTCTTCCTGATTGAGTCTTGGGAGGTTGTGTGTTTCCAAGAATTTGTCTATTTCCTCTATATTTTTGAGTTTATATGCATAGAGGTTTTCATAGTATTCACAGATTATATTTTGTATTTCTGTGGTATCAGTTGTAATATCTCCTTTTTCATTTCTGATTGAGTTTTTTGCATCCTTTCTCTTCTATTCCTGGTTAATCTAGCAAGAGGTCTATCAATTTTGTTTATTTTTTTCAAGGAACCAACTTTTTGTTTCATTGATCCTTTGTATTTTTTGTTTGCCTGTTTGTTTTCCATTTCGTTTAATTCTGCTCTGACTTTCATTATTTCTTTTCTTCTGCTTGTTTTGGTTTTGGTTTGTTCTTTCTATTATAGTTCCTTAAGACATGGCATTAGATTGTTAATTTGTGATCTTACTGTCTTTTTGATGTAGACATTTAAGGCTATGAATTTTCCCCCAGGACTGCTTTTGCTGAATCCCATAGATTATGATAGCTTGTATCCCCTTTGTCTTTCAGTTCAAGAAATCTTTTGATTTCCATCTAAATTTCATGATTGACCCAATAATCATTTCAGTAGGATATTGTTTAATTTTCATGGCTGTACGTAGAATTGAGTGTTTCTTTTGGAGTTGATTTCTAGTTTTTTCCACTGTGTTCTGAGAAGATACATGATATGATTTCTTTTTTTTTTTTTAATTTGTTGAGACATGTTTTGTGGCCTAAGACATGATCAATTTTGGAGAATATTCCATAGGCTGATGAAAAGAATGTATATTCTGTAGTTTTTTAGTAAAATGTTCTGTAAATGTCTGTTAGGCCCATTTGTTCTATAGTCCTGTTTAAGTTCATTGTTTCTTTATTTATTTTCTGCTTGGATGATCTGCCCAGTTCTGTCAGTGGGGTGTTGAAGTCCCTGGCAATTATGATGCTGCTGTTTCTCTCTTTGCTTAGATCTAGTAGGGTTTGCTTTATGAATGTGGGGGCTCCTGTGTTAGGTGCATAAATATTTAGGATTTTTATGTCTTTTTTTTTTATTTCTCCCTTTACCATTATATAATGACTATCTACACCTTTCTTTACTATTATTGGTTTAAAGTCAATTTTATCGGATATGAGAATGGCTACACCTGTTTTCTTTTGGTTCCCATTTGAATGGAATATTTTTTTCCATCTCTTCACCTTGAGTCTGCATTAGTCCTTGTGGATTGGATGTATTTCCTGGAGACAGCAGATACTTGGGTTGTATTTTCTCATCCAACCAACCAGCCTGTCTCTTGAGTGGGGCATTCAAACCACACACATTGACTGATAGAATTTGTATGTGGGATGCTGTTCTGTTAATCATGTTGGGTAGTACCTAACTGCTTTGTTTTACTTCTTGTGCTATTGTTTTATATTAGCTCTGGTGTTTACCTTTTGTGTGGTTTAAACTGGTGGGTGTCTATTGTGCTGATCCATGTATAATGCAGTTCTGAGTATTTCCTGCAGGGTAGGTCTGGTCTTGGCAAATTCCCTCAGTGTTTGCTTCTCTGGAAAAGTCTTTATTTCCCCTTTACATATGAAACTTAGTTTTGCAGGGTACAAAATTCTAGGCTGGAGGTTGTTCTGTTTAAGAAGACTGAAGATGGGGTCCCAGTCCTTTCTGGCTTGTAAGGTCTTTGTTGAGAAGTTTCCAGTTAGCCTGATAAGTTTTTCTTTGTAAGTTACTTGATGTTTTCACCTCCTGGCTCACAAGAGTTCCTCCTTCATGTCCACTTTGGTCAATCTGATGACTATGTGTCTTGATGATTGCTTCTTTGCAATGAATCTCCTGGGTATTCATTGAGCTTCTTATACCTGGATGTCTAAATCTCTTGTAAGACCAGGCAAGTTTTCCTCTATTATTCCTTCAAATAGGTTTTTCAGCCCTTGTGTGTTTTCTTCTTCACCCTCAGGGATGCCTATGATTCCTATATTTGGCAGTTTTATATAAACCCATATTTCTTTCAGGCTTTGGTCATTCCTTTTAATTCTCTGTTCTTTATTTTTGATTGACTGATTTAATTCAAAACAGTTGTCTTCCAGCTCTGAGATTCTTTCTTCTGCCTGGTCTAGTCTATTTTTAAAATTTTCTCACTGTGTTTTGTATTTCCTTAGATGAATTTTTCATTTCTAGAAGTTCTGTTTTTTTTTTCATTAACCTGTCAATCTCTTTTGTGAATTTTTTATTCATTTCCTGAATTGTTTTTTATCACTTCTTTGAGTTGATTTTCCATTTTCTCTTGGATTTCATTGAGCTTCCTTACAACCCATATTTGGAATTCTTTACTTGTCATTTCAATATTTTCATTTTGGTTGTGTATCCATTGCCAGAGAGCTGGTGTTCCCTTTTGGGAGTGTCCTTTCACTCTGATTTTTCATACCTCTGGAGTTCTTTTGCTGATTCCTTCTCATATGGGGCAACTGTCACTTCTTATTTTGGGATTTTCTTTTGTTTAGATGGGTTTTTTCTTTCCTCATTACTTGTAAAGGAGTGTCTGTAGCATATGTTGGGTAAGAACTTTTGGTTTTGCTTATGGGTGCTTTGATGGTGATCTAGGTTCTGGATGGACACCTTTGTTATAGGTATCCTTAGTGTGGTGGTTCTCTCAGTGGCTAGTTGTTTGTAGTCTGTAGTAGTGGTGAGCTATGTGTGTGGACAGATTCCCTGTCTCTCTTTGATGAGGGAGGATGGAGATCTTTGAAATCCTTTTGGTTTCCCCAGCCCTGTGGTCTTCTTAACAATGTGAATTGTACTGGCATGCCCAATTTAATCTCTGAGAAAGTAGGTGGTGCTTGTGGGTAAGAATCTACCACACCCTGTATGATTGAGTCAGTAAATGCTGTAAAGAGCTGTGCATATTGACCTCCCTGTCAGTTGCTGGTGTTTGCCAGATGGAACAAGCTGAAGTATTTTATTGGGTACCTGTGACTGGACCTAGCCCCTCAGTAGAAGCACTCCAATGGTCCAGGTGGTGGGTGGGGCCTGGCAACTTCCAGGTGAGTCCTTATTCTCCACCACAGCAGAGGTGGGCAGGGGAGTGAGGCTGGGCTGTGCTGGGTTGGGTGAGCTTGCCCTCAGGCTCCACGAAGCTGGTAAGGTAGTTGTTTTGGCAGAGCTCTAAGGTCTGTTGTCAGCTTCTGGGGAAAGGCATCAGGGAGGGACTGAAGCGGCCCCACCCAGACAGAAAGTCTGCTTGAGGAGGCAGGGCCATCTGAGATTCACAATCTGCCTGTCAGGAACAGTTTCACTCTTCTTCCACCTCCCCTGCTCTGTGGTGTCCCTCCAGTATCTGCCAGGAGGCAGGATCTCAAACTAACTGAGTTCCCCCATGATGGCACTGTGGGCTGGGAGCTTCCCTGTCCAGGATCCTGCCCTAGGTTGACAGCATGGCCTTCCTATGGGGGTAGGGGGTGTTCTGTGAGTGTACTGTGGCTGAGACCCACATTACACTCTGTTTTCAGTTCTGTCCATGTGGGCTCCCTCACCTCCAGAGATTAGTTCACAAATCTCCCCTCTGTGCTCCCAAGCAACATGATCTAGTCATGGGGACATGGGATCTGGCCTGAAGGCCTGACCCTGTGTCCCCAAAGATCAATTCCTGACCATGCCAGGGAGAAGTGTGCTAGTCCTGAGTTGCCTATGGGGTGGTCAAGCAGGTTTGGCCTCCCCCCACTTCAGGGTGTGCCCTGCTCTGATGGAGCAGCTGGGCAAACATCATTGGGGAGGGCCAGTGAGTAGGAAGCTAATAATCCAAGCACCCCTTAGTCCTCTGCAGGTCTTTAAGAGGAAAGGTTTGAGCCCATCTCTCTGTGGGAGCTCCAGTTTGGTGTATGAACCAACAGTGTGTGAGCAGCAGTTCCTGAGAGCCCTGGCTCAATTGTCTCTCTTGGCAACTGTGAGCAGGGAAGGTGAAGTGAAGGAAAGAAGTGTAGATGGAGGAAAGCTGGCACTCTGATCATCTCTTTCCCTCTCTCCAGAAGGTAGCCCACCTGGAATGTCCAGGCTCAGGGGTCACACAGATCCCCTGGGACCCACCAGCCCCTTTTGGCTCCCACAGTCTGGGCCAGAGTTGGGAAATATTTGTGTGGGGATGAGCAAGATGAAAACTGATGGGCTTTGGCCCCCTGGAGAGGACAAAGGTGCACGGTGGTTGGAGAAGCAATATGGTGCCTGCCATCTTGGCTCAGGTCTTTGGTGACAGGAAGTGCCCCAAGAGGGCTGGCAGTCTGGTGCTTGGTCCTCAAGAAGCTCCCAGTTCACTTGAGCTTGTGAGGGTATAAAGGTTCTCCTGCATCTCAGGAGCCTGCTGACTGCCAGAGATGTCAGGGAGGGAGAACCAAACTGCTGCGCCTACCCTTTACACTGGACTCCAATTCTCTTGGGGGTTGTGCTCTGCCAATATCTTGTTCCTTCTTGTTGTGCTCTGCAACTTCTTCCTGTGGAAGCTTTTGTAAATTCTGGCACTTTTCCCTCATAATTTCACCCTATGTATGGTGGTTTGTCTGTTTTTTCTTTTTCATCTAAATCTTTTCCTTCTTTCTGAGATGATCTGGCAGCTGGTGTCTCTGGTCAGCCATCTTGTCTTGCTATCTCTCTTTTTTTTTTTTGCCTGGAATGTTTTCCCTCCAAATATCTACCTAGGTCACCTCCTATGATATTGTTTTCTCAATTTTCAGCTCCTCAGATCCATCTGGTGTCCGAGTCATGGCTAAAAATTCAGGATGAAACACATGATGGAGCTGCCTTAATGCCTTATAGTTGGTGAATGAAGAGGGTTCAAATGCCAAGTAGCTATTCTCCCATCCAAGGCGGTCCAGAATATATGTCTCTCAGGGCCCTTGTGGAAACAATGCTGAGGTATAGGTCTCAGGGTTAGGTTTAGTGTCATTTGAAAAGACATCCAGCCCAAGAGGGCTGCCAGAGGTAGGGTTGGGGCCCCAACAGAAGGTGGCTGAGTAGAATGAATGCCCAGGGCCTAAAGGAGTAATCATAGCAGGTAACTGAAAAAGCCCTTATCAGTTGTCAGAAGGTGCTTATAGATGAATTTCAGAAGAAAACACAAAGCAACCAGGAGATAGATAATCAACTTTAAACAACTGCAATAGTTAAAGAAAAGAAATGAGAAATGACATTTGTATCAGTTGAGTTATATTTTCCCCTGTCCTTTATCTCTTCTTTCTTTTTGGCTTCCAGCCTGGAAGGATCACAGGACTAACTAGGGCCAACAGCTACTGGGGAAGGACCAAGAAGCACAAGCAAGCTGAGTAAAGGAAGAAGGTAGAAAACTCATCTAACTCCAGCATGGTCTCCAGGCCTAAGCTGGATGAAAGAAGTTCAAGGTTTTGGCTTTTACTCAGGACTGGACTTTTCAGTTACTAAAATGAAATTGTCCAGGGTACTAAAAGCTAATAAAATTTTATTTTTGTATAAGTGATCTAAAAGCTATAGATCTTCCCCAAAATTTTATCTAGGGTGTCTTTGGTCAGCTTCCCTAGAAACAGAGCTTAAGATGAGATTCTTGTCTAAGTGATCTCTTTCTCCTGAGAGAAGTTCTCTTAGGAGAAAGTGACTAGGGGAAGCAGGATACAGGAGGAGAAGAAAGCTAAGTAGAGAGTAGTCTCAGCTGGAGACCAACTTCAGTCTTCAGTCTGGTTCCACAGGGAAGCTCTTGAGCAAATTGCAACACAGTATTAATCCCACGTCCACTCACTGGCATTTCTATGAGAATGTGCGCAGAGTGGGGATGTGGGGGCTGTCATGCGTGGTCTGCCAGTGCAAAATAGCAGGTTAGAGATCTGGATGGGCACTGATAGAACCCATTAGACAGGGATACGGGTAAGAAAGAATTCATCTCACTGACGAATCTAAATAAGGGGAAAAGTTAACCTGTGTTATGATTGCAACCAACTAGGTCCATTTATGCAGTAACCATTTCAGTTATAGTTACTCATCCTTCTTAATTGATTTAATGTTGTAAGTTTCTATTCTTTAAAATCAAAGAATGTTGCCTGGAACAAAATCGGGGAGTTACAGAAGGATTTTTCTATCTCTAGCAAATAAGATTGGGAAAAGACAGAAGATATTCTAGCATATTGGTGCAATAAGCAAATAGGTGAATATAGCATTTCATTGATTAAAGTCACTTCCTCTTGCCAAGTTCAATGTTTCTGTAGTCATGATAATGAACTTGCTGTCTCAAAATCTGATTTGTTTTATAAAATAGGGGAAGGATTAATTTAAGACTCATATTTGCCTTTATGTATTTCAGATTTCTAAACAATGAAAGAAGCAAAATATTACAGAGAATATGGTCCCCTAAGCTTCCATACCAAATTCAAGTTCCAACAATTTCAAGTTCCTACAAAGCCTGAATTATAGCTTCCAGGTGAGACACTGTCTTGGGTAAGATCTTCATCTTCTAAAATTCACTTACAAGAAGATCATATACCCTGGCTTAAATTTCAAAACAGGTGGCTTTTGCTATTTTTCCCTTATGTAAAGTGTTACACCTACTAAGGCCTCTACCTTAAACTAGGTACTGGACACCCCTGATAGAGATTGCCATGGTGTCCAGCGCCCTGAAGGGGTCCTGTTTTTTTTTTTTTTTTTCCTTTCATCATGAGGAGTCGGGTCACTCACAACTCACAAGCCACAATAGTATGTTATGCAAAGGGAATTGACAGTGGTGAGAGACCCTGGATTCCTTCCTGGTTGCTAACGTTATTGCAGGTGCTTTCTTGAAAAAAAGCCCCAAAGACAAAGTGATCGCATCTGTAGTAAGCACAAGAGTAGTAACACAGATGGCAGGCATGAGAGGCCAGAGAGTGACACTTTTAAGCAGGAGGGCTCTTACGACGATTTCTTTTCACACTTTTAGACAAACATTGGTGAGGGTACCAGAGCTTAGATAGATAGTTTGGGTTCAAGATAAAAGTCATCCTGTTAAGACTATCTGGGCTCCAGCCTGGATCATAGAGAGACCTCAGAATGGCAAAAGAGAATCCCATATAAATCTTAATTGGATGACCTGACTGAACAAGGAGAAATCCAGAGTTCTAAGAGCTCAGAGAAATAAAAAGGAAAAAGACCAAGGAGGCATTGAAATATGAAGATAAAATCGATACAGAATTGCCTACGAAATCAATAAGAGGGATAAAGGACGTGCAGGGGATGTGAAATATGTGTTCTGTCTCCTGTACAAATGAGAAATCTGGCAGCATGTTTTGAACATGCTGCAATCCTGTAATTAAAGCTCAAGGGAGAGCGGCATAAAGGGAATCTTAATAATCAAGTGAAGAGATGCCCTGGCAATAAGTGACTCCTTGTCAGGAAAACAGTTTCATAGGCAAATCTTAAGTTGAATATACTCTCAAGTATATAGCCAGAAGATTGACTGATAATTGTATCCGTGTATTTATGGTAGGGACCGAGGCTTGATTTTAGGGCCATAACCCAATAACAACATCTATCATTCAATAGGCCAAAGTAACTAGCTCATACCATTACCACAGCCGGATAATCACCACCTTATCTTGGGGTATATGTCAAAGTAAGAGATTATCTCCTCTCAAATGCCCAGGATATCTGCCAAGGGACAGAAACCCCCCCAAGAGTCAGTTTCTCATGGTTAGATGAATTTACAGAAAGGTAAAGATAGGTGTTTATACTTACATTTTCACATACCAGATACAAGTAAAGCAATCAGAAAAAAAGCTTCAAAGAGTCCTCAAAAAACAAGCAAAAAACCAATTTCTTAGTGATACAGAAGGATAATATATATGATAACTCAAAATAGTGATACTGAGAATCATGTTTGATCATGTGAGAAGAATATTGTGAAATCATCTGTGTAAAAAAATGTCATAGCCTTTTTTATTATTCCTTCCTCATCTAAGCAGACGTGAAGTACTTTATAAGTCCAGGGCAAACCATACTATCATAATCTTTGTGAAAGTCATTGCTTCTCGAATGGTCCCCAGATGTTCCTTTTACAAAAACTACAATATAAGTAATGGTTCTATTCCTGGATTTGTTCAATTCAATATGTATTCTTAATTACAATTGAAATGGTCTGAATATAGAACTATGAAAAATTAAACAGGTTTCCTCATTTTTTAAGTAAATCTATCAGAACTTATAATATTTAAATGATGTTTTTCTCCTTCAAAGGTCTTTCAAAGGCAAATTATAATAAAAAAAGCTACTGCTGTGCCCGTTAATTTTGCGTATCCTCAAATTGCCAATATTTTCCAAAGATGACATATTTAAGTCTGAAAACAAGCAAAAGTTATTTAATACAAAATTTTAAGTGTGGGAGATTCTAGAAAATGGTACAGAAGTATAATTTTTTAAAACTCAATACAGTCCCACATCAAAACAGAAAAACTGGTTAGTAAAGTCAAAAAAAACCCACACAACAAGATCTACAACAACACAAAGGTAACAAACTGTCTTCACGAACACCAAAACACAAGCATAGAGAAGAGAAAGCACTAACAGCCACAAAATATCAATGATATGATATCAATATCTGTGCTGAAAGAAGCAGAGGGAAACAACAGGCATCTGAACATGCCAAGAAAGAAGAATCTCAAAATAGACAATAGATATTTGCTGAATATTATGGTGGGCCACTATGAGTACAGAATCTGAAACTAGGTGAGATTTTTGCCTTCTCTAATAGTGGGCAAATGCAGGGGACCCATGGTAGGAAGGTTTTAAGGTAGCTGGAGCAGCATCGCCACTGTGAGCTTTAGAGATGACACATCTAAAACAGGGGCCTGCAAGGAAGAACAACAGCTGAGTGTCATTAAAATTGACTGGATCAATAAAGATTATGGAAAGAGAAGGTCCACCTAAGTGCAGGAAAGAAAAACAGCCTGAATATCTCAAAAAGCAATGGGCCATATTTTTGAACATTACATTAAAACATCAGAAAAGAGAGCTTTGTGAAATTAGAAAAGGTTTCCTGAAACCCATTATCTTCTAATCTTCTAATTTCAAAAAAATAGCAATAATAAAACTGAGCAACAAAAAATTATTGAGATCAAATATCTTGGTTAGCTGTTACAAGATATGAAAAATAATAATAAAGAGCAGGGTAGCATTCCTACAAACAGTGAGAGAACTTAAGAAATACACATCCATAAATGCATGGAGAGTATTCAATAATGAGGTGACCAAACTTAGGAAAAATTAGAAATAAGAAAAATCATTTCAGAAATAATGATTAAATTAGAAGGATCACAAGAATGACTAAACATTACAGATAATATCTTAAGGAAATATAAGATAAAAAGGAGAAAAAAATTTTAAATGATGAAGAAATAAATAAGGAGAAAAATTTCGGGAAAAATAGTTGATACATATTGAACCTGGGCAAATAATATCCAACATATGGGTAATGGGGATGCTTGAAGAAGAAAACCAAAGCGCAAAGTAGAACCAATACTGGAACATACAGTCTAAGAATAGTTTACTGAAGAAAAAAGAAAAGAAAAGAAACTACATATTGAAGAGTACACTACATTGAAAAGAATGTCATGTCAAGATGATCAACACTAAGACCTACTTTGATAAAATTACTGAATTTTAAAGAGAGGGAGAAAATTTTTTTGGCTACTTTGATACACAAAGGGGGGAAGAGTATTAATAAAGGGGAGAAAAAATTAGATTATCATCAGATTTTTTTTTGAGCTACGGTCCTTTATGCCAGAAAAAAATATATACAGAGTAATATAGCTGAGTTACTAAAGGAAAGGAAATGCACCAAGAATTTTACATCTGACAAATCTGACTTTGAAGCATAAAGGGCACAAACTGTTTTCAACATGTAAGAACGCAGTGATTTAGATCCACGTTCCTAAGGCTGTACTACAAAACAAGTATTTGACAACCAACATAACCAGGGGGACACTGATATAAGGACTGAAGCTGAGCATTCCACATATAGATACTTATAAAACTAGAACAAATGAGGGTTTAAAAATGATAGAGAATATGATGTGATGATGAAATAAAGAAAAGGTACAACCGTTAACACGGGGGAGAATTGGGAGGGCATTAGGAAAAAAAATGCACAACTCTCATTGGTCATTGTATTGGGATGATAGTATTACTACAGTCACTCTTAGGTTGTTCCATGCATAATGTGATATAAAGGCAATTAATAATTATGGAATATTCTAACATCCCCTATGTCCTTGAAAACCAGGATTCCTTATATGAAATAAAAAAGATATATATGTTATGAATTTGAGTAGAAAGTGTCAGTATGAACATATGACATAGCTTTAAACATGTCACAGTTCTTTCCACTGAAAAGGTCTATAAATGTTTAACCCACTTAGGCAGAGAACAATGAGCAGCTAGATAGTGGTCTTAAAATGCCTCTTCCCACTAACAGAAACCAGAGCTCCACAGATAAGTGACTGATTCTAGATTTAACATGGGAAATGTACAAGATCTGTCATACGAGATAGCAAGGAACTTCTCAAATATGATTAGGTTATGTTAAAAGGACTCAAGAGCCAACTTGAAGAGGCTTCCACTGGCCAAATATGAGGCAATTTGAACTTCAACAAGAATAATGATTGTAATGGATTGCAACCTATAATATATGTTTAAGTCCATGAAATCATAATGATATTATTTTTTAAAATGGTCACCTTAGAAGTTGATATAGAAAGCTCTTCATTTTCTTCTTGAGAACTTAGAAATCAAGGAATCAAGCATTTATGAACTCCTGAATAGCTGCAAACATAACAAAAAGAAAGAAAACTAGCCAATATATGCTTCCTGATAAAAGAACACACTACATATGTAGTCTTGCCACAGAGATCAAACCTGAATCTGATAAAATCTCTGGATTCCATTCTGCAGAAAATACAAAGGACAGGGAGATGTGCTGATTTTCACCACAGGCATTGGCAACTAGCAAAATGTAGGTTATGGGATACTATAGATCAAACGGCCTAGGTCAAGGGTAGGGAACAGGCAGACTTAAGGCCACGTGTGGACTTCTAGGTCCTTAAGTGCAGCCTTTTGACTGAATCCAAATTTTACAGAATAAATCCTTTTATTAATACATTTTTGTTCATCTTTTATATTTTTATTTTATTTTTTAAATGAGCAAATTTAAAATACCAAAGAGTAAAATAAGTTTTAATGAAAGAATCCCCCAAGATTGACCGGCACAATTAGAACATTAGTAAGCCGTAAGGGCTAAATTGATGGCTGCTACACTCATGATTTAGTTCTAACTTCCCCTGCCTGACTGGTGCCACTACTACACGAGGCTGGTTGGTGAGAGTTTATGGGGGTCAAGTACGCCAGTCTATTATCAGCTTTTGACAACAGTGTACTGTGTTTCTGTTTGAAGTGGAATTTGTGAATAGTTGCACAGCTCAACAGTATTTTTTAATTCTGTCTGCTTAACAGTCCGTCATGTCAAAGAATACCAAGAGAACGCTGAAGGAAGAGAACAGATTTTTTTAATGAAGATTGGGAATTGCAATATTATCTTGTTTCTGCTAAAGATAAGATGATTTGCTTGCTTTGTGATATTGCAGTATCAACATTAAAGAAATTCAATGCTCATCAGCATTGTAACACTCATAAGGACCACAAATATTTTAAATTAGAGAGAGAGCTGTGAAAGGTTGTATTGCAGAAATTAAAAGATGAAAAGCAAAAGCAAAGACAAGTCTTTCAAGCAGCAGTAAGACCTAGAAATAATGCCCCTGAAGCAACTTGTAAAGTAGCTTATATACTCAGGAAAAAAGAGAAGCTATTCAGTGATGTAAAAATTGTAAAAGAATGTGTTGTTGGATGTGTTGTGAATTATTGGAAAAATATTTCTATAGGAATACAGCATTTCTGTATGATATCATGTCAAATGAAAATGACTTGAAGATGGCTTTGCAAGGTAAAACTAAGTCTATATATGATATGTGGCAAAAAAAAAAAAAAATCCAAGCATTTCAAAAAAAGCTGTCTTTTTTCAAAACACTTCTTCAAAAGGAAATTTTGAACAAACATTTTACCCAGTTAGCAAAGGTCCTTGATGAGCAGGATGATATATGTGAATCATTTGTAGAACATGCAGCTGTTATAGACCTATTAATTGGAGAATACAATGAAAGTTTCACTGACTTTGAGAAGCATGACATCACACTCAAATTGGCATTTCAGCCTCACCTAGTTGATATCACCAAGGCACATAAAGAACTACAGAGGGAATTGACTGAGCTTTCAGTAGATGACATTTTAAAGTCATTGTTTGATGCTAAGAAAGATCCAATTGAAATATGGAGAAATGCAGTAGAATATCCTCTTCCTCTGCAACGTGCCAAAAAATGCTTTCTTGCTTTTCAACCACTTGTTGCTGGGGATCTACATTCTCCTACCTAACCCAAATCAAGGTGCCCTTAAGGTCAGAAGTGACTGATACCCATCTAGAGGATCAACTGAAACTGAGGACCTCCATTCTGCAACTAAATATTCTAATGCTTTCCAACAAAAAGCAGACACAATGAAGTCATTAAAAGGTTAGTTAACTTTAAAATTAACAAATAGTTTTCATTTTTTGAAATTATTAAGTCATAGTAGTTAGATTTTTACAAAATAATGTCCACTTTTACGTATATCTAATTGAAGTTTCTTGAATGTGGTCTTATTTGATTACAAGTAAATTATGGCAGCCTTCCAACATGAAAAGTTTCCCCACCCCTGGCCTAGGTTCTACAACAGATAAATTGTAAACAAAATAAAAGGATGGAGGGAAAACCTGTAGATTTCAAAAAGACTTGAAAGACATATAAAATTTCAAATTTAGTGTGAATAAACTATCGTGTCTAGGGATAGTATCAACGTGTACACATTTGGATGATAAATATATAGAGAGACACAGAAAGTGAATCTATAATAGGCATGAAAATAGTTTAATTTGGGGAGGAAAGGGATAGGTTTTAATTATAATTGGGGGTGTAGAGAGGCTTGTAGGGTGACTGGAGAAGTTTTATTTATACGAGTGTTGATGGCAAGACTGTTCACCTGAAAATAGGTTATATATAAGATATATATAATTTTTATGATATGTTATACTTATAATATATAATAATTATTAAATATAGAATTGTTTTGTGTGGGTTTCTGTATCTGTATTTATTTTATTTTACAATAAAATGATTTTTAAAAAGCATTATGTATTAAAGAGGGTTTAAATAAAGCTGTGTTAAATATTTTGAGATTAAAATGTAGGGTGTAATACAGTAATGACCCTGATTTTTTGCATAACTCACTACCTAATTAGAAACAATTTCAAAGGAGTTCTGCAAATGTTTGAACAATACTACTATTGTTCAAACGAAGATATACTATGCCTTGCTAACTACTTTTAAGGTAGAAGCTCTTATTTAAATAAATAATTTCCAGTACATTTAAAAAATAACTGTACTTGAATTATATACGTATGCATTTGTGATTGTGGGGCTGTAGAGCTGTTGGGGGATTACACAATTTCACTTATCTACCTCTTTTTCTCAGTGTAGAAATACTTGGAAATTATTCAAAACAACATTTAATTTTTTTTTATTTTCTTCACCTCCCTCCTCTCCTTATCTTTCTCTTATGTCATCCCTTTTTCCTTTATACTCTCTCAAAGAGTACCAGAAAGCTAAGGAAGTTTACGCTTTAGGGGCTCCACTTGCACAAGCCGCTCCCAAGGCTCTAGTAAGGTCCCTAGAAATGTGTTGACATCGACATGTTTCTGTTAAGTTTGAAAGAGTAAGAGATTTTGACCACAATTGGTTGAGACTTTCTTTCCCCTTGGTCAAATGTCCCCTAATATCTGGCATTGAGTGGCTACAGCCATTTTGGGGATTTAGCACAAGGAAACTAAGTTTAGGAATGCAGTAGGTTAGGTTAGTGGGGCATTTTCATTGGTTTACAGTTTCTTCCATGTCTAAATAAGTTATTGCCCCATGCCCTGGTAGAGGAATGGCTTCCAGGAATACTCCACTGTGCTGATTCATTACAGTACTATGAAGGAGCAGGATTCAGCATCACATCCCTCTGTGAAGATGTCTTACAGCAATGGGTACTGGAAGTATACAGTACATATATGTGTGTATGTGTGTGTATACAGTATATAGTGAAGGAGAAACACCTTGTAAGTACAGACTTCTGTTTTCATTGGTGCCTGGTCAAAACAAGACAAATAGTAATGCAGACATGCAATTATAAACACAGTATTTTCCCATTCATGAGAATCATGCAAAATTTAAGTTACCATAATTCCTTTATTTATGTATGTGGTATTATTCAGTTTTTTAAAAAATATACTCTGTTATGATTTTTTCTCATTCTAAATAATTGTTTTTATGCCTAATATTATATTGCAGATTTGATAATCTTTCTCTGAAAACACATCCCAAAATTGTTAAAGTTTCGCAAAGGCTGGATCTGCCCCTTTTCTTACTAGAGACCAGTTGGTGAATGGAAGGCATATTAATGTCTTGTCTTTACTTCATTCTTCATTGGTAATGGACAGACTTTACAAGGATAAATTGAGCCTTTTTTTGGAATGACCTATGTTAGTGCATTTCTTAACTTTCGACGACATTCAACAGGCAGGATAGGTACATGGTGTGGTCAATATTGGCTTAATTTTTGCAAAGAAATATTGGTTTCCTGATTATGAAGAATGTCATCTTTGAGTTGAAAGAGATCATTGCCCGGAGTACAGGAGTTTCTGTTCTACAGAAAAAAAGACAATGTTGTATCGTACAAATATGATCAGAATTTGATAGAGGGACTATTTTTAGAGGTTTTCCATACTCAATGCTACTCAATTCTCACAAAAGCCCTGCAAGGTAAATACCATTGTACACATTTTTTTTAGATGAGAACAAGCTCAAGGACATTGTCCACCTACTATAAATGAATAGCAAAGTTCATATATGAACCTAGGCCATCCTGACTTTCAAGTTCGTGTGTTATTCCATGCTTCTATAACTAACTAATTAGCCAGTCATTTAAACTCACTGGCCTCAATTTCCTCATATGCACAAATAAGATATTTGACTAGAGGATCTTGCAGCTTCCAAAGTCTGTGAGTCTGTGAACCCAAGTTAAGCAAACTTTATAAACTCCGTTATTAGCTGATTCCCATGTCATATAACAGGAAATTCATCTCGATTTCCTTGTGCCTAATCTAAATTTGGTAATAATTAAAACCCATCTCCTCTCGATCTGTCCTTTGCAGAGGTGTAGAACAGCTAGTTTGTCACAATCTTGCATAACAACTTTCTATTATGATGAGAGAAGTGAAAGTAGTAGGCAGAGATGAGGAAAGCTCTTGAAGGAAATGTCTTTTAAGGAAACTGGACGTGCTAAGGCTTCATCTCACCTGAAATATTTAAATGGGAGACTTAACCTCTGCAAGCAATAGGAAAAAAAATAATGGTTTATTTTCCTTATCTCTTAGGTGTAATAAAAAGCATGAATGTTTAAATGACATCTAGAAAGATTTAAGCAATATACAAGTGGTAGCTTCCTAACTATTAATAGTACATTTAAACGGCATGTGGAAACACTGTGGATTTCTCTCCCTGGCTATCTGAAATATCTGTAAATGATTTTGCCTATCTGGAAACAAGGATCTGGACCAGAGAGTCACTGGGGACTGGGTGTAGGGGTTAGGAGGCTTCTACCATAGGGAACTCTGGTTCTGTGATGTCTTAGTGGTCCATGGAGGGCTTTCAGGCTGCAGCTTCAGCTCTGCTGTTGTCATTGTCACATCTATTTCCAACTCTGTCTCTTCTGCCTTGCGGTGGGCTCTGCAATTGCTCTCACTGCAGTTCCTTTGTTAGAGATTTGCCCTCTTGACATTTCCGAATGAAGAAGTTGCAGCACAAAAAGAAGATTGGTGACAGACCCTGCAATTTCATTCCCTGTAGTAGGTCTTGAAACCTTATCTACATGTCATCTGGATAATCAGAGGTCCATGGTGAGATCTGTCAGAGATTTCTGTTTTAAAAAAGAAATTCAGACACCCTTGACAGGAGAATTGGAATGCTTTTGCGGTCCTGTACCAGCATTGTCTATTATTATGTGAGTGCAAGCCTGAGGCTGTGGTGACAGAGGAACCTCAGGGTGGCCTGTAAGGACATCAGCACAGGTGGGCAGAGCCCCTCCCCTCCCTCCACAACAACAGAAGCCAAACAAAGAGGAACCCACCACTAATAGCAAAAAGCAGAGATGAGGTAAAAATAGAACAGCTGAGCATCAGTCTAAACTAGTTTGTAAGAGAATATAATGAAACTCATGAATTACACAATCAGTGAGACAGACAGTGTCAAATGGGGTAACTATTACACATTTTCCAAAAGGGTTGGAGATTCATATATGTAATGAAACCAATAAAATCCCCAAGCAGAAAATGTTCCTTGTTACTTATGGAATTTACAAAACCATGGAAATTAAAAGGGTGCACCTACAATTCTTGGCCCTGAAAAACAACTCAGTTCCTTGGAAGTTCTTGGTTCTTTTTTTCTTTTTAAAATACAAAGTGCACTGGCCTTGGAATCAAACCTTATAAGAGATGAAATTTATTAAACTCTTTGCCAAATCACTCCATGATTCTCCGTAAATTGTCTCTGGAAGTTGCACAAGAGGAAGGAAAGCTCAGTGGTTAAGAGCACAGGCTCTGAGATGAATTGTTTGGGTTCAAATCCTGGCTTTGCCACCCACAAATTTTTGTCGCCTTGGGCAAGCTACTTACCTTCTCTCTCTGTATTTGTTTCCTTATTAATAAAAATGGAATGAGTAGAATAATGTAGGAACATCATAAGCTTATTGATGTTGAGGGGATTAGAATTATCAGTACAAAGTGACATAAGAAACATTCCATAAATGCTGTAGCTCTTATTGCTACTATTGTTATTATAATCATGTCAGTAAGGATAGCCTATATTAAGCTATGTAACAATCATCCACAATATCTCAAGCATTAAAACAATAAATGTTTATTTCTCACTCATGCCATAGTTGCATTGGAAAAGAAGCTGTATTCATCAGAGTTATTAGTGGACTCTGGCTGATAGAACCACCACCATCTTGGAAGTTGATGGTTGAGGTACCACAGGGAAAAGAATTCTGAAGGGTCTTGCATCAACATTTAAGTACTCCAGCTCAGAAAAAATGCACATCACCTTTGCTCACAACTCATTGTCCAGAAGCAAGACACTTGATCCCATTAAGCAACAAGGAGAGCAGGGAATGAGAAAGAACTATATTACTGTTACCTGCTGAACAATATTAATGCCCAGCATTATTTTATTATTATTATTTTTATTAACAGTGGCAATAATATACATCAAGATGCCCATGGTCTAATTATTAGGAAGTGATATTCCTAATAAGAGAAAGACTTGAACCGAAAAATCTATATTTATATATTTCATTCTCATCAATATAATATTTAGTTGAGGACCGGAGAACACCCATCTGTAGACAATACTTCAGTTGCTTCACATAGCTTTATACATAATTCTAACAACTCTAAAAGGTGAGTACTTATTATACAGATGAAGAAGGAATACCTAGAGAAGTTCCTAACTTGGAATCAGATCTACCAGACCCTATGTATATCATCTTTATGTTATGCCCATTACATATATGAAACTGTCCTTGGATCATCATCCAATACAAATGAGCCAAATATTAGTCCTTTATGTACCTATAAGAATTCCACCTACAGATGGACTCGCCTAAGAGAAAACTAAGCCCTTACCCAGCAATTTTGTGAAATGTTAAGTTACCTTCTTCGTTTTCTGATACTGAAAAGGAAAAAGTTTTGTCTAGTTAGCATCATAGAAATCTACACAGTCTATTTTGGCATGACTGTTCAATTTTGAGTTCAATAAAATGCTTCACTTATGATCCTGGTTTTCACACCCAAAGTGAAATTTGAACTCAGGTCCTTAGTCATAAAAGGAGAGCAATGTATATTAAAAATGTTAATCTAGTGTTGCATGTTCATTGGATACCGGCCATTGTTATCTGCAGATCCAGGTGGAACCTCTACTTTAGAAAAGTGCCTGGACTGGGAGGAATAATGGGCTGGGCTGGCAGGGCAGGAAATGCAGCAATGACACGATCAACACACCGTTCAGGAACAGTTATTTTAACCAAATCGATGTAATGTGAATGGGGTTGGAAACAGTGCCTATCATTTTGTACTGGGCTAAAAAAGGAATAAGAAGAGACAGCAATAATTCCTCAATTACAAGCCTCCCATGGATTATTCAGGATCTCAGCTTACTTTGGAAAGCAACACACGAGGCAAGAAGAATTATGCTTTATGGAAAGAGCAAGACCACCACCTGTATTCTGCATTCCTGGATAGAAGCTATTTTCAGCCAGAAAGGCATACCTTTATCTCTTAACTTATGTTTAGCCCTAGGAATGTAGCACTTGACAACACAGACTGTAAGTGAAGCAGAGTTTGCTATACATAATGGTGACTCTTTAGGAACTCAGTCATGGAGCTTACTAGGGAGAATAATTGAATATTCCAACCAGCAATATCTCTTTCATTTGATCAATTTGATAGAGGCCCATTAGAAGATAAAAGACGTCAGTAAGTGAATAAACAAATGCAAACCTTGGATCTTGCATGTATCTTCCTGATCAGACTGACCATTTCTGGCCTCATCACACTTGCGTCTCCAGCCTACACACAGATTTTTGTAGTAACCTAAATGTACTCTAATTGATCACTTCCATCTACAAAATACAAGCAAGTCATTATATGGTGCTTAGGGCATGCTAGACACTGCTGTAAGAGGTTCAAATATATTATTTTGTTCTTATAACAACCCTTTGCAATAGGTACTATTTCCCCTACTTTGCAGATGAGAAAACTGAAAGCACAGAATGATCCAAAACTTGCCCAAAGTCACACAGTTAGTAAGTAACAGTTCAGAATTCAAACTGAGGGAATATATTTCCAGAGCCCATCTTCTTTACCTTAAGTTATGCTTTTAAATTTGATGTCATTTTTATTTGGAACATTCTTTCACCCTTTCATGCCTGGCTAACACATCATTCAAAACTTGGCTCTGGCCTCACCTACTTAGGGAAGTTGTCCTTGACTCCTCTCTGACCCTCATGACCCTGCCATTCTTTACTAGGTTAGGTGTCAATCCTCAGCACCCCAGCAACCTAGACATAGCACTGCCACAGGAGGGACCACACTGTATGTGATCACCTTTTTAATTTTCCATCTCCTTCACTAGACTGTACACTGTGGTAGTACTTATTCATTTCTACAACCTATTAGCAAGCCCAGTGTATGGTACATAGTAGGTGTTAAGTAAATATTTATTGAATTAATTAGTATGATAAATGGATAAAGAAAACATCTATATGGAGAATGGAGTTGTCTTTCAGCCAAATTGGTAAGTGATCTGTGAAATTCAGTTAAAATCAACTTTAGATGCTTTCAAATGAGTGAAGCTCAGAACTTCAGCTACCACACACAAAAATCAGATAAAGAATTCTGTTGACATGCAGGTGCTTCTCAGAGAAAAGTAAGCACTGTCTATTTTTAAACTATTGTACAGTGTTTTCAACCTTAATCCACAAAGTGTCATATTTCTATGTCTTTTTCTCTAAAAGGACAGCTACTCCTGGGATCTAAAGAATGCTCTCTTTAGTTTTAACAGAAGGAAAGAATATCAACAAAACAAAAGCAGATGTTTGTGACTATATTATATTTGAGGAGAGGCCTTGGGAGACTTTTTTTTTTCCAGATACCGAGTGATTCAAATCTCAACATCCTTAAAGGAATTCTGATTTCAAGTTTGAACTAAGAAACATCCTTTGTGTGGACTCTGATGACAGAAGTCGAGGTGAAGGTTTTAGACAACTGACATTAAGTCAATAGCTTGTTTTGAAAACCATGCTGATGTCAATGGCTTCTTTATAGTAAGCAGGGGATCTAGTGTGGGTTGCTGTAGCGGAGCCTGTTCTCTACGTGGCTGCTCCTTCAATGTCTCTTTCAGAAGTTTCTTCCCTTTCACTGCCTACTGAGAGTGGGAAAGCCACGGTGTCCAGTAGTCCCAGGCTGGAGGCTTCGTCTTGCTTTCATTATGCATGTGCCTCTGGAAAGAGCCACTTCAGAGCCAAAGCTGCAAAACCCTGAGTTTGAATCCCAGTAAAGTGGTTTTCCGAGAGGCATTCCTTCTGTTCCTGTTCCTCTTGTGTTCCTCTTCTTTCTCTTTCTCCTCTTCCTCATTGTTCAGCAAATCTATTAAACTTCTAAAAATAATGCATTTTTTCCATAAAATGAGAATCACAATATATATCTCACAAGGTTGTTACAAGGATAAGAAACAATAAAAATAATGGAAAGTGCCTGGCATAGTGTGGCATAAGCACAAATGCAAAAGTATCTTTTGTAATTATCTTCCCTGACTTATCTGAGATGAGAAAGATAGGGTGGCCAGTATATTGAGATATGCTGATTTTTGTTCTACTTTGGATGAATGTGGTGTGGAATATAATATAACACAATTCCTAGAGGAATTATTCCAGTAATTCCTCAACCAACTCCGACCTTAACGACAATTCCACTTACTCCACAAAATGAAATTCACTATGGTCACCTATAACCCCTATGGCTTTAAATTCAATGGGTATTTTTAGTCCTCATCTTATTTGACCTTTCACCTCCTAACTTGTCCATATAAGGCTGGAGCTCCTCAGGGTAAGTCCTAGCTCTTCTTGCTCCCATTCTGAATTCTCTCTTTAGGAAACTTCATCCAGGTACACAGTCTTACGTATAAGCTACACGATAATAAATACCAAATCAAGGCTGCATTTCTCTGATTTCCACACCCACAAAAATATGATTGCCTTCTGCTTGATAGCGCCACTGGAAGGTCTCTAAATTACCTCAAAGTCAATGTCAAATACAAAGTTTATGTTCTCCTCCAACCCATAACCTCTTCCACTAATCCTGTCTGAGGGATAACATCATCAGACACTGAAGAGCCACCCTAAAAATCCCGTTTACCTTCCTGTACCAAGCCCTGTGTGTCGTAAATAGCTTTCCAACACATCCCGTTCCAAGCCTATACTATCATCACCCTTGTCCAAGCCACAATTATGTAACTTGGCTGTGCTGCAGGAGAGTCCTAATTAGTTTTCCCTCTTGCCCTCTCCAGTCTGTTCTCCATTTTTCTTTAAGAAAAAATAGTTCTCAAATAAATTTCTGAACATTTATATGGGTTGGTCCTTCAAGTGCATCTTATTCATTCCATCTCTGTCTGCCCTTTGCCTAAGTAGACCAAACATCTCTAGAAGGCCGAAGTTACCTGCATGCATACTGTAATTAATTGACTCCTTTGGTAGTAGTAGCTCATTTCCTGTTTGTTTAAAATGGATTATATAATGCATATGAGGTAAAAGGTTTTCCCAGTCATTTATTACACACAGAAATGTATAGATTTTCTGAAAATAGAAGTAGTTCTCAATATTTATAAACAGTTTATATGTTTTTTCTGCCCCTGGGGCTTGTTTTTAGACTTTTCTAAGTATGACACCAAATGAGTTGAAGTACTTACACAGTTACTACTTCACCTTTAAAGTATATAATTTACTTTTTCCATTTTAATCAGAAAATACATATCAAATGCTAAATATGAAATCTTTGTTTTCTACACAAAGGGTCCAAAACACAGGTAGGTCAGTCTGTCCCATAATCAAGTTATCTGAAACTTATTCTCAGTGCTTGGAACAGAATTTGAATCATTAATTCAACAATTATGAGCATACTGAGTCCCATAGCATTATGATAGTGTGTACAGGGATAGTGGTTGAAGAAAGAATGTTAGGGAATTATATAAGAAAGGAATATGACATGGATCCCATACACAATCTGGTTTGTGAAGAAAAGCATACCACACAAAATATGTTCATTAATTATAGATTGATAGACAGATAAATAGATAGATGAAGGAAGAGAAAGAGTTTAATGCCCAAGTGGATTATGTTAAAAAACACAGCATTTTATTTTAGCGGATGGAGAAAATACAGAGTCCAACAAAGGCTTTATAAAAGAGGTGAGACTTAAACGGGGCATTAAAAATTTTGGATAAGCAGTTGAAAGTGTAGCTGATAATATAACTGTCAAGGAGACAGTTATAGTTATGAGACTGTGCTTCAGTAATGAGGTTTGAACTGAGGATATAAATTTGTAAGTCACCAACAATGATAGTTTTGAAGCCATGAGACTGGATGAAATCACCAACAGATGAGAACAGATAGGGAAAAGAAGACAGCCAAAGACTAAACCAAACGTAACTCCATACTTTAACGGTGAAAAGATGAAGAGAAACCAGTAGGAGAAATAGTGATTTATGAGGTTGAAGAAAAATGAGGAGAATAAGGTGCCCTGGTAGCCTATTAAAAAGAGCATTTCAGGCAGGAGAGGGTGATCATCTTTGTCAAGTGCTGTTGATGGATCCAGTAAGATAAGCATGAAGCATTGGGCATTGGATTTAACTACACAGAGGCCATTGGTGACCTTGATAAGAGCAGTGTCATTACAGTGATGTGGAACAAAGTCTGCCTGGATGGGGTGCGAGAGAGAAATCAGAGACAGAGAGCAAATATAAACCTTTGCAGATGTTTTGCTGTAAAGAAGAGAAGAGAAATGGAGTGGCAGCCAGGTGAGGATACGCGATCAAAAGAATTATGTGTTCACTTATTTAAGAAAGGAGGGTTAACTGATGGGAATTATGGGAATTATGAAGTAATGAGGGAAAATTCATGATGCAGAAAGAAGAAAGGGAATAACTAGATTCATATCATTGCATAGGTAAGAACAAACTAGGTCTGACTATACCTCTACACATTTTGGAATGAGTCCATAGCAGCTGTATTTCTTTGGAGTCTTGAACAAACTTAAAGGATAGCAGGGCAACCCAGACCTCTCCTCTCTCCAGCAGGAGAAAATTAAAGCACTCACCCCCATCTTAGAAAGGAGTAAAGAAAGACCACTAAGAATTGGAAGAAAGAGTCCTGAATTGAAATATTTATCCAAGTGGCCCTGAGGTAAATTAAAATCGCCTTCTTATGTTTATTAAGTTTACATGATGATTAAGTTTAAAATCTTTCTCACTGCTTTCCTGCTTCCACCCAAGCCCACATCATTTCTGTTAGAGTGATAGGAATCCAGGACACAATTAAAGAACACTCAATGGGTTTGCTCTTCAAAATGTTGATTTGTAACATTTAGCCCTCTGCACTTTTACTCAATCTTTCTAGCTCCCCTTTGAGACAGCTATATTGAGACTTGTTTTTATTTACTTCATAGTTAAATAGCCTCCTTAATTATATAAAGCTAATAATAAGTATTAAAACCCTGGTCTGACTTAATCTATATTCCGTGCCTTAACTATATGCCATACCAGGAACCCTAAGGTGAACACAGTGTAATGTGGGCCTCTTCTAAATAAAGGAAAACTATTGATCAACCAAGACCCTTTCAAACTGACATAACCCAAGAATGATATTGCTTAGACTATCTAAAAGCTGCCATTTAAAAATAATTTATTGTTAGCAAGGGAATTTGCCCTAATTCACCCATCTGGACACAGTCCCAGCCATGTTCCTGACTCTGTCCCAGTTTCAGACTTCGTATTGCCACTGATTGTTCCAGTATGTTTTTCACTCTTCCCATTCCAGGCTCTATGCAGGCCTGGTCCCTGGTCACTAAACTACTTCCTTGTCTGCTTTCCTAAGTGTTCTTCTGCTGAGCTTTG
This sequence comes from Daubentonia madagascariensis, assembly GCA_023783475.1. Classification (NCBI taxonomy): domain Eukaryota; kingdom Metazoa; phylum Chordata; class Mammalia; order Primates; family Daubentoniidae; genus Daubentonia; species Daubentonia madagascariensis. Next base: position 4,995,206 of record JAKFHU010002080.1, read on the forward strand.
GCTCCTTTGTGCTCCTGGATAGGTTTAAGCCCCTTGTAATACTAAGAGAGTCCATTTCAATTATACCCACTATATGTTGGGCTAAGTTATTTTCATAAATATTAACTGTAACTTTTACAAACACTTGGCCAGGTAAACATCACCATCCTGAAATTTATAGATGAGAAAAATCAGGCTATGAGAAGTTGAGTAACTTTCTGAAAATATGGAAAATTCAGTATTCAAAATCCCTTCAAATACCAAAGTTTCAACCACACTAACCTGACTTGCTGCAGAATTATTTAGTTTATGTTTGAGTGAACCTACCAAGGTTTGCTCTTAATTATTTAAAACTAGTTCTTGCCTACTTGACTTAGCCTAGTTGCAGCTCCACTGGAGAGACCTCCTGGGAATCTGAGCCATGTCCTGAGGTTGCACCTGTCAGTTCTGTGTTATGTGGGTCACTAAGGAAAGAGAATGTAATAGGTGTCCACAAACTTCAGGGTAAGGGCATAACTATTTGTGTGGAGTATAGGAGGAAAGGATAAAGTCTTTTGAATGAGAAGAATTTGAGTTTATGGAGCAGCACCATAGCTTAGAGGTGAAGGACTCTGACTGGAAGCAGCACACAGGTCTGAATCTCAGCTCTAAAACCTGCTGTGCCTCAGGTTCCTCATCTGCAAAATGAGAAAAACATCAATGAGTAGCACATAAAAGTATTGAAAAAATTAAATAAGTTAACACAAGTAAAGTATTTAAAACAGTACCTGGGCTGGGTGTGGTGGCTAACACCTGTAATCCTAGCACTCTGGGAGGCCGAAGTGGGAGGATCGCTTGAGCTCAGGAGTTTGAGACCAGCCTGAGCAAGAGCAAGACCCCATCTCTAAAAATAGAAAAATTAGCTGGGTGTGTGGCACATGCCTATAGTCCCAGCTACTCATAAGGCTGAGGCAAGAGGATCACTTGAGCCCAGAAGTTTGAGGTTGCAGTGAGCCACGGTGATGCCACTGCACTCTACCCAAGGGCAACAGAGTGAGACTCTCTCTCAAAAAAAATAATAAAATAAAATAAAATTAAAAAACTGGTACCTGGCACATATATAGGGATTTATTATTATTATTATTATTATTATTACTATTACTACTACTACTTTCACTCTCTTGGTTGTGAGATTATGCTGGGTACCATCCATCTCCCAGGGATTTTGGCAGATCTCAGAACTATTGATGGCCTTCCTCTTCACTAGTATTGGAACAAGAGTGGGTTTCCTGGTCAGGCAGAGTCTTAATTGAATCAAAGTCTATGTGTTGTGCCATTTCTCTGGCAAGATAATTGCATAACGTCATTGGCCTTTAGAAGAAAAAGAAACAAATTTCCTAATATTGTCTAATATTGTCCCACTTGTCCTACTTTCAACAACAACCTTTCTTCAGCTTTTATTCTTTTATAGCAGTTATACTGTGCTGTTGCTTAGTCAGATTTTAAAATTCAGGTTTAATTGCTTGACTATTCCAGGATCCCTGTTCATCAGTCTCTTAATCATGGCATTTCATTTCCTCTGACTGCTTCCCAATTTGCCTATGTTGTTTTCCAAATGAGATGTCTATAGGCAAACAAGATTCTGAAAGTGGAATTGCTCTATTGTTAGAGGGGGAGCTACCATCTTCCTGATCCATAGCCTGATGGCTACATATCTGCATCTCCAAAGAACCTTGGCCTTTTCAGACTCAGTATTACATATCTAACTGATTGTAATATCATCTCATAAACTATGCACATTCCTGTTACAAAGTTCTTTTGACAATATCACTTTCTGCACTTTATTCTTCTTCTTGACTGTCTACATACCAAATGTGCAAGCTTGCTTTTTTCCAAATGGAATCTCATTTTGTCATTTTCAGCTCCTACTTAAAGTGACATGTGATGGAGAAAGTAATAAGTTGCTCTTAATACTTTAGTAGGTTACCTCCTTGCATAAAGGCAAGCTTTCCAAAGCTTAGAAGAAATAGTTTTCAAGCCTCTATGTTTTTTCTTTTTTTCCTAAAAAAAATGGTGCCATGTTTTATAAAATGACCTGACTTTTTAAAATGTATGTTGCAAATCTGGTCCAATTACACAAATAGTTGGCTCATGCCATTCACTCACCAGTTTGTTTTACCAGGTACACAGTTTGATAAGCATCCACAGGATGACTGATTTATATTTTGTACAAGAAGAAGAACTTGCCTTGGATAACTATGGACATCTTGTTACATCCCATTCCCAAATCTGTCAACCATCTAATGACAGCCAGAGCACAAAACAGTATTTTACTTGTTCATAAGTAACAAGGCCCATGAGTATAAATAGCTATTTTTTTCTAAGTGTTTATATGGTAAGGGGGCAAGCTATAGTATCTATCCATGTTCTTGGAAATCACAAATTAATATGGTATGTTCATTTTCCGTATTCCTAATCAGTAAGATTCTACATTCATGGTTACTACACTGACAAAATATTCTGAAAAAAAAAAAAAACAACTCAGCAAAAGGCAAACCCTAGTGGTTTTGCGTCTCTTAATATAATCCAAATGTTTCAAGAAACACTTTCTTTATGCATCAAGTTTAATTCCTATGATCTAAAAACCAACATCCTGTTAATTGAAGTTTCTAAGAATTTATTTTAAGAAATGAAAAAAGATTTAGAATGGTCCAAAAACTGCAGCCCGTTCCTCAATCCCACCACTGTGAGCGTATTTTGTTCTAATGTTTGCCTTTGCATCCTCTCGATGGACGGTGCAGTTGTAATAGCGCTGGGGACATGGAAGCATCATAGGGGACTGAGAATTCACCTCAAAATGGTCTTCACCATTTATTTCAATCAGAGAAGTGTTTCGGTGAAAACTGAAATGAGACTACTGTTTATGGTCCAGTGTTTCTGTGCAGAAACTGAGCATAAAACTCATGGAATGAGATGGTAATTTGGCCCATGAACAGCCAGAGGACTTCTTTCCTCCACATTCCCACACAAGGACCATTATTCTTTTCAGTCTGAGTAAGAAGAGGAAATCAGGCTGATGCAAATATAGAAAAGTTTAAGTTCATGGAGACCTGGTTTATATTAAAGTTACTTTTACAGAAAACAAGCAATTACATGACTTTCAGAGTTAACTGAAGATTCTCTTGCTTCTTCATATTTTTGTCTCCCTTGATCTTTTAAATCTTATTTTCCCATCCCCAAAATCCTTCCTTCTCTCTTTTGTAATGATTGCTTATATTTTCTGTGCCTGATCCCCTACTCTGTTCCCTCAGTCCCTCTGTATAGAAAATAACCATGCCTGTCCTGGCACACATATAGACACACACATGCCCCTTTAAATTACAGGGCGTATATAACAAGAAATGTTTAAAACAAATGCAGAAGAAAATAAAATTTAAAATAAGGGTCAGATTAAGATGAATTAAAAAAAGACACTGAAATGCACATGCAATGACACTGGAAAAAGTGAGTGAAAAGCAGGACAAACAAGGGATATTTGGGGTCACATAAGTGAAACTTCTCAGAATAAAATTGCATGCAGATAAGAATTATAATTAATAAAACATCTATGCACATAAAAAACGATGAAGAAAGATAGTCCTTTTTTACCCACTTCTGGGAAAGATGACTCAACTACAAGTTGCCAGAAGTGTTCCCTCTCTGCCTTTTTCTGACAATTAGAAGAACTTCCTCAGCTAATGCTGAGTAGTAATTTTCTGATTATGCCTTTCATTAGGGCACTGTCAACATTAGGGCCTCAAATTTTATTCATAATCCAGTAGCTGTAGGTACATGCGTGATCAAATACATGAGTGATAAGAGTGAGGAGGAGCGTTAGATCCCCAGTATCCTCATTGTCTTTACAGTTCCTGGCACAGAGTAAGCACATCTAAATATTTGTTGCAAGAATAAATAAATAAATAAATAAATGCATATAAGAGTTCAAATACTTAGCAATTCAGATAAAAATCTTCAAGTGTCAAGCGTCCACATGCTGCTGACCCTGGGTTGCAAGTTCATCTGTTAAATGAAGGGCAAATAAAGCACTCACAGAGGTACCTGAAGACCACTGCACCCCTCTAGCATCAGTCCATCACCTTCCCTTTGATGCTCCTAGTTTCCATGTCCTGGTGACTGGCATTTTGTCATAGGTAGGCTTTCAGAGATAGCTTATGGATTCAGGCTTATAATTTTATATGTGCTTTCAAACTAGCATTGACTATTATTTTCTGAAGTCTTTAGTCCTGAATATTTTCTTTGCCCTATGAATTATATTATCTTTGCTCAACTTACCTATGTCATATTTTTCTTTACTCATTTCATTCTCTTTTTATTGCTCATTGTGTTCACAGATATGTGGAATCAAATTACCTGCCTGTACAACCAAGTGAGCATAAGCCTAAAAAACACAGTCTGATGCTTTTATATGAGCCTAGGCTCCTTACTGACCACTTCACAGCCAGTACAAACACACATATCAGTCTCCGGACTTTTTCCCTTGCATTTCCTCCACCTGGAATGCCCTCATTCTTTCCCTGTATCTGGTTTCTACACAGCCACCAAAGCCCGTATTTATAAACCTGCCTTTAAGCAAGTATTGCCTGTCCACCTGCTTGACACATAGCAGATATTTTTGTCATATCAGCCATTAATTTTTTCATATGATTTCAAGTTCTTTGTGCAAAGGCTATGTCCTAAATCAATTGTGATCTACAGTACTGATCATGGTCCATGATGAAATGGTCACTCAAGTGTTTGTTTATTACCTGACTGATTCCTTGCGATCTTATGTCTTCCATAATGCAGTTCTTTATAATACAGAGCAGTCATTGATTTTATTTCTGGCACTTACACAAGGTCATTGTGCCTAGAGGTTTAACTACTCTAATTTACACTTCCCGGTCGAGATGATTTTCAGCTGCAAGTATTACAAAGCCCAGTAAATAATGACTTAAATTGTTTTATTTTGTTTGGTTTTTTTTTCTTCTTTCACATAGCAGGAAGTCTGGAATAGGCAGTATTCATTCACTAGCTCTGTGATACTAAGACCAGAATTTCTAAAAGTATCTTGGTCTTTCTGTAACAGATATAAGATGGCTGCTAAGGGTATGGGCATCAAGTTGATGTTCAAGGGAAGAGAAGGAGAAAAAGGAAGGGTAGAAACGGTAATTCATTCAGTCCCTTATAAGAAGCCAAGAAGCACTTGTGATACCTGGCACATTTCTGTAAGAAAGGTGAGCAAGTAGGAATGAGGTTGGAGATATACTGGGTTAATTAATTAAGAGCATCTGCCGCAAACTCCCTCCTGAATATGCTCTGTGTACCATATTTTCTCTGACCATAAACTAGGCATACGATTAGCAGCAAATTATGTGAGAGTAAGCTGAGTCTGTGAAGTGTTTAGGGTCAAGATAAAACAGCATCCCGCTCATTATCTGGAAAGGGTGGGGAATAAAATCTCAGATAAATGAAATATAAGGTAACACTTAGTTAAGCAGGGAATGGGACTGAAAGCAAACATTTGTTGATCATATACTATGTACAAGGAGAAGGAAAAGGAGGCTAGTGTTTACTGTTACCCTCTTTTCTTCAAAAACAAAGAAGGAAACAATCGAAAAACAGACAGATAATTTCCTGCTCTTGCTCATGGAAAGTAAAGAACTGGATTTATATTTAATGGGAAAGGAGAACTGAATTATTTTAGAGAATAATTTGAAGTGTTCAGGAAAGAAAAGTCCTACCTAAGCCATTTAAATCTGAGCTTCAGATCCCTTTCATAGTGAAGCAGTTACCTTTTGAGCGGATACTAACTGTATTAATAAACTTTAAATGCTTGCATGGTAAGTACATACTTGTGGCTAGATAAATAGTCCATTTTAAAATTATTTTAGAAATATCAATAGGATAGATTCAATGGCTTATTTAAATACAGATAACAGTACCTATTTTGACCTTATTATTCTACATTTTTGACAATTTTGACAAAGGCTAGACTGGTATGTTTGTATTACTTTGAAATATTAGTAAGAATAAGAGCTTGCGTAAGTTTAAACCACATGAGGCAACAATTCTGAATCATCTTAAATGCCTGGACCTGCATCTAGAAAAGTGACTGTGAATAATTACCTGCCATTCTTGGATATATATTAAGCACTCTCTGTGCCAATGTATCTTGATAACTATATATATGTATCTGTATTTTGAAAACAAATTTAAAAATAACAATTCAAATATTTCACTAATTCACAGAGGTATATGCTCTTAAATTCCAATTAATAAAGATAAAATTTTACTACAATAGATTAATTTGAGGAGTTTCTTATTTTTAATAAGCAGTTATGACAGAGTTGCAGTTTTGTGCTTCTGTTTAGAATGAACAGTTCTATTCTGCATTAGGAAAAGTGAGAAATTAATATTTTTATGTATTAAAATTATTATGCAAATTAAAATACTTTATTTTTTATTTCAAAACAAATTATTTATTTTTTCAGTTTTACTCATGTTTAAAATGTCTAATTTTAATCTATGTATACATAGAGGTTTAGGATTTGGAGCCAAAATTTAAATTGTTATAGTTTACCGTCCCAGATTGAGCACTAGGTGGCAATGTTGTCACAATGAAAAACTGGGGCATTCAGCTACTTTTTTTCACATTCTAGAAATAAGAACCTTCTTTTAAAGCTCTTAAGACCTCACTATCTATTGCTTTCACTTTTCCAATTTGATTAAAATATATATGTAATAAACATAAAATAGATTAAAATTCATTGTCAACATCTGCTATTCACTATGAGGTGTGAACCATGGTAACTTTTTAAGGAAATGTTCTCTGAATTCTAGAGCTTAAAAAATATTTGCATAAAGTAGCCATTATGAATAAATATTCTATTTTTTGTTCCAAATCTTCATTGCTTTATTTAATGTACCAATACTCTATCAAAATAGTTTTTAAATCCTTTCTGAAGAAGACTGCCTGAAGTTTAATGGGATGCTTAATAATCACAGGTCATTTTCTTAATGATAAAATAAATAATTCTAGAAATTATTCTTTAATCCGTTGTAAAAATAAAAGGCTTGAAAATGGATGGGTCTCAAAAACATCAGTTTATATGTTTGTGTATTTTGCATGGAAACAGGTAAATGGGGATACAGGGAAAAGCAGAAAAACTATTAGTGATAGGAAAAGTAGTTAATTGAACAAAGATATCTGAAAATGTCAGGTAAAGGTTTGAGAAAGAAAAATGGAGATAGAACGTGATTCTTACAGGACCAATTGAACACTACAGCAGGTCTACCAAATATCAAAGTGCAGATGAACTTCTCTCTGCGTAATCTGGGCTTAGATTATGCATGTGTGGAGGTGACTAGGAAGGTGTGCTGAACACTCTGAACACTCAGAAAGCTCACTTGCTGATAGGAGACAATATTTTTTAGCTCTTTGCCCAAGGCTGCAGTTTAGTTCAGTGGGTAAGAACACACATCCTGAGCTAATATGCTTGTATTTGAATTCTGGCCCATTGGTTAATTTATTAAACTTCTAAATCTTGATTTTCTTAACTGGAAATTGGGATAATGATATTCTTTTGAGTGTATTTGAGAACAGAATTAGAAAATCTATGTAATGCACAAAGTCTAACACATTGTTAGATCTTACTTGCAGTGGTGGTGGTAGTGGTTGTATGGGGTTATTATTAACACAGTCTTGGAATTACAGAGGTGCTACCATTTCCTTGCTGATATGCTGCCTGCAGACATCAGCAGTCTGATCCAAAGGGGATTGTGTTATATAGGGAGTGAACTTGTGGTTCAGGGGCCTCAAGAACTTAGGTTCTCTAGTCTCTAGTTCCCACTTTGGTTCTATAGGGCACCTCAACCAACCAACCCTTGGAAAATGACATAATCCCTCTGAATCTCAATTTTCTCACCTGTAAAATATAAATAAAAATAGCAAACCTCACCTCAAAGGAGGTTTTGTGAGGACATCCATATATATTTATCACTCTAATAAATGTAAAAAGAAAAGCTCAATATATATCAGTTATTATGGCTACTACTACTTCTGATACTACTACCACAGGTGATCTATTTGTGATTCCTCAGGTGAAAGTTTTTCTGCCTTGTTATTCCATTCAACTTGGAAAAGTATCTAAAGACTCCAATAATATGCTTCTGTGCTGACCACTCCACTAATCCTGGAAAAAAATGATTTATCAATATCAAAGGAAGTTAGAAAAATCACAACAACCCCAGCCAAAGTGTGTGGGGGGGTACATAAAAGAGCACAAATTTAAAGTGTAGGATATTGTGAACTGCAAATTAGTTATAACACTGTAATTTACTGACTGCACTACTCAAACAGCAAATGCTATATTTTGACCAAATTAAAATCTTCTCTTTCTTCTAAAACATATGTGGCAAATTGATGAAGAATCTAAACTATATTTTTTAAAACCTACACACCCATACTATTTTATTAAACATGCCTACATTATAAACTTTCCCTGCCTTCATTATAATAAAAATTGCATGTTTTAAAGACGAGTTTCATATTCTCAGCATTGATTTCAACATCTGCATAGAGTAGTCACTGAGAATCTTTTTTAAAAATGAACAAATGAATGAATGAAAAAAACATTCAAATATTGTGTCAAATGAATCATAATGAAGCAGCTTTTAAAAGTTTCTTTCTGGCATTTGTAATCAAAATCACTTCTTGTGTCTTATCTGGCATCACTATAACCTGTGGACTTTCAATTGCTGACATTCCAAGACTGTGTAAATGGATTAAGGAAAAGCCCACCGGATTCATACGTATTTGTGCTGCTTCACTATTCCCCAAAAGACCCCAGAAAGTCTTATTCTTTCGGCCTTCAAGACTTGCTAAATGATACCAAATAGTCCCAAATGAATTAAAAGAAGCATTGGGGCAATTTAAAACATGTATTTTATCACTTACTGTTAACATCTGCTGTTCTAAGTTGTATGTTTGAATTAAATGTTTCACTTCATTTTTTAGTTTAACAGGAATTTATCATTATACAATTTCAATTTAAATAAATAATAGTTTTTGTAAAAGTTTTAGTATCTTCCCTTAGAAAAGCAGATTTGAATTACTATGCACAATGTGAAATTTAAGAACACTAATAGGTGCCTTTCAATGAGGCCTCCTGTACTGTAGGCACTATGCTGACCTTCTGATATTTATGCAATGCATAAGATATCCTGTAAACCAGATATAACTACACATAAGCAAACTGAGGCTCAAAGAGGTTAAATAACTTCTTCATGGTCATAAAGCTAATTAATTTGGGAGCTGGAATTTAAATCCAAATATTTCTGACTTCAAAATCTGTACTTTCTTACCATTTATCACTGGAAATATTTGCTGAAAGTAATGATTCCTCCATAGGAAAACAATTAATTAAGGTAACTAAAGTTATATATGTTTGGCATGCCAACTTTGGATGGTATAGCTAATTTAGGTAAACAAAAACCAATTTCTGGGCTGAAATAAGTGATTTAGCTGACCTAGCTAAGTGAGACAGTAACTCATATTTGCAAAGGTCATTAGGCTTCACACTAACAAGTGACGTCAGTTCATTTAACCTGTATTCATTAGACATCTACTACATGCCGGGCACAATGGGAGGGATCTGCAGGAAAACAAAAACAAAAACAAAACAAATGAAACGGGTTTTGGTGAGGTGGAGCTTACAGATGAATGAGAAACCATGGACCTGTAAACCTGTGACAACAAGGTTTACAGGTGCTTTGTTCACCATAAGAATGAACATGTGGGTCTTGGTACTTCACATCAACAGAATAGAAAATAACTAAACCTAGTGAAATAAAGGATTGAACAATAAGATAAGAATAAAATAATGCCACCAGAGGAAAAAATTAATCAAAGTGAATGAGGTAGGTTATATTATTTTGACTCCAACTCCCACAGCATGTGTCAAAGCAGCCTGAATGTTTTCCCCTCATATATTCTCTGTTCTACTCCATCTTTTATCAGCTTCATCGGTCAGGAAAGTAAGTGGTTGTTGTATCAATATATTTCTTATATTAAGACCATCTGCCAGCTCCATTACTTGAATACATTCTCACAGTATGGGATTTCTCGGAGGAGTAATTCTATTGTAACACTGCAGAAATTATATAAGTGTCCTATGAGACTGAGAGGCTGGAAATATTCAGAATGACAATCATTTGTTTATATCGTAAAGATACCCGAAACATACTGTCATTTTGCCGCTGTTGTGTTTTTTTTTCCCCTAGACTTCAGAACCTTATTATTATTTTGACAACTTAAAACTACATATTGTACTTTTGTTAATTTAATTTAATTTTGATGAGATAATAAATTCACATTGTTAAAATTAAAAAGGCACAACAATGTACAGAGCATTTAAAGGCAGTACTGTTTAATGAGATAATAGCAGTAGAAACCAGGAACAAATCCTGTCTCCTTTATCCCCATGACCTTTACTCTACACACCTAAGTTTCTTCGTCTCTAACAGGGCAAAATTAATTGCAGGAATTGTGGTTGAGGTGCTAATGTCAGGGGAAACTTTATTCTGAATTATAGACCTACTGGATACTTTTCCTCCATATACAAAAAGAAAAAAGAAAGTTAAAAAAAATTCAAAGTGGACTCTTAAAAAATACAAATACATTTGACAGTAATTTTGTGGCTTGATACAGAGATAGAAAATAAACTGTAAGAGAATATAGTTTTATAACCTAAAAGGGGATACTTGGTGGAAATTCTCATGGAAAAGAATGGATGATGTAGAAAATACTCATTTTTTAGGAAGGAAAGAAAATGTGCTAAAAATGTAGCACAAGATATTTAATTTAAACACAGAATTATTATTGCATGTACAAAACCCTAGTAAATATTACTGTTGAAAGCTGTGAAGTTCTTTTATCTCAAAGTCTCTATAATTGTTCTAGAAACAAATAAATACTGGATCAACTCAGACCTATTTCAGAAAGCAATTTCTATTTTGTTTTTTTTTCAAGAAAATACAATCTCCACATTTAAGTGTAGTCGAGGTGTCTTATCCAAAAGAAAAAAAAAAAGAGTTTAATAAGAATCTGAGTTCAGCAATTCTGCACTGCTCATTCCAGATTTTGGCTTAGAATTCAGCATATGCCCTGGTTTTTAGGAATAGGTTTCAGTGCAATCCTGCAGAGAAGTAGGGATAAAAAGTAGGTGACCTCTGGTGCTCTCTCCCATAGCTGAGAGTCTGTTAGTTTACATTCATTAAGCTGTTGATGTGTTCAAAGCCCTCCATCTGATTATTCTCTTCTTCTCCTGGGATGATGTTCTCTCTGGGCAAAGGTGAAAAAAAAATTCAGTCCAAGTCAAGACTCTATTATTTTCCTCCTGAATTCTCTCCTGGTTCCAGTTAACACTTAGAAGCAAAGAACATCTTGTGCAATGTCCACTGAGCAAACTTTCTTTATTCCACAGACAAGAAAGGTGCCGGAGAGACAGGTCAAAATTCTGCTCTTTCTTCTTTTTTTGTCATTAAAGTTCCCAAAGTGAATTTATGTAGTTAATATTTATTTTGTGAGGGTCAACTCTAACTGCAAAGGTTGATAAGGCAAGGTTGCTCTGCCCTGGGCAAAGGTCCAAAAGCCATTGGAACAATCTGATTCCATAGTCTGGGAAAAGAGCATGTTCTTCAGAGCCTTAAAAGCTGCCTTCCTTGCCTTTTCCTTAATGGCAGGTTTCTGTTTTATTAGAGAATATGGTATATGACCAATTTTCTGAGGTGATTTCAGGAAATTCTCCCTGGAAGTATGTAAATGAGTAAGTGTACATGAATAGTTTCTTACAAATTGTGATAAAATATATAAATATAATAGTTTGTTATTGTTTTATTAATAGGTAGGAATATAAAAATTATAAAAATCTTCCATTTGTGCATATGGCTTTAAGTATAGGGGATCTACTCTATTCATGAGTACTTGGAAGTAGGAAGAATATTCCAGACAACTAGAGTAGACTGGTCCTTCATAGAGCAGTCTTGAATGAGTTTAAGATTCCAATAGTCCCAGATTTCTTCATCAAAGGTTGTGCTTTGAAACCATCATTATCAGGGTTTCTAATAGGTTAATCCTAAAAATACCTTCCCAACTTCCTTAAGTGATGTGCATGAAGAAAATACTGTTTGTAAACCACCCTGGGCTTTATGAACAAGGCAGCACAAGGGAAGGACAATAGCTCCAGGAACTCTGACCACTCCTGGCCTCTGCAACTACCCTAAAGATGCAGATGAATATTTGTGCTACTTGTAACCCACTAGAAGCATACCCAACTATTTTCTCTGTGGGCTAATTCTTGTATGTTTTTAGTGGGTGGAGCTGAGGCAGTGATGCCAGTGCTGGGGAGTGGCTGTGGATACAGATTATCATTAGCAGAGAGGTTTGACTGCACAGAGACCATAATAAATCAACTGCTTGCAGACTCATATCAAAACACTGTCAGTGAGTAGCAAGTGACAATTAAGCTGCATCTGGTGTCAGGCTTTATAGCAGCAAGTGAGCATTTTACTCCAATTGTAAACCTGCATCTGGTGACAGGCTTTACACTGGCAAGTGAGTTGATATACTTCAATTGTACAGCTGCATCTTGTGGCAGGCTTTGAGTCAGAATCTGACACTTATTTTGGTCCACACGTGGCCCGCCCATTATTTTATTTACCATTTCCATCCATGCCTCTATCCTGCACTGTTCACTTGTCTCAGTCAGTTTTGGTAAGCCCACAAGGTAACCCTAGGAAAAATGAGTAAAAAACAAATGTCACTGGAGAGCTTCTTTGAAAAGAGGGAAAGACCCAATGATGAGACAGCAGAAGACTCTAAGACTGCCAACAAAATGAAAGCTGAATTTAAAAGAAAATACCAAGAGTCCTACTTGAATTATGGGTTCATTGCAACAGGTGATTCACGTTCTCCAAGCCCGCTTTGTATAATATGTGCTGACCAGTTAACTAACGAAGCCATGAAACCTTCAAAACTGCTTCACCACATGCAGATCAAGCACCCTGCAATAAAAGACAAGGCTTTGGAGTTTTTCAAAAGAAGAAAACATGAACAAGAAGAGCAGAAGCAATTATTGAAGGCCACCACTTCATCAAATGTGTCTGCACTGAGAGCATCATTCTTAGTGGCAAACGGCATCGCTAAAGCTAAGAAACCCTTTACTATTGGTGAAGAGTTGATCCTGCCTGCTGCTAAGGACATTTGCTGTGAACTTCTAGGAGAGGCGGCAGTTCAAAAGGTGGCATGTGTTCCTCTTTTGGCTAGCACCATAACTAGACGAATTGATGAAACAGCAGAGGATATTAAGGCACAATTGTTAGAGAGGATTAATGAGTCACCGTGGTACACAATCCAGGTTGATGAGTCTAGCGATGTTGACAACAAGGCGGCGATGCTTGTTTTTGTTCAATGTATTTTTCAGAAGGATGTGCATGAGGCTATTTTTGTTGCCAACCAACACCACAGCTGCAGAACTATTCGTCTTTGAATGATTACATATCAGGAAAACTGAATTGGTCATTTTGTGTCGGTATATGCACGGACAGAGCGGTTGCCATGACTGGACGGCTTTCTGGTTTCACTACTCGGGTCAGGGAGGTCGCTTCTGAATGTGAGTCTATGCACTGTGTCATCTATAGAGAAATGCTGGCTAGCTGAAAAATGTCATCTGAACTAAACAACATTTTGTAGGATGTGATTAAAATTATCAACCACATTGAAGTACATGTCCTTAACTCACGTTTGTTCGTGCAGCTCTGTGAGGAGATGGACACAGAGCACACGTCTTCTCTTACACACATAAGTGAGATGGCTTTCTAAAGGTAGATCACTAGCCAGAGTTTTGAGTTATGAGAGCAGCTCCAGAGATTTCTTTTAGAAAAACAGTCACCACCGGCAGCACGTTTCAGTGATACAGAATGGGTCACAAAACTTGCCTACTTGTGTGACATATTCAACCTGCTCAACAAACTCAATCTGCCACTTCAGGGGAGAATGATAACTGTATTCAAGTTGGCAGATAAAATGGCTGCATTCAAAGCCAAACTGGAATTATAGGGGTGACGAGTGACCATTGGGGTTTTTGACATATTTCAAACATTAGCAGAGATTTTGAAAGAGACTGAGCCAGGGCCTTCTTTCTCCCAGCTGGTGCATGATCACCTATCTCAGCTTTCAAAAGAGTTTCAGCAGTACTTCCCAATCACAAAAGACCCCTGAACTGGTAAGGAATGGATCCATGACCCATTTGTGAATAAGCCAGGTGAATCGACTTTGTCCTTGCTAGAAGAGGATCGACTGCTTGAGATTGCAAATGATGGTGGCCTTAAAAGTATGTCTGAGACAACTTCAAATCTCCATACGTTCTGGATTAAAGTCAAGGTAGAATATTCTGAGATTGCCACAAAAGCACTGAAACACCTGCTTCCATTTCCAACATCCTATCTTTTTGAAGCAGGGTTTTCTGCAGTGACAGCAACCAAAACAAGATTATGGAGTAGACTGGACATAAGCAACAGGGTGTCACTGTCTCCCATCACCCCCAGGTGGGACTGTCTAGTTGCAGGAAAACAAGCTCAGGGCTCCCACTGATTCTTCATTATGGTGAGTTGTATAATTATTTCATTATGTATTACAATGTAATAATAATAGAAATAAAGCACACAATAAATGTAATGTGCTTGAATCATCCCCAAACCATTCCCCCACCCCCCACCTCTGGTCCATGGAAGTATTGTCTTCCATGAAACCAGTCCCTGGTACCAAAAAGCCTGGGGCCTGCTGCTTTACAGCTTTAAAATGCAGAAGAATCCCAGTACATGAAACCCCCTGTTTTCGGTACCTGTCTGTAGCATAATCACATCAAAGTTTCTCCGCACTGTATTAAAACATGATAGTCACGCCTGAAGATGAGTCTGAGTAGAGTTTTAAAGCAGAGGAGTACAGCATAGATCATTTGCGGAAAAGTTAAATAAAATGAAAAAAGTATTATGTGGCAGAAATGGCTGGAGCTGGAACATTTATAAAGAATGGCATTGAGACCATCAGGAGTAGGAAGGAGAACTGAGAACAGGAGGTTCTTCTCTTTAGCTCCCCTCACCATTAACAGGACACATTTTGGGTAGGCATGACACTTACCCGTGGCGGAAGTCAGTCCCAATATTCATTAGTGACAGTACTAAGGGTCATTGAAGACACCTTTATAAACCTGCACTACCCTCAGGGATCCCCCAGAGGATTAAATACTTATTTGAAAATGCTGAAGTAACAATAGGACATATGCAGAATTCTGACGACAGTATACAGCATCCTCAAATTTCAAGAGGCCTTTTACAACAGAAGTTTTGAGATCTTGGTGGAAGACAGATTTTTCTTTTCCCCTAGGCCGGCTGTGCTGCAAATTTTCTCAGTCTATTGGAATTTACTGCTCTTTTCACCCAAAATCACTGCAAATGCTCTGACATGTCTAAAAATGTGTCTGTCTCTCCTCTGTTTCTTCTATCCCCAAACTAATTTTCTTTATAATTTGACCACACAGTTTCACAAAGTGCATTATTATCTTCCTCACTAGGGCCTCCTCTTTGTTTTTCACATGGGAAATGGCTTTCTACTGGGCTTGAGCAAAATGTCATAGATGGAGATTAGCTAATCGGTAGACTAAATTCCTTTGTACGTGGTCTGAGTACAGAAAAAACATAAGTACGTAAATAACTTGCATGAATCAAACAAATTTGGTTAAAAAAAATGTATGGGCAAAGTAGAATTTTAATTCAAATTGTAATTCTAAAGTGACCATATAGTTTTGTCGAAGCTGGTTCAATTTTGAGAGTGGAAAGGGGTGGTATTAATTATACAGGGGTAATACTTATAAATTAACATTGTCCCAGACAAACAGATATGGTCACCTTATTGATAATCTATCTTTCTCTGCACTTAATTATGCAACCTGGGCAAGTTACTTCACCTTGGTGGGAATTAACCAATGATTCAGAATATGAACTCTTGTGCTGGACATAAATCTTGGACACACCACTTACTAGTTGTGTGAGCAAAGGCTCCCATATAGAGATGAGTGGAGAGTCAGTTTATGCAGCATAAGCAAAGGGAACTGGTACTAATAAGGGTTTACTCTGCGTGGGCTTTACCACCATTACATACTGAATAAAGAGTTATGGAAAATGTCCCTGGAGTTAAATTCCAGGAGATAATAACCCACTTATTTTTCCCTTAAAAATCCCTCACCCTCAGAAATAAGAAAGAGTTAAAGATATTAATGAACTGGTAAATTTCATATTATTCTTCTCAACATCGTACCTACTTTCCCACCATGTCACTTCTATCCTCACTTCATCTAGTCTAAGCTCTTGGAAAAAAACCAACTATGATATACCTATGAAACTCAAAGGCATGTCTATATAATTACTTTTAAATATTGTGATAAGAATATAATATTTATAAATTTTAAAAACTCATCACACTGTTGAAAGACCGGTAAAGTTTCCTTCTATCATCCTGTCCTAAGATTATCTCATTTCTAAAGAGCAATAAATTTTAAATTCGTTTTTAATCTCATTATTTTAAATTTGTGCTGGGAGAAAGAAAAAGTTTGAAAATTCTTCCCCTAAAAAAAGTGGAGTTACACAACAGGAACATTAGAAGAAGGAAAATATAAATCACTTTTACCATTCTAGTTAGGCCCAAGTTTTCCAATAAGAGGTTACCATCCATTTCCTGAGTTTTCTACACTTTCATTAATGTGACAGAAAGCCTTAGCCTTGTTTGTACTTATCAGAAAAATAAGCTATTTTAGGATTACATGGAGGCCCAGCTTAAAGCAGTCATTTAATCAAAAGGAAATGTTGCCTTTAAGTTTTAGTGCTTTGTAATGTTCTGTAAGAAGCCATAACCCACTTCGATAGATGAAAAGGCAGCAAATGGAGACATTGTGTGAGAGTGTGTGTGTACATATGTCTGTGTGTCCCTGTGTGTCCCAAAGCAGCTTCTTTCTCCTTCCAGATCTTGAGTAGGAACCAAGGAGTTCATACACGTTGCTTATACAAAAATTCTCTTGTCCTGTAATACTATTGGGTTTAATGAGGCTAGTTTTACAGCTTAAAAAAGAGATGTAATTTTTCTAACAGCCCATATGAGGAAGTTATACAGCAAAATGAAGAAATAAAAATCCCAAAGGTGATTAGATGAGAAAAAAATCACTTTCAAATATGTATATTTTTAAACTTCTACCTGCAGACCTAGTCTAAAGGCTTATTGCTTGCAGATATTTAAAGTGCAGATTTCTGAATGAAATTTGATGGCCAATGTATAATATATTAAACTTTGGAGGGAAAACACAATTGGTCTTTGCAGAGGGTTAAATAAATGTCTCATCCTCCAATATTAGTGAGATCAGCCTTAATAAATTATCTAAAGTGTTTTCAACAAGCAACAAAGCCATATATAGTAATAGAAATAGACATACATATTTCAAGTATTAATATTTATGTATAGGATATTAAAGCAATAACTTCTTGATTATATATACTTATAAATGGAAATACAAAATATAAGCACCAATAACTCGAAGTAATTTATGTTAATTTGAAATACATCATGTATGTTCATTCAAGTGTTCTGGACAATCAGATATTAAAACAAATAGATGGGGTATGGAATTTGCTCAGTTTCTCAAGTCAGGTTCTTGAAGTGTGACTATATTGTGAGATATGGGTGTTATAAGACTGTACAAAATTACAGTCAAATACTTTCATTCAAATATGGGAAGAAAAGTACAAACCTAAGTCATAAGTGGGTTAAATGGGCTACCTATGTAATGAGACAGTTTGAATGCCAGCTCTGCTTTTTTCTAACTGTATAACCTGGGGAAATTGTCTAATTTCTTGGAGCCTTAGCTTTTCTCTACATAAGTTGTCAACTTCTTGCAAAAATTAAATGGTAGTTATTAATAAGAATTATTGACCTAGAAAAGCAATTGTGGATCATCTAGTCTAACTCTTTATTCTATAGGTGATAGGTATAAGGTCCACAGATTTAACAGGTTTTCCCATGGTCACACAAAGCATTATCAGCAGAGCTGGTATACAGCCTGTGTTCCCTACATCACGATACATTGCGTTGTCTACTCTAGCATTCTGACTTCTGATACTTTAATAATTAGAACTCTTCATTCAATCTCTGAGACATTTATGTTAAATCCTAACCTAATATTTGATTTTTAAAATATGTTTGCCACCAACATATTTCCACAATTTGAACTGTTAGTCACACTAAACTGAAGGCCTCAAGTGTAAATGAAACTTTAGCTAACCTTAGTTATATTCCTCAAAGCTGTTATGAGGAAAAGATAATATAAGCAAATTTAGACAAAATTACAAATTACTGTTAGTAGCTTAATCTATTAGCCTTTACAAATTTTAGTAGACAGAAATAAGCCTCTAGCCAAAGGAAGAGAACCAAAATGATTGAGTTCTAGGGAGGAAGGAGAGTGAGGCCAGTGGACATACCTTTTAACTTGTGCTGCGGGGTGACTGCTTCCTCAAGCCATAACTTACGTTTGGGTTCTCCACCTTCAGTGTGCATCAGGATCACTTGGAAGGCTTGTGACAACTCAGATCACTGGGGCCCACCACCAGAGTTTCTGATTCAAAGTTCTCAGGTGATGCTAATGCTGCTGGTCAGTCAGCAGGCCACTTTGAAAATCACTGTCCTGGACTGGCCACTGAGTCAAATAATAATGTGATGGTTTAGATGACATTAACATCACTAATACGATAGTATATTAGTAGCATAATACCAGCATTACAATAGCAACGATGTTAGTATTACACTTTTAGACAACTGTGAATCACAGATGCAATATAAGAAACTAGGATCAAGATGTTTCAGCATCATATCTGTAAGATTGTCACTGGAAGAATCTGGCTGATGGCCACAGAATCTGTGAAATATCTCAAATCGAATGTAACATAGGAGCAAAGCTTCAAGTCAGAGAACAGCAGGAGATCAAAAGTGAAGTTGTATGTAAGTCATGGACCCAGAACAGTTGCACCAATATTGGGTAAAGCATACAAAACTGAGAACATAGAAATACCAATGGAACATGATGCTATGACCCAAGCTATTAAACCACAGAATGTGAGGAAGCCACATGCCCATGTGGTGGGGATATAAAAGCCCACTGCAACAGATGCTACCTGTTCTAGAGCCCCATATCTCCAGTTGCCATCTTCTTTCTTGTTTTCTTAAGCTAACAACCTCCCCCACTCACCATTGAGCTCCAAGTTTGCACTTCCCAGGTGAACTCTATTACTTTATCTTATCACAACTTAAGACCTTGATTATTAACCCTTTCAAACTTTAATAAATCAAACTGTAAATCAGGCACCCAGAGAGTACAAGTTCTTTTTTTTCCTTTTATTTCAGAATATTGGGGTACAACACTGTTTATATATATTGCCAATGCACTGCCCATGTCAGAGCTACAATCGTGGACATCCCCCAAACTGTGCGCCCTGCACCCATTCAGTGAGAGTTTTCCCATCTCCTCCACCCCCCTCCCACCTGCCCATCCCCTGATGAATATTATTGCCATGTGTGACATAAGTATTGATAAGTTAGTACCAATTTGATGGTGAGTACCAGTGCTGCTTGTTTTTCCATTCTTGTGAGTACAAGTTATTGACTAGGGCATGTCCACTGCTCTCTGCTTAAAAGGGAAACCAAGCAATGATTCTTGTTAAGATCTCTAAAGTTGCATGCAGTAAGTAATATTGAGATGGGATATTCACTCAGGACACTGAATCATCTGTGAGAACTCACCAATACCTACACACACACACACACACACGAACACACCCTCTCTGTATGCCCAGGGCTCCATAAAAAGCCATTATGAACTCTATGGGGAAGCAGGAAAAAAAATCCAGAATAAAGTGTTGGTAATGGATTTCAGAGACAATAAAATTTTTCCAGAAAGTCCCAAGATTAGCTACACACCAGGAGCAATTTGTTAAGGGCTCTGAGCTTATTGGAATATTATGTTTGCCATATTTTACCTTTACTTTCACAATATTCTTTAAAGATAGCTTCTTTTATTTTACAGATAAAGATACTAAGACTCAGAGGAGGTTTGCTCTAGGTCCCCAAGTAATGACAAAGCTGGAATTAAACAATACAAATCTGGTTTCCTCAAAGAATTGTCCACGAATATTTGAAACTGAGATCAAGTATATAATTGAAATTTATAATTACTATTATTATTCAGATTTTTCTGAAGGTAGAAAAATCAGAATTTCCCCAAAACCCTTTTTTCTAATGTATTTCTCATTAGTAATAAGCACTTCACGAACATTGCTTTAAATATTTTTACATACTCTCAAGAAAACATTATGAAGAGCTATTGTGTGTGTGTGTTTGTAAGGTTGTGGAAACTGAGGCATCAAGCACATGAGAAAAGCATCCATCTAAGGGGTAGGTTAAGTATTCAAATCCAAGTCTATATGATTCCAGAGACCGAGATTTTATCCAGCCCACTTTTCAACTTCTCACGTAGGTTTTTCTATAGATATCCTTGGAGCTGAGGTCCAGCAGAAATAATTTACTCCATGAGGACTAATGAATGTATCTAGTGCCAGAACTTGCGCTATAGTGAGTCGTCTTAAACCAAAATTGTAATATGCTGTTATGCTAAAGGGGTAGCATCTTCTTTCTCCAGAAGAGTCACCATGAGACTCTTTTCAACCTCTTTAAGGCCCTTTATCATTTTCCAGGTGCCTGCCTGCCCTCAACCCACCCGAAAGAAGCTGCCTACCCTCAGGCCCTGCCCCTTACTCAGCTAACTGGACGAGGGATGTGCATTGGTGACCCAAGAGCCACCAATCCACAGGATTTTCAGTAACTTTTACGAATCCTGATAAGCTGGGCTAATCACATTCCTTTTTTTTTTTCTGAACAAAGGAATAGAAGAACAGAGAAAAGATGCAAAGTAGCAGTAGCAGTGTGGACAGAGATAGAATACCCTATGAAGTGCCAGCGTGGCATGTGGCTAAGGTCAGAGGCATAGAGACAAACTAGGGTAAAACCCTTGCCAGGGATTTACATAATTGAACATTCTAGGTATGAGATATTGCACATTGTATGTTCCCCACTGCATGCTTTCAGAATACTCAATGATATCGTCCCCATATTTATTAAGAAAATGAGTTTCAAAGGGCACATGAAGCTGTTATATGTCGCTTCAGTATGTTTTCTTGGCTGGCATCATTTAAGAATCTCTGTTAAATTAAAAAAGAAATTGATGGTAACGAGCACATAGAGTTATCAATAATATTTACATTTAAGTGATGAAAAATTCTTGAAAGTGGGAAAAAGAAAAGCTTTACTCATGTTTACAATGTTCTATAATTAATGAGTAATTTTAAAGTATAAAATGGATTTTAAATTATATGTGTAAATGCACTTGCTATGCCAGTCTCTGATTCTTTATATGAATTCAAAGTCAAAACCCACTGTGCTGATTTACTCCCTATTATGGTACAGAGGAAAACCAAGGGACTCTGGAGTCAGTCCTGGATTCAAATCATGATGGTGATACACATTAGGTATACGACTGCAGATGAGGAACATACACTGTGGGCAATATTTTACTCCTCTGTAAAAGATAAATTATGCTAATGCATATTTAACCTCATTATTACTGTCAGGGTTAAAGGAGATAAACCAGAAAGATACGCTGTGAGAAACATTCCCTGCATGATGCCTGGTATGCCATAGCATGATGACTAGTATAATGTTTCCGCAGCCTCATGTTGAATCATATAAAACATTGCTCCAATGAATATTGTGCATCTAGGGCTTAAACACCATTTTTATTATACGTAGGGTGTGGCTTTAGCAGTTAAATTTTCTACTTTTGATGATGGCTTAGTTTTTGTAAACTCTGTTGTTTTTTGTCTTCCCTAAGACCTCTGACCTGACTACAAGACCTGTACACTTTCATAAATTTCTCCTGAGTTCCTCATTTTTATAAAACGAATGTGAAGTAAGTAAAATTTACACTCTACTTGAAAACTTCAACCATGATCGTCCACTCTCATCTCCCCCAAATGCAGCCAGGGGAAGCTGCTTTCACAACACTGTTAATGCTTCATTACCAAGCCAGATGTGAGTGACGGCAGCATTCTCTTTGACAGTTCAAATGGCACATTTTTGAGAAATTATTTAATTCAGAACTACAAGTGGACAGAGCTATCCAGACCTCTTCAGCACCCTTATTATGGGTTTCATATTTGGTGCTGGTATTTCCCCCTTTTTAATAGGTGAGGCAGCTGACAACTGAATTAGTACACTCACCTTAGTATGCCAGTGGCTCATGACAATAGCCTGAGGGGGAAGATATAGATAACTGAGAAGTTTTCTCACTGTTGTGATATATTTTTTCATATGGTTAATAAGGCAATTGAAATGACATTCTGTCACAGTGGTATAATACGGGGAGCTTATGATTTCCCTTGTGCTACCACTAGGAGGAGATGCATTGTGTTTAATACTTCTTAAAAAAGAAGAAGAAAAAGAAGGAAAGGAACAAGCTTAAAGATGTGACAGTCTGCAAACCTGAATGTCCCTTATGTAATTAGATATCAACAGCACCTAATGCTAATGAGAAGGCCAGTCTGAGTCTTTTCCGGTGATGAAAAGGTTAAGTAAGATCAATTAAAAAAACATAAAAACTTAAAGATAGTTGCTTATCAAACACCATTTAGAAGGCAAAAAGCTAAAAAAAAAAAAAAAACCCTTTAGACAAGGTTATGTAATTTTTTGCCCTCAACAAGTGGGATTTTGTAGCAGGACCATTTTAATATCTTCCTTTGCCCTGAAAGAACCCTCTTACTATTAGATTCCCCCATCAGATATTGAAAGTACCTACATTCCACATTAAACATATATAAGTGTATGTGTGTAAAATGTCATGAGTTAACTTGTAGTTGATTAGTTTGCATAATAGTACATTTTTAAGATATTTAACTAAATATAAATTGATTACAATTTTGAAGTTTCCATTTCTATTTTGGAGCCAGTCATTTTTTTTCTATGCCCTCCATGTTTTTATTAGCCTTTGAAAAACTTGCAAATACTTTTATATATTCTAGATAAAATCACATCTGTGAGAAACATACTTTTCAGTATGAGTCTGTTCAAATGCCAGAAGATGAGAATTCTCAACTGTGGTGAGAAAAAGGTTTCCACTTGGTCTCATGACAAAGTCTCATGATATGATAGAATATTCTGACTGTGAAGATTATATTATCAAATATTAGTACCAGATACATAGTTAGTAATATGCTATTGTATATTAATATATGATAATATATTATGGATTAATATATTATCAAATTTGCTGCTTTGACTAAAAATCCTTATTGGGAAATGGTGGCAGAAGTGAATTGTTCATAGTTATGTAAGCAGTTTTCTAAGAAGAAGGGTTAGCGAGGATTTGTTACCACATGTACTTATCCAAAGCTTCTTGATCTACTCACCTCTACCAAGTATTCTGCCTGATAAACCTCACCCAGGACTATACAAATAGACCTTTGTCATCTCCTGCTAATATGTCACATGTACATCACCTTCAAAGTTTAATGTTCTATAAAACAGACATTATTCTTTTCTAAAAGGATAGGTTTTTTCCCCTTGTTTTGCTGAGAACCTCAAAACTCAGGAAACAGAGATATAACTCAAA
The DNA here is from genome assembly GCA_023783475.1 of Daubentonia madagascariensis. Taxonomy (NCBI): domain Eukaryota; kingdom Metazoa; phylum Chordata; class Mammalia; order Primates; family Daubentoniidae; genus Daubentonia; species Daubentonia madagascariensis. Next base: position 5,019,016 of record JAKFHU010002080.1, read on the forward strand.
AAGTATATGGAACTTTTTAAACAACTTCACAATTTTCAGCTTGTCTCTAAAATGCAGATTTTATTTTCTTTACTACAAAGAGAGAAAACCGGACACTATGAAATAGAGTGAGTTAGCTGGAATAACAGAGCTAAAGGTAGCATGACAAGTAAAATACATTGACATCCCAACTGCACCTGAGATTGGCTCACCATCTGTCCTTCAGTAGGTAGAGAAAAAAAGGAATTCTCCCTACATCCAACCAATACGATCTCTTTTTCCCACTTCTCATTTTTTAATTTTATTGATTTGTTCCCAAGATATAACAGGAGATAAACATCCTCGCTCATTAAAATAAGCAAGTTAGAGATTCTTTCTGATTGTTGTGAGTTGTATATCAATATGATCTAGAGAAATCTGAGTGTGGGTTAAATCATTAGTAGACTGTGGCATAAGAAGAGGCAGAATTGTCCAAATTTATATTTTTGGAAGGTTTGGGGGCTATTCAGATAATGAATTCCAAATATTTCTTTATGAATGTCAACATTTTGTAGGAACCTCAGAGATAATTTCTACAAAAAATGGTTAAGAAATGATGAAATTTACAGTAGTAAGTAGTTCACTGATTATATGAAAGCAAATATTTATTACTCTCCAACAGAAATAATTGGCCTATGTCCTAGGTCCTTGAAGTCTCCATGAGTGACACGTAGACTTGTCAGAGTGTGAGAACTTACCTTGGCTGGGACCTAAGAAGGGGTTTCTGGGTAAGGCAGTAATACTTTGGAAACGTCCTAAATATCAAATTCAAGGAGCAGAGCAATAGCAGGTGCCCAAGGGAGGTGCAGCAGTTCTGCCTTAATCATCAGGTTGAGAGGAAATGCTTGGATTGATGTTCCAAGGCCCCTGATTTGGTCACCGATTTTTTTTTTGGCAGTCTACCCAACAGGGCAGTAGCTCCTAAGGGCTTTTAGTGACTCAAGTTATGCTGGGCATGGAAGAAGGAAGATGGCAGATGGTTCAGGGATGATTACTAAGGGTCCTTCTCATGCCTCTCAAATGGCTTCCACTCTGCTTCTTCATAAACCTACTAGAAGAGGAGTTTGTATGTACAGGAAACAAATAATTTTCCCACTTCTATTAAGGGACAGATTTGGGGAACAGAAAGAATGTACTTAAGCCTAGAACCAGCTGCCTCAGATGACTCAAGCAGAGATAGTCCCTGGTAAGATGATACATATCATTGTAAAATCAAGCTTGAGAAAAAATGACCAAGTTAATAACTTAGGAAAGATAGAAAAAAAAATCATGTTCTTCAAATAACATTGGACTATCTGATCCATGCAGAAAATAATAATTGGTAAACTGAACTAAAATAAAAGTACCATCATGCTTCTACTGTTAGGATCACAATCCCCTACCCTCATTTCAGGACCAGTGAAACATGAGTAACAGAAAGCAACTGTCAGATTTCTAAAGCATGGAGTTTTGTAACACTGGAGGTCAGGCCAAGGGCCAGGACTGCTTTCACATATTGGGAGGCATAGAGTACCATGAAGGAGAGAATTGGAGGTACCACATAAGGTGAGGAAACAAGATGAGGTGAAGGAAGTAGAATGTGGAAGCTGAACAAAAAAGGGAAAAGGTGAGAGTCAGGTGCCATCACTTGTAAAAGAACTGCTATAACCCCTGACAGAGTTCAGTGTACTTTTTTGAGAGTTTGGGAAATATCTAGGTGAGTTGTCACTTCCTTATTAGCTGGCTGAGGATGTACTGACAATATCACTGTGACATGGTTAGTTAAGTGGAACACAAACAGGCAGACATATCCCCTAGCACAAAATTATCTTAAAGATAATTTTCTATAACTTTTCTCCCTCCCAAGGCAGCACTAGACATTAGCTCAAGAACAACATGTAGTATCCCTTGCTACAGTCAAATATATGTGTTTGCAGATTGTTCTGCTTGAGCTAAGCAGAGATCAGTGCAGCTTTTTGCCTATTTCTCTTAAGCAGTTCAACTTTTGAGAAGATAATGTAGAATTTGCACATGTCTAGCAACTTGGCACATGTCTGGATGAGCACATGTGTAGGGCTTGGGAAAGAGAAGGCAGGACTAGGTTTCCTAACATCTATTACTTAAATGTGACAGCTCCTTCAAAAGGGAGAAGATTACATTCTAGATGTAAGTGTGGTCCAAGCATTTTGTGTTGCTCGCTACCACATTGCTTTGACTCCTTCCTGTGACACAGTAATACCCAGGAAGAGTAGCTGCCCTCGTAGTTAATACAATGGTCTCCATTTTATATAAAGTGATTTGGGAAGCACAGAAACTTAGCATCATTGCACACAAAACCAAGGGTAAAATAATTATCATCTGAGGAAACTGATGCTCAAAAACAATGGTGTGTTCTGTGCATATTCAAAACCATGAATGGATCAATTAAGACATAATTTTTCAAAAATATTTAATATACATTTTAAAATATAAATACATTTATTCAAGTAACAAATAGAATCTAAACAGTAGAAGAATATCCAGGTAACTTTATAAAAGGAAGTTATAAAAACACTAATAAAGTTTTAATGTATGTTTACCTTGTATAAAATAAATATTACTAAATTGACTTTGGTTTCTTCTTAGAGTCTGAATGAATCAGAATATCCCATTTAGTGCTTTCTCTCATCTTGTTGTATGTTGAGTGGACATAAAGAAACCCTTAGTGACTGACTGCTTTTTAGTACGCTGAAAATACTTACCTGTTCTTCTCAAATTCTATTCCTAACCTCAATCCACCCACCCTATCCTGACCCTCACCTGCACAGTGCTAATACCGGGTACATTAATAGAATAGCTATTGTTAACAAACATTTGTTTATAGCCTCCACCAGCCATTCTGAACACTCTGCTGTTATTCTTTTCACCAGCTTGTGAGGTTCAGAGCATTGCCTTCAATCTACACTGTACACAAGCACCAAACCAGCCTCAATGCTAAGGTGGTGGATCTAAACCTAAAGGAATGAGGTATGGAAGAAGAAGCCGGAGCTCTCAGGAAATTAAGAGCTGAGGGAAATTGCCCTGGACAAGATTACTTAGCAAGGGGCTTCCCTATTTTCCTTTCCAGAGCACATGCACAAAAGGGCATTCTCTGAGACTTGTCCATTTTCTGTTTTCTTGAGAAACTCTGAACTGAATGTCACAGTAGGTTGTAATGGTCTTAAGATCCTGCAGACCTAATTTCTGAAAACTGCCATTCCATTTTCTCCTTCTGAGAAGGATGCCCCAGGAAGTTATTTTCACTCTTAAATTTTCCTTGAAACAAAGAGAATTAGCTTGCTGTTAAAAACAAATTCACTAAGTGTTCCACTCTCCTCTATGCAGTGCATGACCTAAGGATAGAACAAATTCTTGCCCTCAAGGATCTTACAATCTCTCTCAAAACACTGGATGTGCATTAGCATTTTAATAGTGCAATAATTCTGTGATGTTGTTAGAAATACTTTATTTAAATGGGCACAACAGCTACATTTTATTCTAATGAAGACTCATTGGCAATATGGATTAGCATTTGCCAGAGGGAAGTGGCTATTAACCTTGATATATGTGAATACATCCACATGTAGTGGGCATATCTCTAAACAGAGTACATTTTCTAAGGTATAACATGGGGGAAGGAGTGTAGGGAGTAAGGAGAAACCTCATCCATGCTCTATTTACTATAGTTGGTATATTTGAAACCAGAGGAAAGTGAAGAGGTCATTGTAGACCCCAGGCATAGGTGGATGTAACAACTCTTGTTAAAACTCTGCTGTTCAATATTAGAAGAAAATGGTCTTTTTCTTTAATTTGCAGCTTACTAACATTAAATACTAGGTAAGGAAATGTTGAGAGTCAATCAATATCTAGTAAATTTTTTCTTGAAACAGCCAGTTGTATGGCATAAAAGCACTAATCTTCATGTTGTTTTCTGAAAATGATACTACCACTACTACTACTACTAGGTACAATTTATAGGATTATTAAAATTCATTTGGCATTTCTATGAGAGAGTCCATTTAATTCTCACAACTACTCTAAGGTATGTATTACTATTGCCCAAGATTTCACATTTTGTACATAACCCACTGGATCCAAGATTCTTTCTTAGTTGTGTAAAACTCAACGTTTCTACTCTCCTACTTAAGGTTAATATCAGTCCTAGTGTCACTAAAATAGTCTCCTATACACATAAACAGAGCTGCACTTATATGCATACATTTGAGAACCTCACAAATATAAATGTTGATAAAACATATAAGCTCTCACTGCTACAACCTCCATAAAAACACTATTATGCACAAAATTTGAAAATCAAGATTAACAATATGACACAGAGATATTAAACCAGCAAGTAATAGAAGATTCCTTTCTCCGAGATGCTGATTCTGAGACTTTATGCCTCTATGATTTATCCCAGATTTAGAAACAATGACAGCACTGGAACAAAGCTCATCCATTTTGGAATACTATATCTCTAGCTGAACCTTCCAATCCCCTTGACACTACCTCAGGTTTCAATGATGGAGTTCTTTTGTTTGTTGTTTCTCTCCTTGTCTTTCTTATTTTTACATGCTTTGATGTCTCTAATCCTACTGATCCATGCAGGTGACCAAACTTTCATCCGTAATCTGTAGCATTCAAATTAAAGGAAGGGTTTATAGATTCTAGGATTTTCTGAGCACCTCAAATAAATCCTTCCTAGGCCCCTCATGAATGGATAAAACCATGAGCAGAGGATGAAGTTAAATTGATCCCAATCAATGTACCACAAAGCATCAAATTGTATTCAGTGCCAGTCAACAAACAAACAGAGATCTGTTTTTTCCATTTTTAAAATATAATTTTTATTATGCTTTCCTTTTTATCCTAGTGCTACTTGATCACAAGTTCATTTTTCCCAGCAGATATAAGATTCACAGGAGTAATTTGTCCTTTATTTGGTGATAAACAGCTCTTAGATTTGGACAGAATTCAGTTTCTTGTTGCTCCCTTCAACTGCAGACTTCTGAAATGCTACACTCTGGTCTGTGTTACATTAAGAACAAATATCTCTTTTTCATAGAAAAATTCTATACCTCTTTAAAGAAAACATATAGGATGGAAATAACTGCATTTTTTTCCCAGTCACATTAAACAGAAAGGTTAAGCTCCTACTGACAGGAAAGATGTATTTGCAAGTGATTAGTTATATTTCTATCATAGTGCTTGTCTGTGTTCTTCCTTTGATGTTTAAGCAAAGCTCTTGAACATGCTGGGTTGTATGCTCTGATGTTGATTTATAGGTAGAACTGAATTCCAAATACTAAGCCAGTAGGTAGGCTTTAATAAAAAGCACAGACTTTCTCCCTGCTGGTTAGTGTGTGACTAAGCGATGTTGTTCTAGGGCCTCAATCTGTCAAGACAGGTGTACAATGACGGAGTCCTTCAGGCACAAAGACCTGAGCTATCCGCAGAGGGCCACATTCTGCTGTACGGGATTGCCATATTTTAAACCCTTAGAAGAAAAATAAACTATGTTAAAAAACCAAACAAAACAAAACTGTTTTCTGTTCAACAACGATGTTGACACACCCTCAGTTAGAAGTAAGATGTACCTAGGAGGGAGAAAATAAAAGTAATCAGGCAGTCACATGGCAGACCGGATTAGGGCTAGTGCCAGTCCTAAAGCAAGCACATCAGAAGGAATGGTAGAGCATCTTCCACAGGCTGATCTATGCTTAACCGACTGACGTCTCTCACAGAGCTGGAAGATGGGGATTCAGGCAGCATCTTGGGAAGCTCAATGAAGCTATCTGGTTGGGCCACAAAAGGAGAAAAAAATAATGCAATAGAGAGATTTGGTTAAATTAACAGAAGCATCCCCATCTGGCCAAGCTCAGGGAGGTGTGGATTAATATAGTCATAAAATGAGGGCATAAATAACACCTCATTCTGCTGACTTCATGATCTTAACACACTTGAAATGCACAGAACCACACTACCATCTGAAGAGAGAGAGAGATGCAGCTCACTATTTATTATTTCCAGAAGTGCTTCATTTCATCAAGATATTTTGCAATATATTTTCCAAATAATAGATTGAAATATCTACTTTACATCCAGTTTATTTTGGGACTCTCCAGCTGCAAGCCCAGAAATGTAGTGAATATAAGCTTTATGAAGCCAGAGAATAGATCTTAAAAGCAAGAAGTAAGTAAGCAAGCAAGCAAACAATCTAACAACACTAGCAAGTATTGTTTTTGTAAAACGAAAAAAAAAACTATGTTGTATAAAATATGTAAAATATAGAAAATGTACAAACACCACCACTAGCCAAAGTTAGCCACTTCTTCATTTCTTTCCAAATCTTCTTCCATCATTTTCATAGGAAATTGTCAATATATACAGTATACATATATATATGCATGTGTGTGAATTTATATTCACAAACACAAGGTATATGTTGCTTTGCATTTTCCTTCGTGCATTTAACTTTTTATTATAAATGCATTTCATGAAAAAAATCATTTAGAACTTCATTTTAGTAGTGAAAGATTCCTGGTAATTGAAAGTATAGATTTTTCTCCAATTCTTTATTATTATAAACACATAATATCTTGAATAGAGTGGATTTAAATAAACATTTGCTTTCTGAACTAGTGAATACATGAAACTAGGCATTCTAAGTTTATACTCATTTTTCTCACTGCCCAACTTTCCCTTTAAACATACTTAATCTATTTTTCCCCAGGTAATATTACACTAACAACAGGGAATTTTGAATCTGGACTCAAAATTATAATTTTTTCTTTTCTCCTAATTTTCGCTAAGAATTTTATACCAACTTGTATACTAACTCATACTCTTCTTATAAGTGAACCTTAAGAGTTAGAAGAACTTGCATATAACCTTGTCTTCACTCAAAGAGGTGAAGAAATACTATAAAAATCTAAGGACCACAGGGTACTCTAATAAAGCCTTCCTAAAATTGGCATTTGATACCCACATATCTTTAACCAACACATTTTCATAATTTTTGATTGAATGTATATCCAAACTTAGTTACTAATTCCATAATGAAATAAAAGCATTTATTATTTATATCTACTTTTCTATATATAAAATGTATATGACCATTTGGCCAAAATTACACTTGGTTACCTACTTACATATGTTTTAACTCTTTATTAATTAGTGATACTTTCTTTTTCTTAGTTATTTGTATACCCTAATAAGGGAGTCAATAAACTATGGCTCACAGGCTAAATCCAACCTGCATTTGTATGGTGACCCTCGAGCCAAAAATGTTTCTCTTTCTTACATTTTGGAAGTATTATAAAAAGAAACAAAAAGGAATATACAATACAGACCATATGTGGCCTATAGATCCTAAAATATTTACTGTCTAGCCCTTGACAGAATAAGAGTGCTAACCCCTGCTCTAATTCCACCAAAAATCTAGGCTAACACTAGATTCTCCAAAGTGATTCTTAGAAACATCAGTTGACTGGTATTAATGGTGTTGGCAGGAGAGAGAGATGGGTGTGGCATCTTGTAGTCAAATAAGTTAGGAAACCCTGAGTTAAACAAAAGTCAACCCATTTTGTTATTGTAGTATGTCTCAGTTTTTTAGTATGCTAATATGCATTTTGAATTTCTGAAAGTAAGAAGAATATGCAGCAAAATGTTTTGTTTCTCCACCTTACTGCTATGGAAGCTTTGTTTTATAGAGGTAGTACTCTATGAAAATTTGCTTTGACACATTACTTGAAAATAAGGAGGAAATGATATCAAAGCTTAAAGGACAGTATGATAAATTTATTTTTAGCACACTGTTAGGTTCTCATTATATTAATACTATTTTTTCTGGATTAATTAGGTTACCATATTTTCATGATAATATTATAGTTATATCTGCACATGAAAAATAAACATCTAATTCAGAATTTATTCAGGTTTTCCAGGGTCATTTTTCTTTTAACTTCGACTTTCTGATATTGATGCTCAAAATTTGAGACAAGGGTGGGGATGAGAGGACAGAAATATGTTGGCTAATAAAAACAATTGCTTTTTTAAAAATTATAAGTCAGCTTTTACCCATTGTTACAGTTAATACTTTAACTGTCTGGTTTCAGCCTTCATTAATAGCTCTGTGAGGGGAAAATCTACACGCAAAAGCATAGAAAATTTTACTGCAACTAAAAGATGTAACTGATGAAGTGTCAGCTTTTCCAGTTCTCCGTTGTCTGCTATGTATCTGTATCTTGAATGAATATTTTCTATTTATCAGCTCTGTTTATAAACTATTGACCTTCAGACCCCACACCTACTATCAGACTCCCTAAGTAGTGAGCTGCTGTAATTACTGCATATTACATTTGTCTATCTACACATGACTATTAATGTGTACACGGTCATATTTTGTTTCACCCTTGACATAAACATCAGAACACTTTTGGTAAACTATATAAACTTATAGATAGAATGCATACAAAACCAACATTAAAAAGTTGTTCAATAATTTCCCTTAAAGATTTTTAAAAACAGACTCTGTGACCATTAACTTCTGACTTGTTAGTATTTAATATTCATCAAGTCAGGGGGTTATACTAGAGGATATCTAGAATCTGTCCCAGAACTGTGATTACAGAATGTTCTTGGCACCTGTTCTATGTGATTAAATACACTACATTTAACCTAATCTTCCATATATTCTTCTACTTTCACAGACCTTAGCACAGTCTTTTAAAAGTTCCCCAAATTCCAGTATTCAAAAGAAAAAAAAATTTCTATTTTTAGGGTAAGGAGATGGTATTTAACATCATTTTCATTGCCCAACTATTTTAACAGCCTTTTCAACCTCCTGTTTTGATGTGAGCTCAGAAATCTTCAATAATAAGGCTCAAAAAATTACTTTGCACAATGTCCCAAAATAGCTTGAAAGAGAAAAACAAAAGGTAGAAAGGAAAATTAAATAATCAAAATTATCCTTGAGTTCATCCAACCAATTTGACAATTATTTCACTGAAAAAGGAAACCCAATTGTTTTTAATATCCTCTGTAATATCCCACCCAATGCTACAAAAGTCCATTGAGTCAAGACTGTAAAACGATTAATACATAAAATTATGTAAACATGGATTTAATGTTCTAATTAAATAATTATAACATTGTGTTTTTGAAGTTCCATTAAAGACCTAGGTAAATAATCTCTGGATCTAATATTTTTGGTTGCTAAAAGAATTCACTAACTAAAAAGTGACTTCATCACTGGTAATAAGTTGGACGTTTAATCTCACTAACTAGAATGGCTTCAACTACAGGAGGCTATAATTATATCCCCATTGAAGAACTTTTTCATCTAGACTCATATATCCAACTCATTCACCTCAAATTCATGATCTTAGCTCCCTGTTTACCAGCGGCATGATCTCTATGAAGTTACTTATCTCTTCAAAGATAAGGGGGGAACAATGGTGCTTACCTCATAGATTACTTGGAAGTATTAAATGTAAAAGTCCATATAAGCATGCCTGTCATATCCTTACCACTCAATATATATATATGTATTTTTTTTTTTTTTTGGTGGTGTTATCATCAACAGCTTCCCTTACTCTTTCTCTTAAGGTCTCTCTTGTGGTAAATACCTACATGATGTATCCCATCCCTCAAATTAGAAATTTAGGATTTGATTCTGTTTCTTCTTTATTTTCTAATCTGTCACCAAGTCTGATCCATCCTATAGGCTACATATAACTAGACTACCTTCTTTCTCTGATTTTCTATTGTTACTACAGACTCTCATAATTTTCCACTGGATTTCACAATGATATCCAGATATTACTCCAACCATCTACCTCACCTCCCTCCAGGACAACTTCCACTCTGTTCCTTCAGTAATATGTGTAAAACTCATGGCTGATCCCTAGCTTAAACTTTTACAGCTCCTTGATGACTATAAAATAAAAACTTCAGCCCATCATACAAGGCTTTTCATGATCCAGCTCTTGCTACAAGACTTCTTTTTCACCATGCTCCAGGAATGCCAACTCCTTATGCTTTCTACAATATACTATACTATTCATTCATTAAACATTAAAATTACTCCTTTAAGAAAAATCTTCCTCTACCCCTGGGCATTCTTTATATTTCACATCTCAGCTTAAATTTCTCTCTATCAAGCCATCAAAGACACTCTTAATTTCACTCTCTCTTTTGTAACCCAGAGAAAGTGGATTGATCTACACTTTGTAGAAATGCTAAACTTTATAAATACATTTAGTATAGTGATTTTCACATTTTTCAAAAATAATACATTTTGTGTCTGCTTTTTCTTAAATCCCTTGATAAAACATATCAATAAAGTCTAGATCCATATCTAACACATAGAAGGGAAACATAGTATTCTGTAAATAGACTATGAGAGAAAACATGTTTGGTTTAAAAGTTTTGTCTTAATAGTTCCATACATATACACAGGTAATTTTCCTTTTCTCATTTCTTCTAATAAAAATTTATCCTTGTATTATTCCTTGAAAAGTCATTTTTTATGGTATTCAACTGGAACATTATCCAATTTTACTGAGATTTGGGGTTACCTTATATCTCTTGTTTCTAACCCCACGCTAGATTCATTCTTTTCCTTTGCTGCTCTATATATACAAGGAATTTTTGCAAGTAACTGGCCTACATGATTTTGGGGACAAGTTAGGCAAGCCCAAAATTCACAGCACAGGCTGTTAAGAAGTGCAGGCTGGAAACTCAGGGAGGAGCTGATACTACAGTCTATAGGCAGAATGCCTACTTCCTTAGGAAAACCTCCTTCTGTTCTAAGGCTTTTCAGTTGATTGGATCAAGCCCACACAGCCTGTGAAGGAAAACCTCTTTTACCTAAAGTCAACCAATTATGGATGTAAATAACATTTACAAGCTACTTTCACGGCAACACCTCAACTAGTGCTTGATTGAATAACTGGATACTACAGCCTAGTCAAGTTCACACATAAAACTGACCATCACAATAGGCAACCCTTTTTTCAGAATTCCACAAGCCAGAATTTCATTCCAAGACTTTTTTAAAAAAGGAAACATGCAAGTCTAACACCTCATTAAATATCAATAATACTTATAGTTTAAAATCATATAATAACACTATTCATTTATGTCCACTTTATAATTCCAGACTTGCTAACTGAATTTGTATTTACATCAGATATTCTGTAGAAGTTGGTGTATGACTTCTTTCTTCTTCTGGCCTGATGTGGTGTGAAGGGAGCTTCTTTTTTTATTAACGTCATAAAAATAATAACATTGATAGAGAGGAAGAATGAGGATAAGCAGCAAATTAAGGACACCGCCTAATTAAATGATGACTGTTTGTATGCTCTCCTCAACAATTCAGGGCCATGAAGATACGGATGAGAAAGAGACTGCTTGCCCAAAATAATAAAACATATTTGGGGATAAGGAAAATGCCATTTTCTCCCTTTTTGTTTTTAAGATTAAATCCTTATATTATTTATACCAAATAACTCATTCTAATATTATTAACATGGTTGTCACAAATATTTTTTAATACAGAGAGAAAATTTTACTTTAGGATTTGATGATAATCTAATTTATGTTTCTGCTTCTCATAAGAACAGCCAAGGAGACAGATCCACCCCAGTAATATTATTGTCCACAATTCTTTAGCTTATTGAAATGACATTGGCTTTTTAATTTTTATAAATTAATTGTGCTATTTTCACAAATTTCACTTAAATTCATAATAAAGCATACCTACCAGTCTTTTTTATATCAAAAACTTCCCATTTATTTTTCAATCCAAAATCAGTCTTACATCAAAGTTAATTTTAAAATCCCAAGTTCAGAACTAGTATTTTCTCACTTCTTTCTGACATTACCAGGGTAGTATTTTCCTCTGTCAATTCTGAAATATGAAATGAGAAATCTGCTTTTATTAATCTAGTTAGAGGAATGAACTTCAGACTTCTAAAATGCAGGAAAGAAATTGAGTCAGGCAGGAAAAAAAATAATGAGAAAGTTAGGATGCCTTAGTGAGCAGGCAGAGTCATTTTATGTAGAGGTTTCCCTCCAGCAACTAAATCGAGCCCAAACAAGCCTATTTCTCTGAAACTTGCTTTACCCGCCATTCCGTCACAAAATACATTGTAATAATATCATAAAACAGCTTGAGACGAAGAAAGATTCTGATTGACTGTTCAACATTCCAAAAGGGTAGATTAATATCTGTGAATCTCACAGCTGAAGCATTTTAATGCAAACTTGCAGTTTGTGGGAATTGAATCTGTCCGCCAAAATCATTTATTTATATATAGAAAATGGGGGCGAATAGACATTTCATAATAGCAGTGAGTCCAGGGGATGCTGTTATCATGAGCTAATCACATCCCATGGGCATGATAGCACTCAGCTGTGTCCCCTGTCTTGTATTGCTCCAGAGGAATGATTATCTCATGATAATAACCCTTATCGTGGCTTAGTGGGTAATAAAAAATATATACTTTCTTCCTAAGTTCTTGGGTATTTATTCATCAGCTAACTTTTTCCCTCTTGAGTTCTGGTCATATGTTACTTCCTGCTTAGAAAATACAAAAGGAAATTCTATGTTCTGATAATATTTTCTGTCAGCAAAGCGCAAAAAAAAAAACCCCAAAAGTGTGACTGTATTGATCTAACTATAAAAGAGCAACATTGCAGACAAGCCCTGATCTCCTAAGACCCATGCGTGGAAGATCCATACTTGCATTGAAATTTGGTAGGATGTCTAGACTGGCTAATCCACTTGGACAAACAAATGCATTCTGTAGCATAGAAACAATAAAAGTAAATGGATGCTTATACAGTACCATACTAGTTTTTGTGCTATAACACACAACTATCCAACATGTACATTTAATTGGGGCTTACACACCATACAACTTATAATGTAGTTGTCCCACTTAGACAAAACATCTTACCCATGACCCTCACACTGCCAAACTGCCAGGTACGTCAACTGAGATTCAAAGTAATGCCAGTCAAAACAGTAAGAATTCCTGTGCTTTCTTTGAGTATTTGCAGTTTAGGATGCAAAGGCAACAGGAATGCTGAGGCAAAGTCATGAAGAAACAGAAAATAGAAAAGGAATTAGAGCAAAAACAGTTGGGAAGAAGTGAAGTGGAACACATTTATGAATTACAACACATTTCTACTTATTTATTTGTTGTCTACATGATAAGCCCAACATTCTTTAATCTGCTACAGTTACGAATAAGGACTTATCTACACTTTTTTTAGAATTTCTAATTTGTATTCTTAACACAAAGCTTTCTATGAAAAGCACACTATTTATAAGGTGCACTTCTTTTTATACACTAAGACCAATTTATAACAATATGCAATATTCAATGTTTAAAAAATTAAGGGCAGATCCAGTGAAATAGTAAGTGCCCTGTTAAACACAGTAGAAACAATCTGAATGAATCAATTGAAAAAATTAATTGTTGTGTATATTTTTAGTAACAGATAATTAAATATGTGGGAATAATATTGATAAATCTTGATGCATGAAATGTTCATTCTGTAGAAGATATAAAACTCCACAGACCATATTACACACATTCACATACGAAGACAGAGATTGTAGTGTATGATGGGGTAAAAGAAAGAGCAAGAGGCTGCTTCTATCCTCTGTTCCGCTATCAATAGGGCAAACGAAGTGGATAAATCACTTCATCTTTCCATTCATCAGTTTCATTTTTCTATTAAACTAATAGTTTAGATAAGATAGGTTCTCATGCTCTGTCCAACTCTGACTTTCTAGCAACATATTATATAATTATATATGGATCTCACTTCATTTCATTTCACAGTTCACTATAAACAATAATGGAAACCAAAAACACAACATAAACCTAAGGCCAAGGGCAGAGAGAAGAAAGAATACAGACATGAAGAACACCTTAGTCTATGTCAAGAAGTTGCTAATCTGCAAGTTGATCAGTTCCATTAAATGTTAATAGTTAGTTCTTCTGTGAAAAAATGTGAAATGCCATGTTAAAATTGTTCCTCAATCTTAAAAAGATTCCAAATTGTTAGTTCAGGAAAATATCAGTATCTTATTACTGATATTTTACATAGATGGCTGGAAATATTCTCACATAATATAAAAAACAAATCAGCTGCTTTCAACTCAAGATGGCAGGATGGTGATTTGTGTACTGATAATTATTCTTTCTACCTCCCAAACTCTCCATAAAATTGATTGGAAAGAAAATAATATAGAATTGAATGAACAATTATATTTATTCAGTTGGTCTAAAATGTATTCGATCAGTAAATTCAGAAGAGACTGGTAAAATCTATAAGATTAAAGATGATAGGCCACTGAGTATATATTGTGAGTAAAAGAAGGAGGTAATCCAGTTCAATTGACATTCTAGCAAAAGTAAAGGGAATTTACTGGAGTGTTGACCATACCAATAACTTCCTGGTCATGCCCATTATACAAATATCTATCATGTTGTTGGTTTTGTAAAGTCACATGCAAAAACATAAAGAATAATTAGGGGTGAATGTCATGAAGTCTAACTAGCTCCATCCTAAGGTATATCAAAAGAATATTTTGGAAGTGGATGAGGGATAAAACAAAAGGGGACAGAATTCATTTAAACTAAAAAGTAAATAAAGGGATTCTGGGGAGATGGTAGTGTGTCAGCATAGTGTGTTGATCTCTCCAAATCCCTCTTTAAAACTAACGAAGCAATAAAATAGCAAAAGGTAAAACACAAGACAATATTTAAAACAAAATTGGGGTGAGGAGAGAATAAAAACACCTCAACCACATAGTATGACATCCCTGTAGGGAAGAAGGAAATAATGGGGGCAGAGACTGATGAACTGGAGAATAAGAGAACCACTAAACTGCCAACAGGTATTAACTGGATAGCAGTCTGAGCAATCTGAGAACAGCAGCTAGAACTAAGTAATTTTGAAAGATTACATTGTATACATGATAGTATTAACCTAGAAGAACACATAAACATATTCCAGCAAAATTACTAAATTTTTTAAAGAAAAAAGTTTCTTTGTGCATTTAGATAATAATTACATGATTTATAAGCAATTTTCCCTCTCATACAAGAGGTGTGTGTAAAGTGTCCATCATAAGGAGGCCACAAGGGATTGGTGCAGTCAAGCCCCTGTGAACTCTCAAAATTTATGAGTCAGTTCTCCATTACAGACAGAGACCCACAGTAAGGAGGAACTTCTGGGTGTGGAATCAAATTGAGCATAGAAAGAATTATAGAAAGAAAGAGAAGGTCATGGTTAAAGTGGAGGGAAACAGAGTCAGGAAATAAATAACTAAAGATGGAGTTCTATGAAGTTGGGAAAGTTTCCCCTAAATTCCTTCATTTTAGGAACCCACCAAATCTAATTCTATAAAAAAATGAGCACAGAAATTGATCAAAGTTAAGTTCCATACAGATTTATATTAAAAAAAAAGAGGAAGAAAAAGCAAACCAACATTCTAACAGAAAATGAAAGTATACCAGTGAGATTTGCTTATAAAACAGAACAATACTATTCCCCAAAAAAGATGAAAAAGCTTAATGAAATGGTAAAGAACACAAAAAAGCAATATAAATCAGAATTAGGGAAATTTTAAAAAGAGAATAAATAGCAAATAAATAGCATTTCAGAAAGAAAGAAATACAACAGACAACATTTAAAGGGAAATAGAAGGTAAAAAGATTGAAATTCAAAAAAAAAGAAAAAAGGAGAAATAATAAACAGAATTTAAGAGTAAGTGACAATATTAAGCGTAGGCAAAAAAACCCAGAACATACACATAAAGAAAAAACCAAAGAAAGATAACAAACAAAAACAAAAATACTAAAATTTATAATTCAAGTTGTATTCCCTGACATAATAAAAATATTTAAAAGTAAATTTTGAAAGATTACATTGTATACATGATAGTATTGACCTAGAAGAACACATAAACATATTCCAGCAAAATTACTAAATTTTTTAAAGAAAAAAGTTTCTTTGTGCATTTAGATAATAATTACATGATTTATAAGGAAAAGAAAATTAAAATATCATCAAATGTTTCAAAATTTTATCTGAGAAGAAAATTGATTAACATATTAAAATATTCAAAAAATGAAGGGTGGCAAGAGGATTTTATACCCAGTAAAGCAGATTTTTTAAGTATAAAAGGGGCACAGACAAACTACTATTAGGATGTAAAAACTCAGGGAACTCACATTATTCTTGATGAATACACTAGAGAAAGTACTTCAGACAACCAGGCAATTAGAGAGACATCAACATAGGACTAGCCGTGAGCATTAAATATAGTTACTTGTAAAAGTAGAGCTACAGCTACGTAAGGGCTAAGAGGGTAAGAGTATGGTGTGAAATGACTACAGCTCTGACAGTCAGATATAGTAAAACTAAAAAATACTGGGAAGAATGGGAAGAACATAAGGAAAAAGTTTGTGCTTTCAGTAACCATATTGGTGGTAGTACTATATTCGTTATTCTGAGATATTTGCATAAACAATATGAGATGGAACAATGAGTAATTATGGAATATTCTAATCTTATCCTCTCCCTGTACTTGAAAACCAAGATTCTTAGTGTGGAAGAAAGACGATACAAATGTAGTAGAGAAAAAGATCCATAGTCCTGAATTTGGATTGAAAGTAACAGTATCAATATGAAATAAAGGACTTCTTAGAGAAAAGGTTGATTTCCAGTCTGGGAACCACACGTACAGTTTGAGCCTGGAACATATTATCCTATCAGATAGTAAGGACTCTATTGATGACACTTGGAGAACTTAGGGTACAACTTGAAAAAGGCTCCTACGACCAAATGTGGGAAATCTTGAGCTTCAGTATTGATAAAAATTGAAATAGATTGAAATCCACCAAAATGTTTAAATACAAGCTCATAACATACATTTTTTAAAATGGTCACCTTTGGAGAATGATAGAGAATAAGTTTATTATCTTGAAGACTGGAAAATGAATGAAAATAATTAATTGTCAATTTTGTCTTTCCTAATTAAACTCTAATAAATAGTATCTAAGAAAAAGTATGCCTTTGTAGAAGTATTCTTAATAATGAAGGAAAAAATAAATGATAGGATTGGAATATCACCATTTTTAATCACCAACGAATAGATATAGATATTAAGAATCAATGGTTGTCAACATCATAAAAAAAGAGAGAGAAATTCAGACCCCTTGTCACTTCTATAGTTTTGCAAAATGTCAGCTACAGTTGTTCCCAAGATATGGAACAGAAGTCTGATCCAGTTTCAAGATCCCATTGCCAATGTGCTAAAAATGCAGGGAGAGAAGAATATGTTAAACAGTATTATCCAGATTATGGAAATCTCTATAGGAAAATCAACATGGGTTTCAACAAGTAAAATAAAGGGTTGGATAGGAAACCTAAGATTAAAAGAGAATTAAAAGATACCAAATTTAAAAAGAAATGGTCATAACTATTAATATAATACATGCGGAGACACATTTTGATAATAAAATTATTTTACAAATGCAAACAAGTAAGTACTATATAAGTGGGTATAATGGTTGCCTACAGGAGAAGGTAGAGGTTTGTGATTGAGATGGGGCACAGAAACTGTTCTTGTTGGGTGGATTACAAAGTTCTATTACTTGACTTAATGATGTTTACAAGGGTATTTAACTTATAATAATTCATTAGACCATATATTTGTTTGGTGTGTTTTTCTGAATCTGCTTTATTTTGCAATAAAAATGTAGTAAGTATGAATGATGAAGAAATAGAAAATCTAAAAAGGTTAATAAGAAATAAGGAGGTTGAATTAGTAATCAAAAACCTTTCAACAAAGAAAAGCCCCAGGCCAGATGGCTTCACTGGTGCATTCTACCAAATATTTAAAGAAGAATTAATGCCAAACTTCTTAAACTCTTCCAGAATATTAAAGAGGAAAGAATGCTTCCCAACTCATTTTATGAGGCTGGCATTACCCTAATACCAAAGCCAGACAAGGACTCTACAAGAAAAGGAAATTACAAGACAATATTCCTGAGAGAAGTAGATGTGAAAACCCTCAACAAAATAACAAGAAACCTAATCATCACATTAAATAAATCAAACACCATCATCATAGATTTATCCCTGGAATGCAAGGGTGGTTCAACATATGCAAATCATTAAATGTGATACACTACATCAACAGAATGAAGGATAAAAATCTTATGATCATCTCAATAGATTCAGAAAAAACATTTGACAAAATACAACATCATTTCATGATAAAAATGCTCCATAAATTAGGTATAGAAGGAATGTACCTCAACATGATAAAGGATATAAATGACAAGCCCACATCCAACATCATATTCAATGGTGAAAAACTGAAAGCTTTTCCTGTAAGATCAGGAACAGGATAAGGAAACACACTCTCACCACTTCTATTCAACATAATACTAGAAGTCCTAATCAGAGCAATTAGTGCAGAAAAAGAAAGACAAGCCATCCAAATTGGAAAGAAAAAAGTAAAATTGTTTCTTTTTGCAGATGGCCTGATTATATATATAGAAAATCCTAAAGACTCCACCAAAACAACTGTTAGACCCAATAAATGAATTCAGTAAAGTTGTAGGACACAAAATTAACATACAAAAGTAGTTGCATTTCTATGCACCAGCAATAAACTATACAATAAAGAAATTATTAAAACAATCCAATTTGCAATATCATCAAAAAATACAATACTTAGGAATAAATTTAACCAAAGAAGTGAAGATTTGTATACTTACAACTATAAAACATTGATTAAAGAAATTGAGGAAGACACAAATACATAGAAAGATATTCTGTGTTTATGGATTAAAAGAATTAATATTGTTAAAATGTCCATAGTACCCAAAACAATCTACAAATTCAATGTAATCCCTACCAAAATTCCAGGGGCATTTTTCAAAGAAGTAGAAAGAGCAATCCTAAAATTCATATGGAACTCCAATAGTATAGCCAAAGCAATCTTGAGATAAAAAAAAAAAAAAAAGAAAAGCTGGAGGCATCATACTTCCTAACTTTAAACTATATTACAAAGCTATGGTAATCAAAACAGTATGGTACTTGCATAAAAACAGACACTTAGACCAGTGGAACAGAATAGAGAGCACAGAATAAACTCACACATATACAGTATACTCATCTTTGACAAGGGTGCCAAGAATACACAATGGGGAAAAGATGGTATCTTCAATAAATGGTATTAATAAACTGGATATCTGCATGCAAAAGAATGAAATTGGATCCTTATTTACACCATACACAAAAGTCAACTCAAAATAAATTAAAGACTTAAGCATAAGACCTGAAACCATAAAACACCTAGAAGAAAACAGAGGAAAAACTTCCTTGACGTTGATTGATTTTGTCAACGATTTCTTTTGATATGACACCAAAAGCACAGGTAACAAAAGCAAAAATAAATGAGACTACATCAAACGAAAAAAGCTTCTGTACAGCAAGGGAAACAATCAATAAAATGAAAAGACAACTTATAGAATGAGAGAAAATATTTGCAAACCATATATCTGGTAAGGGATTAATATCCAAAACATATAGGCAATGCATAGAACTCAATAGCACAAAAACAAATACTATGATTAAAAAATGGGCAAAAAGACTTAAATATACATTTTTTCCAAGGAAGGATACTAATGGGCAACCGGTATATGAAAACGTGCTCCACATAACTAATTATCAAGGAAATGTAAATTAAACACATAATGAGATTTAACCTAACACCTGTTAGGATGGCTGTTATTAAAAAAAACACACACAAATGTTGGCAAAGATGTGGAGAAAAGAGAATCCTTGTACACTGTTGGTTGCCATGTAAATTGGTACAACCATTATGGAAGACACAATGGAGG
This sequence comes from Daubentonia madagascariensis, assembly GCA_023783475.1. Taxonomy (NCBI): domain Eukaryota; kingdom Metazoa; phylum Chordata; class Mammalia; order Primates; family Daubentoniidae; genus Daubentonia; species Daubentonia madagascariensis. Next base: position 5,038,974 of record JAKFHU010002080.1, read on the forward strand.
TATGGAGATCCCCCTAAAAAATTGAAAATAGAACTACCATAAGACCCAGCAATCCTACTTCTAGGTATTTATCCAAAGTAATTGAAACCAGGATTTCAGAGAAATTCCTGCATTCCCATGTTCATTGTAGCATTATTCACAATAGCCAAGATATGGAAGTAACTTCAATGTCCATGGATGGATAAAGAAAGAAAGAAAGTGAGTTATAGGCAATGGAATGCTTTTCAGCCCTAAAAAAGAATGAAATGCTGTCATTTGTATCAACATGGTTAGACCTGGATGACATTATGCTAAGTGAAATAAGCCAGACACAGAAAGATAAATACTTTGTATGTTTTCACCCATATGAGGAATCTAAAATAGTCAAACTCATAGAAGCAGAGAGTAGAATGGTGATTACCAGAGGGTGGGGGAAGAGGCAAATTGGGTGATGTCGGCCAAAGGATAAAATGTTTCAGTGAATGGGAGATGACTGAACTCTGGAGATCTCAAGTAGAGCATGCTGACTCTAGGTAATAATACTGCACTGTATACTTGAAATTTGCTGAGAGGGTAGATCCTAAGTGTTCTTATCACACATACACAAACAAAAATATAGTAAGTAAATAAGTAAATATAGGACTGTACTCATCAATTTATATGAAATGAAAATATTTTAAAAGACACAGATAACCTAAACCAACACAAGAAGGATAAAACAGTACAACAGCTATTAAAGTAAAGGATATATGGAATACATGTAATCATCTTCAATATTAGCAAATCTAATCCAGTAATATATATAAAGTATAATATGCCATGATCAAGTGCTATTTATCACAGGAGTACAAGATCAGGTTGAAATTCAAAATTCAAAAGTGTAATTAACATATTAACAGATTTAAAAAGTAAGATCATATGAGTATCTCAACAGATACAGAAAAGAAATTTGACCAAATACAACATCGATTGTTGATGGAAACTTTCAGCATTCTGATATTATCAGAAGACATGCTTAACCTGTTAAATAAGTACTTACAAAGGACTTGTTAAGTTATAGAACATTGTGGAATGGTGAAAATCAGATTGATCTCTCCCAACCCAAGATCAGAAGCAAAGGCATGGAAGCCACCTGTTATCATTTATATTTAATATTCTACTGGAGCTCCTAAACAATGTGATAAGAAAATAAAAATAAATATTTAATAAAAGACATACATATTAGAAAGGAAGCAACAAAAATGTCAGGTTTTTCTTGCAGATCATATAAGTATAAAATTCTAAGGACATTCCAATAATCTGTTAGATCTAATAAGTGTATTTAGCAGTGGACACAGGATACAAGCTCAATATATAAAAATCAATTATATTTATATATACTTGGAATACTCAATTGTATTAATAAAATGAAGTTTAAAAATATAATCAGTAGTGTCAAAAAGCTTAAAATATTTAGGAATAAATTCACCAAAATGAAATGTGTGTAATTCTTCTAGAGTAACACAGAAAACCATTGAGAGAAATTATATGAGATCTAAATATGTAGAAAAATATCACATGTTCATGGATTAGAAACCTCAATAAGAGGGCCATTCTTCTTCAATTGATCCATGGTTTCAATACAATCCCAATCAAAACATAAGCAGACTATTTTTATAAAAATTACCAAGCAGATTCTAAAATTATTTAGAAAATACAAAGAACCCAGAATAACCAAAACCATTTTTAAAAGAAGAAAACTGAAGTAGTCTCACGACCTAATTTCAAGATTTACTATAAAGCTACAGTCATCAAAGAAGCGTAGAATTTGCATTATGATAAATATCGTATATACATCATTAGAACAAAGCAAGCAATAGAGTGCAGAAATAAACCCATCCATATAAGGTTGATTGACTTCAACAAACATGCCAATGTATTTAATGAGGGGAAAGACAACCTTTTTTAATAAATGGAGCTGGAGAATCAGGACAACCTTTTGGGAAAAAAAATGAATCTTGACCTACACCTCACACTATACATAAAAATTAATTCAAAATCAATCCTAGATCTATAGTTAAAAGCTAAAAGTATAAATTTTTAGAAGAAAATATAGGGGAAAATCTTCATAAACTTGGGTAGGTGAAGATATCTTACATAGGACACAAGACACAAACTATAAGGTAAAAAATTAATATATTTCCTCAAAATTAAAATCTTCTGCCCTTCAAAAGACACCATTGAGAAAGTGAAAAGTCAAGCCACACACTAGGAGAAATATTAGCAATGTGTATATCCACCAAAGCACTGGTATCCAGAATATATAAAAATTCCTACAACTCAATAATGTAAAAAAACCCGAAGTTTAAAAAAGTGGTCAAGAGATTTGAACGCATATTTCACAAAGACAATATAAAAATGGCAAATAAGCACCTGCAATGATGTTCAACATCACTAGTAATCAGGCATAAGGAAATTAAAACCACCATGAGATACTATTACACAAACATCAGAATGGTTAAAAATAGAGATGGACAATATCAAGTGTTTGTGAGGATATAGGGCAGCAGAAACTCTCATACTAATATAGAATGTCACGACTCCTTTTGAACACAGTTTGAAAGTTTCTTACAAAATTAAATATTCACTTACCACACAGTCCAAAAATACCATTCTTAGGTATTTAACCCAAAGAAATAAAAACATATCGTGGCACAAATATTTGTGCACAAATGTTTATAACAGATTTGTTCATTATAGCCTTAAACTGGAAACATGCCAAATGTCCATCAATAAATGAATGGAGAAACAATTTTGGTATATCCTTATGATGGAATGCTGCTTAGCAATAAAGAGTAATGAATTACTGATACATACAATGAGTCAAATCAATCTCAAAAACATTATGCTGAGGAAAAGAAGGCAGACAAAGAGAGTACATACTGTATGATTCCATCTACATTAAATTCTAGAACAGGAAACACGAATCAATAGTGACAGAAAGCAGATTGCTGATTTCCTGGGGCCAGAGTTTGGGGGATTGATGGCAAAGAGGTATGAGAAACATTTGATGGTGATAGAAATATCCTGTCGATCATACAATTAATACAATATTGATTGTGGTGATGATTCAATAGGTGCATACCTTGGTCAAAATGTATCACAGTATATATTTTAAATGGCCACATTTCATTTTGTGTAAGTTTACCTCAATACATTTTAATACATTTTAATCTGAAGAAAATTAAGAGGCCAATCAAGTAATAAGAAAACAAAAAATACTACAATGTACCTGTGCAGTTGTTAACCCCTTTGGTACTACAGTTTTCAGTGAGAGGGCCAGAATCAGCATAAATACATTAAATGAAATGATGCTGCTTCATCTGTTCTACATGAAAGCCGTTACTGGAAACTCCAAGACGAGGAGAAGGTCAAACTGATTCTCATGGTGGCTTTTGGAACTATTTTGAGTTCCTAGATGCTGCTTTTATGTCTTGCTTTGATCCTTACTGCCACCTCAGGGAAGTTCTGCACAGCGCAATAAAGTTCCTGAATAGAGGAAAAAATGAGTGAACAATTGAATAAACAACCAAGAATCATCAGACATTTGAGAAAATTTTGTCACATGTCAGAGAAAAATATGGAATTAAAAAACAGAAACAACTCTGAGCAAACAAAAATAATTCCAATTGTAATTTCAAAACAAATTTCAAGTAATATTAACATTAAAAGATACTCAGGAACATATTCCACTAACAAACATGAATAGTATACTGTGTAAAATGCACAATCCAAACACAAGGAAAAGCTCGTGCAATTTTAGAAAAGAACGTCAAATAAAAAATTCAAATTAAAGGTTGAAATATGTTCAATGAATTCTCCCAAATTTCAATCATTTAGTCATCCATTTATTTATTTAATATTTACTGGGCACCTACTTTTTGCTGGTCTGGACTTAGTGGTATAGACAATGTAGTGAATACAAAACCATTACACTGTCCCTATGGACCTTACAATTCAGGGACTTAATGGAAACAGAGCAATAGAAAATGTAATGTATAATATGATGCCAAGAAGTGCTAAGTGCTTTGAAGAAAACTAAAGTAGGAAAAGACATAGAACAAGATGAAAGAGTTAATCAAAGAAACTCTTTTTGGTGAACTGATACATAAAAAGAAAGCTGAATAAAAAAAAGTAATGGAACATGTGAGGTCTAGAGAAGGTGTTTTTTGAGCCATAGTCACATTTGAGAAGATAAAAAGTTCGATATATTCCTAAACCAACCAGAAGGTCAATGTGACTAGAACAGAGTGAGCTAAGGAGACAATGGCAAGAGGAAATGACAGAGAGGAAAGCAAGCTATTGGAAGGGTTTGTATTAGAATTAATCCCCAAAGCCCAGCATTCAAGTCATAGAAATTCCAGAAAGAAAATGAGCCAAATTATTGTGATAGCCATTAGTGGTGATGAAGAGATGTTTCAGGCATTCTACTTCCCAAGGACATGTTAGAATTTCACTTCCTGGCCTCCTTTTAGTTGGATGGGGGCTGTAACCAGTTCAGGCAAGTGTACTGTTAACTGATGTGAACGGTGTTACTGCCACACATTTAATATCTGCTAAGACTATCCGTTGACTTCTCTGTCCTCCTAGGCATGGCAACTGCTTAAGTTTATGATGGTGAGTGCTCTTGCAGTCTTGTCCTGAGTGACAACAAACAGCGCCACCTTCTCTTATGACTGACCCATGGTGGACATGGAGTGTCAATGAGAATAAACTTACGTTGTTTAGACACTGACATTTGGGGTTGCTTGCTACCACAGAATAATCTATTCTAACTAACTGTTCAAAGAAGAGGAAAGAAAAAAGACATTGTTGGACTCACAGTGGCTCAGCTTATCTCCTATGCATTTGTTCTGAAGTCATTACTTGAAAATACATTCCAGGAAAATGAGAAGTAAACCAAGAAAGAGGAAGACAGGATCTGGAAAATGTGACTCTATCCCAGCAAAATAAAGAAGGGAAGTATAAGTTTGGGCAGGAGAACAGACGGCAAAAGAAAGGAGGACTCTGGAAAAAGAGGACACTATATACTATCCATATACTGTACTATAGAAAGATGATGCTAAAGAAAAAAGTGTGTTAAAACAGTGGGGAGGGCAACAGAAATACCACCCACTTACCCCTCTGTCTTCCAAAAAACTATGAAAATCGGGATTCAAAGATGACTCAAGGGCTCCAAAACTTAAAGGGAAGCAAGGCAATTTCAGAGATAAGAATTCATGAAATCTGTCAATAGATAGTATAAGCAGGAAGTTGGAAGTTACTGGTAATAAGATACGTGTATAAATTTTACAAACTTTAATGTATATTAATTAAAATTTTCCATGCACTGTTGTAAATTATTCATGATTATTTACTCATTTTCTCATCACAATAATCTTATGAAATATGTTTTATTTTCAATTCAACTTTAAAGAGGAAGAAATGGATAAGCTTCTTATACGAGGGAGAAATAAAGACACTTCCAGATAAGCAATCACTGATAGAATTTGTGAAATCCAGACCGGCCTTGCAAGAAATGCTTAGACCTGCATTATACACTAAACAGAGCAACAGACACCCACCTATGTAAAACTACGCAAAAGCTAAAACCCCAGAAACCAGATTCCACAATGACGCAAGAGGTAAAACAAAAGATACCACCCAATAGAATAATCAGAAATTTACCCCAAATATCAATTCTCTCAATAAATGTAAATGGCTTGAACTGCCCATTGAAGAGACATAGGCTGGCTGAATGGATTAAAAAATACAAACCAAGTATCTGTTGTCTTCAGGAAACACACCTTACACACAAAGATGCATTCAGACTCAAGGTGAAAGGATGGAATACAATTTTCCAGGCTAATGGAAACCAAAAGAAATCTGGAGTAGCCATCCTTATTTCAGATGATATAAACTTTAAAGCAACAAAAGTACAGAAGGACAAAAATGGACACTATACAGTGGTAAAGGGAAAAATCTTACAAGAGGATTAACAATCCTAAACATTTATGCACCCAACACAGGAGCACCCAGGTGCATAAAGCAAATACTGCTTGATCTAGACAACATAATAAATAGCAATGCCATAATAGCAGGGGACTTCAACACCCCACTGACGGAACTGGACAGATCCTCCAAACAAAAAAGAAACAAAGGACCTAAACAGGACTCTAGAACATTGGCCTAACAGATATCTACAGAACACTCCACCCAAATAACACTGAATATATATCTTTCATCAGCTTATGGAACTTTCTCTAAAATTGACCACATCCTAGGCCACAAAACAGATCTAAACAAATTCAAAAAAATAGAAATCATACCACGTATCTTTTCAGACCACAGCGGAATAAAATTAGAAATCAATACCAACAGAAACTCACATCTTCATCCAAAAACTTGGAAACTAAACAATCTGTTGCTGAAAGACTATTGGGTCAAGGAGGTGATTCAAATGGAAATCAAAAGATTCTTCGAACTAAACGATAATGGGGACACAAGTTATCAAAATCTGTGGGATACAGCAAAAGCAGTCCTGAGAGGATATTTTGCATAAGTTGTTGAAATCCACAAAACTAGTAAGTGGCAAACATCATTTAAACCCTAAGAGCCCAGTTAAATTCTGAAAACTTTTTGCCTTGGAGTTAGAAATACAAATAGTAACTCCAATAGAGAGGTAGGATTTCAATACAAAAATAAACTCCACTAAAATGTGGTATTATTTTAAACATTGTAGAATTACTTTTAAAAAGAAAACCTTTATTTTGAATAAAATGGAGGAGGTGAAACTAGAAATATAGAAAAGAAATATGTATTCAAATACATTATTTGGTCTGTAGAGAACATTGCACATACTTATTATAATGTAAATTCTAATTATTATTGTTCAATTATAAAATTATTTCATTGATAAAGTACCAAAGTCTAAATTTTAATTATGGAATAGAATTTAAACCCTAGCAGTCTATGGATCTGTAAATATGTGAATAATGAGGGTAGTATTGTGAATCAATGAGCAACATGTACTATTCAACAAATGATGCTGGGAAAACTTGTTATCTCTATGAACTCATAATAAGTCCAAATAAAATTGGATTTCTTAGAGATGAAATTCAAGTGGATTAAATACTTAAGTATAAACAAGTAAAACTTCATAATATTTAGAAGAAAATGGAGAATAATGTTATGACTCTATGATAGAAAATTATTTCTTAGCTAAGGCACCAAAGCACACACCATGAAGAAAAAGTGCTTAATCTGACATCATTAAAATCAGAAATATTTGCACACTAAGTGACACCTTAAACAAAGTGAAAAAACAAATCACAGGAAGAAAGAGATATTTGCAATGCAAATAATTATCAGAGAAATAGTAAACAAAGTACATAAACAATTTCAACAATCAATAAACCCACAGAATATTGGGTGAAGAAAATAAGCAGTAATTCACAAGAGAAAAAAATAAATGGCAAAAAACCATATTTTGTTTGCATTTAGCATATATATGAGAGTCTGTGTGTATATATAGGGTATATGTATAGACACAAACAGACTTCATATATATGTATATATAATATATAAGTGACAATAATGGGAGAGAAGTTAAACCGGAAGCAGTGAACTCACACTTCAGCTTTGAAGAACTTGTATCAGGGAGAAGACATCTTTTGTGACACTTATGCTGTGTGTGAAGTATTTGACCTATAGATAAAAACATAAAATATGCTTTCCTGAAATTTTATTTAATCATTTTTGAAGGTGATTTCTTTAGAAAAGATAAAATGCAATTTTATTCAGTCTTCTAAAATGCAAGGTGGTGAAAACAATGTCATCATAACAATTACCTTATATCCTCTTTAACTTAAATGAAGGGATCACTCCCAAACTTTTATATTTTATGACAATCTTTAGTAAAAATAAAAACAAGTATTATAGCTCTATGCCCTCTGTGGCTCCTTTTATGCATGAAAAGCTCAAAAACTATAAATTTCATTCCACATTGTCAGTTATCTGTGCTGAGGTCTTCACTTACACCCTCAAGCAGCTGCATCACAAAACCACAGTGTGGATTCTGGTGATGAACCAGTGCTTAGCCATGTGAGCATCTTCTGGCAGTAGAGCATGGTGATTATGGTACAGGGTCCAGAATCACATTAGTAGCCCTGCTGCTTATTAGATTCATGATTTTGGGAAAATAACTTACCTCCTCTGTACCTCCATTTTCTTATTTCCAAACTGGGGATAATAATGGCATCTATATATAACAGGTTGCTTCCCTGGGAAACAGACTTTCAGAAGGAGTTTACCATGGAGGGAACTTACTGATGAGTGCCCTTGGAATCAACACCTATAAAAGAGTGAGGAGGAAGCAGGAGTGAGCAGAAATCATGTGATACGGATCTAAGGTTAAATTTGTTCAACCCCAAGTGGACCTCTGGCGCTAGAATGGTCTTTCAGAACCACTCAGAGTTGAGCTGACCAGGATTTTTTATGCAGGCATTAGTCAGTTATTAGATGCCAGCTGCCTTGGGAAGGGACATGGCCTTGAGTGGGTCAGGTGTCTTCAGCTGAGGCAATTCCTGCAGGAGCTGACAGCTAAAGACTTTTGTCTACTGCATTTCTTTTACCCTGGGCAACAAATCCTTCCTAAAAAGGAGATCTTGGTGGCACATTACATCTGCCTTACTTCATAAGATTGTTTTCGTTAGATGAAAGAGAGTGTGTGTGTGAGAGAGACAGAGAGGAAGAGAGAGAGATTATAAAAAGTCTTGGCCTATAGTCAGGACTATGTAACCGTTGGCTATTATTGTTAACATTATTGTTATTGAAAGGATAGGCAAACTCATGAAAAACGTACTGTCTCTATGGAAGGAAAAGATGAGCCTAGAGAAAAAATAGGGGAGTGGGGAAAGTGGTTATAGTGTACGTTTATGATCATGACATCCTTGGATGCTGTTTCCCTTCTTTTGGGGAAGTGATACTCTCCCATTCCAACCATATAGTTCCAGAGGAGCTGTGAACCATTACACCCCATACCCTCCTCTAACTCCCGAAGAGAGTGGACACAGACTTACCTGGGGCCACTGATAGAAATGCTTCTTCCAACCACTGAGCCTCGTCTGGTCAGGAGTAGGCATGTGATACAATGCGAGCTATTCAAGTCCTCGCCTATCTACTTTCATTGTGAAAAGAAAGGGAAGATTCCTTTCTCTCTAGCAGTTAAAAACCTTATAGATTATGAACTCGGGGTCTCACTGCAGTTAAACTCATACTTTGGGTCTTTGAAAGACATGGTCATAACCATTGAATGTGGCTGAGAAATTGGTCAAAAAGAGAACATAACCCAGGGTGAGGAGGACCGTGCTACCTACCAATTCCAGGCACTAATATTCAAAAGACTGGGAAGCTCTGGGTGTTTTAAGCCGAACCTGCTCTGATCCATTCTCTGTGAAGACCAGGGTCTGAGTTTTCCACAGAGAATATTACTCACAGGACCAGAAACCATATTGGCAAGTTATCTGGGACCTGAGTCTTTCCAGATCCAAGATATGAATCCATAAGCCCCCTAACTTATCTTCCTGCCCTCCCTGAGGGATCCTCCTCAACCAGTTTGCAGCTGCACTTGCAGTTAGAGGTATTAGCACTAGAGGTCTCTCCCTGCTCATGAGCCCTTCTTCTTGCAGACAATGCTTTGCCTCTCACATCCCAGCCTGCTGCACTTACGTTTACCTTGATCTGATATATCTATACCAAATGGTAATCATGACAGCACTGAAAACTTCCAAGGTATGGAATCTTGAAACTCCAAATCATTTATCTGTTTCCTAGAGTCATGCCACATTCCATGATAGACATACCAAAAAGACACTTCACAGAGAACACCAACCAACAAACAAACCATCAACAAGTCTATTAATATGTTCCTCCCCCAACCCAAAAAAGAGTCAGTAAGGCTGATTGGACCCAGTGGAATCATGAAGATCCCTTTCACTGGAGATCACATATCTAGAGTAACAGCACAATGAGTGACCACCTTAGCTCCTTATGCCATAATCTATGATGTAAATAGCACCCCCTTGAAGTGTGTGGTGAACACACAAAGCTATACGGCCTGGCCTGGGACCATTTAAATCACTGCCTTATACATTTTACATTCTGATAAAGTGGAAAACAAACCCAAGGAAAATAAAGAAGAAAAGAGAGATTTTTACCTAAGGCTTAGACTAGAGCATTAAGCCTAACCCATCTACTGCAAACCTATTTTACATTGGTCTTCATTTGGCGCTATAAAGAGGGATTCCCATCAAACTGAAAAAATGCTAAAGTGTGTTAAAAAGGGGAAAAAAAAAGGAAAGAAAAGAATTCCTGAGATACAGATGCCAAATAGACCCCCATGCAAAATTAGAACATCGTTAATTCCTTTCCCATTAAATTACCTTAGACTTGATCCATCCTATCTCTCTTTCCTAGAGGTGAGGACAGACTGGGGTGGGTGGTGGACGAAGGGCATTGAGCACGGCTCGGCTGGAGAGTAGCCTTGAATTTCACCTAGAAACCAACAATCTCCTGTAGGTTGACTTAATTGAATATCTGCATCTTTGTTTTATGCCTATTTACAACTTGTCCAAAAATTGAATATGGAGCTTGATCAATTAGAAAATATTTAAATTCAACTTAAGTTCAGCCTTCTCTCTTAAAACTTCTCCCACTATTACCACTTTTCTTCACAAGTAAATTGAGATTTTTTGAGCATGGCTCCCTGGTGTGAAAGGTTAGACATGTGAAACTGAAGTACAGATATCTTTAGCTCATCAGAGAATCTCCCCAAAAACCTGATAAATAAAACCTGCATTAAGATATTAATATTAAGATATTAAAATAACAAAAAAAGCACTACAGATCATTGACCTTACTAAAGATTCACTTCACATTATACCTTATTGAAACATCAAGACTCCACATTCTTCAAATGTGTGATTCAACTTATAACAATTCTAAATTCACAAAACTTTTCAGGACCACATAGCTTGCACTTAATGAAATAAACCTGCAATTAACTAAGAAGAACTAGAAATGTTGTGAACTTAATGCTTTAGTTTAATTGCACATATTGAACAAATGGCCATCATTTAGTAGGAACATTAATTTTTATCAACTAAAGATTGTACAACTATATGACATACAAATTTTGTGTTCAGGTTAATTTTTCATTTTCGCCTACAAAATATTCTCATTCTTATTGGAAATGGTCTCTAGCTGTAGTATGAGGAATATTTGATAGATATGACAATGAACTTCTGACAGAGAGGGACTTAAGCACTGAGACAAGTACTAGGTCAGCTGTAGTCTCTTCCCTGGAAGCTTTATAAAGTTGAATTCATGCTCATCAACAAATATGCTGTAGGTGTAGCTCTTTAAAGGTATTCTATGTGAACCCAAAACATTTTTTTGACTGCTATTCTGACTTGTTTTACAGGTACTATATGTGTGAGTAGGAGGGAGATATATGTGCACATACATGTTCTTCCCTTTCACTGTGGAGTTAATGGAATGTCTCCCCATGCTTTTTCAAGTGCAATCATTATGCTATTCACTGATGTTCTGCCCATCACTCTCCTTACAAGGCCGTATTACTTGCAAAGGATGTTCCATCACCCTTTTGGCCTAGGAGCCAGCCAGACAATGCACCTCTTGGATGCCCCATCCTCATTGTCATTCTGCCTGAGCTCTGCCTGCTCCCTCGCCTCCCCAAAGGTCAGCCTGAGGTCTTCACTCCACTGCTAATGGGTGCACACACAGCCTGTTCACTGCTCCTGCTGTGGCAGAGGAACTCCATCCCTTTATATCTCTCTCTCCCTAGCTCTTTCCCTTCCTCCCTCCTTTCCCCTCTCCTGTGCTGGCTTTCTCTTTCTCTGCCTTGCAAATGACTCTGAGGAGCTATGCTGGTGGATGATTTATATTAAGAAAAAAAGCACTCAATTTTTTTTTTTTGAACTGGGCTCCCTGAGAGCACTCAGGGCTGCCTCGTACTGCTCAACGCCTACCTGCTCAACTGCAGGGAAACAAGCTTCTGAAGGCTTTAATGGGATTTCGCCTGAGGCTATTTTATTAAGATGTTGGCTTCTTCTGCTGCCTCTGCAGCTGACACCATTCACTGTCAGCTGTCCCCTCCCCTTCCCACCCCTACTGTCACCCCCCCCAAACAGTGCACCAAATTATTCGCTTCATTTAGTGCTCATGGCTCAGTGTGGGTGAATTGGGAGAAGGAGCCCTACTGAGCCAGATGAACCAGGCAGAGAGGTGAAAAGCCACTGTGCTACTTAACTGAGGGTTTAAAGAGAGGGAGGAGGCCAAAAAAAGGGAGGGCTAAATCAATGCCACTGGGACATACTTCCATTCTATTAGGAAGAATCATATTCAGTATCAATATACCCATTTAGGAAATGCATTTACATTACTCATTTGCATGAAACCTTCATTTGGGACAGCCTGTATAGAAGGATTTGTATAATTACCTACAATATACAATATATAATGTGCGTGGTTTACACATTGTAGGGCAGGTAAGAAATTATGCCATCCCATTAAGAAGAAAACTACATATTTGTTACAAGATAAAGTCAGCATGGAATTATATATTTTAATGAATGCTCTGAATTATATACGTGTGTATATAATTCTTCTGGAGGTTTGACTAAAAAATGGCAACATGGGTAGTGGTGTGGCAATAATAAAGACAGTGGGTTGGTGCCTCTGTGTGTGTATGTGTGCGTGCTGGGGGGGTGGTGTTTGAGGTATATTTGCAAGATGAAGAGAGTATTTACAATGAAACACTCTGTCCTTAATTACCTATTATTTTTACAGCAAGAATAAGTTAAACACAGCTCAGCAGTCATAGTGGTCAGGCTGTGGTGTCAATGGTAACACCTAATTAGTAGTAAAAAATTTATGTTTGTGTATAATGAATCTATCAAGTGCTCAGGACGTTTTAAGAGTTATTTATCATGAGTGATGACACAGTGAAAACTTGTCATGCTCCCATTTTATGGATGGTATACCTAATGACATAATAGAAGGAGGCAATTGACTGAAGATGATACAGCACTTCAGCATCAGAAGCTGAGTAAAACATTGCATTTCACCTCCTTTGATTGACTTTGCTCGATAACCTGGTATAACAGGAAACTTTCACATCTGCATGCGAATGTTTATAGCAGCACAATTCACAATTGCAAAGATGTCAAAACAACCCAGGTGCCAGTCAATACACGAGTGGATTAATAAAACGTGGTATATGTATACCATGGAGTATTACTCAGCAATAAAAAACAATGGTGAATTAGCACATCTGGTATTATCCTGTTTGGAGCTAGAGCCCATTCTTCGAAGTGAAGTGTCACCAGAAAGGAAAAACAAGCACCACTGGTACTCACCATCAAATTGATACTAACTGATTAACACTTACATCACACATGGCAATAATATTCATCAGGGGGTGAGTAGGCGGGAGGAGGGTGGAGGGGATGGGAAAACTCTCACTAAATGGATGCGGAGAGCACAGTTTGGGGGATGTCCACGATTGTAGCTCTGTACCCCCATGATATTCTGAAATAAAAAAAAAGAAATCATTCACTCTTTCAATAAATATTTACTGAATCCTCTATTTTGCACTTAATATGTGCTATTCCATATGTTGTTAGGCTCAAGGCAAATAATGAAAAGCAAAAATTGCCATTATGTCTGCTCTCATGGAACTTCCAATTTAGTGGCGGGGCAGATGTTGCTGGAAGAAAGTGGTACAGTTTCATGAGAGCCTCTATTAGAAGAATTTGGGGCAGTTTGGAGAATCAGATTAGGCTTCCCTTAGGAAGCGGTGGTAGATCTGCGATCATAAGGACAAATAGGAGTTAACTAGGTGAAGTTATTTGTGCACCTGTGTGTTAGGGGGATGTGAGGATATACATGTACAGATGTAGGAGCAAGGTGGTGCTTTTAATAAAACAGTATGTATTTAAAGCAAAGATATCAAATAGACAGATATTGCAAAGTGTTCCTGCAGAGGTAGGGCTCAGAGCTCACAGAGGCTGGGAGGCTTTGTTATTAAGGGTTTTGCCATTTATATCCCAAAAGCACTGAAGAGTCTTATACCATTGAAAGTTTTAGTTTTAAACAGTGTTTGGGGTTGAGAAACGTTGTATAACCCAATTCTCATTAGTAAGAAGTCATTTTCACTTCAGTGTGGAGAATAAATTGGAAGAGCGGAAGACTGGAAGCAAAAAATAGACTTTTACGTAGATCCAATGAGATAGAATGGTATGTTGAACTTGAGTGATGCCTAAGAAGTTAGAGAGAAGTGGAATCCTTAGAGATACATGGTAGGAAAATTGGCAGGTGCTAGTAATAGTGAATGAGGGAGATTGAGGTGCCAAAGGTAATTTCTAGGTTTCTGATGCATAAAATGAATGAATGGTGGCCCCATTTTCTAAGACAGAGAAATACTGTAAGAAGATCAGTTCTGGAGGAAGCAATCATTAAATTTGGTTCCGAAGATGCTATATGAGATGTCTTTGAAATGTTAACTTTCAATATATCAAGTACAAAGGTATTGAATAACTGTTGACATGATCTAGTGCTCAGAGAAGAGAACAAGCCTGAAGATATGAGTGAATTATCTATGTATTGGCAGTATTTGATGCCAAGGGAAATTGGTGACATAAATTAAAAGGAATTGAGAAAGAACTAGGAATACCAGTGTTTATGGAGTGGCTAAAAGAAACTGAACCTAATAGGAAACTGAGGATTAGCCAGAAAGGGGAAAAAACCCTCAAGAACATGTGCTGTTAGGAAATAAAGTTTTTCAAATATACATTTCTTTTGATTATATACCTTGGAACAGAATTTCTGAGTCACAGGGCTTGTGGATGTTCCACTTTAACAGAACTTGCTTAATAGACTTTCCAATGAATGTAGTGATTTATATTTTCACCAGTAGTGTATGAAACTTACAACTGCTCCATAATCTCACCAATATGCAGTATTGTTAGTCTCTTTTATTTTGGTCATTCTGTTTGGGAGTATTTCATTGAGGCTTTAATATGCATATTCCTGATAATTAATAAAGTTTTTTTTTATATTTTTTTTGCCATTTGGATATCCTCTTGTAAAGGGCCTTTTCAAATCTCTTGCCTATTTATTAGATTATTTTTATTATAGATTTGTAATCACTCTTTATATATTATTGTTATATTTGACAGTTATTTATATTATAAATATTGTCTTCTCTGTGATTTGTCTTTCACTTTCTTAACAATAAATGTTGATGAACATAACATCTTAATTTAATTTAGTTTAATTTTTTTAATTTCAAAATATTAAGGGGGTACACATGTTTTGTTACATGGGTAGCTTTTATAATATAATGCTTAAATCAAGGCTATTAGTATACCCATCACCCGAATAGTGTTCATTGTACTTGTTAGGTAGCTTTGACCCCTCCCCTCCTTCCCCCTCCGCCTTTCTTGATTTCCAATGACCTTCATATCTCTCTATGCCCGTGTGTGCCCATCGATTAGTTCCAACTTATTAGAAAACGCATGTGTTTGTTTTTCCACTCCTGAGATACTTCACTTAGGATAATGGTTTCCAGTTCCATCCATATTACTGCAGAGGGCATTAGTGCTCACCAGCTCCACAGAGATGTCAAATGCAAAAAAGCCTAAACAGACATCCATCGAATTACGCAATGTGGAGCTCATTGTTCAGTGGGCACTACTAGATTAGTGGGAGGTATAGAAAGCAAACTGGAGAGAACCCAAAATCCTAGCCTAGGAATAGTGGCCACTCTCTCAGATTGCTCAGGATTGTCATAGTTTATTCCCGTTGTCCCAGTACATTTTTACTATCACCCATTCACTCTCAAAAGCCATTGTGTAGATGATAAATTTTATGACCACAGAAATTTGAGTCTGAGGCCTTTCATGCATTTTTACAAGTTCTTCCTTCTTGAATTGCCCTTCTGTATGAATTAGATATCATCATCAATGCCTCAGATTTCTTTGTTCTGTATTGTCTATCTCCGTGAATATCTCTTAACAATTCTGCCTTGCAGATCTAAAATGTGACTACTCTCTTCCATCTCTGCTGCCAATGCCCTGATCACCACCACCTGCCTGTACTTGAATAGCCTTTCCTGGTTTTATTCAAATCTATTCCTCATGCTACAGCCACAGTTAACATTTTTAAACAAAATCAGATCATGTCACTCTGCTGCAAAAAGTGAATGAAAAAAATGAACGACAACCTTCATAAGCTTTCAATGACCTTAAAATAAAAATCAAACTCCTTATTATCACCTATAATGTTTGCCATGATACTGACTCTGCATATCAATCAGGCTTCATATTATCTCATACACCTAGTCTTTCTTTCTAAACTACAGCATGATTAGACTCGTGCAAGATATTTAAAATGATGCAACCCTCTCTGACACAAATGCAGCATGCATTCTTTCCTTGCCTAAAAGTATTTAATTCACTCTTTACTTAGTAAAATCCTATTCATCTTTTAGGTGTAGGTTTGAAAGCCTAATCCTTAGCCATGTCTTCCAATACTCCCATAATCTACATTAATCCCCCTCTGCTAGTCTCTTACACAATATCTTGTTCTTTTCATTCATTAGCAATTTTCACTACTATGACATAAATGTATTGGTGTTTACTTAATTTGCATCCATCTTGTCAATAGATTCTAACCTCAATGAAGACAAGAATAATGCCAAGTGTTCAATATTGTATATCCTAATCTTAGCATAGTATTTATCATACATCCTGGGTTCACAAAATATGTTTCCACAAATACTGATTATCTGCTAAGCACTATGCTATTGTTCAGGTAAAAATTTCCTGGGTTAATGACAACTCTAAGGTTAAGGCCTATCAAGTAAACACCATTTTGTTACATATCATTCTTTGGTTACCAAATAAAGAGTTAAAGCTTATGGATCTCAGATACAAAGGCAAAAGATGCATCCTATTTTTCATCCTATAATTTGAATTTAGACATCAAGGATATGGTTGTAATGAACAGGTGTGATTGGGGTTTAGGCATACAATTTTAAAGGACCGGTGATTGTTTTCTACATAAACACCATCAATGTGCTTGGATACCCCACTTTCTAAATACCTTGCTCCTCAAAATAACTACTTAACTGATCTCTACTTTCCTGGTTACTCCTGGTAAAAGTCAGGAGTATCAATGACCAACACTCCAGGATAATCTGAAGCAACTACACACAGCCCGCTGTTACTATAACAGCTTCCAAGATACACTGATGGAAAAGCCCATTTTCCTCTGGCCTGAGAAAAAAATGACTTTCAGGAAAATGTTTACAATATCCTTCATCAACACCATGGACATGCCCCACTTTCCTGATTTCCAGCCTTTAACTTACTTCTATATTGGGATCTTGTCTTTCCTACTCAGGGAGGTGAATGCTGAAACAAACTTGTTTAAGATTTATTCATCCCTTGAGTTGTGTCCCTTGTAAAGCTATACTCGTCTAGAAGGAACTTTATCCCTGCAGTGAGAATATTCATTCTTAATCTGTTAAATATTGGTATTATGGGCTAGGTACTGGAAATTCAGAGGTAACAGCTGAAAATATGAAGGTTCAGAAGAAGAAAACATCTTTTGACTAGAATACTAAAAAACCACTTGGTAGGTAAATTGTTCCTTAGATATTCATAAAAGTAGATAATTAATACACATATACTTAAACACACACATACACACACACCCAGAGACTGGAGTATTTAAAGCTTTTGTCAAAAAATTCAACCTATGTGAAATAGAAATCATTATCAATAGTAGATTTCTTCATGTATTTTCTGTCTGTGAATAACAGTTCTAACAAGTCTTTTAAAAATATGGATCAGAAATGTGGGTCAAATCCTTGGTTTCTCCATATATCCCTTTCTTTCTATTTGTGTTAGTTTCTCCAAGAAGCAGACACCAAACAGTATTAAACAGGTAAGACTCTAAGGGAAATACCTGCTAGAAAATGTGAAGGAGGTTTGGAGAACAGGAAATTTATCAGACCTCCATGCAGCTATGGTTGCAAGGGAAGGACAGAGAGGGGAAAGGAAGGAAGGAAGGTTGGTTTGTTTGGGTGGAAACATATTAGATGGTAATACAGTCCTAAGAAAACATTGGCAAGACCATCAGGGAGTCTTTGAGACAAATTTGCCCCATCAGAGGAGTCCCACATCTTCCAGAAGTTGGTATACTTTATTAACCCTTTACACACTTAGTTTTTATCTGGTAGTAGCCTGTGAGAAATAGTCTCAGTGAAAATGCAAGATGGATTTCTACTTTTAGCTCTTTGAGGTATCTCCATACTACTTTCCATAGAGGTTGTACTAGTTTGCAGTCCCACCAACAGTGTATAAATATTCCTTTCTCTCCACATCCGTGCCAGCATCTGTTGTTTTGGGACTTTTGGATAAAAACCATTCTCACTGGAGTTAGGTAATATCCCATTGTGGTTTTGATTTGCATTTCCCTGATGATTAGAGATGTTGAGCATTTTTTCGTATCTTTATTAGCCATTAGCCTATCTTCTTTTGAAAAGCTTCTGTTCATGTCTTTTGCCCACTTTTTAATGGGGTTGTTTGATGTTTTCTTGTTGATTTGCTTGAGTTCTTTGTAGATCCTGGTTATTAGCCCTTTACCAGATGTATAGTATGCAAATATTTTCTCCCATTCTGTAGGTTGTCTATTCACTCTATTGATTGTTTCCTTGGCTGTGCAGAAGCTTTTTAATTTAATCAGGTCCCATTCATTTATTTTTGTTGTTGCTGTGATTGCTGTGATTGTCTTCATAAACTCTTTGCCTAGGCTGATATCTGTAAGTATTTTTCCAACCTCTTCTAGAATTATTATAGTTTCATGCCTTAGGTTTAAGTCTTTTATCCATCGTGAATTAATTTTTGTGAAAGGTGAGAGGTGCAGATCCTGTTTCAGTCTTCTACATGTGGCTTTCCAATTTTCCCAACACTATTGAATAGGGATTCTTTTTCCCAGTGTACGTTTTTGTCTACTTTGTCAAAGATCAGATGGCAATATGATGATGGTTTTATATCTGGGTTCTCTGTTCTGATCCATGGGTCTATGTCTCTGTTTTTGTGCCAGTACCATGCTGTTTTGGTTACTATAGCCTTGTAGTATAGCTTGAAGTCTGATAAAGTGATGCCTCACTGTTTGTTCTTATTCCTTAAGGGGCTTTGGCTAATCGGGGCCTTTTCTGGTTCTATACAAAGTGTAAAACTATTTTTCCTAGATCTGTGAAAAATGAAATTGGTATTTTAATGTGGATTGCATTGAATCTGTAGATCACTTTGGGTAGTATAGACATTTTGACATTTGATCCAGCAATTCCATGACTGGGTATTTACCCAAAGGAAAAAAAGACATTTTATAAGAAAAGACATTTGCACTCAAATGTTTAGCACACACAATTCACAATCACAAAGGGGTGGAAACAACCCAAATGCCCATCAATACATGAGTGGATTAATAAAATGTGGTATATGTATACTATGGAGTACTACTTAGCCATAAAAAAAATTGTGAACCAATACCCCTTGGTAATAACCTGGATGGAACTGGAGACCATTATTCTAAGTGAAGTATCACAAGAATGGAAAAACAAGCACCACATGTAATCACTATTAAACTGGAAGTAATTGATCAACACTCACGTGCACATACAGTAGTAAATCTCAGCAGAAACCAAGCAGGTGGGAGAGGGCAGGATGGGATGGGTAAATTCACACCTAACGGGTACAATGCACTCTATGTTGGTGGTAACTTTGACTCAAATGGCACAAAAGAAATTCATGTAACAAAAAAAGTTTGTATCCCCGTGATACTCTGAAATTAAAAAAAAAAAAAGGATGGACTCTAGAGTACAGCCACTAGGGGCCTCAGTCAACTACACTCCCTGCAGCTGGAGATCTGGGAGTCCCATTCTTGGGGCTGCCTGCCATACCATCCCTATTGGAGTTACTTTAGTTCAGAACGTCATCTGCCAACTAAACTGAAGTCATAGTCTCGTCTCTGATCTTCCTACGTTCGTCTTTTTCCCTTGCCACCTCTCTTTCCATAATAATTCTTTCTCACTGCAGTCAAACTTTTGATTTTGTCATTGTTCCTTTAATACAAATTTAAGTACACTTTGTTTAAAAACTTCAGTGGCCCCTTATCACCTTCAGGATAAAACCTAAATTTGGTATGTTGAACCATAAAACATTTCATGTCATGACATCCCTCTTGCAGCCTTGTTTTTTAATAGTTTTTATTTTGAGCAGCCCCTCCTGAATGACTTGCTGTTACCAACCCAAATCTATTCTCTCTAGTCCTTAAGCCTTTGCAAATACTACTCAGGCTACCTATAATGCTCTTTTTTCTTCCTCTTAAAACTATCTCACTTCAGGTTTTGGCTAATATATTAATACCATCTCTTGTAAGAAGTTTTTCCTAATTCCCAGGCAGGGTACTCCTTATATGTGTTCTCACAGAACCCAGAGCTTAACCAAACATCCTTTACTCTGCATTCTAATTACTTCTTTGCTTGTCAGACATTTCCATTGGCAGCAAACACTGTAACATTTCCTCACCCAGCTCAGATTATGTTATATAGCACTAAATATTTTTTATGTACATTAATAAAGTAATCACGTTTAATTTACATTATAATACAGAAAGAGGAATGGTGAACTATTGATAATGAAGGTCAGTATTAAAAGTTTCAGTTCAAACGAGAGGCAGAGAAATAGACTAACATCTGCTACTGGATGCTACAGTGCATCTGACAAAGAAAATGTATGAACTAGGGAAAATGCCATATAGTATCTACTACTGACTTTTCATAAAAAACTAAAGCACCACTTTTATGAAATTTTTCACTATTAGTGTTTTAGCTTCTGAATGTGGTGAATATATATTCACT
The DNA here is from genome assembly GCA_023783475.1 of Daubentonia madagascariensis. Lineage (NCBI taxonomy): Eukaryota > Metazoa > Chordata > Mammalia > Primates > Daubentoniidae > Daubentonia > Daubentonia madagascariensis. Next base: position 5,059,984 of record JAKFHU010002080.1, read on the forward strand.
TATATGTGATAGGAAGGAAGCTCTTCTAGAGTTTAAAATAGGCATAGAGATGCAGATATGAAAACACATTTAAAATTCTCATATTTTTCAGATTAAAAGAGGTTGACATAGTGTTATACCTTGGACAAAGGAGAAAAAATTTTAAAATATGATTACGTTTGGTGATACAGAGACACCATATTTCCACCTAGAATTTGTAAACTTTGCTTCCCAAGCTTGCACACCATTGCTACAGCTCTATTCAGGACTTATTACCATTTTTCTCCTTTTTCATCAAGTCCACTTCCTACACCACTTAAAATAACTTTGTGGAAAATTCAAAAATTATATACATGCTAACTTTGACAATATCTAGTATATAAATTTAGAAATTAGAAAGCTTTATGACTCATGGCCACCATGTTTCCTCATGACTTCTTAATAATAATAAATATTATTATAACAACAATGTAGCTAACTCTTTTTGGGCATGCCAAATTAAGTAAAATCTCAGTTATCTGATATTTAGAGAGTGATTTTGTTTCTTTTTAGACATTTATTACATGTTTAATATGATGATACTGTCATAAGAAAAGCCATAAAAATCACAAAGATTGCTATAGTGCATTTTTTATTATTAAAGTAAAATTAAACAATTTTCAGTCATAAGATACTTTTCCCCTTCACAGGGATGGAAGCCAATTGTTTGTAAAGGAAATAATACCTGTTTTGGAATCATATAGACTTAGTTTGAATCTTAGTTTCACTAATTAAAAGCTTTATGACCCTGGCAATTTATATAAACTCTCTGACCCTTAATTTTCAACTGTCTTACCCTGGGATATCTAGAAAACAGAGATCAGGGCAAAGTTTACTAAATGGTGCCCTTGAAGGAAAGGAAAAGTGGGCAGAAAAGGAAAATGAGTCAGGAAAACAACAAAAGCAAGCACAAAATAATACATTATTAATTTGGTCACATCATCGTTATAAAAGAAATATTGAAGTAGTTACTTGATTAGATGGAATATCTTCCAGAAGACAGGCTCTGTGGAAACACTGTACCTTGGAATAATCCGTCACAAAAATGAAGGTACAGGGTTTTATCTTATTGATCTTTTTTATCTCATGACTCTTATTGGTAGAAATTAACCCAATGGGGCGTGAATTCCTACATTTGAAGTTGGCTTTCTTCCAGGTGGTCCCACAGCACACTGCTTCATACCAGCCCAGAAGTGGTAGGAAGAAACCATACCCTGTGTGGGTCCAGTTTGGGTGGACCTGAACTCTGTGCAGTAAATAATGAATGATGTTCTTGTTCACAGGGATGAAAAAGGAGAGGAAATAATGCAACTCTCATAAATGATGGTTGTGATAGTGGTGGCTATGGGCATTTTATTTATTCCTTCTTTCTTTTATTTTAATAAGAATTTGTTATGCTGAATGTCAGGGCAATACAAGTTAGAAGGCTAAAATTTGAATATTCAGATCTTGATTTCTAAGAGCTTACAGACATCTGTGAGTGTTTTTGTGCGTGTCTGTTCATGTGCATACAGCCAAGGTCTTTAAGGCCCATAGAAAAATTATTTGGAGTAAGAGTGAACATGAGTTGTTTTATTTGTAGGGGTAGAAGTTGTCTCCTTTGGAAATCAAAAACTGCCTATGAGTCAACTTTTATCTAAAAAAGAGTGAGAGAGTAGAAGAGTACTTAGCCTATTCCAGGACGATCAAAATCTGCATCAATATGCACCATATTTATGTAAAATCTCTGCAGGTATAAGACAGCAGTAATAGTGTCTCATTGTTTCTCCTACTTATTTACTTTCTTACCAGTTTCTCTTATCTCCCTCACTGCTAGTTGAAGAAAAGACATTCAGTGTTTAAACAAAGGCACACACATAATGAAATAACTTCTTGATTTTTTAATAACCTATACTTTATATATAAAAAAAATCATTACTGGGCTATGACTTGAGAAATTTCCTAACTTTTCACAAGCACTGCCACTAGTTGATAAATAGGAGGTAACGTAGACTCTGATAGAATTGTCTACTTTATACTCCAATTTTGAGAATTTTTTCTTTATTGCAGCCTTGTCTGTCATGGAGTAAGTATGTGTCCCTCCAAACATTGTCAAGTTTATTTTAGATGTGAAATTGGGGTACAACAAGATGAGGAAGGCTAACCCAATGGACAGAGTTTTTCTGAGTCATGGTAAAATTAGAATAAACCCATGTGATTAAAAAAAAGATTAAAAAGGAAAGAACATGAATACTTTTAGCAACATAAGCTGCAATATATTTCCTTTTTCTGTGGAAAAAAACCACATGTTAACGAGGTAGAATCCCCTGAGTGCCTGTCACTCCTTGGTTAAAAGTTGGTTGTTCATGGAGACACAGTCATCTGTTGGCCACTACGGTACTATGTTATGCCTTATAACAGTTCTGCCTTAGGCTTTGAGAGAAAAACTCCTTATAATAGTAACTCATTAAAATGTTCTTCAGTTAACTGAAAGAGTTAATATCCTTCCTTGGCTCCTGACACTCAGAGAGATTGTGGGTCTAAGAATAATTGGGCCCTCTGAAAATTATCAGTTCAATTCTACAGTGAATATATTTTAAATTATTTCAAGAGAAGAAGAAGAAATTGGTCCACATAGAGGTTTATATGAGACTTAAAATACCTGAAGCTGCATCTTGCTCGTACTAAATAATTTTATAACTTTGAATAAGTTAATGAAGTTAAGCAACATTATCATTAGCCTTAACAGCTTAAACCAGTATCAGGGTGAGTATTGCTGGACTAGTCCCTAAGGTAGGGCTTTTAAAAATTATTATTATTATTTTTTACCATGTCTGCTACTGATCATGGTTGCTATACCAGGAGGAATCCAACTGGAAATATCTTACTTGTAATAATAATAAACCTTCCATGACAGATGTGATTAAAAGGAGAGGGGAGAAAGGGAGAGAAAGAAAGAAGAAAGAGAGAGAGAGAAGGAAAATATAACCCTAAGAGAAACAGGTGTCTCAGGTAACAGTGCAAATTAAAATACAAACTTGTTCATAAAGAGTCATATATAAAAATTATCAGATGGCAGCTTTATAACTTATTACTAAATGCTAGAGATGTATGGAGTTTAGGCCCGGCATTTTATCTATCTATGTTATCCCACCAAACAACGTCAAATCATCACCATCACATACACTGCAAACTCACGCGTGCACAGCGCTGTTCTATACTGGCGGTTCTGTTTGACTGTCATGATCAGGGATGAGGGATGCGACTGAACTCTATTGAGCAGAGGCTAGGGATACTACTAAATAAACATCTTTAAATACACAAGATAGCCCCTCAGAACAAACAATTATCCAGTTCAAAAATTCAGTATATCCCCTATTGAGAAAATCCTATGCTGCAATTAGGTAATACAAAGTAGTATAAACCGTAATTTTTTTCTCTCTAAGATTTATAACGTTCTAAGTGAAAACACAGAAACAAGGTAAGCATAAATGATTTACAAGGCAACATGTGAAGAATACCGTTTTAGTGACATAAACAATCCATAACAATGTTGCAGAGGAGAGGGTTGTGAATGAGGTGTGGGGTGCGTGGAGAGGTTTACCCTGGTAGGGTCTTAACGAAAACTTGTAACTTAGATAAATGAACAGCAGGGCTTAGGGCCAGCAAGACAAAAATCAGAGGTATGACTGAGGAGCAAGTCCACCAAGTGACTAGAATGGAGCACTAAATGAGTGAGATTAGAACTAAAACTGGGGCCAAAACATGGAAGATATTTTATGTCATGCAAGAAAAATCATATTTAAAGTAAAACTGATTTAATTTAAATTTTATTTTGTTTATTTAATAATTTAAGTTGGTATTCCAGTTTATAAAATAATGGAGAATTATTTAAAGTTTTTAAGCAGCTAAATGATATAATATTATCCAACTGTATGCTTCACAATTTACTTATTTCTCTATTCTGGCCAACTGAACTAGTTCCCTGAATTTCTCTCTAGTTTGATTATTTTCTGTTCAAACTATTTTTGATATGTTGTGTTTACTTGAAATGATCTATAGCCATAAAAATGCCATGCATGCTGTGTATTTTTATTGTACTCCCATCAAATATTATTCATATCTACTTGTTCTATTTTTGTCATATTCTACCTTATATCATAGTCATTTCTTTTATGTTTGCATTTCTACTACATTCCTGAAGGCAGAGACTAGGATTTATCCATCTTGGCCATTTCAATGTTTTAAGGGCACAGTGAAGGCTTATTGACTGAATGCCTGTTCATTCTTAACAAAAAAAGTGAAAAGATCAAGTATCTCTCTTTCTCACTAAGAAGGTTAAATTAGTTATATTGAAATAACCAATTTATTTTGCCTAAGGAAATACCCAGCTTTCATATATATTACATGAGCATGAGTTAAAGCTCTTCTCTGGGATTGCAGACTTGTTGACTTCACTAATCTAGAAAAGAAAGTGTTAATTCACTTTACGAAAATCTGAGTCAGATCCCAGTGATGAGATGTTTCCTTCAGATGCCTGCTGATTAGTCTCCCTGTGACTATACAACCTCCGTCTACTCACAAGACAACTGGGATGTACGGTCATCTAAGTGGTTTGTCTTCTATTCCTAAATCCTTAAGTACAGAGCAGATAAAAGGCCTGAGAGGAAACAAATTACTTGCGTATGAAGGTGTAAAACTCTAGGTTTCGTATGCTTTAAATTTCTAATATCATGAAAAAAAAAAAGGAAATTTTATTTGGGATAAGCAAATGAAATCATAACTTGTTTTTCAATGTACGTAGCTGGCTGTATGCTTTTAGGAGCTCTGAAGTTACTATTGGCTGTCTTTTTGGGAAATTTAGGTTGGATGTAGGGGACAAAGAAAGCACATACCCCAAAATTTCTTCTTGAACCCATTGGGATCTACTTTTATGTAGCCATTAGCAGAAGTGTGCAGGATCATTTAACAATGGAGACATTCGGTGGGACTGAACCTCAGAAGTCTCTAGTCTTCCCTCCCTCTACCACTATATAAAGGATCTCTTGGTTCTATTATTATAAATGAGACTATACTGTTTCCTACCTCCACAACCAAGAGAAAATGCAACAAAAATTGGGCAAGAGAACGCTCAGGGCATATATTAGGAAGTTTAACTTAATAGCTTGTATGTATCAATTTTAAAAAGACGTTATGTTAAGTGAAATAAGCCAGGCACAGAAAGACAAATACTGCATGATCTCACTCATATGTGGAATCTAAAAAAAAGTACAACTCACAGAAGCAAAGAGGAAATAATGGTTACCAGGGACTGCAGGGAAGGTGTGGGCTGGCGGAGTTGTAGGGATGTTGGGCAAAGGATACAAACTTTCAGTTAGACAGGAGGAATAAGTTAAAAAGATCTATTGTACAACATGGTGACTATAGTTAATAACAATGTATTGTCTCCTCGAAAATTGCTAAGAGGGTAGATTTCAGTGTTCTCACTATAAATACGTAAGTAGGTGAAATACTGCATATGTTAATTAGCTTGATTTATCCGTTCCACAACGTATACATATTTCCAAACATCATGTTGTACACCACAAATACATACAATTTTTATTTATCAATTTAAATAGAAAAAGAAAGAAAGAGGAAGAAAGGAAGGAAGGAAAGAAGGAAGAAAGAATAAAATGGAAAATGGGTTTAATAATAAGGCTAGATATAGAATAAATGGGTTAATATAAGGCATGTGCTTAGAACAGTGCCAGACAATACGTTCAATAAATCTTAGCATTGTTATGATTATCATTACTATCACTACTACTAGAACTGCTGCTGCTCATCAAGATTCCTTCAACACTGTGGGTTCAATTTTTTTGTTGTACCTTTCCTCAGACTAAAGTTCAATTGAACTCGTTAATTTAAAAACATGTTGGTTATTCTACCTGTGATGCATGCCCTGCCATTTTCAGTTATTAAAAGTAACAGAGTGAGTGATTCATTCTTTCTTCTTTCAAGAAAGTCTAAAAATGTCTCTTCTTTGATTTCTTTATAAATTGCATACAATGTTCAATCTAGTTCTACTTCTCTTTTTTTTTTCCTTTAAATTTCTTAGTAATTTTATTTTTAATTTTGTGCAGAGACCAAGAGAAGAAGAAAGTAATGTTGACAAAGTTTCAGCACTATATAAAGTCTTAGTTTGCTATAATCTTATACCGGTGTGTGTGTGTGTGTATATATATACATATATATGTATATATATATAAATTCATTTCATCTCTAATCTCTTTCAATTAAAAAGACAGAGTTGCCTTCAGCTTTATGAAATTTATGATATGAAACACCGTAGATGTGCTATAACTGTTAAACTGAATTTTATTTAGTATTTTGATTATAAATTAGGGAAATGGTACATTAACTCCTTTCTGAGGCTAAGATTAAAATGGCTCCATTTCTTTGCTGTTGTAGTGTTTTTCAACATATGTTATATTTATAATTGCCTTATTAAATCTTATACATTGTGAGTGATAATCATATTGCCCAGAGCTATAAAATCATCAAAATATATAATGGCATTTTAAGTTGTTGTATCTACAAATGAGAATTTTTATTTTTAGTTTTTTAATAACGTTTTCAACTGAGTGTTGGAAATAGTCATAAGCTATTCAGAAGAGAAATACTTCCACTAAGTATTTAGTAAGATATTAAGAAGAAACCATATTCAAATTTCAGCCAGTAAGCATGGACATTACAGAACAATTTTACCATAGAAAAGAACTGAGTATAGGCCATAGCTTGAAGGAGAAGACACAGATAGATGAAATCAGGTTCATAGGGCTAACCCAGAAATATTCTCTCTGCCAGTAGCCTCTCTCCTTTTCTTACCCTACTTGGTTATGCTCATGAACCTGAACTGTAACATTCCAATTGACTTGGATCACGGATACTCCTCACCTCTTTTTTTTCTTTTCTTTTTTTTTTTTGCTGTTTCTTTTCCATTATTTAACATCCCATATAACAAATCTGATACTAATTCCTGGTTTGTTTCATTTGCTTCATGATTTAGCATTACATGTTTGACCCTGGGTTTTATAACAATTTCTGCTATTTCTAAATTAGTAGCCGAGTAGAGAAGGCACAAATTCCTTCCCTTGACTCCTGGACTATACATAACTGCAACGGTAATTTCATACCCCTAATATCCACTAAAGGAAGGCCAAAAGCAAATATCTATCACTGCTCTACAAGTGTTGTAAAATGTAAAAGTGGAAAGCTAATTAGAAATTGATGTCAGTAAGAAATTTGATACTATAAAATTTTAAAAATATTTTCACAGGGATTTCAGTCATTTTAAAAAATAGTTTAGTTTAATTTTTTAACTTTTCAGAATGACAGATTTTTCTGGGCAAATGGTTGGTTTCCATGAGATTGGTAAAAAATATTATCTTGCAAGATGCAGAATTATCTCTCTAATAAAAAAGTATTACCATGTGATCTAGCAATTCCACTACTGGGTATATATCCTAAAGAAAAGAAATCAATATATCAAAAGGATATCTGCCCTCTCATGTTTATTGCAGCACTATTCACAATAGCCAAAATAGAGAATGAACCTAAATGCCCATCAACAAATGAATGGATAAAGACAATGTGGTATATGTACACAGTGAAATATTATTCGGTCATAAAAATGAATGTAATTCTGTTATTTGCAGCAACATGGATGGAACTGGAGGTCATTATGTTAAGTGAAATAAGCCAAGCACAGAAAGACAAATATCTCATGTTCTCACTCATATGTGGGAGCTAAAAAAAGTGGATCTCATGCAGATAGAGAATAGATTAGTGGTTACCAGAGGCCAGGAAGGGTATTGGGGAGAGGAGAATGAAGAGAAGTTAACCAATGGGTATAAATACATGGTTCAATAAAGAAATAACACCTAGTGTTAGATAGTTCAGTAGGGTGATTGTAATTTACATAATCTATTGTACATCTCAAAATAGCCAAAAGAAAAATTTGAATGTTTTTACCACAAAGATAAGACAATGTTTAAGGTGATGGATATCCAAGTATACCAATTTGATCTTTATAAACCATATGAATGTATTAAGTTATCACATGTACCTCGGAACTATGTGCATCTATTAGGTACCTTTAAAACAAAATAAAATAAGATAAAATAAGAGTGCTTTGCTCTTCTACCAGTAGAACCTTGGAAAACAAGGAAAAAATCACAGATCCTTGGACATCTAAAATGTTTGGGATCTTGATAACTAAAAAGGAAGGTGACTTAAAACAGCTAAAAAAGAAATAGATGAAGAAATATTTAAGATAATCAATATTTAACCACTAACCTAAAATCTTCTGAGCTGTCTTCCTGTTGGCAAACGTAAGGGCTATTTGATTAGGAAGTACAAGATTGCACTGAATTTATTTAAATAAATTAAAAGTATTATCAATTCTTTTCCTGAAATGGTTCTGTCTTTGGCCTCCTAAGTACATATCTTCTTGGGGAAAAGTAAATCAGCAGGATACACCTTTTTTTCTTGCTTAAGGTTTTTTAAGAAGGATGTCTGATACTCATTAAGAATTTCAGTAACTTTCTGTGTCTTTCTTTGCCATGCTAATGGGTATTCAAATTTCAACTTTCATCTCTTCTACCTTTTTTATTACTCTTTTATGTTTTCCCTCCTCTTTCTCCCCATTCTCCTCCTCACTCTCTCCTCCTGTTTAATGAAGATGTTGTCAACATTTTATCCTTGGAACTCATCTCTCTTTTTAGTTTTTTCATCAATATAGTTTTTCCCAAAATGTTATGTAAATGCAGAGGCAAATCTTAAATTAGTAATTTACTTCTACCACAAATTTCTTTCCCAATTTCCAGAGCAGTATTGACAATGACTGGTTGGACACATCCTTTTAGAGATTCTTCTTGATGGCTTACTTGCCCCCTCAAACTCACCATGTCCAGAAGCAATCCCATGATCTCTTCCAAACCAGGTTATTCTAACTTACCAATTATTTCAAAAGTCCTAAGCTAACCAGTGCACAACAGTATCTCCAGATTTAAAGGCAGGCAGGGATGCTGACTCAGACTGCACACTCCCCTATTTGATACAATGAGTATCCCACTGAGAAAAAACACAATGGAGGAATTTCTCACCATGTGTTTTTCAAAGAATACATCTCAGAAGGAGAGTGGAAAGAGATTATGGATAAGACGGGAAAATATACAGTCCTTGAAACCCAAAGCATTTGCATGTGAATGTGTGGGTGTGCATGCATGCACATAGGCATTATCACATTTGCAACTAAAAATTAGAAGTGTAAATTTTAGACTTCCTTGGGCCCATTTTAGTTAAAATACTTCCTCCTTAAAAAACACAAGATATGAGAATCCTCACTAGAAAAAGCCATTATTTCCTCTGAATCCTTCATTTTGCTACAGCATTCAGCCAAGGAACCCAGAGAAAAGGCATGGACACATCTGGTTAAACTGGGTCTTGGGCAAACAGGGCTTGGGGAACAGGAAGGACGGATCAGAAGGTCTCACCTGAAAATTCATTGCTCTTGCTTTTTACGAACAGAAGATGAAGAAAGTCTTCTGAATATTTGAGTAGGAGCTGGGGAACTGAGCTGGGAATGATGGGGTAGGTGATAGAGAACAGCTTGACAAAACAAAACAAAACAAAAAGTAAACCCTAGAGTTACTTGTGGCATAGTAGAAGCTTTGAAATACAAATCAGTCATCCTGGGTTTTATTGCTAGTTCTACCAGCAATGAAAATCTGTGGAATTTGACCAACCTCCTAAGATTCCATAATCTAATGGTTTTCTAAACCAAAGATGTTCTGGAATTCTCTTTCTCCTCCAACATGATTGTGCTGGTTCTTTAGCAGCCTTTAGGCAGTGGAAGTGGGGACGTGGACTAAGAGGAGAACCTTCCACTTACAGAATAGGTGTTCACATCCCCCAATAGAGAAACAAGGGTTATTAAAAGAGGGCCTAGACTGGTTAGATAAACTATGGTCCATCCATATAATAAAATAAATATATGAGGAAAATTGTTGTGCTGATGGATATTTAAACTTCTGTCTTTATTGCTATTGCACACTCTCCAAAATGTAATATTAAATTTAAAAAGCAAGGTGTAAGAGAATGTGTAGTAGGTTATCATTTTTGTAAAAGGGGGTAAGTATACACATAGGTATTTGTTAATATTTTCAAAATGAAATAATGACAGTATAAACCAAAGCTAATAAAATGAAATCTAGAGTTCTTTGAATGAATCTTGATTTATATTTCTCAATTAGGAACTATGCAAATATTTTACATATTTTTAAAAATATATTTAATCAAACAGAAAAAAATTATCTCCAAAAATAAAAAACAAACTGAAACAAATGGACCTGATTATAATTCAAGTTGGAGTCAAATCAATTATTTCAAGTGATTTTAAAAGACAGTAATTTGTCTATCCAAAGGACTACACATGTATGCTTATACATAGTGCTGTGATTTGGATATGGTTTGTCTGGCCCCTCCAAATCTCATGATGAAATTTAATCCCCAGTGTTGGAGGTGGGCCTGGTGGGATGTGTTTGGTTCATGGAGGTGGACCCCTCATAAGTGGCTTGTTGCCATTCTTGCAAAAGTGAGTGAGTTCTCACTTTTAGTTTCCACAGGAACTGGTTGTTGAAAAGAGCCCGGCACATCGTCTTCTCTTTCCTCCACTCTCGCCATGTGATCTCTGCTGGCCTCCTTTCCTTCTGCCACGCATGGAAGCAGCCTGAAGCCCTCACCAGAAGTAGATGCTGGTACCATGCTTCTTGTTCAGCCTGCAGAACGGTGAGCCAAATAAACCTCTTTTCTTTGTAAATTACCCAGCCTCAGGTATTCCTTTACACCAACACAAATGTACTAAGACACAAAATAATATTAAAATGTAGTCATTGCATTATTGTAGTAATGTTAGTTTTACATTAATAAAATTGAGAACTAAGGTTCTCAGAGTATGAAAATAGTTGTCAATACAAAAATCAAAGAAATAAATAGAAAAAATGCTGCTAACTTTAAGTGTATCTTCTGGGTCCTAAATTCCAGTGTCAGGGTCATTCTTTAAATTTGACTCTTAATTTTCTTTTAAATCCTAAGTGAAATTTGTTTGTTAGATTAGTCAGGATCAATGAGGAATACCTGAAGAAATGGGAGAAAGCATAATAGAAATAAATATGGTAGCTATCATTTTTGCACACATACTTTGTACTAGACACTGTGCTAAGTGCTTTCTAAGCATTCTCTCACTTCATCTTCCCCAAAATCTTAGGAGGTAGGTGCAATTATGATGCCCAGCTATGAGCACTAAGCTGTACAGATTTTAGGTAAATGTTGACGTGGGAAAGCAACTTGGTATAATTGAAAAACTTTGGATTCACACTTTCCTGAGTATGAAACTAATTTTACTTTCAAACACAAAATTATTTGTGTTACTTAAGCACTCCAAAACCTTGGTTTTCTCAAAGCCAAGAATGGATATTTTAATATTTACACAGAGAGCCTGGGAATCTAGGTTGAATTATTTGCCTTCTTTTAGACTGGTCATGTAGTGTTATTAGTGAGAAGACATCAAAAGCATAACATAAAGAAGAACTTTTATCTATTTAATAGTTTCCTTCCATACAGACCCTGAATAAAATTTTCTGTAGTGGCTTTAAATATCTTTCTACTTGGGAATGATTAAAGAATTGGGGATCTTAGGATCCAATTAAAATATACGTGTTCAGTAATATGTCCAAATGAGGGGGGAAATAGCTGAAATATGTAAAGAAAATTCATCTTCTTTCTACAGGGAGAAATTTGGCCTTCCCAAAAGATACCCAAACTACTGAGATTCTTTCTTTCCTTGCAAGTCTCTACTTGCTATGGATGCTTTCTCATCTTGATCTGTGTAAGGGTTTCGTTCATACAATCCCTTCTCTTCTGCTTCATCTATGTCCTCTCCCTACTAGATCATTTCCATCAGTATAAAGAGCATGGCTTATTATCTACTGTTTTTATGTCTCCTTTTGCTTCACATTGGGCAGCTACTGTCCCATTTCTCCGTCCTCTTTCATAGAAAAACTAATCAAAACATGGATCTATTTTCTCTATCTCCGGTCTCAGCACTCATTTTTTTTCTCATACACTCCAATTGGACATCTATGTCCACAGACCTATGAAATTGCTCTTGGGAAGGTAACTGATAGCCTGTAAATTCACAAGTTCAGTGGTCAGTTTTCTTCCCTCTCTATATTCCATCTTTCAGCATCATCATTTCATATATCCATATCCCCCACTTCTTGACAAACTCTGGTTCCTTTTGAGAGTGGAGTCCATTTTGGAGCAAGTTGTCTTTATTTGATTAACAGAAGTGCCCTATAGGATAGTAGCTGCCTTGTGTTCCCCACTTTTCCATCTTCCACCACCTCACTCCCATGTCCAAATCATACAGACTCTCCATGTATCTAAGTTTTATTTCAATATCTGTTTTGATCCCCACTTCCTCTGTGAGATTATCTTTGCCCCAGACCTGTGATATTATTCATACTGCTACTTACTTAGCATTTACTATATGTTACCATGCACTAAGCTGCTTTGGGAGCACATGCTGTAAATCTATCTATCTATCTTCATCATCATCCTTGTCTATCATCTTCTATCTCTTCTCTCACCCCTTCTGCCAGACACAAGTTTCTTTGTTCAGAAGTTTTTTTCCTAACTTCTTGTTTTTTGTTCCATGTGGATATGTATTTAATCCAGAACCATATACTGGAAATTTGTACTGCAGTGTCATATTTATTATAAACTAAGTGACTGAATTTGAACTGTGCTGTTTCTGGACTGCTAAATTTGTTTGGGTAATTAATTCTTTGTGTAAGACTATTTTGAGTCATTGAGTAAGAAGGAATAAACATGCATTAATGATGAAAATGGGAAGAAGATGCCACTTGCTTTGGATTTAATTCCTAGTGATAGTGAAATAACAAGGTCAGTTCTCCCATTCACGAGCATAGAAGGAAGAAGGAACACTTCACCACTTCACCTTCTTTTAAGATGTACTTCTCTTCTTCATACCTGACAGGTGACCATTTCTGACTGACAAAAAGGAGAAAAATGGTGTCCCTTGTTGTTTTCTCAAACTGAAACTCCATCATCCTATGCTATAAATTAGAACTTCCAGAATAAACTTAGTGAAAAGTAATTGTGTGGACTCTCAATTTTCCTCTAGCAGTGAGAAAAGGGTGTGGTTTTGTTCATTATTCCAAGAACTCTGAAAATATTAGAGGAATTTTCCTACACATCTTTATAACATGATTAGAGGAAAAGAAGAAAAGGGAAGGAAAAGTCACATTTTATGAGTCTCTCAACCTGCTGGTCATTACACTAAATGTTTCACACATGTTATTTTAAGTTTTACAACAAAGTTGACTAGCAGGTAATATTATATCCATTTTACACATGAGAATATTGAGGCATAAAAAAATTAAAAAAGCTTCTGTTTCCAGGACAAGATGTCATAGATCTACTTTTCTCTGCTACTTCCCTCTAAATACAACTAAATAACTTGTAAATAAATAATTCAACAGAAATAATAAAAAGACTCAAAAATTTGAAATGGGAAGGCAGACTGGTTAGAGACCTCAGGATTTAAGGAAGGACACCACAGTGATATTCCTGGGCTGCTTTTTTTCATAATTCTCCCAGAGATGCCTACAACTGAGAACTGACAATAGGCATAGATACAACAAACAAAGAAACAAAAATAAGAAAAATCTGCTTTCTTAAGTCAAAGGACTGGAAAAGGAAAAACCAAGCAGAGACCTTGAAGGAGCATTCGACTCTGGGCCAAAACACAGTGGCATCTGCAAAACTGATATGATGGTACCTGTATGGTGTCTGACATCTCCTAGCCCTCCACTCAGTGACAAAATGTCATCCAGGTTGGCCGTCTTTCCCAAACTTCCCACACAAGGGCACCAGGCAGCCCAAGTAGCACCAGAAGGAATTCAGCAGCAGCCTTAAGAGGCAGCAGAAGAGCAAAGAAGATTAGAATAGCATTGGAAGGAATCTGAAAACTAAATTGTCATTGGAATTATAGTTTTAAAAGTAGGTGAGTACCTCCAAACTATTCCTAAATAGTATGGCTGTCTGCAAAAACAGAATATTCAAACAGGTTCAAGAGTCTTCTAACATGGAGAATGTCCAGAATACAATTAAAAAGCACTCATCATAATCATGAACAGGAAAAATGCAACTTGAATGAGGAAAAAAATCAATTGGTATATACGAAAATGAAGTAGACATTGAAATAATCTGACAAGAACTTTAAACCAGCTATAATAAAAATGCTTCAACAATTATGACTTCTTTTAAACAATTGAAGAAATAGAAAAATGTAGCAAAGATATTGAATTTATAAAAAATAGAATCTAATGGAAATTATAGAAGTGAAAAATACAATAACCAAAATCAAAAACTCATTGGATGGGCTGAGTAGTAGAGTGGACATGACAGAGGATTGAATCATTGAACTTGGGAGAGAGTAATAGAGTTTACTGAATCTGAACCACAGAAAGGAAATATCCTGAAAAGAAATGAACACAGATTCACAGGCTTGTAGGGCAAAAACAAAAGATTCAATATTCATATCATCAGAGTTTTAAAAAGAGAGGAGAAAGAATGAGGAACTGAAATATATTCAAAGAAATAATGGCTGAAAACTTCACAAATTTTGTGAAAAATCCTAACCTGTAGATTCTTAAGGTGAACAAATCCAAATAGGATAAACCAAAGAAACTTACACCAACACACATCATAGTCAAATTTCTGAAAATAAATGACAAAGTCAAAAAGAGGTAAGGAGAAACAATCCACTACCTATAGAGAAACTCTGATTTGAATGACAGACTTCCCATCTAAAACCATGGGGGCCAGAAGAAGGGAGCAGCACATATTTCAAGTGCTGAAAGAAAAGAACCAGCAACCATTAACTCTACATTTGGTGAAAATGTCCTTTAGGAAAGAAGGAAAAAATCAAAACTTTCTCAGATGAAATAAAATCAGAATAATTTGTCTCCATTAGATCTATCCTTAAAGAATGGCAAAAGAAAGCCTCCACAAACAGAAAGAAAATGATAACAGCAGAAGCCTTGGGACTTTAGAAAGGAAAGGAGAACAGAATAGGTAAATATAGCAGTAAATATAACCTTTAACCCTTAAGTTTTTAAAATCATATTTGACAGGCGAAGTAAAAACTATAACACCACTTGATGTGGTGCTCAACATATGAAGAGGAAATACCTTAAAAATTATATTTTTAAAGTGTGGAAGGTAAAGAGACCTAAATGGAAATAAGATTTTAATATTCACTTGAGGTGGTAAAATATCAATACCAGTAGGCTGTGATAAGTTACATATATATACTGTAATACCTAGAGCAACCACTAAGAAAACTGTACAAAACAATATACTCAGAAACATTATAAAAAAATCTAAATGAAACTCTAAACACATTCAAGTAATGCACAAAAAAACCAAGAAAAGGGTAATCAGAAATAATAAATGGAACAAACAGAAAACAAAAGATAAAATGGCAGACATCTAACATCAATAATTACTTTAACCCTAAATAGTCTATACACACAGATTAAAATACAGAAATTGGCAGAGTGAGTTAAAAACAAAAACACAGAAACAGAAGCTACAACCCAACTATATGCTGTCTAAAAGAAACTCACTTCAAATATAATGATATAAGTAGATTGAATATACAAGGATGGATAAAGATATATCAAGTGTTATAGCTCTTTTAGAATTTGTCTAGCAATTTTCTCAGTTTTCACTGGAAAATTCATAAAAAATTAAAAATATGTATATATATTATGCAGAAATTAATTTAAAAAACAACAAGAATTATTATATGAATATCATACAATGTAGATTACAGAGCAAAGAAATTCACTGGGGATAAAGAGTGATATTACATAATGAAAAGATAAAGTCATCAAGTAAATACTGCCATTTTCACTATGTATGCACCAAACAACAGAGTTTCAAAATCCATTAATAAAATCTCAAAAGCTGAATAAAGTAGACAAATCTATAATTGTAGTTAAGTATTTCAATACCCCACCCTCAGCAATTTATAGAGCTACTAGAGAGAAAATAAGCAGTGAAATGAACTGAAAACACTATCAACCAACAGTATCTAATCAGCATAAGAGAGCCTTGTGGTAATGATATAATTCCGTACCTTGATTGTGGCAATATTCCTACAAAGCCACACGTATGATAAAATTGCACAGAATTATACACACGCACACAGAGACACAAATGAGTGCATGAATACCTGACTAGAGAAATCAGAATAAGCTCTTTAAATTGTATCAATGTCAATTTCCAGGTATTAATATTGTATAATAGTTATATAAGATATTAATATTGAAAAGGTTAGGTGAGAAGTTCAGGGGATCTCCCTATATACTTCTTTGTAACTTTCTGTAAATCTATAATTATTTCAAAATAAAACTTTTTTTAAATACAGAAAAAAATAATAATAGGGAATATGTGCAGAATGGTGCCAGAATCCAAATCCTATTTGCTGCCTCTTCAGGTTATACTCACTATCCTTGTTCGCTGAAAATAAATTGAGGTAACTGGAAGGCTCATTAGTCTTTCTCTCCAGAACCTTCCACCGATGAAAACTGAGTAATTTTTCAAATGTCTACATAACAAAGAGGGGGAGAAACTCTAACCGTAATTTTATCATTTACACAAATATCTTTTACAAAGACATCTTGATTCTCTACCTCTCTCTGCCAGTGAAGACATTCATGAAATACTGATCCATTGACAATTTAAAATTTCTGAAGGAAGTCATAATAAGTCAAAATACCATCAATGAAATAAGACCTTACAGATACTATGTTATGGAAGTTATAAAAGCCAGTTGAGCTTTTGTTTTTAGAGTCAAGTGCAAAGTGCAACTTTCAGGTCCAATGAAAGAAACAGAGCTTGTTTCAATTCTTGCAGGGTCATATCCAGCTTTAGCAGCAAGCTGAATAGAAAACATTATTCACATTCTTTATTTTTAAAATAAATAGGGTAATACAATGTCTTTCCATAGTCTTCATATCTCCCTAGCTGTCTTTTACACATAAAATTTGATTTAAGTTTTTGCTGATAATTTCACTCAATATGCTTTTTTCTAACACAAAGATGTAGTGACAACATATTTAGCCTTTCTTATTTTATATTTTTAATTCTATAAAATAAATCACTCAGGGGGCAAGTCAGCTCAAAAAAAATTTAGAAAAAAATAATCACTCAAGCCTCAAACACTCTGCAGGAATAAATGCAGAACCAAAATCTCTGTGAATCAATCCATCCAACAATCTAGAAATCTACACAAAAATGTTAATGCCATTGTAAGATCTATATAGAAAAATCTTGATGTGAAGTTATAAACTTTTCTTTTTTATGCATTGTGTATGCATTTTTAAAGCTCAGGCTAAACAGAATTTCACAATTTCATAAATTATCAAGCCATTTAGGATGCATAATTAATTGGATTGTACTGTGCCATATTTATGAGGGTTATTTATTCACAGTATGAGATAATCATAAATTATTTTGCTAACAAAATCTCTTGAGAGACTTTTTAAAGAGTCTTCCCTTGAGTAACTTCCCTTGGTATGACTGCTGTCTGGTATTTTTTCATTGGTTAAATCAGGAATGAGCTATTTATTACTTTATAATTATAAGTCTGATCTGCAAAATACTGTAGCAATCTGCAGAGGAGGTGCAAAGCAATATTGGGATTAAAATTTTTCAGATATTTGAAACAATTTGAAGAAAAAGACAAAATGGTATTTGTAGATTTGATGTCCACATTTGTTTACATTTATCTGTGAGTTGCCAGTCTGCATTTCTTGAAACAAAATTTATAAAAGCCATGATGATTTTATAAATTTCTGAAGCAACTTTTTATAATAAAAGCATAAGCAGAGTTCATGACCATAAATATGATAAGAGAAAGGGAATTTTTTTCTAAAAATTATAAGGCCAAAACACATCAAATGATATTTAATTGGAACTGGAAATATTCCAAGTTTGACTTTCCAAAAAAAAAAAAAAGCTTTGATTACACTAGTTCATGTTGGGCTCATGTTGAGCCTGCCAAAAATCCAAGCTAGATCAGAGCCTTTTTTGAAATAAACACAAGCTTAATCTGATGTAGATGTTTCAAAACTCCCACTGCTTAGTTATAACATCATCTGTTACTGAATGATTTATAAATCACCCTCTATAGACAAATTTCTGCAAGATGGAGGGTAAGATATTTTAACCTGAGGACATAAGGACACATCTAACTCATACATTAAAGACACATTTAGAACAACTCTTCCTGGAAACAAACAAATAAGCATTTCCCGCCCATGCTTTTTTAAGATCATGATTGTATCTGAAAATTTACGGTACCTAAAATGTTATTCTTTTGTTTCCCCAGTGATCAGTCAATAAATGGTCATTGCTAATACACAGTGCCACTAGAGCAGCGGCCCCCAACCTTTTTGGCACCAGGGACCAGTTTCATGGAAGAAAATTTTTCCATTGACAGGGGTGGGGGGGCAGCAGGGAGATGGTTTGGGGATGATTCGGGTGCACCACATTTATTGTGTAGTCAAACCTCTCTGCCAATGATAATCTGTATTTGCAGCCGCTCCCCCGTGCTAACATCACTGCCTCAGCTCCACCTCAGATCATCAGACATTAGATTCTCGTAAAGAGCACGCAACCTAGATCCCTCGCAAGCAAGCACAGTTTACAGTAGGATTCGCGCTCCCATGAGAATCTAATGCTGCCGCTGATCTGACGGGAGGCAGAGCTTATGCGGTGATGCAAGTGATGGGGAGCACCTGTAAATACAGATGAAGCTTCACTTGCTTGCCCTCTGCTCACCTCCTGCTGTGTGGCCTGGTTCCTAACAGGCCACGGACTGGTACTGGTCCACGGCCCCGGGGGTTGGGACCGCAGCACTAGAGGACTTATTACTGAGAGCCTGCTGCATACCAGGCACTCAACTGTGTGCTTTCAAATAGAAATTAAGATTCTGAGCTCTTGAGTCTGACTAGGGGGCTTGAATTCCAGCTTCTCCATTCACTGCTGAGGATCTTGGGCAAGTTACTTAACCTCTACGGCCTTACCTATCTCTCTATTAAAAGAGAGATAATGCCTACCTTGTAAGATGGCCGTGAAGAAGAAATGAGTTAATACATACAAATCCCTTAGAACATTGCCTGGCATGGAAGCATTTATTAGGTATTAGTTATTATTCTTATTTTTGCTATTATTTTACCCATTATACAGAGGATAATTCCAAAGTTAATTAACTTTCTCAAGGTTACATGATATTTGAATACTGACTTATCTGACACCATGAACTTTGTGTAGTCACAACCCTTTATTGCCTCTTTGCAATATCACTCATTACTTCAGGAGGACTAATAATCATTTTAAAAATTAAGAGTATTCACTGCAATAGTCTCTGGTATTCATCTTTTAGTTAGATTTGTACCTCTGCAGATCCAGAAAAACAGTTGTGCCTATGAACATCAGCAGAAGAGAGAACCTGCTCAACAATCCATATAAATTTTCAGGGAATCATTGAAAATGGACACTAGTTTACAAGCTTCAACTGTCTTTACAGGTGGATGTACCTCCTGGTCTTATGGAAGTATCTGTGTAATGTCAATGCATACAGATGAAAAGTGATTGGATGGGCAGTTAAGGCATCGGCAACTCAAAGTGAAGATTTATTAAAAATATGCAATTTTTAACCTGAGATCTTTACGTTTGTAAAGAAAAACCTAGTGATATTCCCTTGTTGAGAGATCATTTTTACAAAAATAATACTGGTCTGGTACAGACTCTCCAGTTCAAATCCTTATTCTATGTGTATGATCTGGGATAAGAAAGTAACTGAGCTTTGCATACTACCTACCAGGTAGATTGCTTTAAAACTTAAATAGCTAATACTAATTTAGCACTTATCACAGAAACTGGAATATTTGTAAGCCCTAGATAAATATCAGCTGCTACTGTCAGTGGTGGTGATGGTACTGCTATTTATTATAGCATACAAAATAGGCTTAAGTCAGGTTGCCCCTCTGCCTAAGCCCATTACAAACAGACCCATAAAAAATAGGGACTTCCATGATTATTCAGAAGAATAATTGATAAATTTTACCAGCACATGGGTAGAATTACAAGAGAGAGTCTCCATGGAGAGCCACCATCTAACTGAAACAACAGGAAATAGCTATGTCATAAAGCAAGCTATTTTCACCACCTTATAATTCAGCCCAGAGAACTCGGACATCTAGGTCTATTATGGTTTCAGATCCACCCTGTGGCATCTGAGTAACTGCTACAGGGAGGATCATCAGCAATATTGTGACCCTCCAGGGATTTTATTTTTCAGTGTGTATGAGAAAGCCCTGTAGAAACAGGCAGGGTAAATGTCCCAATACAAAATATGAAAAGTCTTTAAGAAAGGAATGCAGAACAATTAATTTATTTGCTATCTTGTGGGTGGCAATTATTCTGTGTGATAATGGACTCAAATCTAATTACTATTATTGTTATCAAGAAATTATATAGCACTTTATTTTTGCAAAGTGCTTTACAATAATTTTTTATTAGATAGTCATCACAATAACCCTGTGAAAGAGGTCAGAATATCTTCAAAGAAGAAAAGATGAAGGTTTTTTGGTCTGAAATATCTTACAACAAAATGCTCTAATTTTCTTCATACTAAATACAAACATTTTATGTTGGTATTTGTTTGGTCTTCTAGCACATGACCTGGTTTAATAATGTGCAATTTGGAAACACTCTGCCTCTTAACTGCCTGATACAATAACTGAGGAAGTCCTGCATCCTCAAGGAGAGTACAAATAACCATAAAAATTAAAAATGTGAGGAGCAGATAACAGCAGGACAGAAATTCAGGAAAGGAAGCAGTTAATGGCACTTTGGAAATCGTTTATCAGAAACAATAATAACAAGGAATATTTGCATTGCTTTATAATTTTCCAAACACTGTTAGCCAATGTATTTAATAATGTCTTATTTAATTATCACAATTACTCTAAGAAGAATTTTTTAAAACCAAAATACCTTTTTTATAGACACAGAAAATGGAGTTCAAAGAGGTGACTAACTAGCTCAAGGTAACACAACTAGTAGTTAGCAAAGTTGATAGTTTAACTCTTCCTAATCTAGACCAAACTATCTGTACTCAGTGTATTCAACCTAAGGGTTTATTATAAGTGGTGTAACCAATTTACCTACTAATGCTGACAGGTTGCAAAGAAGAGTGGAATTTTCCCTTTTACAAAATTACCCATGTAAGCTAGCTTACTGCATAAATCATCCCCTCCCAGAGAGATGTGTCATTCCAGTTCGTAGGAATGTGCATTCATGCTATCCTTGGACACCTGCAAGAAGAATGAGAAGTGAGGGGCTTTCCAAGACCTGAGATGGCCACTGTGGTCCAGGTGACTATCTGTGCACTCTCAGTGCCACCGTCTATTTATCTGGGTAGTGGTTGGAATGATATAGAAATTCCTGGCCAAGAAGGAGATTGCCTTCTAGTGCCACCTAGCACTATTCTAAAGATGCTGAAATTATAGTAAACTTGAGAGCAAGCCCTTATTACCTTCTGAAAAGTCAGAGTCTGCTGCTGTCCAGAACACCAGAGAAAATGGAGTCGCGGGAGGGTAGAGCAGCCTCGTGAAGAGAAGCCTTTAGTTCTGGTAGGTTAGAGCAAAAAAGTGGAGGCTTCGCTCTGAGAAAATACACTACTCACTGCATCAGGTAGGGATTCTGGGTCTACTTTCATTACCATCTGTCACTTACGAAGCACTGCAGACCCACAATCTATACACATGGGAGACTTACCTAGACTGTGCTTTGGAGAGATGTACACCAGACAGCAGGGAACAGGTGTGAAACAAACAGAAGAAAAAAGATGGGGAGTCCTGTCAGTACCCACACAGAGGAAAAAATTCTGTACCCAGCAGCCAAGATCCAAACCAGACCCAGAGGGTGCAATGCAATGGAAGAAGTTAAAGACCCGAGGCCAGGAGACATCTCATAGGAAAATGCTGGGCTACTGCTCTTCCGGTTTGCATTGTATGCAGGACTACACTTTTACTTTCTTTCCATTGTCTTCTGCTGCTGCCTTTCAACCAAAAGTGCACTTGCTGTTGTCAATCTGCAAGTGTAGCATCTGATGAAAACATCTAGTGGAAGTAGCGTCTTAGATTTCTGAGGAAACCTTTTAGAAGTTTAAAAATAAAATGATATATGACTGTATTGGCTGCAGAAATCTCCAACGTGGGGTTTCAAATGTGAGCTTCTTTGATGTCATGAAACATGACTCAGACTTTCCTGTGCCAGGTAGGATGAGGCAGGTGCTTAATGTTGACTTACCTGTTGCTTGAATGTAGACTTCAGGAGGTAGCAGGGCTAAGAAATATTGCCAGAGGTACTGCCTTTGAAGGATTTTCCACACTACTTTTTATAATAGGTATTAAAAGAAATAATCTAATAGTAGATATTCTTGAGTAATGAAAGTCTGAATTCCTTCATGTTGTGCAGAAGTATTTATTTTATACAGAGTTATTTATTTTCTATAAGATGAATTTCATAAGCAACCGAGAAAACTGAATTATGTAGAAACCAATTTAGAAAACTAAATTGTGTAGAAATTCCTCCTATCTTCCTTGGACAGCATGTGCCCATTCATATCATATATATTATCTGACTCCACGTGAGGCTGTGGAGTCAGATAATAAATGGGGAAATGAACGTTTGTTTGCTTGTTTTCCTTTAAGAAAAATAAAACAAACTACACATACCAAAAATTAATATGGGAAATTTTAGTTAAAAACTACTCTTACTATTGTTTCCTGAGTGGTTATTAAAAGTATTTTATTATTCTCTATAAAAAAATAAAATATTTTTCTATATTACAATGTGCCAATACTAATGATGATTAGAGAAATAATTATATAAAATAATTACCACGACTATGTAAAGTAGATTTGCCCAAGGGCAGATTCACGTTCCAAGAGGCCCTCTTTTACCCCTAAGACTGTCAGTTTTTCCAACTTCTCTATTAAGAGCTTTGTCCATCTTTGTGGAAAAGATTTGGCCTAGTCAGTCAGGGGAAGCAAGAGAAGAGGGGGAAGGGGGAGTGGTCACCAGGTTTTTTATCTTTTTGGTGAGGGATGGAGCACCTTCTCCTTTGTACGTTTTCTTTGTGGGGACTGGCAATTAGGCCCTTTGCTCCCTGGAGTCTTGGGCAGCTGTCACAAGCACAGCCCACTACACAGCCTCAGAGCTGCATTTTGATTTTGCAGATGAAGGAAATGACCTCAGAGCCTCAAAGGAGTAGGGGACTGGGGTAGGGGAGGGCTGGTATGCAGATTTTTTTCCAATAGGCTGTATAATTCAGCATATCTAATCTCAACTTTTAAAATTTCAGATCTAACATCCAAAATGAGAAAAATTTAACTCAATAATAAATATTCATCCACCAGAACCTAGAATATGCAGTCAGTTATCAGTATAGTCAAATGGTTGATATTTTATAGATAATGCATTCAGATATATCAACTATATATGTATATATGTATATGTAAATGAAGATAGATAAATAGATATATATTTTCTTCTTTATACATGTGCATACATACACACATATATATAGTTTTTAAAGCTATGTTGCCTCTTTTATGATTTATCCTATAAATATATAAAACATATATGAAAAGGCAGAAGAATTTATGTAAGGAACTAAATGCCTATATTTGACAGAAATATTATTTTAACTTATAATAATAATCAGAATAATTTTTGCATTCTCAAATCATGTAAAAAATTATCATATAAATTAGCATTCACAATATTGAGTATTCTCTACTAGCTTTTTAGCTCTTTGAAAACCTGGATTCTATTTTAAATTTTTGTATTCCAGGAAAATTATATTCATATATATATATATGCACTTAAAATGCTTAGCTTGACTTTGTAAAAAAATATGCCTGTGTGTATATTAGCAAATATTGCCAGGTTGAATGAAGCAATGTACCCATTGCCAATCTTATGGATGAACCGTTTCTCCGAAAAACAACAGAACTCTAGACCCACAAAAAGACCTACAGAGGTCTCATTAGAACTGATGCAATCCCTTTCTTTCTGTTTCTTATTCTTCTCATTTCTCTTAGCCATGTTGTTCACTAGGAGAAGTTGGTAAAATAATTCGGCTGTGTTTTGACAAATTGAAGCTTACAGAATACATATTTAGCTAAGGATGCTTAGAATATCACAGGAGCTGAAGTTTGTCCTTAGGGAATATACATTTCCAACAGAGTTAGCCAAAGCACTTAATTTTGGAATTTTAGCTTCTCTCTGATGAGAAAAATAACAAAAAGTTGTGCCAAAGGACTTACTTCCATCATATTACTTTTTGGGGGGTACTTTTATAATGAGTGTGTTTGGTTAAAGAAATAAATATTTAATTGAATCAAACTGCAAAGAGCAAAACCATGTGCTTAAACACACTTATTAACCTATTTTGGTGATTTTAGTTTAGGGAATTAAACATCATGAAAAAATATATATCAAGTTCCAATTTACATTCTCTCTCAGATGTCTCCAACAGTGTCTGAGGATTCCGTTAGCGGCCCCCAGGCTTGTAAAGCACAGAGAACAAGAAGGAATAGGCCTGAGGAAGAACTCAGAGAGCAGGTGTCTGCGCCAAGTGGTTCTGCAGTGGCCTGCCAGAATGAGAGGTGCTAAATGCTCTCTTGATTTTCCTTATAGCATTTGTCTTCACAGTAATCTATTATCCCAAGGCCTCAGAAATTGGTCAGCAAGTTAAATAATTTTGTTTTCCTTAAATACTCTACTTTTCTGAAAGGGATACATTGTTGACTCATTTACAACAGTCCATTGTTCCAATGAGTAGAATACACTCTGTAAGTGAAATGCAGTGAGTACAGTAATATTTGTTTATAACACACTTTATTCCAAAAAAAATTAAGGCAGTTATAGAAATTGAAACCTACAATTAAACATTTACATTTGCATTTTGCATCTGCCCATATATTTGCAATTGTATCAGAGCTCCCGTTTGGGGTCTTCGTCTCATGTTTACAACAATATCTCAGGTGAGATAGATCTGACTCTAGCTCAGCATGCTTCCCCTTCCTTCTGCCTTTGGGTCTCTCCAAGGCTAGTTCAATCCTTTTAACCTAAAGGTAGTATCTCCAGGGTTTTGAAATCCTTTATTATTTGAATTTGAACCACATAGTTGACACTCTAGGTTTTGCCCAGAGGTGAGCCTGAAGAAATTATGAAGAAGGCTGTGTGTCCCCCAAGCAATGTACCTCTTCTTCCATTGCCCTGTCTTTACCACTGGTGATCACATGATCCCATGAAGGAGGCTGCTACCCCCACTCACAACCCATGCCCCACTATATGCGCCCTGCGACCTCGTCTATCTTCCTGACTCAAAGATCCTCTTACTACCATAACCAGTTAATATATGGTAGTTGTGTCCCTGTGCGAGAGGCATCACATGGTTTGGATTATTTCATCTCCACAATAAGCTGAGGAGGCTAGTGTTACTAACCTGGCTTCACAAATGAGGTCATGGAGACTCACAGAAGTTCAGTGGCTTCCTCATAGCCAAACAGCTCATAAGAGGTAATAAACTAATTTAACCCAATAATTCCAAGTGGCGATGGAGCACCGTATCAGGGATGTTGCAAAACAGAACTAAAATCACTAAACTCTGGCAGTGTTAGACACTGTGTCATCGCAATGCAAGGGGCTATTTTGCTAGGTAGATATTCATAAGGTTACACTAAATTGTTCCTTGAACAATCTTCTTCTTATTTATTTAATTTTTTTCTGAGATGGGGTCTTGCTCTGCTAACCAGGCTGGAGTGCTGGAGTGCCGTGCTGTGGTCATAGCTCACTGTAGCCTGTAACTCCTGGGCTCAAGTGATCTTCCTGTCTTAGCCTCCTGAGGAGCTAGGACTACAGGTATATGCTACCATGGCTGGCTAATTTTTCTTATTTTTTTAGAGAAGGGATCTTGCTTTGTTGTCCGGGCTCGTCTTAAAAACTGACCTCAAGCGATCTTCCCACCTTAGCCTCCCAAGTGGCTAGGATTACAGGCATGAGCCACTGCACCTGGCTCTCCTTGGACTGTCTGAAACACATAAAATATCCATAATATAATCTGTACTTTTCTTTTTCTTCATTTTTCTAGGCCTAGGAGTGAATCTTGTAAACTGACAAAACAGCTGGGGGAGTATTTGGACAGTGGAAGGAGGCTAACCTCTGCAGTTAGAGAAACTCAGTTTTGAATTCAAACTCGTTTATCTCCTAAGCTATATACCTCCTCTCTCTCTCTCTCACTCTCTTTCACGCCCCCCCATATATATATGTGTGTGTATATATGTATCTGTATATAAAACCACCTTTTCCCTCATCTGCAATGTGAGGATTGTTATCTGTCGAGGAGAGTTCATTTGGTACCAGTGGTCTCCTTGGTCTGGACTCTTAAAAACTCCAGTCAATATTTCTTACACTCCAGGATTAAACTGCCTTATAGTCCTCTCTCTGACATTAGGCATTTACTTATCTAAAGAAAGGAACAATTTGTTAATAATCTGAGTCCACTTGTTTTAGAATATTTTGCTGCCACCTTTTCCTAGTTGATCTATGCATTTCAACACTTACCTAATCTTTCTAAGGATGATGATGTTGGGTAGGAGACCAAATACAAATATGTTGCGCTAAATGTTACAAGACACCTATAATTCACAAAAGAAATAAAAGAGAACACATCTCTATTCAAATGTATTAGAGTTAAACATGAGGCTCCTGGTGACAAGTTGGGAGAAGGGGTTTTCCTCTTTCATATCTAAGTCTTATTTAAAATGTCCACTCAGAATCAAGCAAGAGACAATTGTATTTTTTTTATAATTTGTTCAGCTTACAACCATGAACTTAGTAATATCTTCTGCTGTTCTATAAGTCAGGTATACTATTGCCCTTATTTAATTTAGCCCACAGTCCTACATTGCTTCTGCCATGCTTAAAAATACCCATTTCCCAAGGTTTTGGTAATGCTTTAAATGGGATAATAAATATGAGGGCAGGTAGCACAGTTACTAGCACATACTGATGCTTAATAATTGCTAGTATTTTTCTTTCTCTCTTTCTCTCTTTCATGCTTCCCATTGGTTTCATAAAGGTGGATGAATGTGGGACATCCAGAACAAAGATCTTTGAGTATATTAAATACTTTGGTTCTCACATGGTACAACCTCATATTTGCACTCTAACTATTAGGCAGCCCTGAATTCCTCAGCATTTGGAACCACTTATTCCCAGCTTGTTCCAGTTCTGATTAAAGTCATGAACAGGTGAACTCTGAGGGCAGAGTCTGCTGGCTGGAAAGTGATTGAAGTGCCTTTCAGCCATGACTAATTTATTTAGTACTCAAAAATCAGTAAAGATAATTCTGTCACATCATTCTCCCAAATAAAAGGGAATAAAAATAAAGTAGAAACCTGGTTGATGCCTGAGGCATGTTCAGTGTGTTGTTCAGGTCAGTTCATTTCAATACTTAATTTGTGGCACTTCATTTAATGGAATCATTTAACACCTAAAAGGTAATTATAAAAATGAACAAATTTGGTGTCCTGGGGTTGGTATTTGACATCTCCAAAACACTGAAATCCCTACTGCTGGTTTAAACTATGTTTGGCATTCAGTAAGCAATTAAACTAAATTAATTCTGAATATGGGTTGTGGATGAGCTCTTACATACCTCAGTTTTCACTTTTTTATATTGTAATTGAATTTAGTAATGGATAAAGGAATGATTCCTACATCACCACTCGCAATTAAGTAACATACCAGAATATTACCTTGCAGATTGCCAGAACTCAAAGTAAACTAATCAGTTATTAAAACTGGAAGAAAACTAGAGGTCATCTAATCTAGTTTGCACTTCACATGTAAGAAAATTGAGACCCAGAGATCCTAAGGAACTTGGATGAAGTCATACAGCTGCTTAGCAGCAAAGCTCATGGTTCAGATCTCTTCTCTTTCAAATTAGTACTTTTTCTACTGAATTATATATTTACGGGTTGATATATAAGTATATATGCCCATTTTCGAAATAATTTAATAATGAAGTTGTCAATTTGTTCCAAGTGTCTTATCCTATTACCAAATTACAATTAATTACAAAATATTTGCTTAGATCATATTCTCTCAGTTCCTACATACAGGTCCAGGAACCTTGAAGTCAGGAAAAAAATGAATAGCCAGGTGAGTCTATATTCCTCTGTATCCTGTAGCTGTGGTTACCATCTTGGTTTAAATATGCAATCCTTTCTGGATGATAAACCTAGGGAGAAGGACATTGGGAAGATGAGTGAGGAATTAAACAAATATGCCATGCACCACCCCTTAATTGAGAAAGTCAATTATCAGATCGTAGGAATCCCCCATGAGTCAGCATCTGACAAGGGCTGTTTGAGCAGTGCATGTAACCCACAAATTGTCTAATACACCGAGGTTATATAGCTATTAAGTGGCAGGGCAAGAATTCAAGCCTAAGTCTCAATTCCAAATATCCTGCAGTTAACCACTATACATACTACCTCCCCCAAAAACAATTTGATTAAATGTTTTCCTGTGATATTCCATTTCTAAGAATTATTTTTTTCAAATATCTATTGCTCATGGTGTAAATACCTAAATAGTCACATGAAAAGGAGCTAAAAGTTATCAAAGATTGGTAATTCATTCGTTGGGTTTACCTTGGGGACAATTTAAGATTTCCTGTTATAGGGTCTTAGATAACAAAGGAATGCTTAAATGGATATCTCCAATAGTCTTCATACTATGTCAATACCTTACCTATGTATAGCAGCACCTTACAAATTTGAATAACACACCGAACAGTTGTAACTTAAAAACTAAGTTACTTTTATTAAACTGCTTATTAGATTATTGTGATAGAAAAAGTAAGTATAAACTTCTTATAGTAATAGTCACTAAAGAAAAATAATTGTAAAAAATACAAATTAAGTATTACCAAAACTACCATAGAAATTGAGCTCAATTTAATAATAACATTTAATAGGATGGATGTATTTAACTAAAGCTAAGTCAGTCCTAGCTTTGTGAACATGGTTCCTACTACAGTGGCATAGGATCATTTCTGTCCTCACAACATCGCACATAACTAATACTACCTATAGTACTATGTGCCATGAAGAAAATCAATTCACCAATACTCTTCACTATTTAAATTACTTCAGAATTTTTAATTGTACCTGGTGACAAATCACCATTTGACCTTTAGATGCCCTCACTTCTTTCCTCATTAGCCCCAAACAAATGTATGTGACTGCACCTGGATATGAGGTGGCCTTCTGGATGAGTCCAAAGTTGTGTATCTTATATTTCTTAAATTAGTTATTGAAATAAAAACATAGAATTTTAAAATCATGGACTCCCAGAAACACAGAATTTATACATAAATATAACGACACTAAGGTCATGAAACAAATACCCACTAAAGACACAGCCAATTTTATTCCTAGATGCGTTGGCTACTGATTATTTAAGTAGTCATAATTTGAGGGTAATCAAAGACTGCTCTAACCAGAAATATTTCTCTCACTGGTGTGATATTGTATGATATTCTCAAAATTGTGTCACTGCTCAAGGATTAAGTTAATCACTTCTTAAAATGTAGCCTAAAAGTCACTCAATTATTTCAGTGTTTACAAAATAATCCCCCAGGAGCATGACCAGCCCATTTTGCAGATTATTTTAATCATACACTCACTGAAAGGCCACACTCAGTGCACATCCTCTCCTACCATCTCAAATCTTTGAGAAATTGAAAAACAGATTTTCCTCACAGGAAAGGTGTGAGCTTCGCAGACTATTACACCATCATCTATTCATTTTGAGCTGTATTAGCCACTGAAGTGTAACACAGAGATTGGCTTAGTCCGTATCGATTACTAGCACTCTGATCAATTGACCACCACTCGGTTAAGTTTGGATGTATCACTTTAGACAAATCGTAGTAAGACAGCAGCTATGGGAAAAACACCAACATTGAGACTAGCTCATTCTTCTACATTTATTTCACTTGTAATGAGCAGTTTTCATGCAGTTTCCCAAACCAATAAGTTATGCTTTTCTTCTCTTTATTCTTTTTGCTACCACACACATCTCATCCTTTCCTTTCAGTGTACCATTTAACTCTGAAAGCCATACACTTTTCTTAATACCCCACTCCAACAACCCAGGTCCAGCCCACCATAATCTCACACCTGGATTCCTAGTAATAAGTTCCCAGTGATATCTTTATGACCAGCTTATCCCACCCCTTACACAATCCATTCTTCAAACTGCCATCAGAAAAATATTCCTAAATTTATCATATGCCTGCTCCCAGTCCTTTGGTGGAACCATTCATTGCTCACAGGTTAAACACAGCTAATATATCTTGCACAGCACTCTGTAAACTGACACCTATATACCTCTTTAGTCTCCTTTCTTGCTACTTCTGTCTCTCAGTCTAATACTTCTTTCAGGTACATTGTCTTACCTCTAAAACTTCACACTTTTCATTCCTCTGCCTGGGATACTGTTCCTAGTCTATGCTTCTCCCCACTTCTATTTTCAATTTTTACCTAGCACTAGAGTTACGTGAATGAGCAGCATATCATCAGGCTCTGGAGTGAGACTAATCTAGAATCAAGTCTGGCCGGTCACTAACTCCATGACCTGGAGCATGTTCTCACCCTCTGTATACCTTCATTAATATAGATAACAATATTACCTACTCCAAATAGTTATTTTATGTATTAAATTGTGCTTGTATGGAGCTGGACTCATACTAAAAAGGCAGTAATTGTTAGCTAAATGTTAATCAAGGCAACAAAAATTCAGGCATTTTCTACTTCTCTTTTAGGACCAAACTTAGAGGTCACTCTGTAAAGCCTTTCATGATTCATTCTCCTGACTCCAAGTGTGGTTTGTTACTGTCCTATAAGCTCTTTTAATGCCCTATATTTTATGTATCATAACATTTATTACACTGTGTTTTAATAACTAGTTTATTTGTGTATACCTCCCAACAAACCTCACACATATCGGTCTGACCCACTGCCTAAAAATTACTTGACATAACATTTCTTCAAAGCTATTTCCACTTGAATTAAAGTCAAGTGGCATTCAATCCAAACTTCATCTACTTCTTACCTGTACCTGTATACATCCTAGTCTGCTTTGACTTGTTCTGTTTCATAGATTATCCTTCTCACTTGAGCCTGAGACTCTCATATTTGAGATTTCATTTAAAAAGAGTTAGTGTACACTGTTCAGGTGATGGGTAAATTAAAAGCCCACCTCATCACTACAGAATATATCCATGTAACAAAACTGCACTTATACTCCCTAAATATATTGAATTAAAAAGAGGTTTAGTAAACTCAGTTTTACTATTAAATATGTGTGTGTGTCTATATATGTATATATACATACACGAAGTTCAGGTAATACTGATCATGCATCAATCCTATAATCTTCACTTGGAATAGAATCATTTTCATTGAAAGTAAAAAGATTTTAAATTTAGTTTACTTACTTCTTTGCTTCTCCATGAAAACTATTTTTTTAGAGCATTGTCTATTTATACAACTCCTAGACATTAGTAGTTATCCTAGCTATTGTGATTTTTTTATTTTTTTCTTTCTGACTAAATTGCAGATTCTCAAGAGCAAATACAAATTGTCTTTCTTTTCTTTGATTCTTCACTTATTTAATTCTTCACTTACTTAAAACAATAAGTGATTCACTATAATAGATAACCAATACATATGAAATGACTGGTACTTATTTTCATTCTTCACAGACCTCTTATATTTTATTTTTTGTAAGGTATGCTATTATTCCAACATTGTGAGGAGATAAAACTAGTAGTTACTCTCCTTTTCACTGGGTTGGTAAGAGTAGTGGAGGGTGAGGACAAGGAAGGGCCTGTTTCTGGGGTCGTTATTCCACTTACATCCTATTCAGGGTTGGTAAATCTCCTGTCTAAGCACACAATGGCATTTTAAGTCAGGGTTTCCCACAGGAAGCATTATGCCTTAAAGAGAGGAAAGAAAAAATCATCATTGCATGCCAAGCAGGATGTCACTTACACTCGATTGGCCACGTCGTCAAGGTTCATTTCCATTAAGCTTTGTGTCAGTTCAGAAAGTTTACACACGAGGCTATGTGTAGCAGTCTACCACTGCTGACTGCCCTGGGGCTAGCCCAGAGTCCCAATCTTGTCACTGGTTTTCCAGAATGTCTCCGTGAGAATTAGTTGCATATGCTGGCCAGCCTCACCATTTGAGACAGGACTGTGGTTTGGTTGTATTTTTATAAATCACTCTCTTACTAAACACTTACCATCTTTGACATATTTAGATAAGGCAATGATAAGAACAAGAAGAGAGTGAAAATAGTCACAGATAATGATAGATAGGTGGATAGATAGATGGATATAGATGGAATGGATGGATGACTTTTGACATTAATAACAGAAAACAAATGTGAGAAGGGTATTGCTTTCAATTTCTGTCCAGTACTTCTTAAATGTATCATGAAATGTGCATAACAGAGATACGCAGACTCTGTTTTTTAGTAGTGACCATATTCAACTACCTGCATCAACTTAAAACAAAACAAAGCAGAAAGCTCTTAACCCAGACTAACACTAGCTAGAGACAGGGTACATGGGAGTATGGAGGTAGGATGGGGGGCCTATGTTATGTCCTTTTATTTTGGGTTGGTATAAACTATCTGCATACATTTAATCACTTAATTCTTTAAAAGTCAGTCTTATGCGTGGTTTGCCATATACATGATGTTATATGGGAGTATTAAAAAGTTCCCCTTACAAACACTATCTCATCCATACTAGTCTGCACAGTGACTAAATTTACACTACTAATGACTGATTCATTATCATAATGACTGCCAAGAAGTTTCATGATAATATAAATCATAAATTTTTTAAAGGGCAATAGTTAATTCAATATGGGTCAATACCATCATGTTTTGAATTTGTGACAATTAAGAGAAGAAATGATGACATAAAACAGACAAGTTTTGTAGAAACTGGGAGAAAAAAAGGTTATCCATATATTCGTGCATATTAATTAATTTTCATTTTCTTTCTTCTTCTATTTTCTGCTGTTTTATAGAGGTTGGGTTGGTAGAATTAACTTTATAATTTTGTTTATAGTTTGTACAATATTAAAACAGATTTATGACACCAGAGGAAGAAATGGCATCCAAAGCTAAATGCAATAACTGAGATTTTTAGGCACATCATTTGGAAGACAGCGTAAGTGCATTTATTTGTGTGTGTAAAAAATTGGAGATCTATTTACATTATGATATGTTGGAACACTTTAGTGTGCGTTACTATATAAATTATATGAAAAACCAAAGTAGTTTAATAAACTGGATGGTGGTTTTTTGAGGTTGCTCAGAATACAGATTTCCTTTATTATGGAAAAATCAACATAGATGAGGTCAGTGCCACGCTTCCCATCATAAAAGCTCAAGAAGGCCAGACATGACTTTCCCAAACTCCCAGACAACCAATACAGGGATCTGACTAGACCTAGCCAACTGAATGTTCCTATCGAGTTTTCGAATTTTGGGGTAGTAATGGAAAGTCATTGAGTTTTGTCAGAAATTATTTGTGCAGACCTCAGCAGTCATTAGTTCAGTAGAGTGGTAATAAGAGTAAGGCGGCCTAATCCTGACTTTGCCTTCCTTTTCTTTATTTCCTGCCAGTTGTCTGTGACGTGTTCTTCAGCTGCTCATGAATTTCAAGAGCTATTTAATGTTGATTCAATAAATTACACATTTATACTTAAATTAATTGGACATGATACTTCTTGTCTAGGTCCTTGACAGATACATATATGTTTTATTTCTTCTGTTTCTCCTCTACAGTTATGTTTAACTTTTATTCCAGAAGAATTTAATAAGTAGCGCTTACTTTCCAGGCCTTTATATTAAAGGAGAATATCAGTTGCTCTTCCTGTGTGCTTTTGATTATTCATTTTTTAATTGCTTATTCAGATCAAGAAATGTTTTTTTCTTGCCTCCAATAAGATGACCTATCCCATATTACAAAAACCAAAGGCCAATCTTTCATTTAGCCATTTATGTGATTGTCTACGGGGAAGATTTTAGTGGTGTCCAGCCTGCCTTAAATGCCAACATCCAGCATCTACTTCTTGGAATCAAGTTATTACGTTTTTAAAAGAAACTTCATCAAGAACATATCTTTGCAGGAAAAGGTACATTTGAATGAGTACTAAAAGTTTATATTATCCTGATTCAATTAACTAGAAGAAAGAAATCACCAAAGTCATAGTAGGAAAGTATTTAAGAAATAAAAATTAAAGTGAAATTTGAATCATGAGAATATTTAACAATCCAGTGGTATTTTTCATGAGTCAAATGCATTTTCATAGAAGTTAGAAGAAGGGATAGATTTATCTACGTTTTGAGAAACATCACCAGAAAGAGCACAGAGCATCTGGTGGCAGTGTGAAAGCAGTGGAAAATAGATAGAATAAAGAGGGTATGATGTCTTGCAAACAATGCCTTGTCCTAGGTGTGCTAAAACAAGTTTCATATTTCTAGACTTCCACACACGGATCCATTTGGTTGAGGGAGTCTTCATTTATTTGTTTGTTTGTTTTAAAAGACAGAGTCTCACTCTGTCACCCAGGCTGGAGTATAGCGGCATGGTTATAGCTCACTGAAACCCCAAACTCCTGGGCTCAAGGGAATCCTCCTACCTCAATCTCCTGAGTAGCTGAGACTACAGGTTCACACCACCACAGCTTGCCAATTTTTAATTTTTTTTGTAGAGATGGTATCTTGCTATGTTGCCCAGGCTGGTCTTGAACTTGTAGCCTCAAGCGATCTACCTCAGCCTCCCAAATGCTGTGACTGCAGGCATAAACCACCATGCCTAGCTGGCAGGAGTCTTTTATAAGAATAAGGAATTGGATGGGAAGGAACCCTTTCTTCTGGCTACTTTCTTAAGCTGTGAGGACTAGAGGTTGACCTAACTTTTACATTGAGGGCATGGTTAGAGATTATTATGGCACTCTGATGGTATTACCTATTAAATAGACCTACATGATAAAAAATTGTGTTCTTTCTTAGAATGCTTCATCTTCATCTTTCCCTAAGATAACAGGTAGTATTTATAACTTTTTAATTTGTTTCCTTGACCAATGAATGTAAGACATCGAGGCTGATGCAAGTGATATACTGGGTTCTAATTTTCCAAGGGGTACAATTCCATTTTGAAAATTATTAGTGTTTAGTATGAGTCCTGTGTGCATTAAGATCCCAAAAGTTCACCAAAAAATGTAACATAATGGATGAAGCTTCTCGAACACAGTTGGATGAGATTGCTTGAGATCTATCAGCTTTTCTACTATCTACGTTTGCCCCAGGAACCTAAGGGGCTAACACTACTCTAGGTAAGAAGGATAGTTTCTACTAGATGTTATAAAATTGATGAAAGTTTCAAACTGCAAACTATTTTTTCAATTAAAGTGACTGATTACTCAGGCCAAAACACTCCATTTATTAATACACTAGGATTTTAAAGTGTGATGATTTGAGTATTGCTTTAAAAATAGAATACAAAACACAAGGTACTTTTGTGGTTTTCTTGTTTTTGGTGAAAACAAGTAAGTCTCGTATATGTTTCCCTGGGGGAGAAAAACCTGTGTGATTGTGTATTATTGAAAGCAAAACTAAAGAAAACAAACAAAACGTTAATTCAGTTCCAGCATATGTTGAAATTAACAAAACTATTTTTGTTATATTATTGAAATATTTAACAGTTTGATAAAAAATAGTCTTTGTATTTTAATTGCACTAACATTTTATGAAACAATTTTCTCTTCTGAATTCTTGGCAAATAGCGTCTTATTGTCTTGCTGAAATGAAGTCCACATGGTGTTCTAGTTCTATGAGCATATTGCTGGTGCTGTACATTTGTGCTTTTGTGAATATGGCGCTGAAGACAGTGTCCCTCCACCAATGGAGAATTTACTTTATCCCACCCATTTTCTACTGTCACCTTCCCAGACCACTTAGATTATTCTAAAATCCCTTAAGCGGTTTCTTATCACCTGGTCTATTACCTTGAAAGTGCCTATCACAATCTCTAATTACAATGGCTCTATTCTTGTTGTTGCTTATTGTTTGCCACCCTCACAGGAATGTAAACTTATGAAGGAAGAGCCTTATTGGTTTGTTCACTGCTGTATCAGTATTTAGCACATACTGAGTGCTCAAAAAATATTTGTTGTAAGAATTGACACTGTCAGCCATCATCTTCCTCAGCCCTATATAAGGAGGGGTACTGTGCTACTTTTTCTGCAGGTTCAAATTCAACCAGTCCCTAGGTCAATCCAGCATATACACTGTTAATGTTTTTTCCAGTACTGATTAGTCTGCAATTAGTCTTCTCATAAATTCTACATCCCAGGAGTGTGTGGTCAGTGAGTTTCTACTGAGCCACAGTCCCCCATCTCTTTACGCTCCTACCACTCCTTCCTAGTAGTCCATATGCTTTCTGCCTGATAGCATCTCAATTCCCTGTTGGAATTTAAGCCCCTCTCTGAGCCACAGCTAATTTTCTGAGGTCCTAAAAATAAGGCTAGCCTTTGTTATTTCATTCTCTTGGGAGTCTGATTCTTGTCTTCATTCAGTAAAAGAGAATTATGAAAACTGAATTTCTGTCTTCCTGGAATTCCATCCACAAAAAAATAAAGTTAGGGACTTTACAGTTTCATAAAAGAAATACTTTTTGGACCATAATGAGAATAAAATACCAAAACAGATTATCAAGAAAAGAAAAAGAAACCCTTTGGTGATCATTAAGTATCAAATTTACTATCTATTTTGGACAATTTTAGGTATGCACTTTCCAAATTATTAGGTGTAAAATCAAGTCATCCTGTGAGACTATCTTTGAGCCTGTGTACCTTGAGCACTTAAGCGATCTTGTCTTACTACCTTCAGAATCATGGGCAAAAATATTTATCAAATTAATGTTTTCGATAATGATATGCTAGGGATTTCATAACAATTCAACTTATCCTTTTGCTTCATCCCACCTCTTACTGCCTTCCCACAGGTGTTATTATTTAACATCTTGGTCAAAATGTCCATCTCAGCACCTGCTTCCAGAGAACCACATTGTGATATTTGGTACCAGGGATGTTCAAAGAAAGAGTGTGTTATAGTGTGGTTTTGGAGCTAAATCACTCACCGGCTATCTGTCAATGAAGACACCATTATTGATGGTAGGTAGAACACAGAAAGTGTTCAAGGTGATGGTACAATTATTAAAACTCTCACTGGTGGTGAACTGGGAAAATATACCAGTGGAGGGGAATGGTCTAGCTGATGACAATGTATGAGATATTTAAAAAGTATGAGTGAAGGGAACACTATTGTTAAGCACCACTGCTACCCTAGAAAAGAGTGAAAAGCTGTGGGCAATTAACAGATGATTGAAAAACAAATATTGAAATCCAGTAGGTCTCTCTGGTAACTTACATAAAGGCTTTCATATGCTATATCAGAAGGATAGGGAAATTTTAGGATAAGGATCAGGACTTTAAGGTTAAATGCCCAACCAAGGCAGCTATGTTATACAAGAGTGCTGGCTTTTGTCTTGCTGAAAAATAAATGATACCTTTGGATAGACACATCTGGGTGTATGCCCCTGAAATTTTTGTATATTTAGAATCCTTTGAATCCTCTTAGCCTACAGAAATTATCTGTCCCTCAATGTTAAC
This sequence comes from Daubentonia madagascariensis, assembly GCA_023783475.1. Classification (NCBI taxonomy): domain Eukaryota; kingdom Metazoa; phylum Chordata; class Mammalia; order Primates; family Daubentoniidae; genus Daubentonia; species Daubentonia madagascariensis. The sequence goes on from JAKFHU010002080.1 coordinate 5,098,035, forward strand.
AATTAACATACCTGCCCCCACTTGCTTAGAGAAAATATAGAGGCCTCTTGCCCACAAAACTGTTGGCATGTGTCTCCTTCTTTAGGATCTACCCAGCCTGCCATCCTCTCCAATCCTGGTCACTAGGCCTTTGACAACATGCAGGCAAGACATTCTGGTACTGATAAGAGAGGAAGGGAACTCTACTTTAAAGGAGTAGTCAGTATGGGCTAACAGGGGCCAGAAGAGTAAGGTAGAACTAGATTTCAAAAGTGCTTGATCAAAAAGTCTGGTATATAAAAAATTAAATAGTTATGAATGAGAGTGTATTAGAAGAACACTCCAATGAGAAAAGATTTAGCATTCTGGTAAGGATTCCAAGAAATTCTGCTAATTCACTACTAGGATGGCTTCTCCAAGTATGGTAAAAGCAATGGCTCATGCTATGCAAAGTTGAAATGCCAGGATATCACAACCTCTACCAACTAGTAGCCTCAATTGATGCCTCTATGCCAGATGTGGGTTTTTCTAATAAAGTAGATTAATATGGCCTCAGGTTCCTATATGCTATCAGGTTATTGATTTGGTAAATGAGTACTTTTTTATTCCATTCAAAAAGGAAAATTAGAAACTGTTTGTATTCACATGGAAGGGACAATAACATATATTAACTATTTCTCCCAGGAGCTATGTTAACTACAGCCCTCTCACAATACAGTCTAAAGAAATCTGGGCTGTCTCTATACTTGTAAACAACAAATTATTCCATCACATTGTTTATATGCTCATTAAGCTGGGTGAGCAATAAGTTGCTACTATTTAGAGAGACACACGTGTTATAAAAAGTGAAGATAAATCCTACAAAAATTCAAGGGCTTGCCAAATTAGTAAAATTTTTAAGGGTGTAGCTGTCAGAAGAGGGTTGACATGGACCTTCCAAAGTAAAAGACAAATGACTGAATATTTTACCTCCCACCATGATGAAGGAAGTGCAACATATGATAGATTGCCAGCTTTGAGTGGGACCTAGAGCAGGAATGAGCACTCCATCAGGTTCAGGCTTTAAGGCTATCAGTGTTGCCCTTGGGTCATATGATCTAGCAGATCCTATAATATTAAGAGCTATCAGTGATGGGAAATTTTTAGAGAAAGAATCACAATGCAGGCCACTGGGATTCTAAATAATGTCTTTGTCATCTGTCCTGGTGATTAATACATAATGTGAAAAACAACAAACATAATCCTATTCTCCCTGGTAGAGGTGGAACATCTGACCATGGGACACTAACTGAACACCCATCTGAAATATCCCATCTTGAACTGAGTTCTCCCTCAGGCTTCCGAGTTATGAGACTAGGCTGTTAGGCCTCTACCAGCAATTAAATGAAGTGGTAGACCTGCATCAAGCATTAGCATGTGTTAAGAGCTGAATTGTGCTCCCCCCAAACTCATATGTTAAAGTCCTAAACGCCCAGTACCTCAGAATGTGATTATATTTGAATGTAGGGCCTTTAAAAAGGTAATTAAAGTAAAATGAGGTTTAAGGGTGGTCCCTGATTTATTAAGTAATATGACTGGTGTCATTCTAAGAAGAGGAGATTGGGATGCAGATACACACAGAGGGAAGATGATGTGAAGACACCTAGAAGAAGACAGACGTCTACAAGCCAAGCCAAGGAGAGAGGACCTCAGAAGAAACCAAGTGTGCTGACACTTTGATCTTGAACTTTTAGTCTCTAGAACTGTGAGGAAATAAACTTCTGTTGTTTAAGCCGTACAGTCTGTGGTATTAACTACAAAGCAATCACAGCATGAACAGAGGACATAAGTTAGCTGCATGAGCAAAGTCCAGACCCACATATTGTTCACTAGTGTTTAACAATGACCCTCTTTTAGCTCACATCTATGTCCATACAGGGGATCCTGCACAACAGCTTACAGAGCAGAAGAAAGCTTTAGGGTTTTGTTTGATTGTTTGTTTTATGTCAGAAAGAAGACTTTCACCTCCCCACTATTAGATACTTCGTTGTCATTCATGTAGTTTAGGTTTCTTTAGCAGTTATGTAAAATGCCTGATTCATATGTAGCTACAGGGAAGCAACAGAGTATGGACAAGAGTACAATCTTTGTAATCAAATGGACTCAGGATCAGGTTCATATCTTGACTCTGTCAGTTACCACTCTGAGGATCAGTGTCTTCATTTGTAGAAATATGTTAATAAGAATAATTACGCTATCAGTTGGTCAGAAGTATGAAAAGAGATAATGCATATAAATTGCTTCACACACTGACACTTAATGATCATATTATCACACCTGACAATGATCATATTATCACTCCATATGTATCATACGCACATATACACACATATGTATACACACACACAAACATGTTTCCCCTATGTAAATCCCAATAAAAACCTTTGCATTTTGTGACATAAATTGTATCTGGTGAAACGATAAAATTAGGCTCAATTTTCTAGCCTGTCAGGATCTTTTTGACTTCAAATTCAGTCATATAACAAGCTCACAATTTCTTCCAACTTCATGTCAAACTCAAATTTGATAAGTGTGTCACCCTGATCCTAGAGAGAATAACTGATTATTAGTAATCGAGTTTATGGTCATTTCTTTCTTTTTTTTTTTGTCTATTGCATTTTCTAAATATAAATTGCTCAATTTTATTAGAGAAAGGTTACTGTTAGTAGGAACCAGGGTTTTAATGCCATAAATGTATTTTCAGATTCATGTTCTTTCATTGTTTTTTACTTTTTCTCTTCTCAAAAATGCAAGGAGATTTCTCTATTCCTTTAGGCCAAGTTTCAATTTTAGATCTAAGAACATTTGAGTGAACTCCAAACATTTTTTTCAGCTATGAATACACCACTGTTTGTAATTTCTTTTAATCCAATCTTAGCTTTTAGTCTACATTTTGAAAGCCAGTTGGCAGAAATATTCTGTGAGAAGACGAGGTAGTGAAATTAACATTTTATTCCTTATACTTAAAATACCAAGGGAAATTTCCTGGTAACACATAGTTCTATGACTAAATCATTACAGAAAAATAAATAGTGACATGGGTCAAAAAATGCCAAGCAGCTGAAAAGCTACCTAAATAGCCTCTTACATCTCAAGGATTTCTGTACATGTGGTCCTGGTACTGTCAATCTGTTATGTTACTGATGCTTAACTCTACGAGGTCAGAGTCATTGCTTCTCACACAGTAATGTCAAATAGCCCAGAAAAGTCTATAGCATTTGCATCAAAAAACACTTCCCCAAAAAGCTGATGATTCATGTACAGATACTAATTGATCAACTTATATGTGCACATAGGGAAGTAACATATTAATTGATCAACTTTTACATGTACATATGGAAGTAACATTCACTGGGTGTTGGGCAGGTGGGAGGGGGCAGGAGGGGATGGGTAAATTCACACCTAAGGGGTTCAGAGCATACTCTTGGGGAGATGGGCACGCTTGAAGCTCTGACTCGGGCAGAGTAAAGGCAATACATGTAAACTAAATGTCTGTACCTCTGTAATATTCTGAAATAAATAAATAAATTTTAAAAAATGAGACCTGCGATGACTACATATTGTGATATTTTTGAACTACTAACTACAACACAGCAAAGTTTACTTTCAAGTCTGAAAAGTCTTAGAGGTCCAAGCAGGTGGGCCATAGTAATATTATTAACGTAGAAAGCCTGAAGTGAACCTGAATCTCTTCTGCCTTACATGAAGAATTTAGGTCACAGTTATATTTGCTAGACGCAGCAAAGAATTTTGTCAAATATAGTACAGAAATCAAGGGGAAATTTTCTTTGCTTTCTGTGGATTTATGGCACCCTTATCAGGTTTTCCTCCAGAGCTCATCTAGATGCAGGAAGATTATAATTTTGTTTCTTTTAATCAGGCTTTTAACCACAATTGGGCCTACCACTCAAAAATTGCAGAAAACAGGATTTCTAACAGCTAATTATTAATAAAATTAAATGGATTCTTCCTATGTCAATCTAGTTCATAAATTCACATATTTTACTTTATCACTGCCTATTTATTAATCATGATTTTGTTAGACACAAGTTGGAAAAATCCAAATCAAGTAAGCTTAGACAAAAAGGAAACTTCTTGGCAGGAAACTAGAATGGATCAGAGAACCAAAGGATGATATCAGTAACTAAGTGGTGGGAAAGGACATTCAATTTTGGCCAAGATGAAGTAACAAAGAATGGATTTAATCCCCTGTCTGAAAACAAACAGCAAAAAACATACCTGCTATATATGGAAAACAACAACTTTCAAGGCCAATGGATATCAGGCAATTAGGGGTAGAGATTCCCGAGAAATGGGTAACAAATGAGGTGAGCCCTACGATTGCCCCAGATAACTACCTTGACAGGATTTCTAGGCTGCAGTGCAGGCTGAAGGAACTGAGCCAGCACCAGCAGACTTCCTCCATTGAGGAACTGAGAATCTGGGAAGATCAACTACTACAGTTTGCAGGACAAAGTACTGAAGAGGAGAGAGCTGCAAAGGGAGAAGACTCTGAAGATTGTGGAGCATCTGACTTCCATATTTAGCAGAGTACTAATTGTTACATGTATGTAAGAAAACTACCCAAGGTTGGGGAAATAATCATATGAGATGATTAGATCGAACAGTGCCTGGCATTCACACCCAGCCAGGAGTAGCGCCTGTTCCTACCAGCTAAAGTGAAACTGTAATCAGCTCCCTAAACAAGAAAACTTTTTGTTTAATTTTTTTTTTTTTTTTGCAGTTCTGTTATGTTTCAAGTTCCCAGGGAATAAGATTTGCCGACTAGAACTTTGTAACTTTCTGTTCCACTGGTGCATTCCTTTTTCAGTTTCTTTCCCAGAAACAGTAGAACCTCCTTGCAGCCAGGAGATAACTACAAAGCCTTACACCACCTGTTTGTCTGGAGAAGACAAGATAAGCTACATCCCACCACAGATCATGCCCAAAGACCCACTCAGCAACCTACTCCCTGCATCCTGCCTGCGCACAAGGGACTTATCCACCAATTTTGATCCTGGCATATATGTAATAGCATAATTTCTCACTGTGATTGTGTGCCCTGCACTCCGCACCAAACATATAACGATGTCACTCCCCTCATGCATTATTCATTTCACCTCCAGTAAAACCCCTGACCCTGTTGGTCAGGGAAGTGGATTTGAGTCAGTCCATTTCTCCTACCTCCTGGTTGATGCGTCCTCCACGATAAATTCTTTCTTCCTTGACAAACTTCCTTGTCTCAGTAATTGGCTTTCTGTGCTGTGAGCAACAGAGAACCACCCTTGCAGGTTCTTTAACAATTCTGGCATTCACACCCGCCAGGAATAGTGCCTGTTCCTATCAGCTAAAGTGAAACTACTCACGAAGCACAGAGCCTTGGGTAGAGCCCTCAGAAGAGCCTTGCCTCAGTACCTAGAAACAATTAGACCTAGACTAGATGTTGCTCTGGTTCCGCCCAACAAATCTTAAAAGAAAGACCCAAAAAGATCAACCTATTTCCAAGAACTTTACAAAGTCCAAGAATAAAGTTCAAGAATATATATAAAGATACAAAAATATCCATCCCCAATAAGGCAAAATTTATGTTTGGCATCCAAAGATCATCAGGCTTGAGAAAAGGCAAAAATATGACCCATAATGAGAGCAGAAATTAATCAGTCATCCAAAACTGAACTGGATCTGACACAGATATTAGAATTACCAGACAAGAACATTAAAACATGTACTATAACTATTATTCTATTTGTTCAAACATTAAATAGAACACAGAATTTATATGCAAGATGCAAATCAAACTTTTAGCCTTAAAAATGTCTGTGATAAAGAATACATTGGTTGGGATTAATGGCAGATTAGACATTGGAGAAGAAATTATTAGTGAAATTGAAGATACAACAATAGCAAGTATTCAAAATGAAATACTGAGAGAAAAAGGAGTTTAAACAAATTAAAAGTGTATCAGTGAGCTGTAGGGTAATGCCAAATAACCAAATATTCATGTAACTGGATTTCCTGAAGAAGGGGGAGGGCAAGAGAAAATATAGCTTTTACATTTTCTTAAATTTGATGAAAACTATAAACCCAGAAGTTCAAGATGCTCCACAAACCCCAAGAATAAAAAACATGATGAAATTATTTCCACCTTTGGCTATTGTGAATAGTGCTGTTATGAACATACATGTTCATGTACTTATTTGAGTACTTATTTTCATGTACACATATATTCATAGCAGCACTATTGACAATAGCCAAAAAAGGAAAATAGCCCAAATTTCCATCAATGGACAAATAGGTAAACAAATTGTAGTACATAGATACAATGGAATATTATTCATCCATGAAAAGAACTGAAGTACTGATACATGATGAACCTCCAAAACATTATGCTAAGTGAAAAAAAGCCAGGCACAAAAGGGCAAATATTGTATGATTCCACTTATATAAAAAACTAGGAGAGGCAAGTTCCTAGAGACATAAGGGAGATTAGGGCTTACCAGGTGTTACCAGGGGAATGGGGCATTACTGCTTAATGGATAAGAGGTTTTACTTCAGAGTTATGGAAATGTTTTGTTACTAGATAAAGGTGGTGGTTGCACATTCTGAATGCACTAAATGCTACTGAATTGTTTGCTTTAAAATGATAAATGTCATAGAAATTTCACCTCAATACATTTTTAGAAATAAAAGTAATATTAACATTAAAAAATGAAGACACACAAAAGCTAAAAGAATGTACCACCAGAGAACTTTCACTGTAAAAATATTAAAGGAAGTCATTCAGGCAACATGAAAATGACACCTGATAGAAATATGAATCTACAAAATGGAATAAAAAGCACCAGATATGGTAACTACTACATGGGTGAATATTATATATAAACTATTTTTCTTATTATAAACGGTGTAAAGGATAGAGATAGATGTGGGTCTCAGGAACAACCCCAACCTGGCACTTAAATGCCCCCTGATTTTTGCCTCTCTACTCTGCTTTTCTCAGTATGTTAGCTTTACCTTTCCTCATTGATGTCATAATAATTCTCACAAGATTAAATTAAATCTATTTAATTCTATGTTATGCATGGCACATAATAAAACTTAGCTAATGACATTTTATTTATTCAGTAGCATCAGGAAGATAGGTATCTACAGAAATGCATTTTTTAGATAACTGAAGTTTAAGCACTTTTTAAATTTTCATCATTTAAAAATTTTAATGGTTATATATAGAAATCTCTTAAGGATTTTATTTCCTTTTTTTTCACTTAAATGCTCCAATATCAAAATAAAATATGCAATAAAAGGTCATCATTATGAATATATTATTGGTAGACCCTAAGGGCTAATAAAGTTTAAAGAACAATTTGTCCCCTACTAAGTTGTCTCAAATTGACTTGCTTTATGTTCTTGGATCTATCTTTTTTAACTTTTGTTCTGAGCCGTGACATCAGGCCCCCATACATTCCTACTTGCTCAACTCTATGTGCACATTTAGCTCACATACTCCCTTCACCCAACTGTCTTGGCTGTGGTAAGACACTGCTACAAACGATTACCTCTAATTTGCTTTGGACTTTGTTCTTAGGTAAAAGAAAAGATAAAGCTAGGGAACCTAAAAATATTTAAAACTTTACTTACCTGAAAAGTTTCTTCCTAACAGGAGAAAATTTGCATATTATGGTTGATTTTTGTGTTCCAGAACTGGTTTATTGTGGCAAAATCTAGTTGGCATTCAAGTTTGACACAGTTGTACTCTACTGCCGAGGTCACCTAATACTCTCCTGTACCTATTTCTTTTTCTTCTTTCTCATCTTCTAACATGTCTTTTTCCTTTCCCACATACAACACTATTCAGAGAACCACAATCATACAGTGTGAATGTGAGTCCGGGTACCCATTCTGGCTTATTTACTTATTCTTTTTGGGTAAAACCACAAATCATAATACCTGCTACTTATGAAGAGAATGACAGAGGCCATATACCTCTATAATGTCCTAGAGATGAAATATTAACATGTCTAGGAAGTGAAATATTACACATATGTTTTGAAACATATACATAAATAAAATATTTAAAAATCACGACATACATGAAGGAGTCTCATGAGAGGAACATAGTGTATCAGCCAGGGTTCAGTCAGGAGAGCAGAAATTGTTTAATAATTGAAATTAAACCTTACATAGCGGTGGGAGGAGCTGGGAACTCAGGGTCCAGAATGGGGTTTGGAGGGCCAGAGAAGGAGAGAATTGTGAAGGGGGAGCTCATGGAGAGGCCCACCATTCCTTTTAAGTATCTGCTTTCTCTTTGGCAGCAACTAGAGATGGACCTGAGGCCCCAGTTGGTAAGCAGAACTCAAAATCAGTAAGAAATAGATAGATATCAATTGGAGAAGAGCTACAACAAATTGGAATACATAAGGCTTCTTTGCATATATCTATCATCATATGCGACCATGCAGAGACTTTCAGAGAGTAAAAGGCACTACTTCAATTAAGAAGCATGCTCCTCTTCTGGCCAATGCTAACACAGGACCATACAGGGAAGGGAATTTTGAGAAACCCAGTTCCCAGATAAACCAAGCTGACACAACACAAACTAAGCTGACATAACACAAACCAACACACATAGCGTATCTATAGTGCTGATGATTTTTTCCAGATCGTCTTATTGCATGAGAGAATATTTTATTGGTTCCATAGCCAAGATGATCATTTGGAAACACTCTAGTGTTGCAGCAAACAACCTCAATAGTTTATATGGTAAAGAATATGGATTTTTTTAATTAAAATTATTCTAAATCTGTAGATTAATTTGGGACAAATTGAATTTACTCATCTAAAAACATGGTATGTTTTCCCATTTATTCAGTGTTTCTTTTCTTCTTTTTCTCTTTTTTCTTTTTCTTCTTCTCCTCCTCCTTCTCCTTCATTTCTTTTTTAAATTTTATTTCAGAGTATTATTGGGGTACAAACATTTTAGTTACACAAGTTGATTTTGTACAGTGTGTGTCAAAGTTATAAGTGTGCCCATCACCAAAATAGTGTGCACTGTACCCGTTAGGTGAGAATTTACTCATCGCTTCCTCCCTCCTCCCACCTGCTTGATTTCCAATGAGTTTTATTTCTATATGTGCACGTAAGTGTTGTTCAATTAGTTCCAATTTAATGGTGAGTGCATGTGGTGTTTGTTTTTCCATTCTTGTGATACTTCACTTAGAAGAATGGTCTCCAGTTCCATCCAGGCTAATACAAGAGATATTAGTTCACCATTTTCTTTATGGCTGAGTAGTACTCCATGATATACATATACCACATTTTATTAATGCACTCATGGATTGATGGGCACTTGGGTTGTTTCCACATCTTTGCAATTGTGAATTGTGCTGCTATAAACATTCAGGTGCAAGTGTCCTTTTTATAAAATGTCCTTTTATCCTTTGGGAAAATACCTAGTAGTGGGATTGATGGATCAAATGGTAGGTCTACTTTTAATTCTTTAAAGTATCTCCATACTACTTTCCATAGAGGTTGTACTAGTTTGCAATCCCACCAACAGTGTATAAGTGTTCCTTTCTCTCCACATCCACATCAGCATTTTTGTTTTGGGATTTTTTGATAAAAGCCACAGGAGTTAGGTGATATCTCATTGTGGTTTTGATTTGCATTTCCCTGATGATTACAGACGTTGAGCACTTTTTCTTATGTTTGTTAGCCATTAGTCTATTTTCTTTTGAAAAGTTTCTGTTCATGTCTTTTGCCCACTTTTTAATGGGGTCATTTGATTTTTTCGTGCTGATTTGCTTGAGTTCTTTACAGATTCTAGTTATCAGCCCTTTATCGGATGTATAGCATGCAAATATTTTCTCCCATTTTGTAGGTTGTCTATTCGCTCTATTGATTGTTTCTTTGGTTGTGCAGAAGCTTTTTAATTTGAACAGGTCCCATTTATTTATTTTTGTTGTTGCAATTGCTTTCAGTGTCTTGTTCATAAATTCTCTGCCTAGGCCAATATCTATAAGAGTTTTTCCAACATTTTCTTCTAGAATTCTTATAGTTTCATGCCTTTGGTTTAAGTATATTATCCATTGTGAATTAGTTTTTCTGAGTGGTGAGAGGTGCACGTCCTGATTCAGTTTTCTACATTTGGCTATCCAATTTTCCCAGCAACATTTATTGAATAGGGATTCTTCACCCCAGTGTCTGTTTTTGTCTGCTTTGTCAAAGATCAGATGTCAATATGAGGATGGTTTTATATCTGGGTTCTCTGTTCTGATCCATTGGTCTATGTCTCTGTTCATGTATCAGTACCATCCTGTTTTGGTTACTATAGCTTTTTAGTATAGCTTGATGTCTGGTAAAGTGATGCTTCCTGATTTGTTCTTTTTGTTTAAGATTGTCTTGGCTATTCAGGCTCTTTTTTGGTTCTATATGAAGTGTAGAATTATTTTTTATAGATCTGCAAAATATGATGCTGGCATTTTAATGGGGATTGTATTGAATCTGTAAATCACTTTGGGTAGTATAGACATTTTAACAGTGTTACCTCTGCCGATCCATGACCATGATATGTTTTTCCATTTGTTTACATCCTCTGTGATTTCCTTCCTCAGTGTTTCATAGTTCTCCCTGTAGAGGTCTTTCCCCTCCTTGGTTAAATATATTCCCAAGTATTTTATTTTTTTCATTGCTATTGTGAGGGGTATTTAGTCTTTGATTTGATTCTCAGCTTGACTGTTGTTGGTGTATAGGAATGCTACTGATTGTGTATATTGATTTTGTAGCTTGAGACTTTGCTGAACTTATTTATCAATTCTAGGAGTCTCTTGGCAAAATCTTTGGGGTTTTCTAGATATAAGATCATACATCAGCAAAGACTGATAGTTTGACCTCTTCTTTCCCCATTTGGATACTCTTGATTTCCTTCTCTTGTGTGATTGCTCTGGCTAGAACTTCTGGCATATGTTGAATAGAAGTGGTGACAGTGGGCAACCTTGTCTGGTTCCAGTTCTAAGTGGAAATGCTCTCAATTTTTCCCCATTCAGTTTGATGTTAGCTGTGGGTTTTTCATATATGACTTTTATAATTTTAAGGTATGTCCCATCTATGCCTGTTTTGTTAAGAGTTCTTATCATAAAAGGGTGCTGAATTTTGTCAAATGCTTTATCTGTGTCCATTGAGGGGATCATATGAATAGAAGCTTTTGCTTCTATTTATGTGGTGAATCACATTTATAGTTTTGCATATGTTGAACCATCCTTCCATTTCTGGGATGAAGCCCACCTGGTCTTGGTGGATTATTTTTTTGATGTGCAGATGAATTCAGTTTGCTAGGATTTTATTGAGAATTTTTGCATCTATATTCATAAGGGATATTAGTGTGTAGTTTTCTTTTTTTTGTTGTGTCCTTTCCTGGCTTTGTTATCAAGGTGATATTGGCTTTATAGAATGAGTTGAATCAAGGGATTCCTTCCCCTCAATGTTATGAAATAATTTCTGCAGTATAGGTACCAGTTCTTCTTTGTTGGTCTGGTAAAATTTGGCTGTGAAAACATCCGGTCGGGGACTTTTTTTTCTTGGAAGATTTTTTTATTGCTGCTTCAATTTTGCTTCTTGATATTGGTCTGTTCAGGAGTTCTATTTCTTCCTGATTGAGCCTAGGGAGGTTGTATGTTTCCAGGAATTTGTCCATTTCCTCAACGTTCTCAAGTTATGTGCCTGGAGATTTTTATAGTATTCAGAGATGATATTTTCTATTTCCATGGTATCAGTTGTAATATCTCCTTTTTCATTTCTGATTGAGCTTATTAGGGACCTTTCTTTTCTGTCTCTGGTTAATCTAGTGAGAGGCCTGTAGATTTTGTTTATCTTTTCAAAGAACCAACTTTTTGTTTCATTAATCTTCTGTATCAAAAAATAACAAATAAACAAAATGATCATAAATATATTAGGTTCTACTCTTCTTCAATGTCTCAGAGAGCTGTTTTGAATTGTCTATCACTTGAGAGACCAGAACCAAAAATCACTCTTCTATTTTGTTAGCAGACTTATTCAAAACACTAAATTAACCAAAAAAGAATCCCCAATTCTGATTTCTGTTAGTAAAATGATACAAACTCCCAGAAATTGAGGTTAGGATGGCTTCCCTTTATCATGTTCTACTAGTCAATAGAAGACCCTGGTCATGCCCTACAGCTATACATCCTGCAATACACCAATCAACATCTACCAAGTGCCTCCGATAAGCATTTTTTTTTCCTAATAAATAGCATACTTGTATGCCATTATACTACATATGATAAAGGTGATGTAGTAGGGATTTACTTTCCAAGGTGAGCCATAGTAAACAACAATGTAAACACCCAAATATATGCAATTCAGAAGACAATACTGTATGGATAGCACACAGATGGGTCAGGAGAGAGAAACTGAATACGTGAGGGTAATAATGATCATTGATTCTGGTTCTCATTGAGTTCTCCCTTGAAGTTAAATCCAGCGTTAGGTGACTTGAAAAAAGTTGATATACTCGTAACAGGGAATTTTGGTGAGGTTGGTCCTGAGATTCAAATATGTATTGTTAGGCAAACCCTCTGTTCCATTTTTCCCCACATAGTGAGTGTACTTATATATGACACACCCAAGTCATCTCTGACCATGGATGCTTAGAGAAATGACAGAGGAATGAAAAGTGTGGTTTTCCTTCATGGGAAAGGAAGGCATTATTGATCAATCCAGCAAACTTTGGGACAAACTGTAAAATAGTCTTACCTTGGTATCTGACACACAAATAAGCAGGCGTGATAATTCACTATTTATTTTAACATGACTGCAAGAAAGCCTCATAAGGTGATGAGGCCTAGAATATAATAATTATATTTGTGAGGGGAGAGAAATATCTAGATTTATGATTTGAATACTGGCAGGCTATATATTTGTATTACAAACTGTTTAGTAGCACCAGAGGTTGGGCAAATTGATTTTGGAAAAATGTCGAAGACATAGTGCAAAATCCTTTGCATCACCAACAGAAGCGGATTCAGAGAGGATGTCATTAGTGCTGGACTCAAGCAGTGAACTCAAATAATATTGAAATTGATATCTTCTGATAAATTTCTTTAAAGCCCAATGGAGGTAAAAACAGAAAATAAATGCAATCCTAGCTAGATATGATAATTATTATCTCATCATCAGCATTATTTTGTGAAAAGAGGGTCATCTAGCCTGAAAATCCGAAATGAATTGAGTGAAGGCAGGAGGGTTTCACTAACTAAGCTGGAAACATTTAATCTCCAAGTTTAAAACTTCATAAGCACATCCTGCAGATGGTTTTTCTACAAGGAGCTACATACATGTCTATGTCATGGTGAGGAAGCATCCACCACAGCAGATGAGGATTTTATGTTCACATGAACTAATAGCCTTTAAAGGGGCCACCTTTCTATGCTTTCTGAGGACATGTGGTTTCAGCTCCTCCCTTGATGGCTTTGGCTAAATAACTTTTGTCATCAGGAGGCAGCTCCTGTGAAGTTGTAATGGAATCCTTTTATACCCTGAGAAGGTGAAACAGGTCACTATCTACCAAGGGAGTTTGTTTTTCCCTAAGTTTTACATTAGTTAAAAAGAAATGTGGCCAGTTTATTTTCAGAACCACTTGAAATAGGCCAGAGCGTTCCATTTGTGTTTCTTTCACTCTGGTTAAGAAGCAGTCATGTTGAACATGCACATACTTCAGGTATGTTGCTGGTTTTGTAAAATTGTTTTGATTTCTAATTTTTAAATTTTAATTGACAAATAATTGTATATGCTTATGGTATAAAATATGATGTTTTGATATATGTATACATTGTGGAATAATTAAATCCAGCAAATTAACAAAAAAAAAAAAAGAGGAGAGGGTAATCTAGAAAGTGATATTTAATTCGCCCTGAACATCTAAAGCATTTTCAAAAAATAGAAGTTGACTGTGTCAGATATGACCACAGATTTGGTATGAAAGTATCTCTATAGCTCTAAATGTTAGGATGCTGCCAGGTTCTCTAGGAGCCTGTATGCTAAGCCACAAGGTTCATATATGAACTTCTATATTAAAAAGACTATGCATCTTCTGATGGCAACCATATGGCCCTAAAATGGAGAAACATTTTGTAGAATGCTGTGTCAGTGCTAAAGAAGAAGATGTTGCATTCTAGGCAAAACACACCAACATGATGTTAAAAAGGTAAACTATGTATATATATGTATGAATATGTATATATGCATGTGTATATATGTATATGCAACATATGTATATGTATATATACACACATATATATGTATATATGAACAAACGAAATGGTTAATGGAAAGCCTATGTAACTAACTGTTCTAGAAGTCATCCATGAGCCCTGAGAACACAGGGCTTCCTTAACTGTGGCAGATTTATGGGAATATATGAACATGAGTTAAAAAAAAATTGATGAATTCAGAACCACAGAGCTTAAATTTCCTAAGACCTGTCAGAGGACAAAAAAATATCCTACTCCAGAAAGCCTCAGAGGCATGTTCACAGCTAAAAGGAAGTCAGACTGGGCTCACCCTTAATTAACTACTACCATTTATTTTTAGGCAGCAAAAAAGCAAGGATGGTTGCTGGTATTCCAGTTAGAGAACCTAATAAGGGAGGAGGTAAGGAGTAAGCCATTTTTGATAACAAGAAAGAGAAACAAAACAGTGGTGGAGGAACTCTAGAGGTCAGTGCAACGAATGACTCTAAATCTCAGCGTTTTACAGGAAACTTTAAAGGATACCAAGACTAGAGACAGTACCACCCACCTTTGGAGGGAGAGTGTGTCTCTTGCAATCCTTTGAAAATCTATGAATCCCACCATTTTGATATGGCTGTACTCAATTTTGGGTTTGAAAGTAAAAGTTTTGAATGCTAAGATTATCTTGAAATTTGCTTGGAATACACGTGGAATACATAACATTTACCTTTAGTAAACTCTTGTTTTTAAAATCGGGTAAGACCTGGGAAGTACTATGTGTATGGACCCAGATGGTAGGTGTGTAGGCAGAACCCACGATGATAGGATAAGGCTGTGGTGGACGGTGGGGGGGAAGTCTATTAATACATCCATTCTGAAACCTTCCACGCGGCCATCAGAAAATAGTGTATTAATTAAATGTCCCTGGCACTCTGTTCTAGTTAAGAGCAAGGTAAAAGTATCCCCAAAGAGTTGCTATGGACCATCCTTTCTGATCCTCTGATTTGAGCTTCCAATCTGAGGACACAGATGCTAGTCCTCTGATACGAATGAATTGCAAACTCCTCAGGATTGCATTTCAGCAAAAGGCATCTATCTGCTAGCCCCCAAATCACATGAATTCCCAAGAGATTTGTTCAGAGTCATGAGGAGCCCTGACTGTGAGAACAGTATTGAACAAATGAGTAGTAAGGTAGAAGTAACTTTGGAAGTAGAATTGGTACCCCCAAATTAAACGTATAAAAAACACCCTGGATCTAGGTTCTTTATATTATTTCCACCATGCTTGATTGATACTATTTGACCTGTGGAAATAAAGTCCCCAGATCTGGAAAAATACCAGATGTTCTAACTAAAAGACTGTATTGGTGGTATATGTATACCATGGAGTACTACTCAGCTGTAAAAAAAAATGATGAACTACATCTTGTATTATCCTGAATGAAGCTGGAGCCCATTCTTGTAAGTGAAATATCACAAGAATGGAAAAACAAGCACCACATATACACACCATTAATATTGGTACTAATTGATCAACACTTGTATGCACATATGGAAGTAACATTCATCAGGTGTTGGGCAGGTGGGAGGGGGGAGGAGGGGATGGGTAAATTCATACCTAACAGGCATAGTGCATGCTGTCTGGGGGATGGGCACACTTGTATCTCTGACTCAGGTGGTGCAAAGGCAATATATGTAACCAAATTAGTTGTATGCCGGTAATATTCTGAAATTAAACAAAGAAAAAAAAAGAAAAGTTAAAAATTCAGTCAATTAACCCCCCCACCCAAAGAATACTGTACTTTCCTTCCCCATGACTGCTTAGAACGGTATAGAACTTTGAAAGGGAATATAAAGTTTTCACATGGGATGAGTGGAAGAAAGCATATTGGCTGGGCCAGAGTTAAGATGCTGGCATATGAAGCAGGCAACACTTCCTACCCACAAAGTCATTTGTGTGTGTGTGTGTGTGTGTGTACATGCATGCATATGTGTATGTGTGAGTTCACACATAAATGAGTCAAGCACACTTAAATGTTACAGACAGCTCATAAAAAAATTGAAACACACACAGACACTTAAATGTTATAGAAAGTTCAAACAGTTCTACTCTGTCCCAGAATGCTTGCATATGTTATACAGGTGTCCAACCACATTCTCTGATTTACCTGTGAGCCAAGAGGTACATGAAAAAAAATCCATTCTTTCATTCCATAATTCAATAAAGTTCCTGCTTTGGACAGATCTGTTTCCCACCAAAATTCATATATGTTGAAGCCCTAACTTCCAATGTGACAGGGGTTTTAGGAGGTAATGAAGGTTCAAGAAAATCATAAGAGTGGGTACTAATCTGATAAGATTACTGGCCTTATGAGAAGAGAAAGAAAGACCTCATATTCTCACACACATCCCAAGGAAAGGCCATGTGAGCACACAGAGGGAAGGCGGCCTTCTGCAAGCCAGAAAGACTTCCCTCACCAGAACCTGGCTTTTCTCACACTCTGATTTTGGACTCTAGCCTCCAGAACTGTGACAGAATAAATTTCTATTATTTAAGTCACACAGTTTATGGTATTTTATCACAGTCCAAGCAGATTAAGACAGTCCTTCTCTTCAACAAGCTTACATTCCAGAAATAAAGGGCACGAAATAGTTCAGTAAATCACCAAATGCATGTATAATATGTCACATAGCCATAAGTGCTACAAAGAAAAATAAAGCAGAAAAAGAGAGGAATGAAAAATAATGGAGAATGTTATTTCAAAAAAATCAGTGAATTTCTTTTTTCTTTTTAATAAAGTAAAAACTAAGTGGAGTCAAAGGAAATGAATAAAAGAGAACATGAAAAAAGTCATGCTGATATCCAGGGCAGAACATTCCAGAAGGAAACCAAACGTGCAAAGGCTCTGAAAAGAAAGCATGGCAGCAATTTTAATGACAGCTAAGCGGCTAGGGTGGTTGTAGCAAAGTCAGTGACAAGAGGAATGATAGGAGATGTAGTCTGGAGTCCAAATCACTGAGGGCCTTGCAAGACATAGCTAGCCCTTTGAATTTTATCTCAGTGAGATGGGGAGTTTTTGGAGAAATTACTTTATTTGACTTAAATTTTAAATCATCCTGTAGCTGCTTCACGGGACATTGACAGTAGAGAGAAAAGGATAAAGGCAGGAGGGCAGTTAAAAGGTCATTATAGAGTCACAGACATCACCAAGAAGGCTGACTAGAGTTGCCTGGTTCTCATTCCTCACATAAAATGGGAATAAAACAATGAATATATACCTATATTTGACTGAGAAAATATGCTGAAGAGCACCAGGGGAGTGATGAAATTCCTGTGGGGCACAAAAGCCCAAGATAGCACTGTAGACAGGGAAATGAGGTATCCCACCTGCCACATGGTGTCCAACATCTGGACTGACTCAGAGTCCAGGAGGCCTTCTTCTTATAGAGAAAAAGTAAGCTAGAGACCCCCAGTGGTCCCCATTGCCATCACAGACACCAGCGGTCCTTGCTACAGAAGAGTTCCTCAGTCCTCAGAAGCCCTGAATCCAGTTTGGACAGTTGCCAGGAGTTCATGTGCCTGCACGGGCTCAGAGTAGGAGCCCCCCTTGCACCTCCTGGCCCCACAAACTAAGCTGCAGCAGTATGGCATCACCTTGAGTCCAGACACACACACCCCTACAGTGCATCCTGCCCTGAGAGCCAATAAACACTAAATTTCTCCATCCCTGAGGCCCTGCTGACATTCCACCACAATAACATGGGTGCCTGCAGCACACTACTCGGGCTGCCTAGAATTTAGACTCCGCTGAACGACCTAGACCTCTGCATCTGAACCCACACAGCAGCTCCCCTCCACCCCTGAACAGGCAGACCTGCACAGCAAGGAAAAGTACTAACACATCTAGTTCAGCAGCAGCCCTGCCTCCTAAAAGAGACCATTGCATAGCCAACCAGCCCACTGTGCCTGTGTCCAGCCCAACAGCCAGTCCAGCAGAGGTCCCACCTTTCCAGAGAGACCACTCCACAGCCACTCAGCAGGCTGCACCCAGCCTGATAGCCAGTCTGGTGGTGGCTCCACCTCCCTGGAGAGATCACTGCATAGTCACCTGGCCAGTGGTGCCTGCTTATGGCCTGATAGCCAGTCTGTTGGCAGTCCTGTCTTCTCAGAGATCCCACTGTACAGCCCATTGGCATGCCATGCCCACTCATACCTTACTGAACAACCAGCCTAGCACCCTTGCCCCCAGCAAAACCATGCCACTGTCATCCCAAACTCTTGTAGCCTAGGCCACTGAGGCAATCATAGATGTCATTGACAAGTATTATAGCTGAAGAAACTGCATGAACATCATGCTACTGAATTCATCCAGAATCAAAGCTAATGCACTGCTCACCAATTGACACCCTAGGGCCCATCTACCAAAAAACATCTCTCTCTTCAAAAGCTACTTTATAAAATCAGAAATACTGGATGTTTTACTCGATGCACAGACATCAACATGGGGACACAAGAAACATAAAAAAGCAAACCAAAAAAAAAAAAGAAAAAAGAAAGTGGCACCCCCAAAGGAACACAATGAGTCTTTAGTTACAGACCCCAAAGAAAAGACTGTTTATATAATGCCTGAGGGAAATTCAAAATAATGATCTTAAGAAAATTCAGTGAGATACAAGAGAATGCAAACAAACAATTCAATAAAATCAGAAAAAAATTCATGATTTGAAAAATTTAACAAAGTGAGGGATATCATAAAAAAGAAACAAACAAATCTTGGAGCTGAAGAATTCAACAAATAAAATTAAAAAATAAAATTGAGAAATTCAACAACAAACTAGATCAAGCAGAAAAAAATTCTGAACTTGATGATAGGTCTTTTGAAATAATCTGTCAGAAGAAAAAAAAAAGAAGAATTAAAATGAATGAAGAAAACCTACAGGACTCTTGGGACACCACAAGCAAACAAATATTTGTATTATAGGATTACCAGAGGGAAAAGAGATGAAGAAAGGTACAGAAAACCTATTTAGCAAAATAATAGCTAAGAACTGCCCAAGTCTTGGGCAGTCTAGGTCCAATAAGCTCAAAGATCCCCAATTAGATCTAGTCCAAAAATATTCTCTCCAGGGCATATTGTAATCAAACTTTCAAAAGACAAAGGCAGAGTTCTAAAAGTTTCAAGAGAAAAGTTTAAAGAACTCCTTTAGACTATCAGCAGGTTTCTCAGCAGAAACTTTGCAGGCCAGGAGAGAATGTGATAATATATTTAAAATGCTGAAAGAACAAAAAAACTGTCAGCCAAAAATATTATATACAGCAAATCTATCCTTTAGAAATGAAGGTGAAATATAGACCTTTCCAGACAAGAAAAGCTGAGGAATTCATCACCACCATAGGGGCCTTCCAAGAAATACTCAAGGGAGTGCTATAACTGGAAAGAAAAAGACAGTGATTACTCTCATGAAAACATGATGGTAGAAAACTCACCAGTAGAGTACAGGTAAATTCACAGTGAAACTCAGAATATCCCAGTGCTGTAATGGTGTCATGTAAAACTTTCAATCATCTAGTATGAAGGTTTAAAGTCAAAATGGTCAAAAGTGGCAATAGCAAAAATCAGTGATTAAGGTACCGATAATAGATAATGATGTAAATTAAGGCAACAAAAGTATAAATTGGAGGGGGGGGCAGTCCAGAATATTTATTTTTTTCTTTCTTTTCCTTTTCTTTCTTTTTCTTCTTCTTCTTTTTTTTTTTGTAGAGACAGGGTCTCATTCTGTTGCCCAGGCTGGAGTGCAGTGGCACAATCATAGCTCAGCACAGCCTTGAACAGCCCCAAATTCCTGGGCTTTACAGA
The DNA here is from genome assembly GCA_023783475.1 of Daubentonia madagascariensis. NCBI lineage: Eukaryota > Metazoa > Chordata > Mammalia > Primates > Daubentoniidae > Daubentonia > Daubentonia madagascariensis. The sequence goes on from JAKFHU010002080.1 coordinate 5,118,154, forward strand.
TCCCCCTACCTCAGCCTTCTGAGTAGCTGGAACTACAGGCAAGCACCACCACATCTGGATAATTTTTTTGTCTTTTGTACAAAGGGGGTCTCACTATGTTACCCAGGCTGGTCTCGAATTCCTGGCCTCTAGCAATTGTCCTGCCTTGGCCCCACAAAGTATTGGGATTAATGGCATGAGCCATTGTGCCCAATCACAGTATTTCTATGTGACTAAAGTTAAGTTGTTATCAGTTTAAAATAGTCTATTATAACCACAAGACTATCTTAACTCCATAGAAACAACAAGGAAATAATTTACAACAGATACACGAATGAGAAAGAAAAAGGAAAGAAAGCTTAGCACCACAGAAAACTACCAAACCACAGAGGTAAACAACAAGAGAGGAAGAAAGGGGCATAATATCTACTAAACCACCAGAAAACAATGAAAAAAATCACAGAAGTAACATCCTACCTATCAATAATAACCTTAAATGTAGATAGATTAAATTCTCTAATTAAAACATATAGAGTGGCTGAATGGTTAAAAAAAAAAAAGGAAAAAATCCTAACTATGTACTGCCTACAAGAGACTTACCTCATCACTGAAGACAAATGGACTGAAATTGAAGGGATGGAAAAAGATATCCTGAGCAAACAGAAACCAAAAGTGAGCAGGAATAGCCGTACTTATGTCAGATAAAATAGAGTTGAAGTCAAAAAATGTAAAAGGGGACTAAGAAGGTATTACATAATAATAAAGGGATCAGTTCAACAAGATAATATAATAATTGTAAATAAATATGCAACCAACACCAGAGCACCCAAATATATGAAGCAAATATTTTTAGACTAAAAAGGAGAGATATACTATAATACAATAATAGTAGGGGACTTCAACACCTCACTTTCAACAATGAGCAGATCATCTAAACAGAACATCAACAAAGAGACATCAGACTTAAACTGTACCATAGATTGAATGAACCTAACAGATAATTATTGAACATTCCATCTGACAGCTACAGAATAAACATTCTTCTCAACCACATATGGAAGATTCCCCATAGTTAGTCAAATGTTAGGCCACAAAACAAGTTTTAACAAATTTAAGAATATAGAGATCATCTCAAGTGTCTTTTCTGACCACAAAGGTACAAAGCTAGATATCAACAAGAAAACTTCAGAAACTTTACATATACATGGAAATTATACAATGTACTCCTAAACACCCAATGAGTCAATGAAGAAATTAAAAGGGACAGTAAAAATTTCTTGAGACAAATGAGAATGAAAACAAATCATACTAAAACCCATGAGACACAGCAAAAGCAGCAGTTCTATGTAGGGAGTTTTAACAATAAATGCCTATATCATAAAAGAAGAAAGATTTCTAATAAGCAACCTAACAATTCACCTCAAGAAACCAGAAAAATAAAAACAAACAAAACACCAAATTGCTATAAGAAAGGATATAATAAATCTCATAGCAGAAATAACAATATAGAGACTTAAAAAAATTCAAAAGATGAACAAAAGGAAGAGTTGGTTTTTGAAAAGATAAACATAATTGACAAAATTTTAGCTACACTAAGAAAACAAGAGAGAAGACTCAAATAATAAAATCAGAGATGAAGAAGGAGACATTACAACTGATACCACAGAAATACAAGGGATTGTAAGAGACTATTATGAATAACTATACACCAACAAATTTGATAGCATAGAAGAAATGAATAAATTCCTGGAAACATACAATCTACCAAGATAAAATTATGAAGAAACAAAAAATCTAAACTGATTAATTATATGAAAGGGAAAATTCTCTAATGAGGGAGAAATTCTATCAGTAATAAAAATTCTTCTCTCAAAGAAAGCTCAGAACCTGATGGCTTGTCTGCTGAGTTCTATCAAACATTCAAAGATGCCAATTCTCCTCAAACAATTCCAAAAATTTGAAGAGGAGGAATTACTTCCAAGCCCATTTTATGAGGGCAGCATTACCCTGATTCCAAAACCAGACAAGGAACATAACACAAAAAGAAAACTACAGGGCAATATCCCTGATAAGCATAAATGCAAAAATTACCAACAAAATGATAGCAAACAAAATTCAACAGCACAGTAAAAATATCATCCATTATACTCAAGTGTCATTCATTCCAGAGATGCAAGGATGGTTTTATTATACATGCATAAATCAATAAATGTAGTAACAGAGAGACCAAAACCACATGATCATTTCAATAGATGCAAAAAATATCATTTGACAAAATTCAAAATGCTTTCATCATAAAATTCTCAAAAAATTATGTATAAAATGTATTTAACTTAACACAATAAAGGCCATATATGACACACCCACAGCTAACATGGTAGTGAACAAGGACATGTTGAAAGATCAGGAACAAGAAAATGATAGCCACTTTCTCAACTTCTTTTTAACATAGTATTGGAAGTCTTAGCCAGAGCAATTAGGCAAGAGAAAGAAATAAAAGGCACTAAAATTGGAAAAGTAGTAAAATTATCCTTGTTTGCAGATAACATGACAAAAAAAAATTAGAACTAATAAGCAAATACAGTAAAGTTTCAGGATACAAAATCAACACACAAAAATTGGTAGTGTTTCTATACACTTATAGTAAACTATCTGAAAAAGAAATTAAGAAAATAATTCCAGTTTGCATAGCTACAAAAAAAATAAGATATCTAGGAATAAAATTAACCAAGGAGGTGAAAGATCTTCTACACTTAAAACTATAAAACATTGCTGAAAGAAATTGAAGAGGATGCAAATACATGAAAAGATATCCTCTATTCATGGATTGGAAGAATTAATATTGCTAAAATGGCCATACTACCCAAAGTGATCTATAGACTTAATGCAATCTCTGTCAAAATACCAAAGATATTCTTCACAGAAATAAAAAAAGCAATCCTAAAATTCATGTGGAACCACAAAAGATCCCTAATATCCAAAGCTATCCTGAGCAGAAAGAAAAAAGGTAGAGGCATCACATTACCCGATTTTAAAAAATACTTCAAAGCTTTAGTAAACGAAACAGCATGGTACAGGAATAAAAGCAGACACATAGACCAATGGAACAGAATAGACAACACAGAAATAAATCCACATATTTACAGCCAATTGATTTTGGACAAAGGTGCCAAGAACACACATTGGGGAAAAGACAATTTCTTCAATAAATGGTGTTGGGAAAGTTAGATACCTATATGCATAAGAATAAGACTAGACCCCAATCTCTCACCATATACAAAAAATAAACTCAAATGGATTAAAGACTTAAATGTAAATTTCAAACTATGAAAGTACTAGAAGAAAACATACAGAAAATGCTTTACAGCATTGGACTAGGCAAGGATAAGAATAAAACCTCAAAAGCACAGACAACAAAAGCGAAAATAGACAAATGGGGTTACATCAAACTAAAAAGCTTTTGCACAGCAAAGTAAATAATTAACAAAATGAAGATACACTCTATAGATCAAAAGAAAATACTTGCAAACCATACATCTGACAAGAGCTTAATATCCAGAATATATAAGGAACTTAACAGCAGAAAGAAAATAAAAACTCCAAATAACCCAATTTAAAAATAGACAAAAGATCTTAATAGAAACTTTTTAAAAGAAGACATTCCAATCACCAAGTATATAAAAATGCTCAATATCACTAATGATCAGAAAAATGCAAATCAAAACTACAATGAGATACCACCTCATTCCAGTTATAATGACCATTACCAAACAGACAAAGGAAAACAAATATTGATGAGGATATAGAGAAAAGCAAATACCTACATACTGTTAGTTGGATTGTAAATTAGTACAGCCATTGTGGAAAATAGTATAGAGGTTCCTTAAAAAGTTAAAAAATAGAACTACCAGATGATCCAGCAATCCCTCTACTGGGTATATATTCAAAGGAAATAAATCAGTATGTTGAAGAGATATCTGCACTCTGAAGTTTACTGTAACACTATTTACAATAGCCAAGGTGGAATCAACCCAAGTGTCCAGCAATGGATGAATGGATAAAGCAAATGTGGTATATATACACAATAAAATACTATTCAGCCATAAAAAAGAATGAAATCTTGTCATTTGCAACAACATGGATGAACCTGGAGAACATCGTGTTAAGGGAAATAAGCCAGACACAGAAAGACAAATACCACATGACCTCAGTCATATGAAGTATCTATCAAAAAAAAAAAAAAAAGTCAGTATCATAGAAACAGTGGTTACCAGAGACTGGTAAGGGAAAGGGGAGAGAGGGGAATGGGGGGAGGCTGGTCAATGAGTAGAAAGTTACAATTAGAAGGAATAAGTTATGGTGTTCTATTGCTCAACAGGATGACTATGGTTAACACTAACGTATTGTATATTGCAAAAAAAGAGAGCAAAGAGAATTTTGAATGTTCTCACCACAAAGAAAAGATAAATGCATGAGGTGGTAGATACACCAACTACCCTGATTTGTTTATTATAGAACATACATATGTATTAAATTGTACCCAATAAATATATGTGTGTGTTTGTGTGTGTATATATATATATATATAAAATTAAAATGTGTCAAATAAAAAAATATTTAAAAGGATTTGTCCAGCTGAGCAAAGGTACTGGCTTGGACCAGTGTGATTATATCGGATGGGGCTGATAAGAAGCAATTGGATTCTGAGAATATTTCAAATGAAGAGTCAGTAGGATTTGAGGCTACTTCCTACTGAGGCTGTCATTGGTACTCAGACATAAACAAACTTATATGATTAGCTGAGATAGGGCGGGAAGTCATGGAATAAATGGAAGCCAGAGTGCCTGCTGCCAGAGAACCATCTAAAGTAAGTAAGGAGACTGTTAGAGTGGGCCATTTTCTGCAATTACTTCTAGAGTTTTAAGTGAGTTGTTCCTGTACGGGAAAAGCTTTGCTTAACCACTACACTTCTTCCCTTATTTTAGGAAGAGGGAAGAATTGGATATTGGGAGACACGAAAGAGCATGATGCTTGAGATAGCAGTAACAAAGAGAGCAGATACCCCATGCTCCAAGAAGCAATGGGGGTTAAGAATTTGGCAACACCTGAGTGTGGATATGAGATTGTCAGTAAGTCCAGAAAGTTAGAAGGTAGTTAAAGGAAATATACAGGGAGTGTGCTGTGGATAATAACAAAATTGGAAGTCAAGAGGAGATAACAAATGATATAGATAGAACATGAGACAGAAAAAATATACTGTTTAATGGGACAGATATCCCATGAGTGATGGAAAATAAAAGAGAATAGTTAAGTAGGATGGTGAGATGCTACACAGGCTGAGCATAGGTACTACTAAGCATCCAGAAAACTCTGATTATATCAAAGAGTCCCCCACATTCCTGATCCCATTCTTGAGGACACAGGAATACAAAGAATTGGTGAGAGTTGAATATCTGACACTCAGATGATGTGTGTCTCAAAACTCTCATCAGAGAGCACACTGTCCAGAATTTTACATGGGCTTCATAAATTGGTAGGGCTAAAGGACAGTTAAGAAAAATCTGAGTATCACTTCAGGGGTTTTCTGAAATATTTGGGAAGAAGTGGTCCTGGAAAACAGTGAAATTCTTTTTCATCAAGATGATGGAGAGGTCATAGCTTATCGTGTAAAATTTAGTTTCATTGTGAGGGAGCAAGAAAAGGATATCCACTAAGTGGATGGATAATGAATAGGTGAATGGGTGGGTAGATGGGTGGATGGAAGCATAGGTAAATACTCGGTTGTTCAGATCAACATATTGATGATGATGTATTGCTGTGTAATATAGATGTGGGGAGAAAGAGAGAAAGAGACTATCATACCACAGATGGAGATAGGTAGAATTTCACTTTATTCAATTTCCACTTCTCCTGCGCTATTGCACTTGCATATATATATATATATATGTGTGTGTGTGTATATATATATACACACACATATACATATAATTTATTTGTAATATTGTTTAGGTAGGAGAAAGAAAAGTGCAATCATTATGGGTAAAGAGGAAGAAAAATAGTATAATTTCAAAAGCAAATTCAGGTCATGAGAGGAGAATGGACTATGACTTAGCTATAAATATCCATGTTTTAGGGATGGTACATGTACATCAGTGTGTTTTCACATAGATGGATAGGACTTGCTGCTTTTTGAGTTGTGTTATTCTATTTTTCTTTACCATTCAGAATTTTCAACCTAAAGATTGCTCTTATATCTGAGTTGCTAGATCCTATATTTGATATTATAAGAAAGGACTTTTCTCACCCAAGGTATTTTAACAAAGGGGCGGGGGGTTCATTCATGTCCATTTTCATCGGCACATTTGTAAATCTTTTTTGTCCACCACCTTCCATAGAGGCACCAGCTATAAAACAAAAGTCCTGAGTAAACTGACCACTTGCATTCTCATTGTACGTACTGTTACTAGCTTTTATTTAGCATTTCTTTCACTTTGGAATCCTACGAAAGTGAAAGAACTCATTTAAAAAAACCCTCTCAAAAATTGGGGAGGGGTGAAATTTTTGGAAATAAAGAAAAAACAATCCCTTAAAAAAGAGTTAAAATAATGTGCAAATTTATTTTTCTCAAAAAAGCCATTTAGAAATGGAATCCAGGGGTCAGGCATTAAAATAATTGCTCTTACATTTCAGAAGTCTGCCCTGGCTCTTACTGCAGGAGAACAAGAATCTAGACCTTCTTGGCCTGCTCTCATTCACGATCATGGCCTCATTAGTCCAAATTCACTGGATAGGACATTGAGAACCCTTCTCAAAAGAATGAGATACTGTCTTCAAGTTGAGACTAATGAGGGACAATATACATTGAGTTTCTAACGCAGCTCCTGTTGATGGTGAAGAATCAGAGCAAGATATTCTATTCTAGAGTTCTTAACAAACAGAAGTGGAGAATTAGAAACCTCTACTGCAACTTGAATTTATAATGCATTCAAGTGCTGACATCGTGTTAAAAAGCAGAAAGTAAGAGAAGTGGATGCTCGTTTTACATGGTGAAGAAAAGCAATAAATTATAATGCTTGCATTTGCTGGGGCTTCATTTCAGTGGTTTCTTGGTGAGTTAAATATGCTTTTACATGACAGTGTGCAGCAGGCATTCAAACCTCATAATGTTTCATATTTTGAGAAGTACATTATGAGTTCATTTTGAGCTTATTTTGAGGTATTTAGCACTTTGGATTTGTAAAATGTTAACTTGTCTAAGGCTTTAGCCAGCTGAAGACTTTAACTCTAAAGAAATAGTGGTTTTATTTTCTACATAAGGCTAGATGTATGGTTGGCAAGTGGAATTTTTCTCTCCATGATGTAAAACATTTATTAAATATTTGTTGAGTTTTTTTTTCCCCAAAAATTTCCCTCAGAGTAATAGGATCCGGTAAACTCAGTCTTAACATTAACTAGCTTGATTGGCTTAAATTTATTAAATAATTGAAGATCCAAAGAGCAATTTTAAACTATTCTAGAAAAATGTCTACAGTTGCTTTTATCATTTCATTTTTGGCTGTTTAAGTAAATATCATGGAAAATTCAAACGGCAAGGTTTTTCTGTCTAGAATTTTTGTTGAAGTTATACATTGTGGAATTAAAATAGAATCAGAGATAGATGGAAGCTTAGACATATTCATGCAGTCCCTTTCCCTGTCTTTAGAGAGGTGTGTGTCTAAACACTCACTACAAAGAGTACAATAAATAAAGATACTCAGATCACATCAATGATCCATCCAATTCAGTAACATAATTCTCACAATGTAATTATAAATAATAATGATAGTTCTTCTTCTTATACATAAGGAGGAGAGAAAGTGATGTAACAGGAATTTTCAAGGTTCAGTACCAAGCAAAGTATTTTTAGGCCATATGCCAAACAAGATGTGATTCTTTAAAAATAGTTAAAAATGCTTCTTCCTTTTACTAAAGCAGGTATTTTGAATGTTCATTGTGAACAGAAACACAGAGCTAGTAATAATAGCATGGAAATAAGTCTGGATGCCCAAGTCAGAGACAGAGAGAAAGCCACAATGTTAAATACCAAATGTGATTTTCAAGTAAAACATGCAACCGTAATTGGGCATAAAACATTTTTAAAAATTAAAACGTTGAAGGGATATTGATTTAGTGACTTTTCAGCAAAGATTGATGAATCAACAATAAACACTACAAAATAATTAAGTGACAAACCAATAAAAAACCATGTGGGTCAAATTGCATAAGAAGATTGGCAGAACCTAGAAGAAGAAAACTCCAGAAAAAAGGCATGCATCTCCTGAGCCACAATGACCGACAGTTATCATAAGCTTGTCACAGAGGAACTGAGAGTTATGGCTAGAGAACAGTGGTTAAGAACCGGACACCTACTCTCCACAGCGTGCAGGCTGCCTGAGTCTGCCTTCCTTAGCAGGAGGTCCCAGCACTGACCTTTCACCCAAAGGCTGCACAATCTGGGTACAGGCCTTGATGACATGGCTGTAATCCCTGTGGTATGTCAAAATGTCTTCACTTCCTTGAGGTTAATTGTACAGAACCAGTTGATGAAAGTAGAGATTTCTCCTCAACATTTCACTCTGTCAAGGTACAATATGTGCACCTTATATTTTACAGACATGTAGAATAATTAAAAATTGTCAAGGAAATATTTTAAAACAGCTTTCTCAAGCAGCTTAGCACCTTAGAGAGACTTTCCTCAAGTTCATCCAAGATCCTTCTGAAAATAATTTTGTCATTTAAATTCACAATTTATATCTCCATAACAGTCACTCTAATGCAATGGCTAATGCCCAAGAACAATCTGATGCAATTGAACAGGCAAACATGTAATAATATTTATATTATAAATAATTACTTTGAAAACCAATGAAGCATCTCAAAATACTTGGGACTTGGGGCCCAGGAACTGATAATAACTACCTTGTTCAGAGTAAGACAATCTACACATATTCTAATTTTCCTACTTTTGTGTTTCCCTTCTTTCATGTTTTAAGAATGCACGGTATTTTTAGTCTCAGGTAAATTCCGTTAGAATCCTTTAACATGGTCCCCAATGTGGTTGACCTCTCACACAACTGTTCATCCAGAACGTACCATAAAGGCTGCTGTGATCCATTTGTTACTTCTTCCCCTTTTTACAGCTCTTATCCTATTCACTGAGGGAGAAGAAATTGCACTTAGCTTGAAACTTTTCTTTTAAATTCCCTTTGTGTTCTTTAGGTTTGGGAGAAAAGATGAAGTTAGTGCTAAGTTAAGATTAGTTTCCAGGTGAGCAAAGGTGAGTCAGAATATTCCAGCTTGTTGCTGGCAGTATGCACCAGAAAGGCAGGTATAGTAAGCATCGTTAAATATAGCTTTGCAGCCTATAGGTATCAATAGCAGCTTAACACACGTTAGAGTTTGGGTTGGGTTACAATGAGCATACCTATTCTAAACAGCACTGTTACAAAATAACACTTCTACTTGTAATTTCCAGAAACACCTCAAAATCAATCCTGTAAATCTAAAATAGAACTAATTTTCTTATGTGACCATCCACCATTACTAATGACTTTTGGGTTTGTCCTTCATGATTTTGATCAGTGGATCATTTTAGCCAGTAGTCTAATGTGGAAAACCGGGGTTCGTCCTTTCATCTTTCCTGTCCCTCAAGTTGCCAGCCAATATTTTCTCAAGATTTCTTGACCCTCCTCCCTAATTATCTCTTGCATATCCCTCTCTTATCCAGCCTCACTATTCCTACCTTGGGACAAGCTTTCATCATCTCTTGTCCAGAGCATTTAAATCAGAAGTCAATTGAGTCTTTCAGCTCAAGGAGATTCATTTTAATGCAAGATGCAAATACCCAAGACACAAAAAATGAATAAAAAATTGATCTGTGGTTTTATTTATTCATTCATTTAACAAATACATCTGAGTGCCTACTTTGAATAGACATGTGCTGGGTAATGGGGATACATCAGTGACCAAAATAGATCGTTTTTCTGCCCTTGGGAGTTTAAATCCTACTTGAGAGAGAGAGATGTGATAAAGAAACAAATAAAATGCTAACAGATTGTGATAAGGGCTTATTAGGAAATAATATGATGCCACATTGAAAGTGGGGATGAAGAGAAAAGGTAGAAACTAAGGACAAAGATTTTCTCCTTGAGCAAACTCTACTCTGGTTCCCTTGAACACTTTCACCTAGGTCTGAGTTTTGGACTTCTATGTTCATCTCTGCATTGTCCAACCTTAGCAAGAATCCCGCTCAGTTTAACCAGAACCCCTCACACTCAATATCTTAGTCACCCTCCATACCTATTCTGGTTCCTCATCCTCCACCACCCCTAGGTGTTGTCTGATCACTATGGCCTGCCTTCAGCAAGAGTCTTGCTAGGTCAGTTTAGTCAGAATCCTCCCTTACCCATGATGTGTCCTCCTAGTAATTTTTCATCCACTGACCCCCCACCCTGCTCCTTGGCTATAAATTCCACTTTGTCCATGCTGTATTTGGGGTTGAGCCCAATCTCTCTCCTACAGCAAAATCCCATTGTAGTGATCCCTATACCTACTGTAGTAGTTTCCCCTTTAAATAAAGTTTTCCTTACCATTTTAACAAATGTTATGAATAATTTTTTTTCCTTTGACACAATAGTCTTCACAAACAATTTGGGGAAGTAATTTGTATTAGACACTCTGCTATTTCACTGTAGGTGTCTCTGGGCCCCTCTGTTCCGAATACACCATTTTCTCATCACATTTTGAGAAAGTTCAATACACTTAAGCTGTCTTCTGCATATCCAAGCATATATTCTGACACCATAACACCCCGGAATTACCCTTCCTTTATCACTGTCTACATATTGTGTGCTTTAGTTTATTTTTAAAAAATAAACCTAGATTAATTAGGTATTTAAGGGACTTCTAGGTAAGCACTCCAAGGACACAAACTTAATTTCATAATTATATTCTAAATTTCATGGTCAAAGGACCCCAGAGGTTTATGTGAGAACAAAAAATTAATTGCTTCAAGATTCATATCTGTTTTCAAATCATTATCTACCAACCAACGTTTGATCCAATTTCATAGAATTTCAAGTTTGAGCACTAACATTTTTGATTGTTAAACAATGTCCTAAATTCCAAAATCATGGGTTTGAAAGAAGTCATTGTATTAATAAAGATTCAAAATCAGACACCAGTTTTAATCATCTGTTGTCTACAAAAGGGAGGGAAAAATCTTGTAAAAATGAGCTATTAACTATAAAGGTCAACTCTATTGCAATTTTTAAGATACCATCTACTGCTCAAGTACAGTTGAGACTTGAATTCAAGCCAAGGATATTGGAGATTCAATTTTATCTAAAAGATTAAAACATTTTTCCAAAACCTAACATACAGGAGGTTAAAAAAAAAACCCAGAACTCTACTTTCATTGTAACCTCTCCTTAATGTTAAAGGAAAAGGTAATATTTGACCAAGGAAGTTCAAGGGGCAAACTCATGTTAGAATGACTGGTTGATAGAAGTTAACATCGCCCCCTTTAATGTTTAAGTGGCTCTTTAACACTCAAAGATTTAAGTGCTGGATTTAGAAAAAGAAAGGAAAGAACTTTAAAAGGTGTTAACTTCATCTTGTGCCATAAAAGAGGAGATGTTTAATTAAGCCATTGGTAGTTCTTGGGTGGTTTTCAGTTTAGTTTTATACTTTTGAGATGAAAAGGTACATGCAAAATTATGTACAAAGTACCTTTTCAAAACTTTGGAAAGGTCAAGGAGAAAATAGCTGGATTTCAAAAGCTGAACTTTTCAAGGTTTTTCTCTGATTTTTCTAAAACAAGATAGCCTCCTCCTCCTCTTAATAGTTCTTCAAGGCCCTTTTGGTAGCCAAAATCTTTGTTCTTTTTTTTAAGCAGCTTTGTTACAGAAGAACTAAAAATTAATTATGGCTATGGAACTTTTACACAGAAGAGTTTAAAAAGCACAGACGTAAAGAAGGGAAAAAGATGAGGGCCCATTTATCTTATATTGACAGGACTAGCTTCAAAAGATGACCTTGAATCATAATCATCCTAATGAGCTCAAAATATTTCACTTTAACAAGTGAAACTATAATCAAATCAGTTTCTGAAAGCTCTACTAATGAGCATTTCCTTTGATGAAAACATGGTTAACTGTCTTAGTCTGCAGGAGGTGCACTACAGTAAGGGGCCAGCTCCTGACAACTCATTAGCTGACCTGGGGAGAGAGTAATTTGAATGCTTTTGATAAAAATTTCAAGGCTTTTTTAAACTTAAATTACAATTTGTGCACTTTTATAAATAGTATAATTTTTCTAAGTTGGGGGAAACTAGCGAGAAGACTTCAAAGCTATGGAACAAAGTTTGTTTACCACATTTGGTCTGTTAGATCGACAGAACCAGGAAGGGGAAATATGTTTAATTAGCAACTGCTAACTCAGGGCCAATCCCTATATTGTATTTTTGCAGGCTATATTTTTAAAGGTTGGTATGACGTTAAATGAACTTTGTGGAGCTACATTTTATAAGATGTAGAATTGCATATTGGAAGTCACTGTTAGTTACTATGAGTCTGAAGAAAGTCTTATGAAACTACTTTCTCCATCAAAACAAATCACTCAATTTCCCTAAAGCAGCATAATAAGCTTAAATGAAACCCGAATGCAAAAATCTGGTTTACTTTTATTTTCATTCCTCCTTAAAAATTTCCCCCCATTAGAATTATCATTTTAACTACTCTTCTGCTCTATTAAGCATCAAGAAACGATTTCTCTCTTTCTCTGCAGAGCAGACTTGCTGTCAAAGTAGAATGTAAAACAGAAAGAACAGTTCAGCTGTTTTAAGTATCACTGAAAGACAGATCTTAGTTGCTTCAGAGGGCCCATTCCTTGTCGCCTTCCTCCCCCAAAGCTTCACTTTGCTTTTGAGGGGTGTTCTACTTTCTTTCTATTTGTCATATTTTCTCCCTGTGTTCTGCAAGGCAAACCACAGATATGGTTTGTGTCATAGGCACATGAGACACTGTTCTCAACTTGTCAAGTATCTAATCTTTGGGTCTCTCTGTCTCTCTCTCTCTCCCTCTGGCTCTCACTTTTGCTTTCTCTCTCTCTTTGTCTCAGTCTTGCCTTGGATTGAGACATAAAAATATTTCCAATATTTTGGGAGAAAAGTTATTGGACAGAGAAAGGACATTAAAAAGAGAAGAGGATTTTATTTTACTTCTCAAAATTATCCTTTCCTTTCTCCAAATAGCTTTAATAAGATGTGCAGCAGCCATAAAACAGCAAAATATTCATTTTGATCCCAGTGCAATATATACAGTAGATTCTCATTATTCATAGCAGCTGTGTTCTATAAAGTCACCATGTATACTGAATTAACAAATACTGAATCATTGCTCATGGGGAAAATACAGGGTTAGGTTCCTGCAAACCTCTGGTTATATTTTTGTCAACTGATAAATATCTAACCTTGTTTATATGTGTTTATGCTTAAAGACATCTTATTTAATATATATTGTTGATACATTAACATTGAACTCATGGACATATTAAAGAAAAATGTTATTCTGACAATTGTTAAAATGGTAAGGAAGACTTTATTCAACACCAAATACAATAAGGACAAGTGAGGATTTATAGTCAAGGAGCAAGGTCAGTGGATGAAAAATTACTAAAGAGGAAACTAAGAAGGCAGGGGGACTCTTGATAAACTGGCCTAACAGAATTATTCTTGAAGTCAGGCCAAAGACTTACACATCAAAGGGGGGAGACAGGAACTTGATCAGATTGGTGGGGGGGGGCAGGGGGGGCGATTCTCCCTAAACTTGGCAAAACTCTTCGCTAAGACTGGGCTGCACAGGCCAAGGATGAGATGAGGTCAAGATCAATGCCTAGTGAAAAGAAGGTTCATAAGAACCTGACTAAAGTTTTGTCATAGTGATAGGTAGATAGTGATCTTTGGCCTAGAGCTCACCAAGAACCGGGAGCAGACAGCTGACCTGACAATAGAGAAAGTCATTGTCAGCCAACAGCATCATAACTCACGCCCAAACAAAGCTTACCTAATACATGTATTTTTCCATAAAGCAAATCATAGCCTTCTTGCATTTAGAAGAAATGGAGAACTCTTCAGCACTATACTTGAGTGCTATTTTAAACAGCAAAATCACCAACCAAAAGCACAAAAATGTGAAAAATATTACACTAAATAGACTGATCATGAAAAGGACACTCATTTACAGTATGAAAGGTGGGACAAGACGGCAAAATGTTTTACCTCAGCTGGGAAAGTATTCTTCAGGTGACTCAAATACTTCATATCTGTGTGCAAAATGTGCACAGATGAATACAGAAACATGTAAGTATGGATTTGGGGATTACAAATAAATTTTAGCTAGTAAGAGAATTCTCAAATAAGGGTTGACTGTATACACATGCACACAAATGTATGTCTATATATCTGTATCTACATCCATATCTATATCTGTGTCTATATCTATCTGACAAATGTTAGTCTTTTTAGTTAAACAATATCAAGGTTCAAGAAAAAAAGAGAGTAAGGTTTGAATTCTACATCACTTTTTTATTTGGGGAGAAGGGAGTACTACTTCTGGAAATACTAGAAAAATCAACCCAATAATAAATTAAGCAGCTAAGATACAATGTTAACCTGATAATTCCATAATTGATTTAAGAATATGCTGTTAGTTTATATCTAACAAACATCTATCTTCCTAAATCAGAATAATCTATTATTGTTTTTCCTAATAAGTTTCTATAATTATATTCAATACTACCAACTCAGCAAAATGAAAATGAGTGAATGCCTTAAAGGTAAGATTAATATTTAAAGATTCTATCCAATGTGGATTTTATCAATAATTGGGATAGTTTGAGATCCTGAGATTAGATGATGCTCCAGAACTAGGAAGAGCACTTCTCCCACTTGTGTCCATGGGTCACCTCTAAGTGGGACTGTCCCATTCTTTCTTCAGTTTCAGGAGACAGCCTTCTTTCCGTAACTTCTCTCTATCAGTTATGGGCAGATTTGCTTCCTCAGTCAGTTAACCCGAAGGGAGGAAGTAGAGGTGGCTTTTTTTTGGAAAATAAGATAGCAAGGTCAGGCAGAAGTCATTTCCTTCCAGTAGATCCACAATAGTGCCTCTGGAGCCGTGGGAACTGCTGGCCAGATGCTTACACCCTAGATATGCCCCTTCCTCTTCTGTAAATAAGATCTTACCTTGAGGGCCTAGAGAAGCTGTTTCCAGTTAATCCTACACAACTTGTACCCTAAGCTTCTGCTTCATTACACATAATCAGAGCAGTTTTGCCACCCTATGCATTCTCCCAATGTACTCCAATTCTCTGCTGCATTTACTCAACCATGCTAGAGAGCTTTTCTCCTTTACCAGGACTCTAGGCAGCTTTATGAAATTGCAGAAATGCTACAGAGTTCCACATCTCCCTCTTTTATGACAGGATGGGCCCTAAGGTTAGCAACTTGCATTTTCCCTCCCAAGTTGTTTAAACACACTCTATAGAGGTAAGTGACTATACTTTATGAGCAAGGATGTCTACAAGGAAGAGGGAGGTGGGACAAGGCTCTTGTAGATACTGCGGCCACTTCCTTTGTATCTTTGACCAGATCTGCGTAACCTCTATCTCAGACAGGGCAGGAAATTCAACTCTGTGTGTGGAGCAACAATAAGGCAACAGGGATGTTGGGCACACATTCTCCCTTGTAGTCTGTGTTATTTGTAAAGCCTTGGGGAAATCTGAGGTTTGAAGATTGTGAGATATATCAGGTCTTTTTGAATACATTGTATTAATAATTCTGCTACTAGTTTGTGGAAATTTAATAGAAAGAATTTATGCCTGCCCTAAACATTTTTAATGGATTTTTTCTTCATTTTTTTTTCTTGTTTTATAAAAGAAAATCCTCCTGTTGCTGGTATAATTTTTAAAGGGGCTTTGAATAAAATAGTTAATACACTTACTAATCTTACTATAAATAAATATGCCTTCTCCTATATGATAAAAAGTTTATGTGTCATGAGAAGATATATAAATTGTTATACTGAATTACATTTTATAGCCATTTAAAATTTTATAATGAAAGTCACTGTGTAGGAAAAATAATATACTTTAGAAAAATTCACTTTTATGGGAAACTTTGAAAGAGTGTGTGAATAGTTGTCCTATTGAGATATTTTTGTTTTATATATTTTTCAGCATAAATTATTCATTTACCAGCATTACTTTATCTTTCAGGTCTCTATTTTATACAGTTTTAATACCAGAATGCCATTACAGAATTTTCTTCTCCTAATTTTATTTTGTGTGTAAGTTTGCCTGAGTTACTTATCAGGTTCCAAATTAACATAGGGGATGTCTTGATTCTGTAAATTATAGAATACCAGATAGAGGCATTACATATATCACATTCCCTGCCAAATGGCCTACTCTCCTTATTCCAAGTGGTGGCAGTCCAAGAATCTCACCTGTTCAAAAATCATAAGTCATTTTACAGAATAGTATTAGCCCATCAGGAGCCAAAGATTCAGATCTTTAGCTTGAAGAAACCCTATTTCTATACACAAAAGCCATTTTAATTCCTAATTTGTGGTATTCTATATTATTGTTTTGATTTTTAATTTTAAATTAAATAACATGCTTTCTGTATTATATTTTGTTTTTTTTAATTTTTAAATCAAATATCATTATTATATTTTTAGGTTAAAGTTATATATACTCCCATTATAACACTTCCAGACAATATAGAAAATATTTTAAAAATCTGAAAATTACCCATACGATAGTTACTCATTAACATTCTTAGTAACTATTATTTGAGATAACTAACTATTATTACTAGCAATACTGTGATGCATATTCTTACTCATCTATCTTGGCATAGTTATATAAAGTGTTTTTATAAAATAAATTACTATTATTGCTGGTCTAAGGATATACATATTTTAAATTTTGATAATTTTGCCAGATGTATTTTCAAAGTGGTTGTATCAATTTACAGGTCTACTAAATTGTACAAAGTTGTACCTTCCCTATACCCTTGCCAGCACTGGGTGTCATCACGTGTTTTAATAATTGCCAAGCTGATAACTGAAGAATGTTGCTTACTTGCTTTTTTGATTTTTATTTAATTATTGTGAGTGAAGGTAGAAAGTAGTGTTACACTGTCTGAAATGTTAGGTAAGATGGCTTTGGGACTGAACCTATAATAAGAGCTCACTAAAAGAGAAGATTTGTGTTTGGTTATGTCCAAATTTTAGTCTCTGAATAAACACTTCAAGAGAAAAGAATATTTGGTTTTATTCTTTATACTTCTCCTTGGAAGAGTTTTAATAGCCTTGGTCCAAACTCCCAACTGTAAACCCAGAATCCAGTTTCAGTGTTTGCCAGCCTTTTCTATGTAGTATGTATAACCTGATAATTTTATATTTTCTTTTGACCTAAACTCAGTGAAAGGAGAAGTTAAAAATTGTCACTGTCCTTCATATGTTTATATTTTATACACATTCTAATGATAGCTATATTATTATCCTACTAATAACTCAACTACTAAAATGTAAGCTGACATATATAATGTTTGTCATACAAATTGCTGTTTTCGATAAAAAATATTCATTAAAACAAAAAGTAGAAATGATCACTTACTCTGCTCTACCCTACATTATTCTTCAAGTTAATCTTGTTCTACCTTTTCTCAGCTCATAACTGTTAGAATATACCTAATACTTTAACTTCTAACCTATTGAATCTACTTCTCTGTAGAATTAAACCAAATTATCATCTCTCTTCAAGAAAAAGAAGGCACTTTAAAATGTGAACTTTTACAAGGTCTTATTATTTTCTTCTCCAGGTTAGATGTGCCCAATTTCTTAAACATTGTAGTTTCCAATCTCTTCAACACTCCAGTCACCCTCCAGGTGTAATCCACCTTTTCAGCAATTCTTAAAATGTAGCCTACAGAACTGAATATAATATTCAAGACACGATCCAAGCAGTTCAGATTATAGTGAAACTATTACCACCCTTGAACTTGACTCTCTGCCTCCATTAATGCAGTTTAAGAACGCATTAACTTTTTTAAGCATCTGTTAACACCATATTGGCTCATATTGAGCAGGTAGTCAAATAAAACCACAGGAATTTTGCCATAAATTTCCCTCTCCTGTAAATGTGCAATAAACAAGAGTTTACAATAGCCCAGCAAAATTTCATTTTATTAGTTTCAGCCCATAGTTTTAGCCTACAAAGGTCTTTTTTTTTTTCCAGCATGCAACTATCATTACCCTTTCTAGCTTTGCATTACCTGCAAAAGTGCAAAGGATTTCTTCTTTCACCATTCTAAGTATTGATCAAATTGCTGAACAAAAGAGAGCCAAGTGGACAGTCCTAATTCCAGAGATGTTCATAGAGTTTGAATTAATCTATTACTAAATACTCTTTAGATAGTTGTTCAATTAGTTATGGACAAGCAGACTACTTGTATTTTTCCACAATATCTTTAAAAATATCAAGAGAATCTTAATATTCCATGAAGATGGAATGTCTTACATAAATATAGATATACATTTCTTTGGCCTTTCTCAGCAACCATTTTACAATTGATATATATGATATACTGTTAGGCACAAAAAAGTAGAATATAGTACCACTTGGGCTGTTTTAGAGGTATAAATCCCTGACTCTGTGAACCTGAACTTTTCAACTCCTATTTATTTATGCAATTACAAGGAGAACTTCATTCTTTTAAATTCTATTTAAATAAACTTCAATTATATATCTATCCTGTTTAAAGCATATGAGAAACAATCATTAATGTGATGGGTAGTGGCATGTAGTAGTTAAAACCATAGACCCTAGAACCAAAGATGCCTGGGTTCAAAATCCAGCTCCACCACTTAAAATTATGTAACCTAAAGCAAATTACTCAAGTAAACTGTGCCTTTGTTTCCTTATCTATAAAATGGTAGTAATAGTATTTCGCTCAAAGGGATTAAATGTGTTAATATAGTAAAGACTAAGAAAAACTGCTGGCATCTGGTAAGCTGTAAGTAGGTGTAATTACTAATGTTATTATGACATTTTTAAGGGGAAAATACTGTAATATATTAACTGTAAAGCAATAATTCTGACTTGTTGATATTTTTCTTAAATTATTTCACTCTGTTGCTTATAAACAATGCATCTCTTTCTTTTAAGACTTACATATATTATACATAATATCACCATATTCTAATACTTCTATCTATTCACTGAAATAGTATACTATATAAGTGTTTAACATTATTACTGTTCTCATTATGAAGCTGAAATGATTCATGGACTACACTCATAAACTCTGATAAGAAAGGAGGGCATTAGCCAGGTGGTAAGAGGATGTGTTTGGGGCTCTGAACTCTCAGGGGTCAGTTAGAAACCTCTACCTCCACCTGCATACTTTCCACAGCTGCTGACCCCCGTATCACTGGTAATAGTACAATTCAGGACTGGAAAATAAGGCAGAGGTCAACCTCTCCAGCATGATTTATGGTCTATCCATTTTCCTGTTTCCCTAGGAGACTCTCTAGGCACTGCTTTCTAATACACCTGTTACATACCACACTTGACCCAACTTCCATTGGCTCTGGTCTTTGCTTTCAGACACTTTACTTCAGACACTTGGAAATTTTAATAATTCCTTTATTTCCAAGATTATTTTACCTGGGACACAAGACTTTATGTTTCCTTTTGCACCTTTTTCAAAATCCTGGCAATCCCTATACCACCCATTAAAATCAATGCGGGTTTTGCTGAACTTTAAAGGTTTCGCTCTTTGGGAAGGTGAGCTGAATTCAGACCAGAGTAGAAAAATGAACCTAATAGATATGTGTCAGCAAAAGGCTCTTTCTGACCCACAGGGACTAGGGAAAAAGAACTAAAGGTAAGAATAGATGTTACTCTAACAGTGTTAACCATTTCTACATGTATCCATCAAATATTTACTGAGCAGCCAACACTATGATAGATAGTAGAAACACAAAGCTACATAGAATTTAGTGCCAGTTCTCAAGAAAATTAAATATAACAAGGGAGATGGCTGCAATTAATGATATTACAGCATGATAAGTGCCATAAAAGCAAAGAAAATAAATCCATAATTCCAAAAATAATGTGTGTAAGTCATATCAAAATTATCTTTATTCACAAAAGCAAATGACTCCATTCTGTGGGTGGACAGACAAATCAATTTGAAGGAATCAGACTTATTCTCTGCTCTAAAGCCCTGTTCCTCAAAGTGTGATCCCCAGGCCAACAGCAGCATCTGCATCAACCAAGAACTTATTAGAAATGCAAAACCTCAAGTCTCCCACCAAGACCTACTGAATCAGAATCTGCTGTTAATTAAATCCCCTGATGATGATTCCTGGGCAAATTAAAATTTAGGAAGCATTGCTCTGAAGAATATCTTGGCTTATTGCAAGCAGTGACTCCTGCAAAAGCTCAGGCCTGGCCCCTATCTCAATAGGAGGGTGCATTGGTAGCTTTATAGGTAGGGAAGATACTCATTCATCTAGTGCTTAACATGCAGGAGGTACTCAAGAAGTGCTTGTTGACTGAATGTATAAGTGAATGACTAAAGGAATGAATAAAAACACCAATGAATAATATTTCTAATACTTTTTCAAGCATGAAAGAGGAAAGGGAGGAGAGGGTGAAGTAATGACAAAAAGTAACAGCATGTTACAGCAGTCATTTTAAATAATGCTTTGCATATTTTCAATTAAACTAAGAAAAAACCATAAAAACAGAAGACATTCAGTGCTAAGTTGATTTGAATTTGAATTTCAGCTTAATTCTATTTGATGGTGTAAGAAAACTAAAATTGTGGGTAACTTTCTCAGGTTTTATCATATTTATTAACTCCTTTAAAAATATAAGTTTATGCTAGAAGATTTGGCTATTGTTAATTTCCTAGTCGTATAAATCAGTAGCATGTGATTCAAGGTGTCAAAATGATAATGAACACTTAATTTGTTCTAACATTACACATCAACAAATGTACGTGTATTAGAAAGCCATACAATTCCAAAGAGCCACATTGAATTGGTCTGTGCTAATAAGAAGATGGGGGAGTAATTAATTCCAGTATGAAGCAAAACATAGGTTTTAATTATTTAATGTGTTAAAACACAAAATGGAAAGAAATATAAAGATTTTGATAAAGAAGGGCAATGTTTCCAGAAAAATATAGGGAATCTTTCAGAAGTAATTGCTTGATTCTAATTGAAAGAATATAACCTTTAGAGGCACAGTGGCTATTGAAAGTCTCATTTTATTTGCATACATTTAGTATAAACATGACAGCTAAATATTTAGACAAAGATTATTCTACGTCCTTAAAATACAAAATATCTTGAACTTTTCCTCTAATATGAATGCTTAACTACCTATACCACAAGTCAGTTAAATTGTGTCCTTAATTCTAGAGCAGCTAAATGGCCGGGACACTTCTTACCGTCAACCTCAAAAACACCTCAAAGTAGAAATGTGAAATAGCCTATATATTAGTGTAAGATAATGTATTTCTAGTTTTTTTAGCAGACTGACATATTACAAAGTATCTCCAGTTGCACCTGCATCCTTGATCCTCAGGTACAACTTAAGAGGAATGTCATATGATCACAGAAAGGCAAAAGTTTAGCTCACCAAAAAAAAGAACTTTGCAATAATCAAACCATCTAAAAGTAAAAGATTGTCAAATTTGATTGATATTTACCTGTGGCAGAAGGATTTCACCCAGAAATCACGGTGATACTCTGAATTGTATTCAACCATTGACTTTGGACAAAATAAATACTGAGTTTTTCTGCAATTCTTGAATGAAAAATTATTACATCTAGAACATAAAACAGAACATTTTGGACACATATTCTAGGTCAGAAGAACCATAGTTTGTCCTCTCTTTCTGTACCACACCAAAACACTGTTCTTGTTTATAAAAAATGCATTATTTCTCTATCTTCAGTCTCCGTGTTTTCTTTTGATTACAAGGCTTGATAACATGACAAATAATGGTTTACTACCTCTTCGTGCTTTCCTTCTCTCTCCTTGTTCCAATGGTGGATTAAGGCCAATACCTCAGAATAAGTGCAAATGGCTCACTTTATATCTAGCAAATGATTTAGAAAGCTCATAAAAACATGTATTCACTCTTTTTTTGTTCCTCTGGTTGAATTCTGAAATACTCTCTAGAAGCAGCAGGGGAAAAATAAAGACCCTTTTTAATCACTGGACCTAAAAGCTGAGCAAAAAATTTCTATAACAAAGATTTTCAAAATGTTTGATTTCTGCTCCTATCCAATTCTGAAATTCCTGGATGAATTGTGCACATTTATAGACTATAGAGAATAAATATGTTTCCCTCTTTCCTTTCCTCCTCCTCCTCCTTTTCTTATTCTTACTCTCTTCCTTCTTCTGGAAAAGTGACTGCTAGAAAAATAAGAGAAAGAAAGGAGGGAAAAATAGAGTGCTCTCTTCTCTCTCTCTCTCTCTCTTTCTCCCTCTCTCTCTCTCTCTCTCTCTCTCTTTCTCTCAACTTTTAAAATATCTATTTCCAGAAAATAAATGTCGCTGTTCATCATGAATTTAATGAGGCAACAGAAGAGAGAGATGTAATTACATAGAACCTAATTTGGCCTTTGAGAGTTCATTACTCACATGAAACTTATGTCAAGGTTTTAGGAGATCTGACAATGTATTTAGTACATAAATGTTATTAACAACAAACTCCTCTGACGTTTCCATAATTACTTATATTAAAAGTCTTGTAGCTATTTATATACCATATCTATACTTGTTTTTGTGTAACACATGGCATGTTTTCAATCTAATAGAGATTGTTCAAATCCTTGAATCATAAGGATTTGAATTATCTAGCTACTCCTTCAACAAGAGAAATCAAATATTGAAGCATTCTCTCTCACTTGTAGATATACAATGGTGCTTCCTTCGACCATTCATAAGCACAAGTAGGTCAGGAACCAGCTATCTAAGGATTTTTTTTGAGGGTGACAGCAAACTCAAGCTGGAATTTGAGGAGCACTTATGCAACTATTCTTGATTTCCTATGTAAGTACAAAAAATGTTTTGAGAAAAGTTCTATTTTCAATTTTAAATGTACCTTGGTGTCTAAGACAATCTACTTTAGACTTGCAAAAAATTCTGCAACTTAAAAACATAAATAGGCTAAATTTTAAAACATATAGGTGGCACATATAGTGTTGGGCTCCAATGGAATCCAAATCGAAATTACAAAACTTCCAGAGAGATGGGAATCTAAACAAAACCATATCCTTAATGAGGGTAGTTTTCAATCCCCAAACTTTTATTTGTAGCATTATGTAACGCTATTCTGTACTCCTAATTTTTTACTTTCCTATAGGAATTGGTAAAAAGAACCAAAAGGTAGGTAAACAAAAGGAGGAAAGTTAAAAAAAAAAACCTGAAAACATTACTGAATATTAACATAAATGCATCCAAAACAATGTATTTAAATGAAAAGGATGCTGAACTCTAAGGCAAATGAAGGGACTATAGATTTCCTTCTGTGGGAACTATGGTGTTATCCACTTGCTCAAGGGTCTCTGGGAATATAGATAAACTACTTATATATATGTTAAGACTTTTGCATCAGTCAAGCTGCCTTGGAAGAGGAGCGATTCAGGGGGGGAAAATCACTGTGAAAAGTAAATATGACCAAAGCTGCACTGAAGCAGGAGGGAATTTTACAAACGATGTTCCTGTTGTCAGAGTTTCTGCTTTCCAATACACCTTGTCCCCTACTTTTAATCTTGATTTTGCCTTAGGGAAAATTCACCTCTTAGCTGTTGCAGTTGGTTATGTTCAAGAGCCTGAGTTGATTTTTAACATTTTGATATAGGGAACCTACCCAAATACCTATTAGAAAACATCCTATGTTAGAGTAGTCCTGCTCTCAGCAGCTACTATGTATACTCAAGAGCAAAATTTATGTAAATATTAATCTTTGCTCCTTGTTTCCCTTGTTGATGACTGAATAGCTTAAAAGAAAGAAAAATGTAATTAAAATAATTGCTTCTAATTAAAACATTATGTTTTAAAAATCCATCAACAATCACAGTAGCTTGATTGGCATTAGTCATTAATTGGCAATCCTCCTAAAGTTGATAGTAATTGGTGTTCAGTCCAATAGTTCCACCACCAACTGGGGCTCTTTGTTCACATAGAGTCACACATGTGGACCATAGACCCTTTTCCAGAGTGTGCAGCTTCTCAGAAGTCACTATGAACTGAAGGAAGAAAATGTAGAAATTTTAATATAAATATAAAGTAACTTACTTTTCTGGGTATGCCTAAAAGAATGTATTTCATATTAGGGTTTTTTTTTGCCAAATTTGGAATTATGCATTTATTAACTAGTATATGGAGTTCATGTATGAGACGATGCAGGTTCAATTTTTCCAAAGACTGGGGCAGAGAAATTATAAATTCTGCTATCTCTTCAAGTGTCCTTCTGAGGAAATGGATTACATATTCTTTTTCTCCTAGTAAACTGGAACTAAAAATAATTCTTGGCTCAATGTCAAGTTTTTAAAGAGCATACTCTCATTTCTGTAAGGACATTTAGTTCATACATAACAAGCTTGATGTGACATCATCAATAGGTTCTTTTAGAAAATATCCAAATGTCTGAAATTCAGGCAGCTAACCTTCTATCGGGCTCTGTGCTTTGGAGATACAGTATTTATAATCTAACATGCGATCAAGGAAGCCAGAATAGAAATTTAATTGGAACCCCTATGCTCCATCATCAACTATAATCAGATATAAAAGTAGCATCGTTCATGTAAGATCTTTGGTTACAACTAAATGAGGTTTTGGGCTTTGACAAACACAGTTCCTTTACTATACTAAATAAATCAGGGTCTGTGATTAGGTCTCCTTCTATTAAAAAGTCTTACATTTGCAAACTGCAGTATATTACTGAGAAAATGGCACAATTTAATAAAAAGGAGATGGAAGTGTCCAGCTATCTCCCTATTATCATCACATTTGGATTTCTGCAATATTTTGTGCAATCATTAAAAGCAAGGTAACAGTAATATTTTAGCCATCTCAACACCTGGAAGATTTCTATTACTTTGGCTAGAAACGTTTTCCTTGGTTGATTGGTTGACAATATCCAAAAGATAATTTTAGGTCCTGAAGAATTAAACACAGGTCTATTTTTATGAGGTGGGACAGATTGGAAACCGTTGTTTCTGCTTGTTCCAGTGAAATTGGAAATGAAAAGAATGTGTGTCATATGAGGGACAAGTGTCATGAAGCCCATCTGAATTATACTTCATACCCCTCTTTATAGCCTAATGTTCAACAATATCCATTTTCCTGGCAGTATTGCACCCATCAAAAACAAGTTATTGACACTTATATCTCATATATAAATCAAATCAGGCAGACAAAGCAAAGAAGGTGGTTTCAGAGAGATTGGATGATGGAGTCGAGTAATGTATTTGTTTTTCACCTCTAGGATATCTCTTTAATACTATCCTGAAACAATGGCACAAAATCATTCCAATTAAATGGTCTTAAAATAAGATATAAAGCAAATTCAGGTGATCTCATTCTGTCTGGTGTGTCAAGAGTTGATGCATAAAATTGAGCAGAAATAGTTTAAATTTAGCATTCTTCACATATGTGTACAAGAACTGAGAACAGAAATTGGATTTGCTTCAGTGGAGTCAATTAAGAAAGACTCAACAAGGAAGGGTTGAAGTGCATTGACAGGGCACTGGGAATTCTGAATAATGACTGGCACTGGCTTAGGTACAAATTAAGTAAGGCAGTCTGTTTCTGACATTAATTGTCTTCAACTGAGAAATTACAATAATAGATAAGTGATGATTATGATAATAATAATAATAAAGGACAAATGTAATGAAGAGACACATTCACCAGTGATCAGCTACCAGACAGCCATGTCAGATTCATTCTGATTTTTAAGGGTTCTGGTCACACAGTTTATTTCACACAACTCTTCTTCTGGGACTCCAGTTACCACACCTCATTCCATTTCTTGGTCCTATTCACATAATATTCTTTCTGCTCTAAAGAATTGAGAAGCAGCTAACAATACAGAAAAGTTTTTCCTTTATCATATCTGTGGCAAATTATTTAGCATGCCCTGGCTTACTCAGCACATCATTCAATTTCCTCCCCTTGCCTATCAGCTCTGATATTTGAAATGTTAGACAGGAGTCATTTGTATCATTAGTAAATGTTTGCCATGAAATGGAAAGCAAGGAGAAGTTGTAGTGGGGAGAACACATTAATCAAAACAAATCAACAACCAAGTCTGCTGTGTAATGCCTATTTCATTAAAAGCTGCCAGATTAGGAAAAATCTCCCATAAAGAAAAATATAAAGGAAATGTACATTTTCAAAGATTTGGGGAATTTAGAATACCTCCAAATTCTATAGTCTTTGGAAGTAAACAAATGAAAGTAAAGCTAAACGTGAATCAACTTTTATACTATCTTCCTACCCCCATTTTTCTCATTTTTTTCTCCATGAAAAATATTTAGAATGAACATACCAGTAATAATCTTGAAATAGATTATTTTGGAAACATGTCTAATGCAAAAATACAAATAGGCTTGTTTTGCAATTATTGGTATCTCATCTCTGTTTGCAAAATAACATTTTCTGGATTTTGTTTTGCTTTTTTTTACACAATTGAAATTCATTTGAGAGCCTTATAAAGATGAATATTACTGCCCTTCACTTAGCCAGAAAAAATAGGAAGTACAGGTTGATGAAAATATTAACCTGGAACTACATAACCTAGGGACCAGCTGGACAAAATGCTCTTAAGAATCTATTAAGTGCTGGACTATGAAGTATTGCTGTAAATACCCAATCTAGCAAATTTCCCCTGCCTAGAAAAAAATCCTTATTTATCAGTAAGGGAATATTTTTAAATATTTAAATTTTAGGCTTTTATTTATACAGTTTAGATAATCAGGAAAAAAATGGTTTCTTACATTCCATTCTGCATTCATGGCTTTGTCCTACATTTGCACTCTCCAAACTCAACATTTCACTCAAATAATTAAAAGTAAATTCTCCTCTAAACAATGCTTAACCCCTTATGGTGCTGAAGTTGTTATGTTTTCCATTGGTCTACATAAGGGCTTGATTTTGTACCTAGATGGACTGGAACTAGGAACTAGAAACCAAGGAAAGGAGGCTTTTTTCTCCATCTCTGGTGAACTTTGTGTTTGTAGTCCATACTTTTCTATGCTAATGTCAACAATCCCTCATTCTGCTTCCTCATGTCAGAAAAGATCAATGGCTCATCTGGCTCTGTAATTCAATGGACAAGAACAGGGATGGCAATCTTAAATGACTATAGGTATCAGGCAGGTGACAAAGTAGGTGGATCAGAAGTAAAGACCTTGGCATCAAATCAAATGGCCCCAGCTTCTTTTCACTGTATGGTAATATAGGACTCTGTATTGCTAGAACTTCTATTTTTCAAGAGAAGCCAGAATTCCTAAATTTTTAGTTGCAAAGATGTGGAATCAACCCAAATTCCCATCAATTCATGAGTGGATTGACAAAATGTGGTATATGTATACCATGGAACACTACTCAGCCATGAAGAAGGATGACTTAATGCCTTTTGCAACAATCTGGATGGAACTGGAGACCATTATCCTAAGTGAAGTATCTTAAGAATGGAAAAACAAACACCACATGGACTCACTATTAAGTTGGAACTAACCGACGAGCACACATGTGCATAGAGGGAAGTAAATCTCAAAGGAAAAAAAGTGGGGGGAGGGGGAGGATGAAAACCTACCTAATGGGTATAATGAACACTACCTGCATGACAGGCACACTTTTAACCCTACTCGAGCATTACAAAAGTGATCCATGTAACCAAAAACATTTTTACTCCCCAAATACTTCGAAATAAAAAAAATTTTAATGTTAGCACTTTTAAATAACACAGTTCAGACTAAACTACACAGGTCCATGAAACAACAGATAGTTGAGAATGGGAATTGTGAAGGGAGGGGCCACTAGGCAAAAGCAGCAGTCATGGTATAATACAATTGTCCCCAAAGACAAAGCACCAAAGTAGGGATGAGTGGAGAAGAAATACCTGGGCCTTTCTTTCCGCCATTGTTCCATCTCTTGCTGGTACTTTCACTGGCTAAATCTAAGAAGATTATCCAGCAAGAGAAACTTAGTGAGATAATCTGGCATGTTTTGACCTCCTATAGCATGGAGCAAAGAAGAGCATAAATAAATAATTGGTCTAGAAGGGAAAATAGAATAGCCAGAATATTTTAGTGGAATGTAAACCATTACTTCCAGGGCAGGGCATTTTTTTATAGATGAATGGATAAATGGATGTATGGATGGATGGATGGATGGATGGAATAATGATGGCATAAACTGATGAAGAAACTTTGACATTACATGCAGTTTGCACTATAGCTACAGTACTTTCTAATGTGTCTTAGATTAGTTACTCAATCTCAGTTTATTTATCTTCAAAAAGAATAATAGCATTTATGTCATAGGGTTATTTTAAAGATTAAATTAAATTCTTAGACCTAAGCGTGACAGATAACAAGTATTCATCATAATTACTTGCTCTATTTCACTTTGCCAAACGCTTCTGCTGGGCTGGCTTATTGGCCCAGCATAGAATCAGATTTTTGGAGGAGTGAAACAATATCAGAGGTACTGACCAGATGAACCTGCTGGGAGCGAGATAAAAAAGGGGTAGACATAAGAGACACTTTTATTGTAGTACTCATCTTCACTGTTGCCAGAAAGTTGTGACACATTGGAGAGGCAACATATGTGGTCTTCTCCTAATTCAAACTCTAAATTGCAAGACATCTTTAAGAGTAATTTGGAAACTGCCATTTAATGCCTTTGTGGAATAGAAATATACTTTTAAAGAATTATTAAAACCTGAGCTAAGGCTAGACTAGTTACAGAAAGTACAGTTACTTGAATCAAGAAGGCCAGTGGGGCCAGAAACAAGATATACCCATTAAGGTCAAGGCCCTTATGGATAGGATTGGCTAAAATAAAATGAGGTATTGTGAGGAATGGAGTCTGTCTTTGTTGACACGGGAGGCTGAAAAGAAAGCAAACCGAATAGTGCCCAGGTTAGCATCTCAATACTAAATCCTTTACAGATTACCATTGTGTATCTAGTGTACACAAAAAGTAACAGATTACCATTCAATAGCATTGTCCAAGGCAGAAATATGACATAAAAATAAATGGAAAATAAAATAATAGCAGTAGCAGAGTTAACAGAAGGCAAGGATTGGGATACAATAATTATATTTCTGCTGTTTAAAAAATTAGTACATAATTTATTCATAGTGTTGATTTGGGTCCTCTCAATTTCTTTGCGCATGAAATCTCTTGTTAAAGAATTTCACTCAGGTGTGTTAAAATAGAAAAAGCAAGCCCAAGTGGACCTACTGCTTTAACTGGCTGGCAAGAATACTCTCTCCCAAGAATCTCAGACCTCTGGTTATACAGATGCAAATCATATAACTTGAGTCTAAATAAGATGTTTTTATAAATATCTATGGACAGGTAAAATGAGTCATATTTGATTTCTATCAGATCATCTAATTTAGTATTTCTCAATGCTGACTAGGCATTAGAATCACCTGAGGAGTTTAAAAAAAAAGTAATGATGCCAGAATTCTATTGCAGATCAAATAAATAAAAATCTCCAGTGGTGAAGTTCAGGAATCAGTATTTTTTAAAATATTCTCAGATGATTACAATGCGTAGCCAGGTGAATATCCTTCTAGACTTCTGAGTCACACACAACTCTTTAAGGCATCTAGTTCTGGACCCCACACTCCACAATACTTTTAAAACACAATAAAAAGAGAGCAGACTTTGTTCTGAGGTATATAACTGAAGGCAGGTGATATTTTACAGGAGTTAATAGAGCAAATTTTAATGGAAGGCAAGTAATTTAAGAATAAGGAGAGCTTTACTAGATTTGTATTTCTTCTTTGAATCATAGAATTTAAGAGCTAGAAGAAATGACAGAGTGTCTAGTAAGAAATAATAAAGCATCCTGAACAGAAGCTACTTTAAAGTTCTTTGGTTCACTACACCTCTACCCTCTACCAGCTAGTATAAAAATGAGAAAACTGAGGCCCAGTGAAGGAAAGTAAGGAAACTAAACTGGTGATGTTAGTTAAGAAAGACCTAAGATTCCTGATAATGAAGCCAGTGCTGTTAAACCTCCTCTACATTTTAAACCAAAACTTTCAAAATAAACATGATGATGTCATATTTTGTCAGGGAGGGATGGTACCGGACTGTTCTACTGTCATTTTGGTTACACTGGGAACTATGTTTCCCAGAATCTCTTTCCTTATGTGGAAAAGAGTTGGCTGAAAGGGAAGTTGTGGGAGGCTGTAGCGAGGCAGCAGACTTTGCTCTGAGGATACTAGGGTCAGATGTGGTTGAGAGACAGATGCATATATTCCGGAAGATTCCACTTTGTTCTCCCTCTCCTCACTTCATATCCAGCTTTCTTTTTAACTTCTGGCCCTGTTGACCAACAGCAACCACAGGCCCATCACCAGACGCTGGGCTATGAACTCACGGAGGCAGTAGGTACAAGAAGCCACCAGCCTCCTTTGGGCTTTTCCATCAGCTCCCCCTAGTGGTCTCATCCTGGCTGCAAGCTCTGACACGTGTCCCCTTAGCGGGGCTGCCGGGAGTGCTGGTTAAGAGACGTTTCTCCCATCTCCCAACTTCTCTTTGTGGACGCTTGCTTCTCGGGTGCCATCCACAACCGTGTAGGATCTTATAATAAATGTTTTATTCTCTTATTCTCATATTATTTCTGCTTTTATGAGTGAACCTTGACTGATATGCGTGAAAGGGGTAATAAAGTAGCGCTTTTGACTTATATATATGGTACGGTAACCCAAGGGTAAACCCAAGGTGGTGGTGATAATATTTATTCTTAAAATGCTCAACAGTTATAAAATGGCTCTTTATAGGTGCTAATTAATTCCTGTTTCATAAAGGAAAAGTGGCATGTTCAATTCAGAAATAAAGCAGCCTCAATTCAAAAAAACGAAGGCGACTCTACCAAGTCACTGCTGCCTGCCACTCCCACCCCAGGCTCCTCTGACTCCCCTTACAGACAGTCCTCAAATGAATGCTGACGCTGTTGTGAAGTTCTGCTAATTATACAAGTCACTTTTGAAATATTCATTTGGATTACTTTACAGAGATGGATATTAATGGCTTGCTAGCTTTGAAAAAAAAAAGAAAAAAGATTTTCTTTGATCTTAGAAAGTTGGGTCCTATGCTTTGGTAAAGGAAAATGGACTAGATAGAAAGAAGTCTAAGCATTTCCTATTCTTCCAAGTAATTATGGTAAAGTGAGTTTTCTTTGATTTTGGTGGTTAGATTTAAAAATACAGAGTGAGTAGTTGTAATCATCCTTTCAGGAGTCATTCTGAAAATCTCATTAGGCCACAAATGTCTCAATCCGACGAACTCAATATGGTTCCATTCTGAAAAGTTATATCAAGAAATGCAGAACCATTACAACAAACAAGATTCAAGAAGTCTTTAGGCACGACAATAGAAAGCATTAATAAAAACAGGCACTATTCACATGTTAAGGGATCAGGGATATTTAGTAGTGAATTAATGAAAATTAGAAGTCTACAGTTATTTGAAGCTTAAAAACACTAATAACAGCACGGTTCTCCAATTTTTCATATGCAGAGATAACATCACCTCTGGGATGCCTGCTAACAGTGAAGATTACTGGGCTCTACTTTCTGGATATTCTGATTCAGTAATATAGGATGGGACCTGTATTAGTTATCTATTGCTGCATAACAAACTACCCCAAAACTTAGCAATATAAAGCAACAAACATTTATTATCTCACACTGTTTCTGAAATCAGAAATCTAGATGTGACTTGGCAGGGTAGTTTTGGCTTAGAGTTTCTTATAAGTTTGCAATTAAGCTGTCAGCTGGGGTTTTATCATTGGAAGAATTGAATGGAGTTGGAGGAGCTATTTGCAAAATGTTTTACACATTTGGCTGTTGGCAGGTGGCCTCAGTCTTCATTAATTGTTGCCAGAAGACCTTAGTTCCTTGCCACATGGGCTTTTCTGTAGGGCTTCTCTACATGGCAGCTGACTTCTACCAAAATGAGTCATCCAAGAGACAGAGCTAAGTGACCAAGATAGAACTTGTAGTGTCTTTTATATCTATTCTCAGAAGTGACCTACCATCACTTCTGCTGTATTCTATTAATCATACAGACCAACTCTGGTAGAATAAGAGAGGGAATTACACAACAGTGTTAATACCAGGAGGCAGGGATCATTGTGGGCCATCTTTGAGGCTGCCTTACACAGGGTCACAAGTACACTTTAATAAGCAAGTATAAGGATTCATTTGCATGTGGCCTGTAGACCATTGTTTGAGAAAAGAAAATGGTCTACAGGGTATGCTAGTTTAATAAAAAGTGCATAATTCATTCATCTATCCATTCAATCAACAAATATATATGATTTTCTGAGATTATTCATAGAGAACATTGTTTATCACTGGGATAAAGAGCCTTTGAAATCTGCCTGAACATACTCCTGAGATTCTGTCAAAGGCATGAATAGAATTAGGGAAAGACACTGAGGGTGATATAAACTCTCACCTGGGAACTTTGAAGCATCCTTATCAAGGAAAGTAATGATTTGGTAACTGCCTAAAAGAGTGAAGACTTTTAAGCCGGTATTTGTGAGTAGTGCAAATAATAGGGCTGCCGGTCATCAGAAAATAGTCATTGACAGAGAAGGCCTTATATAAAAGGTAAAGAATAAAAGAACTCAAAGAGCTTTGCTGAAGTAATGACTGCCAGATAAGGCACAGCTCCCCAACATATTCCAATTAATAAAACCCATACAAAAGGAGAAGGAAGAAGCTTCCAAAGTTGGCAGGAAAGGTAGATCCAGAGCAGTTGTAAAAACACCCACTAGGACTTTGACAACTAGTACAGGTAGGAGGTTAATCCATTTGATAGAAGCTGGCTTGCCAGAGACAGGAAGCTGGAAGGCTCCTGCCAAGTCTCTAGAGCAGAATTTAAATGCTATTTCACTTGGTTCAGGTCTGTACGCTGGCACTTGGTGATCCCTTCAAACTCTTCATGTTAAACATTGATAACAGGGATTAGAAGCTCTAGTCTAACGGAGAGATACAGGAAAGGGGTCTTTAGCTTCTGACAAAAAGATGTCTGCTCAGAAGTACACCACTTTTCAATGTAAACAGGCCAGTCAGAGACAAGTTCCAGTAGTACATATTTAAACTGACAAAAGCCCTCTCAACTGCATGCTTGTTAGCACCAAATTAAGGGCAACAAGCAAGCAATTGTCAACAGTTTTATAATTTTTATTATAATGTTCAGGCTTACTACATGTCCAGGATAAGCAAGCAACAAGGATGCTGATGATTTTTTCCAACACTTTCAAACTAAGGCCCTGAAAAAGGTCCTGATTCAACAATTCAGGGACATTTAGAACTTCCAGTATTTGGGACACAGGGCTTGGATAATATAATAAAAAACCTGTAGCAGTCCCTAGAAGACCATGCCTGCAGTGGTTTTAGACAAGTCTTCATTCACATCACTCCAGGGTGGTTGTTAAGGATTTGGGCAAAACACAATGGACAGACATCAAGGTTAAGGGATTATCGAAAAAAAAAAAAGGAAAGAAAGAAGAAAAATTCTTAAGACTTCTAGTTGAGGAGATAAAATTCTCCTTGGGAGAACTAAATATAATTTGAGATTGATCTAAGCCAAAGCTAGTTAATATGGTATTGAATGCAAGAGTATATGACCAAATTCAGGGGTAACAGAAAAAAGCTATCTTCGCCTCATGAACACCGAAGCTTCATTCTGAGAGCCCCAGGCAGTGCCAGGCTCTATTTGGGGAAGGAAAGAAGCTGAGAACTTTCATGAACCTGAAGTAGAGCAACAAAGACAGAAAATATAAGTTTCTTTGAAATATGTAATGGATGACTAAATATCAGAGGTTCACAAATATTTTCCCAGATTATTTAGTATTTAAACTGCAAGCGTACATTGGGCAAATTTAAAATAAACCTCATAATGAAGGTCTAGGGAATGGTCAAAAGCATGCATTGTTCTTCAGAGATTTGAATCTGTGTGTTGAAATGGTTCTTAATCTTGGCCAGTAGTTTGCATGGATAAAAAATAAGCCTTTTACACTAATATATGATGTCATAACTGTCACTGGCTGAGTGAAGATAACAGTTAACCCATCATGTTGTAAAATTCCACTGGTGGTAATGCTTCTTTTGCTGTTACCTTCTTCAACAACCAAAAAGATCTTCCATATGGAATTTAAGGTAGTTGGTTTTTGCTCACACTCTTAGTGCCTTGATTTTTTATGATAATTTCTCAACATTTCAGAAATTATGGTGACAAACTTGGAAAGTTTTCAAGGTGGTACCCACCCCTAGACTTCAGATATTTTTTTTTCAATTATCTCTGAAAACAGAAACTCAAGAATGTAACAACTTAAAATTGAGAGGAAGCTTGACGTTATAAAGTACAACCACGCCTCTGATCGTTGAATCCTATTCCTGTCATCTAGTCATCCAGTTGCTATCTGAACAGTCTCGTGTTAGGGAACATGATTTCCCAAAGAAGGTAATTTCATCTTTATAAAGTTCTTATACTGAGGCAAAATTAGTTTACCTGAAATACTTCACCACTGGTTTTTATCTTTGAAACTGTATATAAGATTGACTTTCATATATTTAATTTTAATGTTAGCAATCACATTTTCATTGCATCTTCATTTATCCAACCTAAACATTTGTAATTTCTTCAAATAATAGATTTAAATTCTTTCCTGGATCAGGTTTATCTACTCATGTGTTGCCAGTTTTCTGCTTTAACCTTAATGTTTAAGCACTCAGAATGGAAGGCAGATTTCCCAGGTGTGGACCCTTGATTAGAGAGGCAATTTTACACACTTAATTGAAATAACCTACCTCTGAGTAATAAGCTTTGCTGACACCATATCAACTGCATATGCAAAACTTATTGCCTTACAAAACCCCTAAACTTATCTTTAAAGTGAACTCTTCCTTACCTGCTTAATGCTTATATGGGTTTTTTTTAGATGCATGTGTATATATATGTATTACCAGTAAATATTTTGAAATACTTATTTCAAAATATTTTTTATTCCTGATTTTGTTTTCCATTCTTTCAACTATTCTTCCTAGTTTCATGTATTCATAAATGTAATGGGTATCCCTTCTCTATCTGAGCTTTACTGAAACGTTGCCTATGGCTTCAAATGGGCTTTCAGCATTGATCTTTAACCTTACCACATTTCTCTGATGAACTAGAGGTACTAGTATCTTGCTTATTTAATCCTCTCAACTATCTGTGAGAAACATTATTATTTCAATTTTACAGAAAAGAAGAGAGAACAGTGATATATCTGTACAAGGCAGTGATGTGGTGAAGCCTGCTCCCATGGGGTCATAACAGCAATTGTCCACATTTCTTCTCAACTCTACATTCAATGATATCACGTTGCTAGCTTGAAATTGGCCACAGTAGGATTTATACATCAAGGAAATAAAACACTGAAAACTCCTTTTTTTGGTAAAGAGCCAGTTATTAGACATTTAGTAGCACATCACTGGTCCAAGGAAACACAATAAGAAACAGAACCAGGTCTTAAACTAATACCTTCCTTCATATCCCAATTTTCAGTGTTGTCCTAATGTATATGATACTGTATTTCTGAAATCATATTTTGATGGTGAGTAAAAGAGATGAATTTCATGGGAAGCAGGGTTTGCTGAGGTACTATCAATTCATGAGTGGATTAATAAAATGTGGTATATGTATACCATGGAGTACTACTCAGCCATAAATAAAGATGAATTAATACCTTTTGCAACAAACAGAAAATTTTGAAGGACAAAGATATAGGAAGCCACTGGATAAAAATCTCACCTATTTCATACTTTGTTCTTTTTTAGTTAAAAGAGTACCATATTGGTAGTCACTTTTGATTCATTGTCAAATATTAATCTTGAAATATTTTTCTATTTCTTTGTAGCCAAATTTTTCGACTCTATTTTATTAAAATTAATATGTTAATATTAAACATATTTCCATGCA
This sequence comes from Daubentonia madagascariensis, assembly GCA_023783475.1. Lineage (NCBI taxonomy): Eukaryota > Metazoa > Chordata > Mammalia > Primates > Daubentoniidae > Daubentonia > Daubentonia madagascariensis. The sequence continues at coordinate 5,154,487 of JAKFHU010002080.1, forward strand.
CTGTGCCCACTGAATTTCAATTTATTTTGTAGAACCAATACTGAATCTAAATAGTTCTTCTCTGTTTCTTTTTGGTTATTTCAGAACTAAATTACATTTGTCATACTCCAAAAAGTAGCAAAGATTTGCCCAGTGGAAAATAAAATAGAGAGTTCTTAGAATCAACTGGCATGATATGAAAAGCATTGATGCTGACTCTTTTGGACAAGATGTTCTCCACGGTTTGTCTTATAGAAGTGAAAATGTGGCATGAGGCACTACAAAGAGGTGTTTTACATGCTGGGAAGAAATTTTGACAAGTAAAACTTTTTAAAGGTAATCATAACTCTAATTTTCTATCTTGACAACAGAGAATCTACATTTTGTAAAGCCTGGGGATAGAGGGACTAAAAAATAAGATACTTTCTTCTGTTGTCTTAAAAAAAATTATCTTCCGGGGGAAAAAAAAAGTAGTTTTCACCATTGAATGTCTATGTCCTCCTTCCCCTTCTTGCTTTTTTCTTCGGTGCTGTGGAGTTATTATCTGTTTGACAGATATCAGCCATATGTCAATACTGCTTTTCATAGCAATGTGCAATCTTTGTTTCTACCGGAGAAGCCCAATAGGCACAATTTTGGACTTGTTATTAAAGGCAAACTAATGTCCCCCAAAGATTTTCAAAACATTTCATGCCAGAATGTGGTATTTTAAAGCGTTCCCATTTCCCATAATTGAATGCATGTGGCATAGCGAGAGAAAGAACATTTTAGCAAATACAAGAATTAATATGAATTAATAACATTTATTCTGGAGAGTCTCACAGGATATGTATAGATATTATGCATAGTTTCGTAGATGATAAGACTGTCCAAACTATTTAGAACTCAGCTTAAAGACCACTGACCTAAGAAAGAGGTAAAACAGGGAAGGTATGTAAAAGAGAAGAAAGCATCCTATTAATATTCATCTTGTATTTAAATTGAGCACAATTTCTATCATTGGGAATATGTGCCCTACCATTATAGTTTCTTGGGATGCTTGATCAAACCATTAGTGAAATTCTGTCAGATTTCTGCATAAAATACAAATAATCCTCTCTTCAAAATAAGGCTTCAAATACTGAATGCACATTGCATATATGCTATCAATAGTGCACACGGTCTTTAAGTGATTATGATTATCTCAAAAAAATTCAGAAGATGGGTACACTATAAGATTATTATGCTAATCCCATGCAGAATCACCTTCCCTAACCATTTAAATTTTGGTTTAATTTAACATGCAGTGACATTTTAAAGCTAGAATTTTTAAAACTCAAAGGCAGTACAGATCCAATCTTAAACATCAACAACATTTACATACAGATTCACATGACTCACCTGAGTATTTAAAACACAGCTTATATCTGAAATAGGTTGTCATTATAATGGTCCTTTTTCATCAACCCTCTATATCAAAACTGGATAGTTTCTGCAAGTGTCCTCAAATGTAAACAGCAGCACTAGTCTTTTTAGGAAAGTTTAACATTAGTGTTTTTTAACATGCCAACCACAAGCCACTAAGCTAAGAATAAAAAAAAAAACAAAGCATTTCAAAACTGACAGAAATATTTGTATGATATACAATTCTACATCAAAATAGTGGTTCATACACTTTTTATCTCATTTCACCTTTTTGTATGAACTTGTAACCTACTATGATTATGGGAAATTCTTTAGCATTGAGGCTGGGGGGACCATGAGCCAATTTTCCATCTTAGAACTCTGTTAAAAAGGAAGAATATGAACCATGTATTTCTGGGAGTGGATGGAGTAGAGATGCAGGTAAAAGGATTCTATTGCTGACAATTCTTTCTACTCCTTACACCAACTAGCCTTGCTTGTCCTTGGAGGGAAAAGGAACAGGGAAGTCTGTTTATCTGCATCAGTAGGTCGTTAAAGTCATTATCAGCCCAATTTAACTCAAGCACTGTTCTTTGCAAGCAATAATTAAAAGAAGAAAAGACAAAGAAACTTGAACCTGCTAATAGTGTTTTTCTTTTTAAAAACACTTACCAGCTACCTGTCAGCAGCAAAAATAAGAGATATCCAGTACCCTACAAGTTATCAAATATGCAAGCTTAAATTCACATATTTATAAAAAAACAAAAACTGTCCTTTATTTTTTTCTTGGTTGTTTCCCCCACACATCCCATAGTTCTACAGAGCAGCCTACTTTGGCACAAATTCTGTTTGGAAAGCCACTTCCTTATGTAGCTCAGAATTTATGATATAGGAAGTGTTTTGGGGTCCTAGACTACTTGGTATTCAAACAGCTGATGTTCGTATTTAGGTTTTGATAATTTGTTGTTTGTAGTTTTGTGGTTTATTTTGGCTTTTTCTTTATTTGGTTGTTTGGTTCTATATTTTTTTTCATTTTCTAATTTGTTTTTCATGTAAGCCTTTTTTCCTCAGATGGCTGTCTATTTCCGAAATACTATTTGAATTTGAACATAGTAATATATTTTAGAATCAATTTTACTACCTATCTTTTTACTCCCTAAATATACAGAAGGGCAAGAAAGAGAGAACTAGAAAGAAGAAAATGAAGAAGCATTCTCACTGGAATTTCAAGCCACTTAATCATTTTTATCTGAGGATTAATGAAGAGGACACTCACTAGGTACAGGTAGTTTAGTTGCACATGATTATAGAGGCTTCCAGTCTTTGAGAAGACGGGAATTTCAAGTTAACATCAGAAAATCTTATTTTCTACACTGTTTTTCCATTGACTTGTTTGATCTTGAGAGAATCACTTCTTCTCTATGGGCCTCAGTTTCCTCAACTACAAAATAAGGGCAGCATATGATTTCTAAGGCGTTTGTAGCTCCGAAATTCAGTTTTTATATGATTTATTACGTACTAATTGCTGAGAATATGTAAAGAATAGTCAAATGCTGTTGCTAGGTCCCAGGAGCTTCCCATCTCCCCAGAAAGATGTGTCAGAAATACACAAATATGTAGACCACTTTGTGTGTGTGTGTATGTTTAAGTACTAACAAATAGTCACCCAGGGGCATGGCTGGATCTATGTTCACTGTTACTTTTTTTTTTTTTTGCCCTTTTAGGAAGCACTGAGAAGTTTTATGGAAAATGACAAATGTACTACTTCTCTAACGGACAAATATATAATCACTGGCTATCACCACAGTTATGAATTGGTCATTGGGTTATAAAATGATGAGAAGAGTTGCCTGGATTGGATGAGAAAGAAGTGATAAGATCTTCACAACAATTCAGAGAAAAGAACCCTGCAGCAGCACAGAATAACTTTGAATGTACAGTCATTTTCATAAGGGATGTATGCTGCTAGGTGAGTTAGTGACTCTCATCTCCTGTTTCCATAAATATAAGCATCAAAGGAAAATTTGTTTCATGGGTAAGACCAGAAATATTTCTTTCATCTGAGCCTAAATTTTTCATTTTTCAAATCAATCTCTCTTTACTTTTATTTCAATAAAGAGCATTATTATTATAGAAGTAGCATAAACTGAAAAGAAATTTGGAAAACAAATATATAAAAAGGAAAATAGAGATCACCATACCTCACCATTCAGTAATTGCTCAAGAGTTTGGTGCATTTTGTCCCAATATTTTCATTTTATGCATATATTCTTCTAAAATTGATACTACTTGGTATCCATAGTTTCAAATAATTTTTCACCTTAAATTTTACCAAATACCTTTTCCCTTACAATATCATCAAACATGTAAAATAGCTGTATTATATTATAATTTATATGTGTGGTATAATACATGTATCAATGCCTCCATTTTGGGATAAATAAATTGTTTCACATTTGGGGTTTTTACCAATGATAGTGTGTTTTGAGTAGGGATAAGATTTCTTCAAAGTACCAAGCATTCACACAACCCATTCTATAGAAACCAAATTATGTGGCTTTCTCCAGAAATGACATCTGTTGAGAGCAGTATTGGATACCAAACAAAAGAGCAACCAACCTATGGATTAGACAATACTAAATGAGGTTTCTGGCAAAAACTTTTTTTCTTGAAAAGAGTAGTGAAGACATTCAAAGAAGGTCAAATTCTCCTTGTGAGAAACCAAAATAGAGAGAAAGAAAGAAACAGAATCTAGGTGTAGTAGTCATGAGGCAATAAAAATAGGCAAGAGTCAGAACAACAAAGAGAACTTCTTAACCAATGTAGTAACCTGCTACAGGAAGAAGCAATGGGTGCATGCTACTAAGAATGGGAAAAGATGATGCTCTCTGAAGAGCTTCAACATATCCTGAATGACCACTCCTACCCCTTTCATTCTAAACTGAATGCCACTCTCATTTAGGCCTGGCTGAACAAGCCTTTCTGTTTTCTTAATTTACCCTTGCAGCTTTACAATAAGTCCCCAATACCTCAGGGTAATCTTGCATCTTTTCCTTATAAACTAAAAGAGCCTAAGCTATGAACATTGCTAAAATAAAACTTGAGAGGGGCTTCAAGATGGCTGACTACAGGCATTTCATACCCACCTCTCCACTAAGAAAAACCAAAACACACTTTGAATAGATCATCCAAGAGAGAACACTGGAATTTAACAGAAAAATGATAGGAAATATCTTAAGAAAGAAAAGATAAGGAAGTAAAGAATCCTGCTTGGCTGGGATCAGCTGGTAGTGAGAGAGTCTTCCCCGTATAGGGAAAAGGTAAGTGAGAGACCCTCAGTGGTCTACATTACCATCATGGACTCCTGTAATCCTAGTTGTAGGAGAGCGCCTCGGGTCTCCCAGGCTCTGAAACTAACATAGGGTGCTTCTGGGAGAATGTACAACATTCTCTAGGGACAGACCTCATGCTGGGTCCCACACATTCCCTGAGATGTAAGAAGCTATGGCAAGTCACCATTTTAGAGCCCCACCTCCAACCGACAGCACACTGTTCTAGAGCCCAGTGACACTGGGACTGAGGCACATGAGAAGCACTGGTTGTTTCCCCTGGGGCTCATGTATGAGTGAATGTGGGCCACTGCACCCACAGCTGAGGTATAAGTGAGGAGCGAGGAGCACTACTGGGTCTGAAGTATGAGTGGCATGCATGTTCCCCCCCTGTTGGTTTAGGCTGCTGCCACTGAAGCTGGCACCACCCTCTCCAGTTGCAGAGCAGCAATATGGCTACCACTGCTTCCCACTCAAGCATTCCACTGGTGGTCTGGGGATTGCCCCCCCCTTGCCTATCATGGCTGGCACCTAATCACACCACCAGGGGGCCTGAGGACAAGTCTACCTGGCCTAGCTTCTCCCCTTGTGCCAGAGCACAAAGTTAAGGGGTCTGGGTTTTGCCCAGCTCAGTCTACCACTATTAGTACCTGAACACTCCTCCTCAGGTCCTGGGATAGGGCCCTACCCACCCGGCCACTATTATCACAGCTGACACTTACCTGTACACACCACCTACAGGCCTGGAGATTGGTCTGCCCAACTCATAGCAGCTACAGCCAATACCAGCATGCACTGCTCAGGACCCAGAGGGTCATCCTGCCATTGCCACTGCCGTCACCCATAACTTGCTGACTGCCCAGGGCCTTAAAAATTCACCCACCCACCCAGCGCACTGCTGCCACTACTAACATCCAAGTAAGTCACATGGAGGCCCAAGAATTGGCCCACCTCGACCTGGTAACACCAGTGCCAGTGTACATCATCCTGGGGCTAAAGGACAGGTATGCTTAGCCTCCACTGCCACCACTGGGGCCTCAAAACTGTTCAACCTGGCATCCCAGTCCCCAGCAAAACTTCATCACAGTCTCCACTAACAACTGCACTCTAAGCAACTGAGGAAATCAGAGGTATCATTAACACTGTTTACAGCCAAAGAAATCACATAAAGACTACATTACTGCATGCGCCTGGAATCAAAACCAAAGTGCCCTACCCAACCAGCATCACAGATATGTCTTCAAGTAAAGTTGTCCCTTACAAAAGCAAATTAAAAAAATGTGGAAGAAGCAACTATTATACCAGATGTATAGATCACCACAAGGACAAGAGAAACATGAAAAAGCAAGGAAATATAACATCTTCAAAGGAGCACAATAATTCTCTAGCAACAGGTCCCATCAAAAAGAAATTTATGGAAATCAATAACAAAAGAACTATATGAAAGAGCAATGAAACAAAAAGCTGGATCTTTGAAAAGATAAACAAAATCGACACCCCTCTCTCTAGACTAACCAGAAGCAGAAAAGAAAGGACTTTAATAAACTCAATCAGAAATGAAAAAGGAGAAATCACAACTGATACCACAGAAATACAAAATATCATCTCTGAATACAATAAAAATCTCTATGCACAAAACTTGAAAACATGGAAGAAATGAACAAATTCTTAGAAACACACAGCCTCCCTCAGCTCAATCAGAAAGAAATAGAACTCCTGAACAGACCAATATCAAGTCCCCAAATTGAAAAAACTCCCTAAAAAAAAATGTGCCACACCAGATGGTTTCACACCCGAATTCTACCAGACCTACAAAGAAGAACTGATTCCTATTCTGCTGAAATTAATCCACAACATTGAGAAGGAAGCAATCCTCCCCAACATGTTTTATGAAGCCAACATCACCCTGATACCCAAACCAGGAAAGGACTCAACAAAAAAAGAATACTGCAGGCCAATATCCCTTATGAATATAGATGCAAAAATTCTCAATAAAATCCTAGTAAATCTAATTCAGCTGCTCATCAAAAAAATAATCCTTCACAGCCAAGTGGGCTTCATCCCAGAGATGCAGGAATGGTTCAACATATGAAAATCTATAAATGTAATTCACTATGTAAACAGAAGTAAAAACAAAGACCACATGATCCTCTCAATAGATGCAGAAAAAGCATTTGACAAAATTCAGCACCCTTTTATGATAAGAATGCTTAACAAAATAGGCATAGATGGGACTTACCTCAAAATGATAAAAGCCATATATGACAAACCCACAGCCAACATTATATTGAATGAGGAAAAACTGAAAGCATTTCTGCTTAGAACTAGAACCAGAAAAGGTTACCCTCTATCACCACTCCTATTCAACATAGTGCTGGAAGTCCTAGCCAGAGCAATCAGACAAGAGAAGGAAATTAAGGGAATCCAAATGGGGGAAGAAGAGGTCAAATTATCACTCTTTGCTGACAATATGACCTTATATCTAGAAAACCCCAAAGATTCTGCCAAAAGACTACTGGAATTGATAAATAAGTTCAGCAAAGTCTCAGGTTACAAAATCAATGTACGTAAATCAGTAGCATTCATATACACCAACAACAGTCAAACTGAGAACCAAAGCAGAGACTCAATACCTTTCACAATAGCAACAAAGAAAATAAAATACCTAGGAACATATTTAACCAAGGAGGGGAAAGACCTCTACAGGGAGAACTATGAAACAGTAAGGAAGGAAATAGCAGAGGACGTAAATAGATGGAAAACCATACCACACTCATGGATCAGCAGAATCAACATTGTGAAAATGTCTATACTACCCAAAGTGATCTACAGATTCAATGCAATCCCTATTAAAATGCCAACATCATTTTTTGCAGATCTAGAAAAAATAATTCTACACTTCATATGGAACCAGAAAACCCTGTATAGCTAAAGCAACCTTAAGCAAAAAGAACCAATTGGGAGGCATCAATTTACCAGACTTCAAGCTATACTACAAGGCTATAGTAACCAAAACAGCATGGTACTGGCACAAGAGCAGAGACATAGACCAGTGGAACAGAACAGAGAACCCAGATATAAAACCATCTTCATATGGCCATCTGATCTTCAACAAGGCAGACAAAAATATATGCTGGGGAAAAGAATCCCTATTTAGTAAATGCTGCTGGGAAAATTGGATAGCCAAGGTAGAAGACTGAAACAGGATCTGCACCTCTCACCTCTCACAAAAATCAACTCACTATGGATGAGAGACTTAAACCTAAGGCAAGAAGCCATAAGAATTCTAGAAGAAAATGTTGGAAAAACTCTTATAGACATTGGCCTAGGCAAAGAACTCATGAGATCCCAAAAGCAATCATAACATCAACAAAAATAAATAAATGGGACCTGATCAAATCAAAAAGCTTATGCACAGCCAAGGAAACTATCACTAGAGTGAATAGACAATCTACTTAATGGGAGAAAATATTTGCATGCTATACCTTCGATAAAGGGCTAATAACTAGAATCTATATAGAACTCGAGCAAATCAGCAGGAAAAAATCAACCAACCCCTATTAAAAAGTAGGCAAAGGATATGAACAGAAACTTTTCAAAAGAAGATAGACTAATGGCCAACAAACATATGAAAAAATGCTCAACATCTCTAATCATCAGAGAAATGCAAATCAAAACCACAATGAGATATCACTTAACTCTAGTGAGAATGGCTTTTATCAAACACTCCCAAAACAACAAATGTTGGTGTGGATGTGGAGAGATAAGAACACTCATACACTGCTGGTGGGACTGCAAACTAGTACAACCTCTTTGGAAAGTAATATGGAGATACCTCAAAGAACTATAAGTAGAACTACCATTTGATCCAGCAATCCCACTATTGGGCATCTACCCAAAGGAAAAAAAGATGTTCTGTAATAAAGACTTCTGCACTTGAATGTTTATAGCAGCACAATTCACAATTGCAAAGATGTGGAAACAACCCAAGTGACTATCAATATATGAGTGGATTAAAAAAATGTGGTATATGTATACCATGGAGTACTACTCAGCCACAAAAAAAAAAAAATGGTCAACTAACACCTCTTGTATTATCCTGGATGAAACTGGAGCCCATTCTCCTAAGTAAAGTATCACAAGAATGGAAAAACAAGCACCACATATACTCACCATCAAATTGGTAATAATTGATCAATACTTATGTGCACATATGAAAGTAACATTCTTCAGGTTTCAGGAAGGTTGAGGAGGAAGAGGAGAAGAGTATATTCACACCTAATGGGTGTGGTGTGCACTGTCTGGGGGAGGGGCACGATTGTAGCTCTGACTCGGGTGGTGCAAAGGCAATATATGTAACTTAAACATTTGTACCCCAATAATATTTTGAAATAAAAATAAATTAATTATTTAAAAAAGAAATCAGTTTAAATATATATTTAATCACAATAAAGGTAAATGAACTGGGAAAAAAAACACTATTATAAAAGAATTCTTTCTGCTGGACAATATTTGACATTTTGCAAAGTTCTCACTGGTCCTGCCCACAGAGTTGAAATGTCCAGTTTTTGGAAAGTATCCTTTTTTAATCAGTGCATTTCAACAGTAACGTTTTAAACTGGTTGGTCATGATTTTCAATTGCAGCTCTTCTTGTATCAGTGCCTATATTTAAAGATTTACTTTAATGATATATGTTTATTAATTGTTTTGCCTTAGTGTAACCACTATATTATTAAAATTTTGATTTTTTTTCAAAAAAAAGAAATTTATGAAATCTCAGAAAAATAATTCAAGTTATGGCTTCTGAAGAAGCTCAGTGAGATACAAGAGAATTCTGAAAAAAAATACAAAGAAATCAGGTAAACAATTCAGGATATGAATGAGAAATTTAACAAAGAGATAGATATCATAAAAAGGAACCAAACAGAAATTCAAGAACAGAAGAATTCATTGAATGAAATACAGTGGACTAGATCAAACAGAAGAAAGAATCTTAGAATTTGAACACAGGTCTTTTAAAATAATACAGTGAGATAGAAATAAATAAAAAAGAATGAGCAAAGCTTTTGTAACATATAGGATACCATAAAGTGACCAAATATATGAAAAAGAGAGGCAAAATATATGAAAAAGAGGGCAAAGAGAGGACAAAAATGTTACAAGACCTATTTAACGAAATAGTAGGTAAAAAATTCCCAAGTCTAGCAGAGATTTAGATATCCAGATACAGTAGGCTCTGAGATCCTCAAGAAATGCAAAAAAGAACTTTTCCATGGTATGTTATAGTTAAACTGTCTAAAGTCAAAGACAAAGAGAAAATACTAAAAAGAAGAAGAAAAAAGCATTGTCACCTATGAAGGAACCATCCTCAGACTAACTGAATTAATTTCTCAGTAAAAATATTACAGGCTAGGAGAGAATGGGATGATATATTCAAAGTGCTGAAAGAAAAAAAAAAAAACTTCCAGCACAATATATTATATCCAGCAAAACTGTCCTTCACAAATAAAAGAGAAATACTCTTTCCCAGACAAGCAAAAGCTGAGGAAATTTATCACTACTAAACTGCCCCTAAAGGAAATGCTCAAGGGGGTCCTAAGCCTGTAAATGAAAGAATGACATTTATGCTCATGGAAACACACAAAAGTATAAAGCTCTGGTAAAGCAAACACAAAAATTAGGAAGAGAAAGAACTTAAATGGTACCACTACAGAAAATCACCAAATTACAATGACAAAAAAAGGAACAAAGAATATACCAACCAGAAAACAATTAACAATATGGCAAAAATATACCTCACATAATAATAATATTTTTTAATGTAAACAGATTAAATTCTCCACTCAAAAGATATAAACTAGCTGAATGGATAAAAACAAAACAAAACAAAACAAATCAACATGATCCAGCTATATGCTGCCTATAAGAAAAGTACTTTACCTGTAAAGACACAGATAGATTGAAAGTAAGGGACAAATATTCCATTCAAATGAAAACCAAAAGCAAGCAGGAATAGCTGTATTTAAAATAGATAAAACAGACATTAAGTTAAAACAGTAAAAAAAAAGACAAAGAATCACCATAGAATAATAAAGAGGTCAATCCAACAAGAAGATATAATAATTCTAAATATATTTGCACCCAAGACAGAATATTACTAGATTTAAAGAGAGTGGTAGGCTCCAATACAATAGTAGTGGGCACTTCAACACCCCACTCTCAGTAGTATACAGACCATCTAGACAGAAAAACAACAAAGAAACATTGGATTTAAACTGGACATTAGACTAAATGAACCTAATAGACATTTACAGAACATTTTATCCAACACATTATTCTACATATTCTTCTCATGAGCACATGGATTATTCTCCACCATAGTCCACATATTAGACCACAAAACAAATGTCAACACATTTTAAAAAACTGAAATTATATCAAGTATCTTCTCAGACCACAATGGAATAAAATTAGAAATCATTACTAAGAAGTATGTTAGAAACTATACAAACACATGAAGATTAAACAACATACTACTGAATCACCACTGGGTCAATGAAGAAATTAAGATGGAAATCAAAAAATTTCTTGAAACAAATGAAAGTGGAAACATAACGTACCCTAACATGTGGGCTACAGTAAAAGCAGTACTAAGAGGAAAGTGTATATTAATAAATGTCCACATCAAAAATGTAGAAAGACTTCAAATAAATAATCTAATAATGCACTTCAAGGAACTAGAAAAGCCAGAACAAACTGAAACCAAAATTTGCAGGAGGAAAGAAAAAATAAAGATCAGAGAAGAACTAAACAAAATAGACACTAAAACAAATTAAAGGTATCAATGAAATGAAAAGCTGGTTGTTTGAAAAGAAAAACAAACCTGATAATGCTGCTAGCTACACTAAACAAGAAAAGAAGAAAGAAGATCCAAATAAAATCAGAAATGAAGAAAAGGACTTTACAACTGATACTTCAGAAATACAAAAGATCATCAGAGACTATTATGAACAACCATTGGGTAACAAACTGGAAAACCTACAAGAAATGAATAAATTCCTGGAAACATATAACCTACCAAGATTGAATCAGGAAGAAATAGAAAACCTAAACAGATCTATAATGAGTAGCGAGATTCAACCAGTAATAAAAAGTCTCCCAACAAAGAAAAGCCCAGAACTGATGGATTCACCACTGAATTCTACCAAACATGTAAAGAAGAACTAATACCAAACCTCCTCAAACTATTCCAAAAATTGAAAGGGAAGAAATTCTTTCTAATTCCACGAGACCAGAATTACCCTGATACCAAAACCAGATAAGGACACACAAAAAAAGAAAACTACAGGCCAATATCCCTAATGAACATAAACACAAAAATCCTCAACAAAGTACTAGTAAACTGAATTCAGCAGCAATCAGAAGATAATACACAATGGTCAAGTGGGATTTATGCCAGGAAAGCAAGGATAGTTTAACACACACAAATAAATAAACATTATACGTTACATCAACAAAATGAAGGGCAAAAACCACATGTTCATCTTAATAGGCGCAGAAAAATCATTTGATAAAATTCAACATGTCTCCATAATAAAAATTCTCAACAAATCAGGGATAGAAAGAACATACCTTGAAGTAACAAAGGCTATATAAAACAAACCCACAGCTAACATCATACTGAATGTGAATGGGGAAAAGTTGAAAGCCTTTCATCTGGGAACTGGAACAAGACAGAGATGCCCACTTTCACCACTTCCATTGGACATAGCCCTGGAAGTCCTAGCCAGAGCCATTAGGCAAGAGAATAAATAAAAGGCATTTGAATTAGAAAAGAAGAAGTAAAATTGTCCCTCTTTGCACATGACATGTTCTCATATTTAGAAAAAACAAAATACTGCACCATTAACTCTTAGATCTGATAAGTAAATTCAGTAAAGATTCAGAATACAAAATCAATATATAAAAATCAGTAGCATATCTATACATCAATAATGAAATACCTGAAAAAGAAGTCAAGAAGGCAATCTCATTTACCATAGATATGAAAAGATGAAATAAAATACCTAAGAATAAATTTAACCAAGGAGGTGAAATATCTCTACAAGGAAAACTACAACCAATGAAAGAAATTGAAGAGAACACAAACAAATGGAAAGACATCCCATGCCCTTGTATTGGAAGAATCAATATTAAAATGATCATACTATTGAAAGAAGTGTACAGATTCAATGCAACCCTATCAAAATTGCAATGTGATTTTTCACAGAAATAGAAAAAATAATTCTAAAATTTATATAGAACAAAAAAAGAGCCAGATTAGCTAAAGCAATCCTGGGCAAAAAGAACAAAGGTAGAAGTATCAAACTACCTCACTTCAAATTATATTACTATTACAAGGCTATAATAACCGTAACAGCATGGGTTGGTTAAAAAATTGACACATAGACCAGTGGAACAGAATAGAGAGCCCCAAAATAAATCCAAATATTTACAGCCAACTGATTTTTGACAAAGGCACCAAGAACATACACTGGTGAAAGGTAACCCGCTTTAATAAACGGTGCTGAGAAAATTGGATATCCATATGCAGAAGACTGAAATTGGACCCCTATCTCTCAACATACACAAAAATCAACTCAAGATCGATTAAATATTTACATGTAAGACCCGAAACTATAAAACTACTGGAAGAAAACAAAGAAATCACTTCAGGACATTGGTCTAGGCAAAGATTTTACAGCTAAAACCTCAAAAGCACAGACAATAAAAACAAAAAATATACAAATGGCAGTATATTAAACTAAAAAAGCTTCTACATAGCAAAGGAAACAATCAATATAGTGCAGAGACAAACCTTTTGAATTGGAGAAAATATTTGGAAACTATTAATCTGACAAGTGAGTAATATCTGGAATATACAAGAAACTCAAACAACAATTTAAAAAATCCCCATTAAAAAGTAGGCAAAGAACATGAATAGATAGTTTTCAAAAGAAGACATAAAAATGGCCAACAGGTATTTGAGAAAATGCTCAACATCACTAATCATTAGGCAAATGCAAACCAAAACCACAATAAGATATCCTCTTATGCCAGTTAGAATGACTACTATTAAAAAGACAATAATAATAATAATAATAACAACAATAACAGATGCTGGTGAGGATGTTGAGAAATGGAACTCTTATACACAATTAGTAGGAATGCAAATTAGTACAGCCACTGCGGAACACAGTATGGAGAATTCTCAAAAAACTAAAAATAGAACTACCATATGATCTAGCAATCCCACTACTGGGCATCTATCCAAAAGAAAAGGAATAAGTATACCAAAGGGATATCTGCACTCGCATGTTTATTGCATCACTATTCACAATAGCAAAGATTTAGAATTAACCTAAGTGTCCATCAGCAGATGAATGGACACATAAAATATGGTATATATACATAATAGAATAATATCTGGTCATAAAAAAGAATGAAATCATGTCATTTACAGCAACATGGACGGAACTGGAGGTCATTACGTTAACTGAAATAACTCAGGCTCAGAAAGTCAAATACCACATGTTCTCACTCATATGTGGGAGCTGAAAAAAACTTGATTTCATGAAAATAGAGAATACAATAATAGACACCAGAGGCAAGGGAGGGTGTGAGGCTGGGAGGGGGAAATAAAGAGAGGTTGGTGAATTGGTAAAAACTGATAGTCAGATAGAAGAAATAAGTTCTATTGTTTGAAAGCAGACTAGGATGACCTTACTTAGCAACAATATATTTTATATTTCAATGTAGCTAGAAGAGAAGACTTGAAATGTGACCAACACATAGAAATGATAAATACTTAAAGTGATTCATACCCCAAATACCCTGACTTGACCATTACACATTCTATGGATAAAAAAATCCACATGCACCCCATAAATATGTAAAATATTATATATCAATAAAAGACAAAATTAAAATTAAAACGAGTATATATCCTTGCCACACATGTGATTATATCATCTGGATGTTTCTGGATATAGGAATATACTGGCCAAAGTATAAGAATATACTTAAGACTCTTGCAAAATGTCAAACTGTTCTCCAGAAATAATTTACTAATATGTACTTCTACCAACTGTGCATGGAGACAATTATATCATCATTGTATATAATAAATTTTAAAACATTTTTTAATTTGAAAGTCTAAAAATAGTTCATCATTATAATATTATTATATTTTTTTATTACAAGGGAAGCTAAACCTTTTTAATGTTTATTGGCTATTTGCATTTCTTTTGCTGTGAAATATTTGCTACTGGTCCAGACTCAATTATTACTTATTCTTAACTAGTGACAGAATTATTTCCTTCTGACAGAATCAACCAGATCATATTTGAAACTTAAAATGTTTGTTCTTGAGGATTGTCATATATATGATAGATTTATTTTCTCTCTTTGCTTTTATCTGAGTAGTTTTGGGGATAGAGAAAAGCATGAATAAGTCTGTTATCATGGATTTGATCCCCAAGTGAACTAATTAGTGTCTTTATGTTGTATGGCCACTTAATGCACTTATTTTTCAGGTCAGTTCATTATAACAGTACCAGGGGAGGGAGTGAGGATGATTTAATGCAAATCCTCCTTCACAGATAAAAGAGAAGAAGCAGAGCATTTCTAGCTGGTGTAAAGGTGAGGGTCCTGGAGCCCTGCTTGCTCTCCCCTTTCCTTTCCTCCATATTTGCTTCTATGGTGCCTCTGTAAAATCTTAAGTTGTCATGGAGCACAATATGAAAACCAGTATGGAGTTACAATATCTGTGAAAGATGTAGTCATTTTATATATAGGGACATTTGAGGCTTAGAAATATAAAGTAAGATAGTAATAACTGCTCAACTCTCACTATATCATTGCTGCTCTGATCAGACAGAATAATATATAACAAAGTCCTTTGCAAACTAAATGAGAGAACCACACATACAAAGGATATTTAGATCAGAAAAAGTAACAGTAATATTCATAATGATCCCCCCATTCTGGTGTAGTCTGGGTAAGAAGGAAAAGTCAATGATAATCAGCAACCATTGTTTAAATAGCCTAATAAAATTATGACATATGACTACTTTCAGATTTGACTGTGCTCACTCAGTCTGTGCTCTTTTAAATCATAGGAAAGAGGATCAAACATTCTCAAAAGAATAACCATTTTCTCTGTCACTAAAATGCAACTTTATTGACTAAGTAATTTACTTAGACCGATAGAATAGTTATCTACCCGTGTTCAATAAGCAAAATGACTTCCAACCTTCAGAGATCATGGATTTTGAATAGGATATGATAAACAACTCTTTTTTTAGTAAGCAGACCAGCCCTAGGCAAAATGGCAAAATAGTCTATTCAACAACTCCCTATTCCCTTTTGTTTCTATCTCTCCTCTCCTCAAGCTCCTCCCTATTTTTATTCCTTCTGGACTTTAGAGCTTCTGCTATGGTATACAGACAGGATCACCTTCAAGGGACAAAGCCTCAAGATCCAGTCCTTGTAACTCCTTCTCTTGACAATACAGGAAATAGTATTCAGCTAGCTAAACTCAAAAACTGAATCCATTTGCTAATTTTAAAAAATCATAAAAATATTTTGTCCTCTCATCAAGATATGATTCCTTTGTTCATTCATTTAGTAAACATTTATTGATTGCCTTTAATGTTCCTGACACCCTTGATGTGATGATTACCAGCACAATAGTCTCCATCCTCCCAGAGTGTACAGTCAAATGGAGAATGCAAATAAGTAAATAGGTGGTTTTAATATGGAATGACAAGTTTAATTTGGGGAAAGTCTAGGTGTTACAGAAACATATAAAAAGAGAACCTAACATAGAATTTGGAGGTCTTAAAATCATTCCAGAAAAACTGATTTCTAAGAGAGAAAGCATGATGGTTAAGAGCTCAAGGTTAAAGCCAGGCTACCTGAGTTTAAATCCAAGTCTGCCACCTACTCATCATGTGACCTCCAACAAGTGGCTAGTGTCTTTGAACCTCATTTAGTCTCTGTAAAATGAAGATAATAGTAGCAGCACTACACACATAGGATTGTTGTGAAAATTCAATGAAACAATACACATAACTGCTTAGAAGAGTGCCTGGCATAGGGCTACTACTGAATGAGTACAAGTTAGATGAGTCGAGGAAAATGAAGTAGGAGAGACGGACAAAGAGAACAGTATGTGTCAGCCCTAGAAACAAAGAGCAAGATTTGCTGACAAATTAAAGTGGGTCTGGGTAGTGACTGCTGCTTCTAGCCATGGTGGAATGACAAGGATTTACCCTCCCACCTGAAACAATTAAAAACTGGAAAATACTTGAATGACTTTTTAGTCATTAGAAAACAGACAGCACAGAACAGTGACCATGAGAGAAGGGAAGCAAATGAGGTGAGGTCAGCCCTACACGTGTCCCAGCTCACTGTCTGGAGAGAGTTTCCAGGTAACAGCACCTGGAGGGGCAAGCCAAACTGACCATGGCAGTCCCCCTGAGTTGAGCAGGCAGAATATGAAGTTCTTGGGGGCCAAGGTGGCTAGTGTTTGCAGAATAGAGTACTATAGAGAAGCAAGCAGCACAGACAAACAGAACTCAGGAGATCTTCACAGAGCTCCCTGAATCTTCACCTGAGTAAATATTTAACAGCACATACGCAAGAGAAAACTACTGAGGCTGAAGAAGGAATCACCAGACAGGAACAGATGAAACAATCACTGGAGTTCATACAGGGCAGGGAGTAGTGTATCCACAAGCCACAGTCGTGAGACCTCCTAACACATGAGGCATCATGTACAGTCTTCAGTACAGTTTTACCTTGATGATGGGACTAAATAAGGCTGTCTTGCCCTTTCTAATAAAGCTTACAACAAGCCTCAAAAGGCTTAAATTTAGCTGCATCCCATAACAAAACCCTAAATATTAAAAGGATTAAAAGAAAAATCCAGCACCTAACAATATAAAATTCATAATGGCATCCAATCAGAAATTAATAGGCATTCAAAGAAGCAGAGAAATATGATCCATAAGTAGCTGATGACCCAGTTAATAGAAACAGAAATAACACAGATTATTGAATTAAATAAACATTTTATAAGAGCTACTATAAATGTTTGCCATACGTTCTAGGAGGTAGAGGACAGTATAAGCACAATGAGAAAAGGAATGGAAGATATTAAAAAAAAAAAAAAGCCAAATTGAACTCCCAGAGATGAAAAATATAGTATCTTAGAGAAAAAATACAACAGATGAGAATAACAACAGATTAAACACTGCAGAAAAAGAAAATAGTGAATTTGAAGACCTAGCCATAGAAACTATCCAAAATGAAACATACAGAGAAAAACTCATGAAAGCAGTTCAGTATGGCTGTAGCAGAAACACTAAGAGGAAGGAGCCATAGAGGATAGCTAGAAAGGGAGTAGAAGCCAGCTCATGAAGAAACTACTAAGCCCCACTAATGAGCTCACAGATAATGTGTTTAGCTAAAGGGAAAAAAATCAATAAAGATTTTCAGTCAGCATGAAGAATTATGAGGAAAAGTTTATTTGGGAAGAGGGTTTTCTTTGTAGCCCTTCAAAAATTACCATTTCAAAATTCCTAAATGTCCATGGAGTTGAAAAAGTAAGTAAGTTGTAGCATATTCACATAATGAAATATAGCAACAGAATAAAAAAATTTACAATTATGTGCAGCAATATGGATGAACATACCAACATAATGTTGAGCAAAAAAGGCAGGTACAAAAGAGCACAAACTGTACAATTTCATATTAAGTAAAAACATACTGAATAATTTTATGGTGTTAAAATTGAGGATAGGATACCCTTCGTTGTAGTGAAATGAAGGGGCTACGAAGACAACTTCTATGGTCCTGGTAATGTTTTGTTGCTTGATCTGAATTACAGTTACATGGGGAATGTTCAGGTTATGACAATTCGTTGACCTACACTCTCATGCTATATGACTCTTCTGTGTGTATATTAATCTGCAGTAACCTGTTTTTGAAGTATATCATTAAGAAGGTTGACTATGAGTTGGGCCTAATTATAATAGAAAAACTTAGGAGTAAGAGAAGGGGAGAGGAACAAATGGATAATTAAAGATCAGAAAGTGTTTAGACTGTTACGGCAGTGTTGACAGTAGTGGTAGTGGTGTTTGTTTTGTTTTTACCAGCCAGAATATGTAAATTGCAGAAACGTCTGAGCTGTAGAAATTGCACTAGGGCTACCTCAATCAGTCCCTAATGCCACAGGCCTGGCAGTTCCCTGAGGCATATTCTCTAGGGCTCTGATGGGCTCTGTTTTCACTCACTCTGTTGATAGAATTCTCAGAGCCCAGGACACAAAGAGGCTTCAAGTGAATGATAACTTCAGCAAATGCTTCATCTCTTATTCCTTCTTTTCCCATTTTGCTTACAGTCAGGCATATCCTAAAGGTATGTGAACTTTCTTTTACAGAGCATTTACTGAGTGTCATAGAGCACAGTCCCTTGATATAAGAAGGGAATAACTAACTTATTTATTAGCATTTAAAGGAAACTTTTGACAGTTATTTGAAACTTGATTGTAAATGCTATTGAATTATGGCTATTTTTCTTTCTCTTTCTAGCAACAAACTTCAAACTACCAAAATATTTTTTTGGAGCTAAAGAGTAGCAATGTAATGTGCAATTTGCCCTCTGTTAGAAAGGATATACTTTTTTTCTTTCCATTCTGCCTTCTCAGTATACGGTTCTCCTAGGATGCACTGATAACTGTTATAAACATCCAGTATGAGGAATAACCCAAAACATACAGATGAACATAAATATTAGTTAATTGTAGATAAGAAGATGATGGCTACGTAGCTAATAAATGATATAGATAGATAGATAGATGATAGACAGATAGAAAATTCTCTATTTATTTACCAAATAAATAGGCACAGGAAATAATTCTTTAGATATGGCCCAGCAAAAAATGGTTAACTTATTTTTCTTTAGCAGAAATACTACAAAAGTAGTGTTTTAATATATCTTATGACCAAATACTTGTTTTCTTTGAATGGTTAGGCTTTACTCAAACTTGTGCAAACATTTCCAATAAAAGCCTGATTCCACACAGACATGCCAATGCCAAACTCCACAAGTGGAACAAAGTTATCAGAACTCTGTTACTGGCTATCACCTTATGTCATTTAGATGGTTTGGATGGTTCAAACATTCAACTAACTTGTTGCTATGAAAAAAAATATACATATATAAGAATTCAGGCCCATTAAAAATAATACTAAAGAACATGATATCACTTTATTATATATTTGACTTGCAAAGGACATGCACACAGGTGTCATATAAGACCACATCCCTCTCCAAGGAGCTATTGACACAAGCTGTATGAGCCACTAAATTTTTGTTTTAAAGCTATGCTCTGGTCTCCTTTCAGAGGCTCATTTTTCAGATTGTGCATAGGAGGTATCTTCCAGACTCACAACCTCATCTTCTTCTATTGTATCTACCCATTATTCAAAACCCAGCCTCACTTTTCCTTTCCTCCTTCCTCTAAGAAACATTACTTAGCTGACAGGTTTAAGCCTACAGATATTGCTCAGTCCTCTGAATCCATAGTCTCACCAAATTTCAGAACTAGGAGAAACCAAGAACCTAACGAAATGCCTGACCTAGAGTAGGCATTCAATAAATAATCATTGAATGAATGACTACAATTAAATAATCTTATTCAGGCTCCTCATTTCACAATGGAGAGCCTGGTGGGTCAATTGACTCGCTGAAGCTCAGTTAGGCACTATCTCCTAATTCTTAAGGCAGGGTAGTTCCAGCCTAGCCACGAGTCATTTCTACCCCTAAACAGTCTTTGGCTTCTCCATTACTTTGGATACTTATCATATGTCTTAAATGAATGTTGTCAGATTTTATAATCTCATCTGCTACCCCCAAGGAGTTATAATCTTCCAGAAGGTGAAGCTATATGTGTATATCTGTGTTACAATTGGAGCACTCATGGTGTATGTGTGTGTGCATACACTGACTTGTATTTGCATGTGTGTGGTCACCACGGGAAAAATTGAATTTATAGTAGGGAACATTTGAACAACCCTGCCAGAGACCTCTGTTTGGTGGGAGCTCAGAAAAATCTTCCTCAGGACCCAATGACTTTATTTATTTTTACCCCTTCTCAAGAGCACTAGTAAGAGGCAGAGCATTATCAATGCTAACATTCACATGTAAAAATACGGAAAATGTTTTTACAAAGCTTGCATAGCCCAAAACTGCAAAGTTAGCTAATAGTATGTGAATAAATCTATACAATTAGTAAGGGAAAAGGGCAAAAGGTACATTTAACTTGTCACAAAAATATATAAAATTTTTATAGTATGTTTATGACACCTCATTATTAGATTTGGTAATACTAATTGGATATCTGGGCCCCTCCTCAATGTGCCCTATATTTTATCATATATTTTCCATTTTTAATAACAAAGTTACTGTGAGAAACTTCCCTACCACTACAGCTAAATATTTATTTGCTTGGCCCAAAAAAAAGGTCCTGCGAAGAAAAATGGCCAACAGCTCAAGAATCCTCAATCTTCTGGGTACAAACATCTAATTTGCAGAAGAAAAGAGAATAACAGCAATACTATAAGACAATCTATTCATTTGCAATTCAGACTTTCAGATTAAAGTAATATGGGACAGCGTAAAATATACAACATCACTCCAACTCACCTCTTCTTCCTTTCTCAGAAATCAAAACCATAGGAAGTCAAAAGGTTATTAATAAATCCAAATCTTCTAAGATAGTGTAAGGTTAAAAAAGAGCATTTTCTTTGCCCCTTTCCTACTAGTATGGGGCCACTTTCAGGACTTCCTACCTGGGAACATTTGGCAATCTGAGAACAATTAGAGGTTGAGAATCTGTTCTTGTCTTCAGCAAAAGGGATGTTAAACTTCTAGCTATTGTTTTTGGGAATTTGACAGGTCTGGAGAGACAAAATTGTACACTGCAGGGTTCTTAAACACCAAGCTGGTTAAACTTCCTCAAGTAATTTGCCAAATTGTAAAGCTATGCCTGGCAAAACACTAAAGAGCTAAGACGAAATTTCTTGATGCCTATACTCTAGAAAACTGGATGCACCAGTGGTTGACTGAATCTTATCAACCTGCAATTCAGACTTAACCCAGGCAAGTCTATAGTCTGATTCAGGTGATCAGACCCCTACTCTAACTGCCTAGTAAAGGAAAGGGAAAATCTTTCCTGATGAAAGATAATATTGCCTGTAATTTTTAAAACACAACCTCTAGGTTCAATAAAAACCTCTAGGCATTCAAAAAGAAAGGACTATATGACAGGTAACCAAGAGAATAAGATAATAAAAACAGATCCATAAACTGATGCAGTTATTAGAATTAGCAAATTTTAATTTTAAAAATTAGTATATTTTTTAAAACCATGATTAATTTGTTCATGAAAATAGAGAAAATTATGGGCAAAATAGGCAAAAGTTATAAAATCTTAATTAGAATTATAATCTTCTAAAAGAATCAAATGAGCATGCTAGAAAGAAATATTCAAAAATCTCTAACGGCAGAGGGGACACAAACAGAAGGCAGGAATAGCAAACTGAATGATTGGTCAATAGAAAACATCTATACTAAAACACAATAGAAAAAGAAATAGAAAAAAATATAATAAACACCTGGACATATACAAACAGTATAACATATATTTAATGTGTTTAATAGGGAAAGAAGAGAAAGAAATAATATTTAAATAAGTAATGGCCAAATATTTTACAATACTAATTTTTAAAAAATCAATTCTTAGAGTCAGAAAGCTCCACAAACCCCAACGAGAACAAGTTCAAAGAAATTCAAACCATCAAACCTAGACAGTTGAGCTGCTGAAAACTAAATAATATCTAAAACTCAACCAGAGTAAAAAGATACATTATTTTCAGATGACTTCTCTATTGGAATCCAGAAGACAATTAAATAACATCTTTAAAATGTTCACTTTCACTTCACTTTTACATACTGTGCTAGTTATTAAAATATTTATTATCTCTCAGCTGCAAACCTTCTTTCTACTCTCGACTGTGTGGCACTAAGGCTGAAAGTCTGCAAAGTCCATTTCAGCTTTGCCAGCTGGCTTTCTGTTAATGCCTTCCATTAGGGAAGATCTTAACGAAGATCGCAAGGCTAGAGGAGGAAGTCTTGTTTCTTTTTGGCTTCTGTCATTGCCAGCATTACCTCAGCAACAGGTCTCTTCTCCAGCAATGTCAGTTCATTCCAGCCTTCAGTTTCTTCCAGCTCTTCCAGGATCAGCACTATTGTGCCCTCCAAAGAGGGGTAGCACACCCTCCCTAGAGTTCTGAGCATCAGCTCTGCAGAGTCATTTTTCCAAGCTTTTCAATGCTAATTACTACAATCTCTTCACATACACATGCTACAAATACACAAATGCACACATGTGCAAGTATTCTGACTTTGTACACAAAAAGATTTCTGTGACAATAATTTTTTCCAAAGTGGCTATCTGGTCACAACAAGGCAGAATGATACATTGGCCACAATTTTGACAATTGGTATGTCTTTTTAAGACAAAGAAAAATGATCTGCATACTTTTTTTAAATGTGTAGTCATGAATAAAACTTTCTGTAATATAAAAGTTTAAAAACTGTATAATTATCAGTTCGCGAAGCAAAATTCAAGACATAACTCTTAGTAGATGGTGGTCATATTTGGCAGGCAGAATTGTTAACACTTTTCATGTATTCTTAATTTTTCAAGATGCTGCAATCATGAAAACAATGTACATTTTAAACTATTTTAATTATTATTAATGTGATATCAATCAATATTTGAGCAGCTTTAAAATCTAATGGATTTTTACTTTTTCCTTTATCTTGACTTATTTTCTAGAAAACAAATGCATTTTCAGTTTTCAGACAGAAGCCTTATAAAAAGGGTTGCATTTACTACCTGTGCACCACCATGCCTACACTGATGATCTATAGACCGAGTCTATCTGGTTGGTTCAATAACTTTAATGTCACTAATTTTCAGCAGTTTGAGCCTTTGTTCTTTTTGTTTACCTGATTGGCAAAAAGCACTGATGTTGTTAGAACATTTTTGCCTAGTGACTGTTAAGATTTGATGTTGGACGCTGCCAGTAAAATATCTCCTTTATCAATCGTGATTATAAATTATTATTAATAATATCAAATTTTCTATTATCATATTACCCATATATTATTAAGTATAATAAAAATTGAGAGGGGAGAGAGAGAGTTTTCAAGGGGAAGAAAGAAAATAAAGTGTTGACTGCTTTAGTCAGTTGTCTTTTGCTTTTTCTCCTATGTCAATTTTTATCCCCTCACTGTATTAAACTTACTCTTAGAAAAAGATTCCATAGAATCACACACATAAAGATACGCATGGATGCTATGATCTAATTTACTCTTTTTCTCAAACAAGGTTATAAATTTCCCCACAATGCAAAATTGACTTGCTAGAAACTTTGGAATTTGTTTGTATAGTCCTTCTATTGACTTTTTATCATAGCCTATATTTTAAGTCTGATGCAATAATTTATGATTATTAAATAATTTATAGTTAAATAATGATGTTTAGGTATCATTCAGTCTTCTGGGATGATTTTTCAGCTTCAGTGTTTCATTTCCATCATGTTTTTCCTGGTTCCTCTCCATGGTGTGGTCTGGGTATTTGAGGAAGAGTTTATATGACCTCGTGACACTGGGGGAAAGGAAACAGCTACCTAGTGTGCACAAGCTGGTAACCTTTGAAGGATAACTGGTTCCATTTTTGTGCATTCGTCCATTGTGGGTTTATAGATAACAGAATTGATTGTATAGTCTCTCTCTGGCCTTTGGCATTTGCCAGTACTATACATGTCTGCCTTGTTTTCCATCTTGGCTGCTGTCCTAAAATAGCCTCGCCCAGGTGCTACGTGGCATCATCTCACTTTCACCACAGCTTTCCCCACAGCCAGCACACTCATTACCCACGGAAGAATTGCCAGAAACCGAGGAATTTTAAATTTGAACTCTCCATCTTGGCAAGGCAATTCCACACTCTTAACTAAATTGAACTATCCACTGCCAGTGCTGAGCTACTTTGCCCAGTTATTCCTTCAGAGTTCAAACTGGGAGAAGGTGAGGGCCCTTCACATCTATGTTTCATATTATACCTTCTCATTCCAGGTGGGAATCAGCCACATATTTGAACATCTAATGTCTCCTCTGCCCCTTTTCTTTACCCCTCAAACCATTGCTACTGTTAATGGTTTTCTAAGGTGGCTACTCAAAGTGCTATCATTTGTTTACAATACACAAACAAACTCTAAAGCTTCTAGCAAATTAATTTTGTATTGTGGGGAAGTTTGTGACCTTGTTTAAGAAAAACGGTGTTAAGTGTTCAAGAGTTAAATTTCTTTCATTTACTTCCTCTTTGTCTTTTCTCCTAATTTCTGCTTCATGTACCATGAGAGAAAATCTGTTGTCTAGAATCCAAACTGGCTCTTGACTTGCTAAAGGAGATCTTGTTATCAAATCCTACTTCGAATGTCAGAAAACGAAGACTAAATACTACTCTTTCCATTCCTCCTATAACATTTTGAATCTTTCTCCTGAGGCAAAGGGCTGCCTTGATCTGACTATGAATATTCTACGTGCAAAAATGCAAAAGAGAAAAATATTAATATTTTGTCAAAATATCATGACCCTCCCCTCAACACTTGTATCTCCTTTTCTGATGACTGCATAGGATAAGTTCCTGTTTGGAAGGAAAGGAGAGAATCATTTCCTGTATCTCCAAAATCATCCTCCAAAATGAACAGCATTTTCAAGGAGTAGAAATATGAAAGTCATGTTATATTAGGGAATCTTAAGTCATTTTTGTTTCCACATTGCAATTCTCTCATGAGAATTGAAACATGCCTGGATTAGGAATAATTATATTCCTCCTCTTACCCATCTAACTGGGTATTTCCTAAAACTTTCCTCCAGAATTCAACAAATCAAAGTTAAATAAATTAATAGGGAGATGATAATTATTTTTGTATTATCTGACTGTCTGCTTCTAAAGGGTAGGAGTAAGAATTATGGTATTGATTGATCAGTAAATAACCAATCAGATAATTTACTTTGCACTTTGGTGAAAATGCGGATATAAATACAGCTATATAAAGAGAGACAGATCAGTGAGCTAGTTTTTTTTTTTGCAGTTTTTGCTGTCTACTTCTATGGCTTCTCTTTCCTTATTCTGCCCAGTTTTTCTAGTCTTTGTTCCCACACTATCTCACTTTCTTTCTCCTAGAAGTTTTTCTCTCAGCTTTATAGCGACCCAAAAAACTTGTGAAAATAAGGGATAAAAAACTGTAACAAGCTTTAGCAATGCTTAAGGGTTATATTGAGTAGTTCCAGAAAAGATCTCTAAAATTGCATGATATTACACTAAGTATAATGAAGCCCCAGAAGCAAATAGCACAGTTATATATTATATAAACATAGCCACAATCTCTTCTCTTACATGTGAGTTACATTTGTGGTTTTTGAAACCACAGGGTAGACAGAATGTGGTGCACATAAGGTTAGCCTTGAAGACATTAGTGAATTTTTGGGTGGTGCAGAACACCTTCAGCTTGTGTTCACTGAACTGCAGGGTGAATGGTAGAATTTGTCCAACCATGGTTTCCTGAGGTGGCCACTCAAAGTGTTACTGAGGTAGCCACTTCCCCCGAGCCTTCAAAGCACACAACTTGAAAGTTACCAGAAAGTCCGAGACCTAACAAGCTCTGGGAAAGTACTTTAAATGAAATTAACACAAAAAAAGTAGACCTAGAAATGATTTTTGAATGTTTTCTTAGGAAAACGCACAGGAGATTGGTAGAGGAGGTACGAGAGTTGAAATGTGGTGTGTATACAGTTTTGTAATATCATTCATGACTATAGTACATGGGTCTGATGTCTATCAGTTCATGTCCCCTAAAGCAAAGCCAAATACAGAGCCAATTTAATCAAAACCTGATATTGAATTGGTAACAAGTATGTAAGTTTTGCCTCTCTCCCTTCAGGCATCTCACCTATATGTGTGTTTCAAAGACACTGTATTAAAATCCACCCATGGTTTAAGATGGAAGGGATGAAAAAGCTAATCGGTTTAGCTGTTCAAACAGTCCCTGCCTCCTGCCCCTGGTTTAGAGGTATGTTTCAATAAAATGTGCTGAAGTAGACAATTATAGACTTAAGATCAAATAGACCTGATTATTCATCAATTTACTAGACGAGAACCCCTAGCTTTAGCTTCTTCATCGTAAAAATGAGGAAGGTAGTATCTACTTTAAAACACCATTGTGAGTATGAAAGCAAACACATATAAAGTTCCTAGCACATTGCTTGCCCTCAGTAAGAGGGGTTATCATTTTAATTTATTTCCTCTTCTAGGATTAAAAAAAGCCACTAAATTTATTCTGCAGATTTAAAAATAATTAACTAATATTGTCTGTCACTCTTGATCTGGAGGACACTCAAAATAAAAAAAATAAAAATGAACTCAAAATATAGACACTAACCTAATAACACTGATCTTATTGCCTATGAGACCCATTTCTCTTCTACACTTCAAAAGACCCCCAAAATTAAAATCAAAATTAGGTCATATCTATTTGCTGATGCTCCATGGATATTTAGGGCAACATGGTTTTGCTGTAATGAGGCTTTTGAACTGAATCCACAGCCATACTCTACCTGGGTTGAAATCCCAGTGGGAAATGCAACTCCAAACTTTGCTCAGCTGTGCTTAGACAGAGTTAAAATGAGATCCGCGTGGGAGGCAGTGCAGCTTGGCACATTCACATACAATACAGGATGCATCCTTAATGCAAGGAAAGGGATCATTGGGAGCATAAGGCATGAAAGCTTGAAATACCAGAACTGATGTTGGGAGCAAAGCTTCCCAGTGAAAGTAGAGCTGATTTACTTTTGCAGAAAGATACCAAGGGAAGAGTACCTCCCAATTTGCCGTGGAATTGGAAAACATGTTGATTGCTTGCACATCAGTGCTATCTCTTAAATTCATTACAAGTTAGATTTTGGATTACCTTAGAAACAATCTCTGACAGATTGTAACAATTGGATCCATCATTGTTTCATTAAACTAATATTAACTAAATGTTTCCACCTTTTAGTGGGACTTGTTAGATCCTTATTAGCCATGACAGATCATTATTTTCAGCAGAACATGGTCAAGATCCAGCAATGAGCACTGAGATATAATCAGGCACCAATGTATGCTGGAATTAATAATTATACTAAATTGGCTGTAATGAATAATTTATGGTGTAAATTCTTATGCAATTTGCTATGGTAACCCACAAGAAGAGGTCTGCTGTATTTTAACAAAGCACAAGTTACCGAAGTAAAATAATGAATAAAATAATGGAAAACCCACTTCAGGAGGAAAAGGCTTAGAGATAGGTAAAGTGCAATGTGGTAAAAACATGAAATGCTATTGTCATTGTCATCATTAATTAACATTTATTATTCATCCAGAGGTGCAAAGGCCTCAAACAGACTTTTCAGGTTGAAGAAAATTAACTCCTTGCCCTTCCAATGTTAACAAAGACAAAATATATAACACAAGCAAAGACTGTTCCTTACTGCATAGGGCACTTCAGAGTGTGTTGCTTGCTTTGGTTTGTTGTTTTCTGAATAAGTGAAAACATATTCAAACTTTTACTTACTCTATTCCCTCTTAATAGAAAAGATTAACTTTAAAAGGTAATTTAAAGGAGGAAAATGTTGCTAAGCAAATCGTTGCCAAGCATGGACACTTTGAAGAAACTACACTTTGCACGTATTAAGTACCCAGTTATAACATGACACTCACCAAGTATTGGGTATGCCCCTGTATCTAGTACCTTATGCATGCTTTCCTTTTATCCTAAGGTCAATCTTACGATTGACGAGGAAACTTAGGCTCTTACGCAGGCAGGCATGTTCACTCAACTAGAAAATTACTAAAACCATGATTCCAGAGGACTCTACATCTTGTAGAATGTTCCATCATCTCAGTATTTTGAAAAAAAATGCATTGAGTTTAATCAAAACTACTATTCCTCATATGTGATTCTATGGTATGTAGTCTTGGATTTTAAAGATCAGATTATTAAAATCCAACAATTTAGGGTTTTTTTTTAATTTCTTGAATTTTGACCTGGCAAGGTTTGATGTGATATGTTACTTAAAGAGCCTTATCTTTGCTAACTCTTTTCACTTAAACCAAACCTTTTCCCATTGGGTAACTAATGTCCCCAATTTAGAACAATATTTATTTGACAGACAATTTATCTCTAATAAAAAGCAATCACCTCTGGAAATTGTTATCACTCACTTTTACCTTAGTGTGAATGCAGAGGTGAAGGTGTCATTTGATAGAGTGGATGAATTAAGCATAAAGAAAAATATAAATAACATGGGTTTTTGGTGGCCTGAAACTAAAGTAAAGTTTCCTATCTACCTTTTTTCATGTCCCAGTCTTCACCTTGGAGTCAATCTGGGTGACAGTTTAGTGTGCAAACCCTAAGCACCCTTAACTCAGCAACTGTCTGGGATACCCTAACCTTCCTCCCAACAGGCCACTGTAATTTCTGAATTTCAATGCAATGGCCCAGCCCACTGGTTATTGTGGCTCAACCAATGTCAAGCTTTCCTGGTTTTACTAATCTGGGGGGCGGACCGAAAAAGATGGTGGAAGGAGCATAGAAACTCTCTGCCAAGTACTTCTCTCTTTGAAGGAGTTAGGTTTTGTGTGTACTCAGGGTCTCTGCTTTCTAAATTTCCTTCTTTTCTCTTAAACGCTCTGCACATAGTGACTGTTCAGTAAGACTTGATGGTGATGATGATGCAGCCCCCTAGAGTACTACTGTCCTAAGAATATGAAAGTAGAGAAGCAAATCTCGGATTAAGAAAAACTAGAATCCTAAATTAAATGTTGTTCCTTTTCTTAACTACAGGAGTATATCCTCTTTCAAAACAACATGTTTTCTCAAGGAGTCATAGAAAATTCCATGGAAACAAACAACAGAAAATGATACCGTTTTTTCCCCTCTTCAAACATGTTTGACTTAGCAGCACTATGACTTTCAAAAATTAGTATTACCAATAAGTCACCGTACTCACAGATATAAAGCAAGAGAGAACATGGGGCTGCCCAGGAATATATTAAGACAATAGATGCCTTAGCAACAGTTTTCACTGTTCTGCAACAGATTGTGCCCTAAAGCAGTAAATACCCTGTGCACAGGAGGTTAGTTAGCTTTTGTTTGTTCTAAGTAAGTGAGTAGGTAGACAGACACACAGACGCACAGAACTTTGTCATCATCATTCTAATATATTGTTCTTAGGTTTGTGAAAAACAGAGTTTGTTATAAAGTTAGGTAACGTGAAGCTGTCATGTTTTCCTTATCATTTATAAAGAGTATACCAAGCAAAAGGCATCCTTACCAAAGCACAAAGCGGAGCTGGGAGCACAAGAATCGGCACTCTCTCACTCTGCAGAGATCTGAGTACCAGTGTGTGTGTGTGTATCAAATCTCATATTGTCATGTTCTGTCTCATTTTCTGACATTAGATGAATTCCATCCACCAGACACAATTCTAGCATGTAGCACTTCTACCCAGAAACTAACAGAAATATACGTGAATTGAAACACAACACAGCCCCGGGTAGAGTCATTTCAAACTGAAATAAAAAGCCCAAGAAGCCATCAAGTCATATTAGGGGATGGGGAGATAAATCAATTTTAACATCCTAAAAATGTGTTCTTGCTGCATGGTTTTTGCTACATTCCTGAATGCAGAGGGACAGAAGCCTGCTCCATTTTAGCTTCTCCAGTCCTCTAGGAGTAACCTGCCTGAGCTAGGGCGATTCCTTCAAAAGCTTTCTCACTGATTATCCAAAGACTGCATGGATATTATACATCCGCCAAGCTAGCCTGAGACAAGCTCGGGAGCTTAGGGAGTTTGGTGGTGCTTTTGTCTCCTTAACTATCACCTCTGTGCCCAAATGTAAGAAGAATTACATTCATTCTTTCTCTCTTTCTCTCACTCTTGCTCTCACTCACTCTCAATACAGGGCAAGTTAAAATCTATGGGTATCAGCTTTTCAATGGGAATGATAACGGTAGCTACACTATAGGTTTCTTATGAGAATTAAATGATATATATCTTGAAAATTGCATCAGAAGTTCAAGAAAGAAAGAGAGAGGGTTATCCTCTATCTTCTCTCTCAGGATACAGCTGGTGCACTGTTCCTTCTGAGAAACTAAGAAATCCCATTACTAAGGTAATTTCTGAAATTTGAACATGAGTTTAAGCAAAAATAAGAAAATCCCGCCCTTCTCAGCTGTGTTGCAGATCTTAGGCTTGTTTCTCATCAAGGTACAGGCTGGTTCACCAGAGGACTGCTTTGGGATCCCAGCTTAAGTGTTATGTTTCCTAGGCTTTTCTTCTCTGTGTATTTCCCCCAAGAACCTCAACAAGTGACACATGATTGGCCTAGGGAAAAATCCCATGTTCAGGAGACCCTGCATCCTAGCCATATATCTACATATCAATCTTTTTCATCCTCAATATCTGCCATTATTTTGGCAGTCTAAAGATATATGTAAGGGGAGTGGGCTGTGAAGGGACAAATTCCACATGAAGAAATAAATACTCCAAGGTTCAAAGACTTTGTGAAAGGGAATAGGATTCACTGAGAAGGGCAGAACATGCTTGTGTGGGATAATGGACTTTTCAGGACAATATTAACCTGTCTTTGCCTTCAGGAAAGAAGACATTTCTGTCTCAAATAAATCTGATGATAACAGAGAGCCTGTGGGAGTTATTAGAAAGAAGAAAGAACAAATACATGAAAATAAAAAAGGGAATATGGTTGGGGGTAGGTAAAAAGGAGGTAGAGTATCATATATTAGAGGATTCTAGCAGCTTTCAGAAAAAGTATCATCTACTCCAGGGTACTCATGGGATGTTGCAGTATTTGGGACACCCTAAAAACAGGCATAATTTCAATTCAGTGTAGAATAGACTCAAGTGGACTTGAGGGTCCTTGGTCTTCCCTTAGAGGGTCAAAGACCTTGACCTCACGCATGAATCTCAGGACTTATTGCCCCTAATACATATTATAACATACAAATGAACATATATTAACCTAGAGATTATTTGCTATTAACATAGGAGATTAGAGATCTCTTAAGGGAAACAGAAGCTAAAAACCTAACTCTATCCTAATGCTGAGTACAATTCTAAATTTAGTTTATTAAAACTGGAAAACAAGCAAGTTTGAGGAAGAACTTGGAAAGTATTCACAGTAAGATTTATTGCCTTCAGTTGCAGTGAATTTTAATAATTGAGGCTGTCATTATGTTTGACCCATAAAAACTAACCTTGATGATTATTTGTTATGTATTCAGTTTTGTCTGCCTTAGCATGAGCTTAAATATTAATGGAAAAAAGAAAACCTACAAAATACCTCAAGCAGCACTCTAAGAGTCCAATGCTTTTTAGCTGGTGGTGATGAATATAATCATCATTTCTGTGCTAATTTTTAAAGACAGTGACAAACATTGAAGCAAATAATTTAAAGAATGCTGGATAGAATATTTGACAATTTGCATATGTAAAACATTCAGCTTAGATTCTGGGAGTCTCCTTCCCAGGATAAACACATTTAAGAATGTGGGAGATGATAACCAATAAAAGATGGGGAAAGATTTCTTGGTTTTGTTGAGGCAGTAAAAGTGTGACATTAATGGTGACTGGCTACTAACCCATTGAGAGCTCTCCTTATTCAGGCTACTATAGGTTGGTTCACCTCAGTGACAGTGTATCATAGTGGTTAAGAGTATGATCTTCATCCACAGACTTTCTAAATTTAGACCTTAGCATCACAAATTACTGTATGACTTCAAGCAAGTTAAGGTCTATGTGCTGCAACTATTCAATGGGAGTGAAAATGGGAGCTACATTGCAGGTTTGTTGTGAGAATTAATTCATACAGACCTTAAAAAGTGCTTGGAAATCCCACAGCTAAGAGAACAACCAATAGAGTGAATAGACAACCTACACAGAATGACACAAAATATTTGCATGCTATATATCCAATAAAGGGCTAATAACCAGAATCTACAAAGAACTCAAGCAAATCAGCAAGAAAACATCAAACAACCCCATTGAAAAATGGACAAAAGACATGAACAGAAGCTTTTCAAAAGAAGATAGACTAATGGCCAATAAACATATGAAAAAAATGATCAACGTCTCTAATCATCAGGGAAATGCAAATCAAAACCGCTGTGAGATATCACCTAACTCCAGTGAGAATGGCTTTTATCAAAAACCCCAAAACAACAGATGCTGGCATGGATGCAGGGAGAAAGGAACACCTATACACTGTTGGTGGGACTGCAAACTAGTACAACCTCTACGCCAAGTAGTATGGAGATCCCTTAAAGAACTAAAAGTAGACCTACCACTTGATCCAGCAATTCTACTAAGACACTTGCACTTAAATGTTCATAGCCCCAAATTCACAACTGCAAAGATGTGGAAACAACCCAAGCGCCCATCAATTCATGAGTGGATTAATAAAATGTGATATATGTATATCATGGAGTACTACTCAGCCATAAAAAAATGGTGAACTGATACCTTTTGTAACAACCTGGATAGAACTGGAGACCATTCTTCTAAGTGAAGTATAGCATGAATGGAAAAACAAACACTACATGTACTCACTACTAATTTGGAACTAATGTATCAACACTTACATGCACCTATGGAAGTAAAACTTAATGGAAATCAAGCATGCAGGATGGGGGAGGAAGGGATGGGTAAATTCATACCTAACAGGTACAATGCACACTATCTGGGTGATGGACACACTCATAACTTCAACTCAAAAGCAAATTATGTAACCAAAATGTTTGTACCCCTCTAATATTCTGAAATTTTAAAGAAGTGCTTGGAATATGATAAATGCTTACTCTATGTTAGCTATTATTATTCGGTCATAACAGGTATGGCTGAAGGGAATCCCATTAGATACTCATGCCTCCATAGATAAAGGTCTATACTTTTGGAAAAATGTAGTTTAAAATAGAAAATTCTTTTAAAAAACTTAAAAATTACCACAGACTTATAAGTGGTTATTAAACCACAAATCTGAGATTATGATAAAAAATTTGTGACATGGGGATATCAAGGAGCATTAAAAGCATTTGAGGATATATATTTAATTCATCAAACATTTATTGAGTACCAGTTAATGACAAGTAGCTGTCAATTGATTTGTGGGCATTTTTTATTAACATTCCTCTCTTCTTGACCCTGTATCTAAGATTCTTCAAGAAGATTATAACTTAGTAAACGAGTAAGCTAATATATAATTATAATATGGTATGATTAATGTAATAATAAGCTCTGTAAAAGATGTAGTGGTGACATGAAATGATAAGCAACAATTTTGTTTTATTGGATTAGACAAGGCTACAGAAAAGTAGAATCCTCGAAAGACCCAAGAAATTATCAGATTGATCAAGAAGCAACATATGCAAAGATTTTAGGTATAAAACAAGTGTAGTGGTATGTTTGTACTGTAGAATGTGTGAGTACAGTGAGGGCAGAGGAGATCACAAAAGGGAGTCTGCAAGATCTTTTAAACTCAATGTAGACCACAGAGAATCTGCTCAGGTCATTGAGTAGCTGATAATCTCAGAAATGAATTTTAGAAAGATTGTAAAGAAAGCAATATATACAAATTAGAATTCTAAAGGGGGAAATGACATTGGATTAATTTGCATAATTTCAAAAATAAGAAATCTGCCTAAAGTGGCTTGTGAAAGGACACAGGCCAAACAGAGGCAGTCTAGGTATTGATAGAACAGGGGCCTGATCGGGAAAGGGGAAAAGAGTGATGGAACCAAGGAGTAACTTCATGCAGGAACTCTGACTTGCTAGAATCATGGTTTTTCTCATCCTTTACTGTTCTTCTTTTTACTTGTCTTTGTCTGCATCAATTTTCCAATCTGCCTTTATATTTTGCTTACAGAAGTGGAAGTTAGTTATAACAATGATAATATACTATTTATTGGGTACTTATAATGTGCAACCACAGAACTAAGTAGTTTTTGGTCTATCTTATTTAACAGCCATAACAAGCCTTATGGGACCTTTGTTATCTTGATTTTATATATGAGGAAACTAAAGTTTATAAAGAGTTGAGTGATTTGTCTAAGTCACATTGGAAGTGACAAAATTTGGATGAGAACTCAAGTCTTTCTGTTTCCATGGTACAACTCATGAACTCCATGCTATACACGCTCATTTAAATACGTTCTTGGGTTAAGACTTTTCTTCTTGGAAAACCCAAGGAGCCCTGTGGGTAGGTTGATACTTCTCTAATCAAATTGGACAAATAAAAAATCTGAATGCACAAAAGACAGACAAAATGTATGGGCAACATTTCACTAGAAATCCTTCTTGTCTCTCATAACAGGATATCTATGACAGGAAATTAGTAACAGCCAGTGGAAGAAAATGCTGAAATTAGGGTGGAACCATGCTTTAAATGTTTTTCAGGGTTCTTTGGTTTGGTTTGGTTTTTCTTATGTTAACTACCTCATTTACCAAGCCAAATAACAAAAACCTATTATCCTTTTTCCCAACTTCAGAATGACTGCAAAATAAATATAACTTCAGATAAAGCAGAGATTTCTCTAATTTTTCTCATATTCCCCCTCTTTAACCTGTCATGGAGGAATAATACTTCAGATCTGAGAAAAGAGTGGGGTGAAAACTAATCAACTGCATTACAGAGAAACTTTTCATTTTTCTCTAGAAGGGATACCTATTTCTTTCTTCCTCCAGGTATGTTGAACACTTTGACTTTTATTTTTATCTACTATAGTCATTTGAACAGACAAAGCGAAATTGGTAAATATTGAATTAAGCTAACATATTTTGGTAGATTATGACTGAATTTGGGTATACAAGCCTGATTTTTCCTTCAAATTCTGATCCTGTACTGGGCACTGATTGGTAACCCCATCTGAGGGTTCTATAATGGTCTCATATTCAAAACTGAGCTCATTAAGTGCCCCTTCACAAGTTATTTATTCTCCTGACTTTGTTATTTCTGTTAATGGTACCACCGTTCTCCCAGTCACCCAAGCTCATAAACCAAAGAACCTCTTGGGACAAGTTTGTTTCTTTTTTTTTTTTTCAACTATGAATATCTCATTTCCTTTATCGACCTTGTTTATTGTCCATGTGTATTGGAGCATCCGTAAATCTATTTTTCAGGAAGGAGGTTATCAAGAGTAAGAAAAAAATAACATAATACCTACTTAACTGCCTGATCCACTATAAGCACTCTAAAATATTTTTGGAAAAATTAATAGATTAATCAAAATTTTATTTACATTTACTTTCTTAAGGAAATATATTTTGTAAAGTAATATTTACATGAAAATAATTTCCTTGCCTTTGTTATCCTACACAAGAGTTTCAAGTGCCTAATGGATAGTTCTGTACGAGCAGGTATATTTGCTGGCAATATTCTGGAACTATCTGGAATATCTCAATAATAGAGACAAAGGTATTTTTATCTTTAAGTTGTACAAATTGCCTCTCTTATACTTCTTCAACTACATAGTATAAATTTGAACCTTAGGCTCTTCCTTTTATATCTGGTATAGGATCAAATTTTGCATTCAGTCCATGCTCTCGATCCCCAATTTTCTCTCATTAATGCCGGTTGGTCATAGGGCCGGCTCTGTCTTTGTCCTTGTACTCATTTCCAAAAAAGACTGGATCTGAAAACAGATTATTTAATTGATTTTTTTACATATAATCTCCTATCACAGAAAGAATTTAGGTTGATTAAAGAATTTATTTCAACTTTCAAATAATTTCAATGACCATATCATGTATTTGCATAATTTAATATGGGTGCCTTTTCACACATTGGCCAGGAAAAAGGAAAAACAAGAATCTCTAACAAAAAAGGGAAACTAGTGGCTTCTTGTAACTATAGTGGAGTTTTATAACGATGGGGAAATAATCTTATCCCACAGTTAGACAAAGTTGACATTTCACTCAAGGAAAAATGGAATTAGAAGCTCAAAAACCTTCTTCAAAATTGACCTTAAAAAGCTTCAATAACCCTCACAAATAGCCTTTTATTTCTGTGAAGAGCTCTTATTTCAGGAGAATTCTACCCAGTATTTTACCATCTCTCCACTGACTGGGGGGGAGGAGTCCTGCTTAAGTCACACATTTCTCCATGTGTTAATTTTGTTTTCCAAAGAGAATCACTGATAATAACTCTGCCTTAGTCACCTCAGAGGACTCATTAGAGTACAAATTAAATGGTTTCTTTAAGTAGTTTCTTGCTTCTAGAGAAAATCCCCCACAAAGAAGAGAATTTGAAATGTTGAGTAAAAATACCATATAATACATCTGCTGCAGCATTTGAAACCACCCTATCAATAATAAAAAAGCAATGCCATCTACATAATGGGTCAATAGTTTTTGAAAGGGGACAAAAACGGGGGAGAACACTTTTTAATTTGATTATATTGAAAAATTGACTATCATTTCTTCCTGTCTGTCACAGGACGAAAATGTGAAAGGCTGAGAGTTACATGCAAAACTGAGAAGAATTGAATCTGAGGTGTCTGATTTTGATTTGGCTAGCCCATGCTGCTGTACAAAAATAGCCCTGGGCATTAATCTGTCAGGTCCATTATTATGCCTATTTCTGAGATTTATACATTGGTTTATGGTAGCAATAGACATTTATTGAGTGCTGATCACCTGCCAAGCTCAGTGCTGCACACCTTAGCAGTGATGGTCCCAACCCAGTGGGTTTTCAATCTAATAAGACAGGCAAGGCAATTAAGACACACACTCAGAGGAAGAAAATGACTAATGCATGCAGAGGAGAAGGAACAGCTTTCCTTTCCTTTTCTGTACCTTGTGTAGCCCACCGTGGTGTCTTTGTTCAAGGAAGCTAAAGAAGTATTTTAGAGACCAAGAGGGTATTAAGATGGATGTCAGCAGCATGCTCAGATCACCTGTTCACTTCGAATTTTTTGACATTGATGCAAGTAGTAGATTTTCAGATGTTTTACTGGTCCAAGTCAATTCCTTGTGTGAGTTATTTTTTTATCCTCTCTGTTTCCTCATATCTCATTTTATTCTCCTGCATGTATAGCATCCTTGCTATCTTTCTCCAACATTATTACTTAATATCTCCTACTGAAATGCCTTAATTGTGCCCTTCCCTCATTCTGGGTGATAGCAGCATCCTGTTCTTTATTAAAAAGCATTTATCAAGACTCTTCATGTACTTGATAATGAATTTTGTGAATTAAATAGGTGTGGTCCCTGGCCTGAAGTCATGTAAAATTTAACACAGAAAATACTGAACCATTTGTAGATTTGTATAATCTTAACAACTATAGTTGAACAAATGCATTCATTAAATATGACATGCTAGTAAAGGTTTAAGCAAATTCAAAATGAAAACAGAGATATGGAAATTACATATTTTATAGGGTGGAAATGATTGTAATTAGGTCCTATTTCTCCTTAATTATTAGAACTCATCATATCATTCTGCTTCATCTGTGCATGAGCACATAAATTCAGGTTGCTCTGCATGAAAGTATAAACTTCACTCTATAAAAACTATCCTCACTAGCTGAAGGTTGTTACTAATATCTTCAAGATAGGCAGACATCTCTTTTAATTCAAAAACAAAGGTAACCTTTTATAAATGCATTTTAGTATTTATATTTGACCATTGACCTATATAAAGAAGGCAATGATACCAGACTAATGAATGAGTCTGCAGGGATGATAGGATGTTCGCATTCTCTGCAATATCCCAAATATAAGGTACTGCACTGTGTGCTACTATAGAACCATAAAGAAAAATCCCTGCCCTTAAGGGACTTACAGTAAAATTGGGAAAACATTTTACACATGAAAAATAACCTGAAATTTAAATAAATGATAAATCAATGAGACCAACATGCAAGTATAATAAATGTGTTGGGGAGGTTTGGTTTTGGTGGTCACTAAAGAAATCCACACTTTGGTCTTTTCTGTTTTGAGTTAAATTAAATTTAATTTTTGACCTTAGATGCATAGACTAGGATTGGTGTTGACATACACTCATCCTTGGTCCATGCGTAGTCTGCTTCTACTTAATGAATTGAGAAATATTTGATAGAAAAAAATCAAGGTTCTTTTGCAGGCCAGTAAAAGAGGGATTTAGGGGCAAGAGTGATTCAGGGCCTATTAAAACACACTTTATTGAATCTCTGCTTATCTGTGTTCTTGCTAGATCCTATTAGATCATATTATAGCTAAACACCCATGGCAGCTTTCTACAGAAAGGCAAGATGAAGAAAGATATTTGGGAGAAAGAGAGAGAGAGAGAATAAATTTTGGATTATCGAATATAGCTAATTAGAGCCCTACATTTATATGTGAGGCCAAATCTCTCAAGACACCTTTTCCTTAACTGTGTAACCTAGGGCTCTAATTTTATTTTTCTTCAGCTAGAAGTTGTCTTTCTTCAACTTACTACCCACACAGAAAGTGGTGTGGCTTTTAACTTGTAAACATTCACTCAAGGAGAAAGTATTCTATTGTGAGAGGTGAGCAATTCAGGGGCTAATATGAGATGCACATTTTGCTGATACTGGTTCAATGCTGTCATGGCCTCCTGAGGCCTGTCCCATGTGGTGGTAATTAACTTTTAATGTAAGCCTGGAGGGCAAAACACTTAAGAGTTATCCAGTTTTCTCCAACAGAATGAATAGGTAAATGTTAACATATGTTTATCAATAGCTGATGTACTTAGAATAGCTCAACTATTATTATAAGAAGAAAAGCCTCGATTTTCCCTTATGTCTATTCTATTTCTCTCACTCCAGTATTATGGAGAATTGGGTGGCTACTCTTTAGAAATGTGTAGTGAGGTTATAGAATCTTAGAGATTAGATGGATAACAGCAAGTATGAGTTATGCCTGCTGCCACTCCCATTTCTGTGCTCATCTTTGGCTGGCATTGCTAATTCATTAAACAATTTTTTTTTCTGGACTCTAGATTCTGCTTTAGAAGCCTTCTTAATATAGCACTTGGAGTAGAAAGTCACATTTAATGCAATGAATTTGTTATGCTAATACTAGACCATAAATTTCCTGATTATAGGGAGCATGGCTTTCTTGCTTCATTTATTGGTTTATCCCCAAACCATGTTCTCAGGTTCATCTCATTTAAGGTGCTTAGTAATACTTTTTGAACAAATAAGCTAGGAGAGATCTAAAGAAGCATTTTGTCATATATATATATATAAACAATTCAGGAAACTGGCCTTCATATATTAGTGTTCTCAAAAGTTGGAGGTAATTCAGGAACTTAGTCCCCTACTCAATTAAGTGAATTAGGTGTTCTTCTTTCTAGGACACTCTTTGTTTCATAGTAAATGTAAATGTAAATTTGGTAAAATTAAATGAGGAAAGCACGACTACTTCATTATCTGGTGAATTTTGAAAATTTAATATTTTATGTGTTTTTATTTCCTACATCATACATCATTAATATGATTTAATATTGTATACATGTATGGTGATAAATACATATTACATATTGACTAACATTCCTAAACTTTCCAATATTCATGATCAAACAACATATTAGTAAATTCTAAACATCTAATATGTGGCCTACCTGAGAGTATTTAGCCAAATATTATTTCATAGAAATTGCTAGCATGCATAAAACAATCAATAATTAAAATTGAATTCACTTTTAAGCAAGTTCTACAGGATAGTGCCTAGAGACCACCGGGGAAAAAATGAGTGGCTGACTCCATGTCCAATTCGGCCCCCAAAATGTACAAAGCCAGTGCGTGCTACATGAATCAAAAGTCTAGATATACAAATGACTATGCAAAGATGCCCCAGTGTCTGCTAGGGCATTCCAGAGTGGCCAGCTGCTGTAGCATTTGTCACACTCAACAACACTTCTCACAAGTTCTTGAAGGGTCTATTTTTACTCCACAGGGGATCTAAATCTCTCTGCCAGAAGCCAACTTCCTTAGCTATTTAGCAAGAACTATGAGGTGTGATTTCCTTTGTTAAAAAGGCACAAACATGACTTTATTCCTCTCAGCTTAGAGGAAAGAAGAAACCCTACAGAATAATAGAATAACCAAGTCTAAAGCTGAAATGCTAAAGTCTGTATATGGAAAACTATTATATTAATACATAAGATCTTACATAGAAATATGATAGATGGTTTCCAAGAAATAATGGTTTTTTTTCTTTCAATATGATTAGATCAGGGGACTCCAGCCAAGAAGTAATAAATACATAATTTACACTCCTAGATCTCAACCCTTAATCTTGATCCTTCCATTGAGAGACTTGAAGTCCAGTAAATAAGTAGGGGAGAAAAATAATTGGTCAGAAATAAAACTAACAACAAAATATAATTCTGTTAAATATGTTCCAAATTATATTATGGAAATAAGCAGACTTAAAATCATAGAAAAAATAAGTTTACACCAAGAACAAACAATAAAAAGATAGTGGGGAAAAAAAAGACCAGTTGAAATCTCACTGGTGTGAGATTTCACAAAGCCTCCTGCTTCGGTCACAAAGCCTCCCTTGTATTATTTCTCAAGTTAACATTGTCGCTTGAGAAAATTGTGGACAAGGGAGGCAGAGTCTCACTCTCCCAGCTTTATATTGCAATTAGCTTTGAATTGGTGTAACCTGGAAACATTTTTTCTTAGATTATTTTCTTAATCCTTAAGAATACCCCGGAGACTAAAATCCATGCAAAAAAGAGTAAAACAGAGAGTTTTGAATGTAACATTTATGAGTTCCCTTACCTTAAATCTTCATATTCTAAATCAAAATTCCTCTTAAAATATCAAGTGGTGATGTCAGCAAGATGGTGGAATAGGAGGCTCTTGACTTTCCCTCTTCCCTCAAAGGTACTGAATAAACATCTACACATGAATAAATTTCTTCTGAGAAAAAAACAGAAAACAGCTGAGAGACTCCTACACACTGAGCAACTGACAAAGTATCCACATCAAAACAGAAAGGAAAACCTGAGACACAATCATGCACAAGCTCAACCCCAGGAAGCAATCTTTAACTCCCAGCTTCTCACCAAGGAATGGAGAATTTGGACCACACATATACCACCCTGACTTTTACAGTTCCTCCTGACGGTTTTAGCTTCTAAATAACCTATGTCTAATACAGAAGGAACTAGGCATTTGTGAGTCTCCCCAGACTGCAAAGAACAAAGAGGTGGTGGGAGGTGAGAGATTAAAAATTATCTAACAGGTACAATGTACACTATTCAGGTAAAGGGTACACTAAAAGCCTGGACTTCACCACTGTACAATTCATCCATGTAACAAAAAACCCCACTTGTACCCCCTAAATCTATGTAAATAAATAAATAGGCACATGAGCATTTCCAGCAGCTATATCCCTCCAAGATCAGTGCAGAACAAATAGGCTAAAACACTAAGTTCTAAGTTTCTCCCCAAAAGGGTTTGTCAGCACATTTTTCCACCTGCTGCCTGAAGGTCAGGCTTCTAAGTAGATTGCATACGGGAACCAATGGGGTAGATAAACAATGCACTTCCTGGATCCTGAGTGGGAGTGTGGGCATTTCCTGTACCTTCTCACCTGGCTTAAGATGGTGATAAAATCAAATCTGCAGACTTTCCCTGAAAGAAGTTTGAAAATTATCCCATATTCATGGATCAGAAGAATTAATATTGTTAAAATGTACATGCTACCCAAAGTAACATAGATTCAATACAATCCCTGTTAAAATTCCAATGGCATTTTTCACAGTAATAGGAAAAAAAAATTTGATTCATATGAGACCACAATGATCCTGAATATAATCTTGAGGAAAAAAAATAGGAGGCGTAACATTTCCTGATTTCAAATAGTGTTACATAACTATAGTAATCAAAACAGGATGGTACTAGCATAAAAGCCAGACACATCAACCAATGGAACAGAATAGAAAGTCCAGAAAAAAACCCAAGCATATACAGTCAACTAATTTTTGACAAGGCTGCCAAGAAGACACAAGGGGAAAAGGATGATCTCTTGGGAAAACTGGATATGTGCATGTAAAAGAACGAAATTTGACCCTTATATAACACCACACACAAAAATCAACTCAAAATGCATTAAAGACCTAATGTAAGATCTGAAATTATAAAACTTCTAGAGGGAAACCAATGGAGGCAAGCTCCTTGATACTGGCCTCGGCAATGATTTTTTGGATATTACACCAAAAGTTTAGACAACAAAAGCAAAAATTGGTAAGTGCGGCTGGGAGTGGCAGCTCACACCTATATACCTATAATCTCAGCACTTTGGGAGGTCAAGGCTGGGGGATTGCTTGAGGCCAGGAGTTCAAGACTAGCCTGGGCAATATAGTGAGACCCCTCCCTCTATAAAAAATTTTTAAAAATTAGCTAGGTGTCGCGGCATATGCCTGTAGTCTTAGCCACTCTGGAGGCTGAGTCAGGAGGATCCTTTGAGCCCCAGAGTTCAAGGCTGCAGTGAGCTGTGATCAGGCATTGCATTCCAGCCTGGGCAACAGAGAGAGAGACTCTATCTCAAAAAAATAAAAAATAAATAAAAATAAACAAGTGAGACTACATCAAACTAAAAAGCTTCTGCACAGCAAAGGAAATAATCAACAAAATCAAAAGGCAGCCTATGGATTAGGAAAAAATATTTGCAAACCGTATATCTGATACAGGGTTAATGTCCAAAATATATAAGGAATTCAT
The DNA here is from genome assembly GCA_023783475.1 of Daubentonia madagascariensis. Taxonomy (NCBI): domain Eukaryota; kingdom Metazoa; phylum Chordata; class Mammalia; order Primates; family Daubentoniidae; genus Daubentonia; species Daubentonia madagascariensis. Next base: position 5,198,148 of record JAKFHU010002080.1, read on the forward strand.
ACAACTCGATAGTAAAAGAAACAAATAGCAATTTAAAAAATTGGCAAAGGACCTGAATAGACATTTTTTCACAGAAGACATAAAAGTGACTGGCAGGTATATGAAAAGGTGCTCAACATCAGTAATCATCAAGGAAATGCAAATCAAAACCACAATGACATATCATCTCATACCTGTTTGAATGGCTATTATCAAAAAGACAAGAGATAACAAATGTTGGTGAGAGTGTGGTGAAAAAGGAACTCTTATAGACTGTTGGCGGGGAAGTAAATTGGTACAGCCATTATGGGAAACATTAGGAAGTTCCTCAAAAAATTAAAAATAGAACTACTAAATGAAATCAGTATGTTAGAAAGATATTTGTGTTTCCGTGTTCATTGCAGCATTATTCACAATAGCCAAAATATGTAAACAACCTAAGGATATTATGCTAAATGAAACAATATACACACAGAAAAAAAATATGCATAACCTCTCTTAATCTGTAAAAAAGGTCAAATACATAGAAACAGAGGATAGAACGGTGGTTACCACAGATAGGGAGGGGGAAAAATGGAGAGAAGTAGGTCAAAAGGTGGAAACTTGCAGTTATGCGGAATGAATAAACCTAGAGATATGATGTACAGCATGAGGACTATCATTAATGATATTGTATTGTATACTGAGAATTCTCTAAGAGAGTAGATTTTTGTGCTCTTAGCACACACAAAAAAATGGTAACTATGGGAGATGATGTTAACTAGTTTGACTGTAGTAATCATTTCACGATGTATGTGTATATCAAAACAGCATGTTGTATACCTTAAATATATATGATGAAAAACAAAAGTGAGGAAAAAAGAAACCAAAATATTAAGTTACGTAAACCAATATCTTCCTGATAATATCTCCATTTATTTAATTATTCATTCTCAAATTTATTCTTGCAACATGAATGTTTTCAGGATCTACTATAAAGTAGACACTTAATTAGATGGGAACAAGGGATGAGTTTGTTCATAATCATTGTTTTGATGTAGAAAAATAATAATCATAGCTATGACATATTAAGTACTCACTATATGAAGGTGCTATACTAAATGTTTTGTATTATGTAGGCAATATGATTTACAGTAACACCTTAGAGGAAGGCATTACCATCCCAATTTTACAGATGAGGAAACCGAGACTTGGAGAGGTAAATTAATTTTCCTAGTGTTATATAATCACTAAATGACTAACCAAAAATTTAATCACAGGTTGTTCTTATGTCCACACATGAAACTGCTACATTTTGCTGCTTTGCCTATAACATGGGAGCTATAAAGTAATTATCACAAAAGTTTCCTCTAAATTATAATGATCATCATCATTATTCAAGAGGCCTGATATTCAGCAGGAGATGTAATTAACAAGTCATAGTAACATACCACTATATAATAAGAATTACAAGTACCACAAAATGAATGAGAAGTGAGAGGATGGACTCTAATAATAAATGTATTGAGTGTCTGCTGGGTCTACTGTGTGGCAGATACATGTGCATAAACATTTTCTGCAATTTGGAATTTCAAAAAGCTCTGAGAATCAGACACTTTAAATAATTAAATGGTGTAAGGCAATTTATAGTCTTTATTTACCTCTACTATTATAATATGTCACTGCAGAAATATGACTGTATTTAAATTTGAGGTGTTGCCCTATATCCTACTATAGAGCTGTTAAATATTACATGGTGTGTACACCATACTGTCTTTCTAAAAGGCAAAATAATCTGAATTCCAAAGCATATCTAGTTCCAGGTTTTTCAGATGATGGACTTTGGACCTGTAGCACTTCTGACTGAGAAAATCACATGTAATAGTCAAGTTTCAATCAAAGAAACAGTCATTATCAGTGCAAATGAATAATGGAATTATTAAAACAATTTGATCTCACACAATTGTGGGTTTTGTTTGGAAAACAAAGGTCTGGAAGGTGCATTTAGAGTTTCAGAAAAAGAGGCACTTACCATCTTTCCTAAAGCACTGTGCCCATTCTGAGAAGGGGGAACTCACAGCGAGGTCTATGGGAAATGATCACCTCTGGGTGGCTGTGCCTCTGTGCACCTGCAGAAAAGCATCCAGTGTTGAGATGGGGGCTGCAGATGGAAAGAAGAGCTGTTCACAGTCAAATTGCAAATCACCAGGTACCTCTTCATCCATCTGAAACTTTTGGGGAGCAATGACCACTGCATCATTCTGCCTCTCAAACCTTAAGCAAGTTCTTTGCAACTCTAACCTGAAACTATTCAGGGAGGGGGATTTAGGCAACAAATTTCCCGGCCTAACCTAGTTGGCAATAGAATAACCCAGCACAACTTGGCTTGAGACAGGATTTGACGGGGTTGGGATTAAGGTGATGCAATGAGGTTAAGTCATGCAAGTGTAGAGTCAGATATTATCTTTAATTAAAACTTTGATTATTTTAATCATGTAATTTTTTTATTATTCATTTTTATTCTTAAAAATAGTGAGTTAAATATGGTTTATCTTGATTCCTGAATTTTGGGGTGATTCTTTAAATTTTATGCTTGAGATAAGTACCTCACTTACCTCACCCTGGTTGTAGTGGTGCCAGCTGGTCATATTTCCTTAACAGGTGAGGTGACCCCAACCTTCATTCTTATGCCATCAGCAATCCAACCTGCATTGTGAATTCATTACCTTTTATCACAGAACATGGACATATTAAAAAGTGCCATAAAGGAACATCTGTACTCTATACATACTCTTACTTGTCCCTATTGTATACTAGAAAACCAATTTCCTTTTGGTAGGTTTACCAGTCACCTCGTTCATCAAAGCAACCTCCTTCTTTGAACACTGGGTCACTACTATGAGGCCATGTAGTAGTCGTAGCTTCCAGATTAACAGAACTGTTGGTGTGTCCTCCCATAGAATTTACAACCACTAAGCAAGAAGAACCCAAGGTTATAGAGACGGGAAGCAAAAGTTGTACTAAGTGGATCATTAGTGGATCATTAGGATCATTAGATAACAATAAGAGGAGTTAGTCTCGTTTCCAACCCTTTATCTTGGAGCCATGAATCCTAGCTATGGGAGAAACAGTGCCACATAATGGTTGCTGATTCAGAGTATATACTACATTTTGGAGAATATTTCCTCAGTCCTACAAGATGTTGTCACCTGCTGATGCCGTAACCAATACTTTAAAAAGTTATTCCACTGTTTTATAAATACATTTGCTTCAAGGTGTTGGGGAACATGTTACCATAGCCAGTGAATTCCATGAACATGATCCCATTGCCACACTTCATTGATTGTAAAATCAGTTCTTAATCAGAAGCAATATTGGGTGGAGTTTCATGATAATGAATAAGTCATTCTGTCTGTCCATGGATAGTACTTTGGTCAAGGATGGCAAATTCTAATACAGAGTAAGGTCTGTTCCAGTGAGAACAAAGCACTACCCTTTCCTTATGGAAGTAGCCCAAAGTAACCAACCTGCCATCAGATGTCTGACTATCCTCCTCCCCACAGGAAATTCTGCATCTGTCTCTTATTTTTTCTGACTGCAAAGACCTGCAAAGGGTAATGGCTAATATTTCACTTCCACCTTCCAATATTCACTAATTCCTTTAACCAACTCTAACTTGGAACTCTACAGGGAAGGAAATTCTGGAAAACATAGTCTCAGTTTGACTATCACAACAATAGAACAATCTAGCACATCTGGAAATGTTCTTTGAACAATCTTAATTTAGAAGGACACTCAGGATTTAGAAAGTGAGGTTGAAAAGAGGTCATTCTAGGAAAGGATCTTCATATTACAAAGATACAGAATACAAAGATACAAAGATACACAAGTGTTTTGGGAAATGGCAAGTGTTCAAGTTTAGTTAAAACTTAAGATATTTGGACATGGTAGGACCAATAGCTAAAACAGCAATTGTTTGGTCACAATCATAGAGAATCTTAAATTCCAGGCTAAGGTGATTGGATTTTAAAAGGGTAGTTAAAAAGGTGTCAGAAGAATAATAGTTAAACGATGAAAAGAGTGTATTAAGAATCTTATTGTGCCATCTTTGGATGTATAGCATGAATTGAAGAAAGTCATTTCTGCAGAGGGAAATATACTTGGAAAATTACTGCAATTGTTTAGGCTTAAAGTGTTGATTATTGAAATAGTGGGTGGCATTCTATTTTCCTCTCTGTTCATGTGCAAAATTGTGAAACTGAGGCTTTAATCTTTTTCATCCTTAACACATTTTTTCATGTCATTTTCTTCATGAAATACAGTTCTAATACTCTCTTTTCATCAAAAATTATTGGCATGAAATCATCATAAATTATTTCCTACTAATGTATAAATGAATAGCATTTTAACATCCTAAGTATAAGCAGTTCTTCTGTTTCTTAAAAGTTTTTTGAACCAGGGGCACATTTGAGAGTTTAATGAAAGCTAAGAATTTTCTCCTTAGAGAAAAAATAATGTTTACACTGGGACATAAAATATTGCAAACAATTTTAGTAGATTCACACATATACTAAATTCTACATGAATCCCTATAAGTACTGTGATTTTGAGGTCAAGTATCCTTAGCTAAAAGAAGAAAACCATTATTTTGGCATTTAAGCATCTCTGTGCAAATAAAGACATATTTTGAGAGAAGAACTTTCAAGTGCCCCTAAGATCATACTGCTTAATTAGACACCAATATCCATTTTGCCTATGAGAAATCCCACAGAACATACAAGTAGCTGGGCTTGAAGGAAATAAAAGCTTTCTGTTTTCTTGCTCTTATTGTGCAGATTGAAAACACACTAACAATTTCCAAAGAGTTGTGCTGCAGTTACAGTTAAAAAATGTACCCATAGGAATAAAAATGAAGATAAATTTACTTTCTCCTTCCATTCAAGACTCAATCCCAGACAAGCCACAGGGAAGGGGTGGGAGCAAGGCATAAGGACAGACAGGGAAACATTTCTTTGTCAGGAGGGGTCCCAATAAGGCCACCTGCTGTGCTTTCTCCCATATGATCATAATTCCAGTGACCAACCACTAGCAAAGAGCACACAGTGAGCTATTCTCAGGGGTGGGAGGGAAGCAGTGACATCTACAGGTCCCTCTTTTGACCTGAAGCACACGTATGAGGTCTGGCTGAGCAAGGTTTGAGTACAAGGGTGCTCAAGTACAGTGGCTTAAACAACACAGGAATTCATGCTTCTCTCACTGAACAGTCCAATGAAGGGAGTAGTCTAGGGTAGGTGAGGAGGTTCTACAACACACAAACTCAGATTCCACCTCTCAGTGTAAAGAATCTGTAGCTGTATTTGTAATCTTCCAGCCAGAGGGAGGAGAAAGTCAGACTCATTCCTTTCCTTCAGTGGTATGACCAGCAGTGGCACAATCTTTGTGCAGAATTCTCTGGCATGATTACACCTGCCACAGGGGAGACCACACACTGAAGTCTTAAGCCAGATGGCCATGTGCCCCTCTAACCTCAGGAGTCCCATTATTAAAAAAAAAAAAAAATCATCAATAGGTAACCAGCAGTGTCTGCCACATCTTTTATATGTCAGGCCTTTTGCTGTCTAAACTTGACCATCCCTTGAAGAAGACAGTATTAGGTATTAACCCCACTTCTCACACATATTTAGTGCTACCAGAACCAAAATACAATTTTTAATAGTTCAGTCCTTCCATGGTCCTAGAGTGATAAGCCTCTTATCTCTGAGTTCTAGGTTGAGAATATCTCCCTCTTAGCTTAAAAGTATACCTTTTGAACATGACATGTAAATGATCAAGGCTGCATCCCCTCAGTTTCATCGTTTCTCATCCAAGCAGCCAACAGCATTGCCAGGAAACCGTATGACTGCCACTGAAAACTTTGTCCTTAATGTTTATTGAGGACTATTTGTTGATGTCTCCTCACAAACCATTGGTTCTCAAAATATTCTGTTCAAATTCATCATTCTAAGGCTCTTGTTTGAATTTTTTGAATTTTTACTGTGTCCAGCAGCAATCAGTTAGTCAGATAAACACCAAAATCTCTCTCCCCAAACTACTATATTTTTGGCATTTGGTAGGTGTTTTAAATACTTGCTGAATGAATGAAAGGTCAGACGTCAGTTATTCTGGGACAGTAGTTCTGTCATTTGCTTGTATCATTATGATTTGATGATATTAAAACACAGTTTCTGATTCAGCAGGTCCTGAGTGGGGCCTACAAATTTGCGTTTTTATCAAGTTTCCAACTGGTGCTATGCTGCTGGTCCAGATACCACACTTTGAGAACCACTATTTAGGATTAAATGGAATCCATTTTATTGCCATAGAGATCTGTTAATAGATGAAACACAGACATTGACAAAGGATGGTAACATTGTCTTATCCTAGAAATCAAATCTATGCTTTTATATAGTAGACTCATGCTGAAATATTACCTAAGTATTTTGCCTATGCCTTAGATATCTTATCATTAAAATAGGAATAATAATACCTCTCTCTTAAGGTTGCCCTGAGGATTAAATATAAGTAAGGTGGCTGGCACCTGGGACACACAGAGTTCTTACTATGTCATAGCTATCACAACCATCACAACGCTTTTTACACAACAATTAGCAGTGTAGATCACCTGAATTGTGAAGAACCAGCAGAAAATCTTATTTCAAGATATAATTTACTTATTACCCACTCTCACTAAAAGGTTCATAACTAAATATATTCTTTGAGAATTATATTCCACAGCCATAAAGAATTGTTTCCTCCTACTATGTAGATATGAGTCACCATGTAGTGTGGTTCCATTGTTTTGTTGTAAATGTTGTAAAATATCTGATCAGATAGGCTATAGAATATATAATTGTAAGTTCTTCATTACTAAATAAATTCTAGAGTCACTAACCCAGATAATTGAAAAGGTGAAAGTGCAGTTCTAAAAATCAGCCCATGGCCTCTTTTAATTACAAAATCAATTTTGAAAATTTTTAAGTTTAAACGTCATAATTTAAAAAGTTCTACATATAGAAATGGATGTTTAAGTGAAATTTGTAAACTGTGCTGGAGTTTTACATATACTACTACTTGTGAGTTGCTTTATAATCACTTTATCAGTGCCCCTTAATAAAAGATCTATAAAATAGGTCAATAATACATTCATAATTCTGCAAATGCAGATGATAAGGTACCTGCCTGAGGTTATACTGCACATTGGTCCAGCATATAGATATGAGTTTTCAGACCCTGACATTCTACACTCCCACACCTCACCACACCCCCTCACTATATTATAAATTATTGATTTGCAACCACACTGCTACCTTCATGAGCAAAGAGGGTGTTATAAAACCTTATGAATTTACTGATTCTGACCTATTTGACATTAATAATGCCTCACATTTTTAGAGCACTTTACCATGTTCAAAGCCATTTCATATAATTTGCTCATTTGAGCCCAACACTCACACAAGCCAGGAACTAGATTCACTGAAGAGAAGCTATGTCCAAGATAACCAGTTTCATAGATGGGACTACTGTCCAGTTCCCATGGTTCACTCTTTATACCTTACCACTGCTGCCTCTAGTTTATGCCACAAGCCTCTCTATGTATTGAGTCTCATATAGAAAAATGATCCAACTTCAAATTAAAGGCAAAATAGTGCTAATATTTCAATCTGTATTACATCACCTACCATTTGAATGAGTTGCTTAAACTCTCTGACTCTTAGTTCATTCATTGTTAAAATTTAAATTATAATAATGCCCATCTCTTAAGGTTACTGAGTACCAATGTGGTGATGTGTGAATAGCTTAGAATAGTGCCAGTACTTAGTAAATGCTCCAGCTCTGACCATATTATCCTAAACTTTGGGCAAGCTATTTAACACATCTATGTATTCAGTTTCCTTATCTGTAAAATGAGAATAATAACAACTTCATATGATTTTCATGATAATAAACACTGAATGAAATAATATATGTAAAGTAATTGTATATTACTGCTGTATGGTATTTGCTTATTAAATATATTTTCTTGGTCTTCTGAATTATGAGGTTTATTAAATAATGGGCAGTGCATGGGTAATATATATAAACAAAGTGTATCCCCATAATATTCTGAAATAAAAAAATTAAAAAGAAAAAAAAGAAATATATATATACACACACACATATATACACACATAGGTATATACACACAGACACACATATATATATATATAGGTCTCTGACCTTGGTTTTTGACACAGCTCCTAAAACCCTTATAAACAGAGCTTCTAGGAGAATTTTCTGCTCTAATATTTGGTCTTTAACCCCAGCTTCTGACAAAGAGCTCCTAAGACGTTTGTAATTTTCTGTAATTTCCTGAGTGGTAGAAGTATATGACACAGAACTCCTGAATCCCTTGGAATTTCCTGAGTAGTAGGAACATCTTTTATTTTAATGAGGCAACTGTTGGTGGGCTTCCAGATGGGAGCTGGTAAATAGAAAGACCAAGTCATGATTAGAAGCTTGGAGCTTTCAGCCCCACCCTTCACTCTCAGGGGGTGGGGAGGGAAAGGAGCTGAAGATTGAGTTAATAATCAATCATGCCAATGTGGTGCAGCCTCCATAAAAATGCCTACAAGACAGGGTTCAGAGAGCTTCCAGGTTAGTGAACACATCTACATGCTGGGAGGGTGGCACATCCCAACTCCAAAGGGTCAGAAGCTCCTGAGCTCAGGACCTTTCTGAACCACACCCTGTGTGTCTCTTCATCTGGCTGTTTATCTGTATCTTTTGTCATATCCTTTGTTATATAATAAACCAGTACATGTAATTAAGCTCCTCTCTGAGTTCAATGAGCTGTTCTATCAAATTATCGAATGCAAGAAAGGGGTTATGGGAACCCCAATATATAGCCAGTCATTCAGAAGTATAGGTGACAACATGGGGCTTGTGATGGGCATCTAAAGTGGTGCAGTCTTGTGGAACTGAGCCCTTAATTGTGGGATCTGACACTAACTCCAGATAGATAGCATCAGAACTAATGGAATTGTAGGATACCCAGTGGGTATCCAGAGAGCTGGAGAATTGGTTGGTATAGGAGAAAACCCACATAGGGTTAGACACTCTGTCAAGATAAACCAGATACCAGAGCAGCAGCAGCAGTCACCTTGGATAGGTCTTAAGAAAAGGAGGTTAACTGCCTACTTCATTTTTCTGAAGTTGGGTCTTGCTAAAGGCATTGGTCACCATCTATATAGTTCCAGCAAATTCATAGCCACCACCTCCCCCCTTTTGTAACAGCTTTGTTGAGCTATAATTCACCCATTCACCCTCACAATTCACCCATTTAGGTGTACAATTCCATGGTTTTAGTTTATTCACAAAGTTATACAACTATTAACACAGCCTAAATTTAGATTGTTTTATAAATATTTTGTGCTCATTTACTTTCCCCATCACTCTTCACACTCCCCCTCTCCAAGCCATGCTAACTACTAATCTACTTTCTGCCTCTATGCATCCACATGAATATGTTGTATTTTGTGTCTGGCTCCTTTTACTTGCATAATATTTCCAAGGTTCATCCATGTCAGTACTTCATTTCTTTTTATTGTCAACAAAATTTTATTATATAGATATTCCACATTTTCTTTATCTATTCATCAGTTGATGCATATTTGAGTGGTTTCCAGTTTTTTACTATTATGAATAATTCTGCCATGAACATTTGTGTACAAGTTTTTGTGTGAGTATGTGTTTTCATTCCTCCTGGGCATATACTTAGGAATGGAATTGCTGGGTCATATGGTAATTATAAGTTTAACATATTGAGGAATTTTCAAATGGTTTTCCAAAGAAGCTTCACCATTTCAAATTTCCACAGCAATATTTGAGAGTTCCAATTTCTCCACATTTATGCCACCACTAATCATTGTCTGTTTTGTTTGTTAAAGCCATCCCAGTAGGTGTGAAGTGATATCCTCTAGTTTTGATTTTCATTTCCCTGATGAAAAATGATGTTGAACATATTTTCATGTACTTATTGGCCACCCATATATCTTCTTTGAAGAGATATCTATTCAGGTCTTTTGTCCATTTTTAATTAGGTTATTAATATTTTTATTATTCAACCATAACTCCCTTTTAGATTCTGAATAAAAGTCTCTTATCAGATATATTATTTGCAAGTATTTTCTCTTCTTCTGTGGGTTGTCTTTACTCTTTTCCAATAGTATTGCTTTTAGCAAAATATTAATAACAATAATTTGATAGAATACAATTTATCTATTTTTTCTTTTGTGGCTTGTGCTTTTGTTGTCATATCTGAAAAACCATTGCCTATCTTGGAGTCATAAAAGTTTACTCCTGTGTTTTCCTCTAAGGGATTCATGGTTTTAGCTCTTACAATTAGACCTACGATTCATTTGTGAATTCATTTTTGTGTACGATGTGAGATAGACATCTAAGTCATATTTATGTACATTGATATCCAGTTTTCACATCACTGTTTGTTAAAAGACTATTCTTTCCCCCACTTAATTGCATTGGCAACCTGCTTGAAAAATGAATTGACTGTAAATACAATAGCTTATTTCTTGATTATCAATTCTATCTCATTGATCTTTGTGTCTATTATTCTTGATTGCTATAGCTTTTTTGTATGTTTTGAAATTGGGTGGTGTGAATTCTCTAACTTCATTCTTTTTCAAGATATTTTTTGGCTATTTTGGGTCTTTTGCATTTCTATTATATATGTATTTTATGATTAATTCTTACCTTTATTTTTTAAAAAGCTAGATGGAATTTTTTTTTTTTTTTTTTTTTTTGAGACCGGGTCTCGCTCTGTCTCCCAGGCTGGGGTGGCTGGGATCATAGCTCACTGCATCCTCCAGCTCCAGGCCTAAGTGACCCTCCTGCCTCAATCTCCCAAGTAGCTGGGACTATAGGTGCGCACCACCACACTCAGATAATTTTTCTATTTTTTGTAGAGGGGTCTCTCTGTGTTACTCAGGCCAGTCTCAAACTCCTGGGCTCAAGCAATCCTCCCACCTAGGCCTCCCAAAGTGCTGCGATTACAGGTGTGAGCCACCGTGGCCTGCCCTGCTGGAATTTTGATAAAAATTGTATTGAATCTGCACATCAATTTAGGGAGAATTGCAATCTTAATCTCAAATCTTCCAATCCATGAGCATGGAATGTCTTTCCTTTTCTTAGACCTTCTTTAATATCATTCAACAATATTTTGTAGTTCTCCATATACAAGATTTTTACTTTTATAAATGTACTCAGAAATTTTATTTTTCATATGCTATTATAAATGGAGTATTATCTTAATTCTGGTTTTGGATTTCTAATTACAAGTGTATATAAACACATTTGATTTTTCTAGTGGTCTGACATCCTGAAATCTTGCTGAAATCGTGTATTTGTTCTAATAGTTACTTAGTAAATTCCTTAAGATTTTCTATATAAAAGATCATGTACATGATCTGCAAAAAGAGAGAGGGATTTTTTCTTCTTTCCTAACCTAGATATATTTTATTTACTTTTCTTGCCTAAATATGTTGGCTAGAATTTCTAGTACAATATTTAATAAAAGTGATGACAGTGGAAATCCTCATCTTTTTACCAAACTTGGGGAGAAAGCAGTCTCGTCATTTAGTATGATGTTAGCTGTGGGTTGTTTTGTACATGCCTTTATCAGGTTGATAAATTTCCCTTTTAGTCCTACTTTATTGAATTTTTTATCATGAAAGAGTGCTGGTTTTGCCAAATGATATTGAGATGATTTTGAGGTTTTTGTTTCTTATTCCATTAATATGGTGTATTACATATTTGGATATTAAACCAACTTTGAATCTCTATGATAAATCCCACCTGGTTATGAAGTATAATTCTATTTATATGCTGCTGATTTTGGTTTGCTAGTATTTTGTTGAGAATTTTTACATTTATATTCATAAGAGATATTGGTCTGCAGTTTTCTTTCTTGTGATGTCTTTGTCTGGTTTTGGTATCAGGGAAATACTGGACTCATCAAATTAGTAGGGAAGTATTTCTTCATCGTCTATTTTTTCTGGAAGAGTTTGAAACAGATTAGAACTATTTTTTAAAAATGTTTGGTAAAATTCAGCAGTGAAACCATGTGATCTTGAGTTTTTCTTTGTGGGACATTTTACAATTATTAATTCAATTTCTTTACCTGTTATAGGTCCGTTCATATTTTCTCTTTACTCTTGCATTGGCTTCTACAGTTTGTGTCTTTCTAGGAATTTGTTCATTTCATTTGTTATCTAATTTGTTGACATAAAGAGTGATGTCCTCTCTTTCATATCTGATTTTAGTAATTTCAGCCTTCTTTCTTTTTTTCTTTGTCAGTCTAGCCAAAAGTTTGTCAATTTTGTTTAACTGTTTAAAGAACCAATTTTTAGTTGTCTTGATTTTCTTTATTGCTTTTCTATTCTCTATTTCCTTTGTTTCTACTCTAATGCTTATTAATGCCTTTTTTTTTTTTTTTTTTTTGCCTGCTTTAAGGTTACTTTGCTCTTATTTTTCCAGTTTCTTAAGGTGGAAACTAGGCTATTACTTGATTTTTAAATTTTCTTTTTAAATATATACATGTGCAGCTTTAAATTTCCAGCTCAGAACAGATTTATCTCTATCCCTTAAGTTTTGGTCTGTTGTGTTTTAATTTCCATTCACCTCAAAAGTATTTTCTAATTTCCCTTGTGATTTCTTCTTGGACGCATTGGTTATTTGTAAGAATGCTATTTAATTTCCACATATCAAAATGTCCTTGAGTTACTGATTTCTGATTTAAATTCCATTCTGTTTGGTGAACATACTTTATATGATTGAAATCCTTTAAAATGTATTAAAGCTTATCTTAAGGTCTAGTACCTTGTGTATCCTAGAGAATGTTTCTTGTGTGCATGAAAAGAATATGCATCCTGCTATTGTTGGGTGAAGTGTTTATTAGGTCTAGATGGTTTATATATTGTTCAAATCTTTTGTATGCATTTTGAATTCCTGTCTAGTTTTTCTACGTGGTATTGAAAACCAGACATTGAAGTTCCCAACTGTTATTGCTGAATTGTCTATTTCTCCCTTCATTTCTTTTGAGTTTTTGCTTCATGTATTGTGGGGCTCTGTTGATAGCTGAATATATGTTTATAATTGTAATGTTTTCAAGAAGAATCAATCCTTTTATCTTTGTAAAATATCCCTTTTTATCTCTAGTAACTTTTTTTTAATCTATTTTATCTGGTATTATAGGCACTCTAACTCTCTTATCATTGCTGTTTACATAATGTGCATTTTTCCATCCTTTACTCTTAACCTACTTAAAGGTTTAACTACAAAGTATGCCTTCTGTAGAGAGCGTATAGTTGAATCCCAATTTTTTCAGTCTGACAATCTCTGTCTTTTAATGGGATTGTTTAATTCATTCACAGTTAATGTTATTCTTTATATGGTTGTATTTACCACTGCCATTTTGCTTTTGTTTTCATTTTGTCTGATGTCTTTTTGTTCCTCTTTTCTTCCCTCTTTTACTGCTTTTTTTGCATTAAGTGATATTTTCTAGTGTAATATTTCAATTACTTTAATTATTTTAATCATATTTTCAGTTAATTTCTTAGTGATCTTTTTAGGGCTTATAGCGTTCATCTTAACCAACTTTCTTCATCTTTATTTTGCTTGAGTTCCAGAAAGATATGGACATTTTACTCCTATATAGCTGTAGTCTCTCTCCCCTATTTTTTGCTATTGTTGTCATACATGTTGCATTCATATATGTTAAAACCCCAAAAGTTAAAAAAGAAAATTGAAAAATACACTCTTATTATTACTTTTTGTAGGTATGTTTTCTAAAGAAGCTGAAAAAGGATATTAATAATATATTTATAGAGTTTATTATATTAACTTTCTTATTTAGCCTTTCTAGTTCTCTTCATTTCTTCTGTGGATACTTTCTACTGTTATTTCCTTACTACACTAGAGCTTTGTTCCCACCTGCCTTCTTTGTGCTATTATTTTCAAATATATCGCATTTCTATATATTATAGGCCCCACATTTCATAATATCATTTAAAGGAATTGGTTTTTTTTTTTCTTTTAGGACAACAAAGAGAATAAAGGAGAAGTATACAATTAATGTTTTTGTGATTATCTACATAATCACCTTTCTAATGCTCTTTGTTTTTTCATGTGAATTTAAAGTACTGTCCAGCGTTACTTGCTTTCAGCCTAAAGAAATTTAGTATTTCTTTGAAGGTAGGTCTGCTGGAAACAAATTATTTCAGTTTTTATTTATTTGGCAATGTTTTTATTTTATGGGACATGCCTCTTTCCATTTTGAAAAACTGTTGAAGGATGGTTGATAGTTACCCACCCACCATGCCCAAGTTAGAATATTCTTACAAATGCCTTCTGGCCTTTATTGTTTCTGACAGAAAGTCATCTGTTCTATTTTTAGGATTTCTTCACATGTGATGAGTTATTTTTCTCTGGCTGCCTTTAAAATTTTCTCTTTGTCTTTGTTTTCCAAAATTTTGACTATATTGGGTCTTGGTGTGGATTTCTTTGAGTTTATCCAATTTGAATGGGAGTTTGCTGAGTCTTTTGGATATACAGATTAATGTTTCTCTTAATCAAATTTGAGCTATTTAAGCCATTATATTTTTTATTTTCTGTTTCTGCTCCTTTTTCTCTCTTCTCTACTTCTGGTACTCTCATTATGCGGATGTTGGTATGTTTATAATGTCCCACTTTTCTCTGGGGTTCTATATTTTTTTCTTAATTCTTTTTTTCTCTATGTTCTTCACACTATATGATCTCAATTGATCTATATTCAAATTCAATGACTCCCCTGCAAGCTCAAATCTACTTTTTTACCCTTTAGTGAAATTTCATTTTAGTTATTGGACTTTTCAATTCCAGAATTTCCATTTTTTAAATTTCTATCTCTTTATTGATAGTGTTTATTTGTTGAGACATTGTTATCACACCTTCCTATAATTCTTTATAAATTGCTTCCTTTAGTTCATTGAGCATATTTGTAATTGTTCCACTGGAGACTTTGTTTGTTAAGCCTAACAGATGAGCCCCATAAGGGCTACTTCTACTGCCTGATCCTTTTTCCTCTGAATGAGTCATGCTTTCTGGTTTCTTTGTAGATCTCATTTTTTTTGTTGTTGTTTAAATCTGAACATTTTAGATAACATATTGTAGCAACTCTAAATACAAATCCCTTCCTTGTGGAGCTTGTTTTTTGCTGTGATCACAGAAGGGCTCATTTTACCTATCTATTTCCTTAGATCTCGCTCTTAAACTTCCAGCTGGCCAACTGCTTGGCTTATTCCTACAAGTATCATGGACCTAGCAGCTTCCTCTTTATTGTTCACCACCAAGACCTTCATTGCTTTTGACAATGCTCTTAGGCATGTACTTCTCTTGGGTCTGTTCAAATAAAGTCATTCTCCTCAGGGAGAGCTGCAGATATCTCTGTTCTTCCTGCCGGCCACACCCCCTAGGCAGAATCTCTGTACCACTGAATCAGAGCTGGGGTAAGGGAGATCAACATACTTTACCTCTGAACAAACTCTTGTTCCATGAATGGTGTGTTTAGAAGACATGGTAGATTCTGGTTTCTCAGCTGACCCTACTAGGGTAGAACCTCCACCCTATGAGCTATCCAGAGCAGGGGCAATCTGGGACCAATATTCTTGGCCTGATAAACATGGGTTAGAGCTTTTGCCCTACAAGTGGGAGCTGTGTTAAGGAAGGGAGCCCTGGTACTCTCAGCTGCACCTATCTTGAATAGAAAGTCTGGAATATAAAGTCGTGGGTAAACAGATGAAAGATACTGGTGACTTGCTTCTTCCAAAGTGAAACCATAGTACTAGTCTAGGATCTTGAGGCAGAAAGAGATTCATTCTTGTCTATACTCACCCACAGTAGAGCTTCTGTCACACACAGCTTAGGAATGGGTGCAATGGGAGCAGGTCATGGCTCAAATGTCATTGACTTGCTGTTCTTACCAAGATTTAGTAAATTTTCTTGCATAAATATTTTCTATATACTGTATGTCCACAGGTCAGTTTCCAAAGACATTAAATGACTGGTTTGTTTGTTTGTTTATTTTTCCTTTTGCAATTTTAACCAATTAAAATGGTTGTTTCATTGGTGAAAGGGTCCACGAGGCTCCTCATATTACCTTATTGAAGTCTTACCCTCGCCACCCCTTCCTAAGACAAAGGGGAACTCAGGTATAGTTAGTTTCAAGTCCTACCTTATCCCATGTCCCAACTCTTTCTTTATAAAAATATGTAGATAAACTAGTGGCATATATCTGTGGCTTTTTATATTACCACCACCATCTTCCTGTTGTCAGTCACTACAAGGTAGTTGAGGAGATGGCTAGAAAAGCTATTTAATTCTTCAAAGATACTTTAAATATGCTGTAGAAGGCAGTGGCATATGCTACTTGAAAGGAACCTCAAATGAGTAGTGGATTAATTGGAAATCAAATGGAACAACTTATGTGGAGTCTTAACTGTACTATGTTGTTTGATTCATTAAGTTTCTCATTCAATGGAGTCCTCTTTTTCATCCACAGATACCCACCATAATCATTCCCATCTTGCTGACTGGTTTTTAAGGGGGCATTATACCTAAGATGTATGGATTCATGTTAAAACTGCTTGCTGACATCATTCTCTAACATTGAGATCCTGGGGTTATTGTCTCAAAAACAGATTACTAAATTATTTTTTCTCTGGTCTTTAGGAAATCTAAGTTTTTAAAAATATAGCTAGTAGGAAACATGATTGGAAAGATCCTGATAGATTCGAGGCTGTCTGAAAACACTTTTCCCATTTTGAATTTTCATTGGTGGGTTTCTGTAAGGGTTCAGTATTATTTTGGGGTACTTTAAGAGCCTTGACAACACTAGGCCAAATACCCAACTTTCTAATGGTTTCCTGTGATGTAATAATACAAAATTATTGTACTATTTTTAAAAATTTTTTATTATTGTACTATTAATAAATAACATTGAAATCCACATTGGAAGAAATCATTTGAAGAAACACTTGTCATTCTGTGTTAATAAAACTTGCTATGTGAGACATTAGAAGATTAATGCTGGGAAAATAAATATAATCATGTTTTCTACATGCATTTTATGGCAAGTTGCCTTTGAGCTTTTACATATAATATGCATATATATTATAATCTATATTTATATATCAGTAGAATAATTAATTAAACTGCCACTGTAACTTTTAATGCTGTGATTATAATTATTGCAATTGTGAATTCTGCTGCAATAAACATTCAAGAGTAGGTGTCTTTTTGATAAGACGACTTCTTTTCCTTTGCATACATACCCAACAGTGAGATTGGATCAAATGGTAGGTCTACTTTTAGTTATTTAAGGATTCTCCACACTGTTTTCCATAGAGGTTGTACTAATTTGCAGTCCCAACAAGAGTGTAGAAGTGTTCCTTTCTCTCTGCATCCATACCAGCATCTATTGTTTTTGGACTTTTTAATAAAAGCCATTATAACTGGGATTAAGTAATATCTCATTGTGGTTTTAATTTGCATTTCCCTGATGATTAGAGACATGGAGCATTTTTTCATATGTTTATTGGCCATTTGTCTATCTTCATTTGAAAAGCTTCTGTTCATGTCTTTTGCCCACTTTTTAATGGGGTTGTTTGGTCTTTTTCCTTGCTGATTTGTTTGAGTTCTTTATGGATTGTGGTTATTGGCCCTTTATTGGATATATAGTTTCCGAATATTTCCCCATTCTGTAGGTTGTCTATTTGCTCTATTAATTATGGCATTAGCTGTGCAAAAGCTATTTAATTTAATCAAGTCCCATTTATTTATTTTTTTGTTGCCGTGATTGCCATTGGGGTCTTCTTCATAAATTCCTTGCCTAGGCTGAAATCTAGAAGAGTTTTTCCCACATTTTGTTCTAGAATTCTTATGATTTAATGCCTTACATTTAAGTCTTTATCCATCTTGAATTAATTTTTGTGAGTGGTGAGAGATATGGATCTTGTTTCATTCTTCTGCATGTGGCTGTCCAATTCTACCAACACCATTTATTGAATATTGAATGTATTCTTCTCCCCAGTGTCTATTGTTGTCTGGTGTGTCAAAGATGAGTTGGCTGTATGTGGAAGGTTTTATATCTGGATTCTTGTTTTGATCCATTGGTCTGTGTCTCTATTTTTATGCCAATACCATGTTGTTTGGGCTACTATAGTCTTGTAGTATAGTTTGAAGTCTAGTAACGTGAAGCCTCCAGATTTGTTCTTTTTGCTTAAGATTTCTTTGACTATTCAGGCTCTTTTCTGGTTCCAAATGGAGTGTAGAATTATTATTTCTAGATCTCTGAAATATGACGTTGGTATTTTGATGGGATTGCATTGAATCTGTAAATCACTTTGGGTATTATGGACATATGAACAATGTTCTTTCTACTGACCCATGAGCATGATATGTTTTTCCATTTGTTTGTGTCATCAGTGGTTTCTTTTCTCAGCGTTTTGTAGTTATCTTTGTAGAGATCTTTCACCTCCTTGGTTAAGTGTATTCCTAGGTATTCTGTTTTCTTTGCAGCTATTTTGAATGGTATTGAGACTTTTATTTGACTCTCAGCTTGACTATTATTTGTGTGTAGGAATGCTACTGATTTGTGTACATTTGCCTTTGTAACCTGAGAATTCGTTGAATTTATTTATCAATTCTGGGAATCTCTTGGTGGAATCTTTGGGTTTTCTAGATATAAGATCATACCATTAGCAAAAGGCAATAGTTTGACCTCCTCTTTCCCAATTTGGATACCCTTTATTTCTTTCTCTTGCCTGATTGTTCTGGCTATGACTTCCAGCACTATGTTGAATAGAAGTGGTGACAGTGGGCACACTTGTCTTGTTCCAGTTCTGATTGAGAACGCTTTCAACTTTTCCCCATTCAGTATGATGTTGGCTGTGGCTTTGTCACATATGGCTTTTATAATTTTGAGGTATGTTCCTTCTATGTCTAGTTTGCTGAGGGTTTTTATCATGAAAGGGTGCTTGAATTTGTCGAATGGTTTTTCTGCATCTATTGAGATGATCATATGGTCTTTGTGTTTGCTTCTGTTTAGGTGCTGAATCACATTTATTAATTTACATATGTTGAACCATCCTTGCATCCCTGGAATAAAGCCCACTTGGTCATGGTGAATTATTTTTTTGATGTGCTGTTGAATTCAGTTTTCTGGTACTTTATTGAGGATTTTTGTATCTATATTCATAAGGGATATTGGTCTGTAGTTTTCTTTTTTTGTTGTGTCTTTTCCTAGCTTTGGTATCAAGGTGGTACTGGCTTTGCAGAATGAGTTAGGGAGGATTCCCTCCCTCTTGATGTTATGAATAATTTCTGCAGTGTGAGTACCAGCTTCTCTTTGTAGGTCTGGTAAAATTTAGCTGTGAATCCATCTGGTCCAGGGCTTTTTTTTGCTGGAAGATTTTTTATTACTGCTTCAATCTCTTTGCTCATTATTGGACTGTTCAGGAGTTCTATATCTTCCTGATGAGTTTTGTGAGGTTGTGTGTTTCCAGGAATTTGTCCATTTCCTCTATGTTTTTGATTTTATGTGCATAGAGGTGATCATAGTATTCACAGATGATATTTTGAATTTCTGTGGCATAAGTTGTAGTATCTCCTTTTTCATTTCTGACTGAGCTTATTTGGGTCCTTTCTTTTCTATTCCTGGTTAATCTAGCAAGAGGTCTACCAATTTTGCTTATCTTTTCAAAGAACCAACTTTTTGTTTCATTGATCCTTTGTATTTTTTTTTCCACTTTTTTTAGTTCTGCTTTCATCTTAGTTAGTTCTTTTCTTCTTCTGGCTTTGGGTTTGGTTTGCTCTTCCTTTCCCAGTTCCTTGAGATGTGTCATTAGATTGTTAATATGTGATCTTTCTGTCTTTTTATGTAGGCACTTAAAGCTCTGAATATTCCCCTTAGGACTGCTTTTGCTGAATTGCATAGATTTTGATAGCTTGTGCCCCCTTTGTCATTCAGGTCAAGGAATCTTTTGATTTCCATCTTAATTTCATTAATAACCCAATAATTGTTCAGCAGAAGGTTGTTTAATTTCCATGACTTTGTGCAGAATTTAGTGTTTCTCTTGGAGTTGACTTCCAGTTTTATTCCACTATGGTTGGAGAAGATACATGGTATGATTTCTATTTTTTTGAATTTTTTGAGACATGTTTTGTGGCTTAAGATATGATCAGTCTTGGAGAATGTTCTATGTGCTAATGAGAAACATGTATATTCAGTAGTTTTGGGGTAAAATGTTCTGTTAATGTCTGTTAGGCCCATTTGTTCTAGAGGCCCATTTAAATCTAGTGTTTCTTTACTTATTTTCTGCTTGGATGATCTATCCAGTTCTGTCAGTGGGGTGTTGAAGTCCCCAGCAATTTTGATGCTGCTGTTTATCTCTTTGCTTAGATCTAGTAGGGTTTGCTTTATGAATGTGGGTGCTCCTGTGTTAGGTGCATAAATATTTATGATTACTATGTCTTCTTGTTGAATTTCTCCCTTTACTGTTATATAATGATCATCTTTGTCTTTCTTTACTATTGTTGATTTAAAGTCAATTTTATCTGACATGAGAATGGCTATACTTGCTTTCTTTTGGTTTCCATTCTAATGGAATATTTTTTTCCATCCCTTCATCTTGAGTCTGTATGAGTCCTTGTGGTTTAGATGTGTTTCCTGGAGACAGCAGATATTTGGGTTGTATTTTTTCATCCATTCAGCCAGCCTATGTCTCTTTATGGAGCATTCATACACATTGATTGAAAGAATTGATATGTGGATGCTGTTCTGTTCATCCTGTCGGGTATTACCTTATTGCTTTGTTTTACCTCTTGTGCTATTGTTTTATATGAGCTCTGAGCTTTAGTTTTTTGGGTGGTTTTACACTGGTGGATGTCTATTGTGCTGATCCATATATAATGTAGTTCTGAGTATTTCCTGCAGGGCAGGTGTGTTCTTAGAAAATTCCCTTAGTACTTGCTTGTCTGTAAAAATCTTTATTTCTCCTTCATATATGAAGTTTTGCAGGATACAAAATTTTATGCTGTCAGTTGTTCTCTTTAAGAAGTCTGAAGATGGGGCTACAATTTCTTCTGGATTGTAAGGTCTCTGTTGAGAAGTCTACAGTTAGCCTGATGCATTTTCCTTTGTAAGTTACTTGATGTTTTTGCCTCATGGCTTGCAGGAGTTCCTCCTTTGTGTTGACTTTGGCCAGTCTGAAGACTATGAGTCTTCATGATTGCCTCTTTGCAATTTATCTCCTGGGTGTTCATTGAGTGTCTTGTACCTGGATGTCTAAATCTCTAGCAAGACCTGGGAGTTTTCCCAATTATTCCCTCAAATAGGTTTTCCAGCCTTTGTGCTTTTTCTTCTTCTCCCTCAGGGGTGCCTTTGAATCTTATATTTGGCCATTTTACATAATCCCATATTTCTTGTAGGCTTTGTTCATTCCTCTTAATTCTCTGTTCTTTATTTTTGACTGACTGAGTTAGTTCAAAAGAGTTGTCTTCAAGCTCTGAGATTCTTTCTTCTGCTTGGTTTAGTCTATTCTTAAAACTTTCCACTTTTTTGTATTGCCTTAAATGAATTTTTCATTTCCAGAAGTTCTGTTTGGCTATTTTTTACTATGTTGATCTCTTTAGTGAATTTTCATTCATTTCCTGAATTGTTTTTCTGGTTTCTTTGAGTTGGTTTTCCATTTTCTCTTTGATTTCATTGAGCTTCCTTATAATCCATATTTGGAATTCTTTATCTGTCATTTCAATATTTTCATTTTGGTTGGTATCTATTGCTAGAGAGCTGGTGTTCCTTTTTGAGAGTGTCCTTTTGCTCTGATTTTTTATACTTCCAGAATTCTTTTACTAATTCCTTCTCATCTGGAGCAGCAGTCACTTCTTATTTTGGGGTTTTCTTTTGTTTAGATGGGGCTTTTTCCCCCTTCTCACTCATAAGTGTGTGTCTGTAGCGTATATTGGGTGAGAACCTTTGGCTTTGCTTTTGGGTGCTTTGATGGCAATCTAGGTTCTGAATGGATGCTTTGGTTATAGATATCCTTAGTGTGGTTGTTTTCTCAGTTGCTAGTTGTTTGTAGGCTGTAGAAGTCTACATTTTTCTTTTAGTTGGAAGGTGATTTGGACTACATTAGAATAGTCTCATATTGGATAATCCAATTAGATAATAGTTGGAACTGGGCTCATTTGTTTCAATATCAATGGATACTTCTGTGAAGTAGTAAGAAGTATGGAAACAATACTCTAGTAATGTTATGATGACCATATACACATAGCAAAGAGAGTATTCAGTTATTTAACAGTCTGTTTTATTTATCAATCTGTTTTAAACAAGACTAGCAACATTTTACACTATGTTTCATACATGTCAAAAAATTTATTCCATTCCAAAGAAGGCTTCTTGTGACTTTCCACCTCCTGTTCTCTTGTCTGAAATGGCTTTTCTTCCTTCTACAATTTGATCTTTCACAGCAGGTACAGATTTTACCCTCCCTATGAAGCCCCCTTTCTCTTCTCAGATGTAATTATCCCTTTCTCTAACTTACCTTGGCTATGTGTATGTATCTTTGGCTAATAAATATTGTATTTTACTATCATTTTTTATATTAGAGTGTACTCTTTTTTTGCCTAAGTGTATACATTGAACTTTGCCTTTAGACTACAAACTCCTAAAAGTTATGTGCTACATTTAATTTTATATCCCTGAATAACTCCAATGCCTGACACAATGAATATGCACATTAAATATTTGTGGAAAATTACTTTCTCTATAAACTATATTTAAATTTTATTAATTTACCCTATATAGTGAAAAAATTTTTTTGACTGATTTCAGTTGTTGTACTAATTTAATATTTACTGCTTGTTTATTGTTTACATGGGACTTCACTGTTTCTCTTCAAATAAATCGTTTCCACAGTAATTTATTTATTTTTTATTAATACCACTTATTTGAAGGCCAACTATGAATTTTGTATTATGGAATATTATGTGTTTCTCTTACTCATCATCATTCTCAATTTTTTCCAAGAGTACATAAAAACTCTTTAATACCCTATTCTGTCTTGTGTTCCCAGTCCCTCTGTTCACAGTCCCTCTGTTCTCTCCCTGTCTCACTGATCACTTTTTGATTGCCTTTTTAATGGTTCCTTGTTTCTTTCTATCCCATTAAATCTTTCCCATATGTTTGTCCTCAACCTTCCTTGGACCCTTAGACTCTTCTCTTCATATTTTCTGTTAATGTTCCCATTTGATCATGCAGATCCAAATTGAAATATCAGTTATCCTTAACTTATTCCTCCTTTAAGCCTCCATACCATCAGTTGGCAGGTCCCTTTGAGTCTGCCTCTCCAATTCCTGTTACATATAATTCTTCACCATCTTCTTTTAAACCTGTTAACAACCTTCAAAATTGTCTCCTGCTTTAGTCTCTATCACTATCTTATTCAATATTGCCAGAATACTCTTCCTAAATGGCTGTTGGATTATGATACTCCCTTCCCTCCCTGCTCCAAAACCTATGGAAAGGAAGGAAAGAGAGAGAGAGAGAGACTGAAAGGAGAGAGGGAGGAGAAAGGGCAGGAGGGAGGAAGAGAGGGATAAATTCTAGACTCTGGAATTCAAGTTATCTTTGTCTTCTAATTCAAAACATCCTTTTCTTTATCAACACTCTATCATGTAGCAAACGATGTGTTCCAGTGGCCTGTCTCTGTTCACGCTGTGTGCTCCCTCTAGCATACTTGTTTCTGATGTCTTGCCTAGTGATATTTTATCATTCAAGAACATTCTCAAATTGGTGTAGCTGTTCCTCATACTCTAAGCTGGAATTGATTTCTTCTTTGAACACTAGCAACATTTGTTTGTATCATTTGCATGGCATAGTTAAATAATGTATTATAAGTATGTTAGTACACATTTCACTTCTTTTGCAGAGTTGTTAGCTCCTTGAGGGAGGAAACCATCTTATTCATATCATGATGCCTAACCAAGTGCATTTAATATTAATAAGTATATATATGTTAATTTATTTGTGAAGATGTCAGTTAATGAAGATGATTATTACACTACCACTGAGAACTTACAAATCTGAATAAGTTTTAACCCAGTCACAGTAGCCAGTTTTGAAAGCTCTATATTTATTTCAGCAGTGCTGCCACTATTCTAATAAATATGAATAATCTGAAGTCAAGAAAAAATATTTTATATCTATAGGTACCACTATAATATATAATGCATTGACTGGCCTACAGTAGGTTTATCAGTAACTGTTAAATTATTCAATACACAAAGGAATATTTTTGGCTTATCTCTCTTGAGTGTGGCTCTAACAAGTATGTTCAATAATAGCAAATGTTCATTTTTGTTGATGGCACTCTCCCTTTTTGTGAAAATAGCCAACATCTGTGAGCCAAATTTGGTGCATAATATTAGTAATCAAGCTAATTAAAGCAATTTTTGACCACAAGAATGAGAAATAATAGAGAAAAAGAGGGTTTTTATGCCAACTCTAAAATCTTTTTAGCTAGCATGCCAGGCACAGTCATAACTTGTATTAACTCTATTAGAAACATATTTTAAAATAGTCTATCTGTATTGCTGCCTTTTTTGTATTTTGATGATTTGTTGTTTCAACAATACTGAATTCTTACTCCTTTGTCTATCCTTTCAATGTTGTCTCTAAGTATCTGAACCAAATTAAGTAACGAAGCATATGCTTTTAAGTAACAATACATATGAAGTTGGGATTGGACACCATGATTAATCAAACCCTATGAGTGTATGAGGTCTTTAAGTGGGAACTGTGTGCATATGGTTGGACTGAAGTTGAGATAAACACTTTTCTTCACATAAATTTATCTATAATTATAGAAAACATCACAACAAACTGATGCATTCACATGGTTCATAAGGGTCAATTTGGGGCAGGTGTCTTTCTTCCTTACTTCTTACTAAACAAAATATAGGACAAATTGTTAAAAGGCTAACTGTACAGTAAATTGAGTTCTAGATTATCTAGGGAAAAAAGCAAGTGCAATGAGTTTTAGAAGCAGCAGATATTCCAGATGGTTTACATACAGCCACATCTGCAAGGAGGGTGATAGAATGAGTGTCCCCTCCAATATATAGGAATAAGATTTTTCATTTTTGATTCTTTTATGGTTATGTTATTCTAAAATGATAGCAAAAAAACAAGAAAAACTGTCTATAATCTGGAGGATATTTGTTTTATCCCCAAATACTCAATGTTTTGCAATATCACCTAATCATTAGCAGTCTATGGCAGAATGTATGTCCTGTTATATTCTGTATGTTCAAATCTGTGCCACAGTTTTTGACATAATGCCTTATATGTAGTTGGTACCCAATTCATATTTGCTGAAATTAACATATAAACTTAAAATGTTGGGGAGAGAGGTACATTTTAAGTTGGCAACACTAAAATAATAGATGATAGACTTTAAATTTGGCTTATCATCATAGTCCATAATTCCTAAAGTGTATTAGAACATAGAACACTTTATACTCATTCTGCAAGAAAAAAGGCTCTTCATTCACATAAACTTTGAGATTCCTGTATGTCTCTTAGCTAATTATAGTTTTTGGCCCAAAAATATCACTGAAATGTCCTAAAATGAAGAAACTACATTAATTGTTTCATCCAAGCCTTTCCAAACATTATTTTGATCATAGAAACATTTTTTGGCAAGGAATTCCTATTAACACTCTACATATATTCTGCAGCACCCAGTTTGAGAAAGGCTGTCTTAACCATCCATTTCTGAAATACATTGCTGGGCTATGCAATTTAGAAGAATCTAGAGGGGTATGAAGAATTTCTGGCTCATAATTTGCAAAGCATAAGCTTCTGTTGTCAAAGCATTCCCCTTCAACGACTCCAAATGGATCAAATATTCCTGGTTTGGATGCCTGATGGTGGAAATCACACCACAGATTGCTGTGTTGCATTAAGGCAATTCTGTCTCTCTTCTCCTCCTATAGTTAAGAAGACTTGTTGGCTTATTTCCACATTCTGCTCCCATTCACAGATGAGCATTAGAGAGAATTTGGAAATGGAAGGCCTTCGTGTCTGCCGTGAACAGGGTCAATTCAGTGTGGCAGCTGTGAGCTAGTGACATAGACTTATATTGACACAACCCACTTTTTTGCTGCAGAATCACAAAGTGAAAGCACCCGGGGCTCTTCTGCCGTTTTCAATAAGATACGAATTTTTCTCTTCCTTGTATTAAGCAGAGATCTGTCATCTTGACTTGTACACTAAATGGTCCATTCTGACTGCCTTGTTTGCGTCCAATCCCAGCCAGAATCCAGAAACATGTGTTAACATTCGGCATGTTTGGGGGCTAGTTGGAAGGGCCTGAGGCAAGACTCCCTGATGCCTGCTGGAGGCTAGTCAATAATCATTAGCCCTTCAAGTGGTGGATGCCCAACATAAACTGTATTTATTTATTAAAAAAAAATCTTTAAGCCACAGGGAAAGGCATTTTAGAGAAAGCAGTTTCCCAGCAGTTACTAGATTGTAATAAAGATACAGTTATGAGGGAGTGGGAGGCTGACAGAGGGGGCGCTGTTCTCGACAGAAAGAATGAGAAGCCATCAAAGTAAGTTAATTAAGCTCTGTAGGGCAATACCACTCAGAATCTTTGCAGTATTTTTTATAGCCAGCATTCCAAAGATCATCACTGAGGCCAAAAAAGATCACTTTGCAGAAGGGAATCACCAGTATGCAAAATGCATCTAGCTCTTGTGTAGTACCAAGAACTGCATAGGTTAAATTATTAAATAGCAGGTTAAATATAATCCCTGACTTCTTAATTCTCTCATTCTGAAGGAGACAAATTTAGGATGTTGCAATTAATAAAATGTATACAGAAACACAGGCAGCTTTTAAAATATTAGCTAAATCTAAGTCAAATGAGGTGAGTATTTAAAATGCAACACAAATTTTTCTTTATCTTAGTGGTGGAAAGTGAAGGATGCCTAGTGTGTGGAAAACTTATTACACAAAAAAAGAAACATTTATTTGTGTGTTTACTTACTTCTTTTAAAATTCACTTCTCTCTTCAAATTCTAATGCCCAAATTTACACTATATTATCTAGAAGACAGTGAAGTCTATCAAGTGAGCTTTGGAGCACAAGAACATTCATTCATCTTTTTAATAAAAACTTTGCCCTTCTCTACATTGAACCCAGCTCTGAGCCAGAAACATATCTCCTAATACAGAGTCCACCAATTCCAGCCAATAAAGACAATTAGCAATGCAACTATTCCAATAATTTCCAAAGGACTAGACAAATATTAGGAATCTCAACCCTAAACCCATTAATCTGTTGGCTTCTATTTATATAATTTATTTATAATAGAGGCATCAATTTTAAACCCAAGGGTATAAATTATCACACATTTCTTCTGCTTTTTTTTTAGGTCCTTACTCAGATGACATATCCACTCAAAGTTTTTCTTTAAAAACATTCCCTGTGGAATTAAGTTTCTATTTGGGCCTTGGTTGAACAGAAGTCAATTAGAGGGAAATAAGGCTAAAGAGATGAAATTAAAAGATTCAGAAAAGGGTGGAGACTATAAATACTCAGGATGGGGGCAAAAAAAGTTAAGACTGACATTGGGCTGAAGCCAGGCTATAGCCAAGCACCGTCCAAAATAGCGAGCCTGGGGGAAAGGCCATAAGTCCAAGCAGAGTCCACCTGAAGTAGCAATATAAAGGGCGAAAAAAGGAAAGAGAGACACAAAATAAGACAGAAATGAGGGTTGTTGGAACAAGGGAATGGGGCTTGGAAGAGAAGGAAGAGGACAAAACACAAATGGACTCACTGAGACTATGGAGTGATGCTCTCTCATTATTCTGGCGGTGGCACTAGATTATTAAGAATGCCAAACTGGTAAAAAAAAAAATAAGGTAGTCTGCATCAGAAATAGAGGTAACATTAATGGCACGGGAAGTACAAAACCTGGATTTGAAAATTGCTCACAATCTACTAGTTATTACTTATGCTGCTTTAGTGAAATTGGTTAACTTGTCTCAGGGTCTTCAGTTTCCTTATGTGGAAAATGGTGATAATACATCATACCTCACTGCCTATGATAAGATTAAATAAGACAATGTATGTAAAGTGTAAAACACAATGGTTGGGATATAATAGGTATTCAGTAAATGGTTAGCTGTTGGTGGTAATTATTTATTTGATACTAATAATATCTTAGAATAGTTTTTATTTCCTACAGATAGCTATGACCATGTGAGAAGAAAATAGTTATGCCAAAACCAGAGGCAAGTCAGAGCAAAGCATAGTTTTGGATTTCATTTACTTTCGCTTTCTTTCCATTTTCAAGTTGTGAAAATGTGTAATGATAGTCAGGGCCAAAGTAGTATGAAGACTTACATATGTGGAAAAGCACAAGAGGGGTCATCAGAGAACACAATGCGCATGTATATCAGGAAGAAGTGAAAACCTCCCCTGGACCCTAAGGTCCTGATAATAAAGTGCCAAACTATCCAGAACCTACAAACCCACAGTATTTGGGGGTCATTTCAATACAACTGTCAGTGTAAATGACTGATGCTAGGACTTTTATGTCTAAACTTGACACTTGAAGAAAAAATAATTGAGACTATGGATGCAAACACTGTATCCCCTATTTGAGTTTCTCCAACCTTAGTTCACCTCTGGGCAGATATTCCACTATTCTTGGTTAACATCAGAGATTTGACATACCAGATCTTATTTTTTTAACTCATGTATGTTTTTGAAAGTATTATAATTAGTCTTAAATTAGAGTTATTAGTGTACCTTTCCCTAACAGAGTGGTTTGCATACAGTAAGCTTTCAATCAAGTTTGGTTGAATGAATTAATAAATGAATAAATGAATGAGGGAGTTTACAGATGGCAGGATCTATCTCTTACTCTTTTTTATATCACCACTGGAGTCTTGCATTTAAAAAAAAGTATTGAAAATACTAATTTGAGTTGCATGATTAGTAAATTGCTGCTGGTTTTACTTTCTGGCACTTTAACTTTTATTTGATTTCACATTCCTACAATGAGGTGTCATGTTTTTACAACTACACTTGAATTCCTCCAAACGTATTTGAATCTATCATGGTCTTTTCTATTTTTGTTGAAAAATTCCAAATGTATCAGGTAAGTATAATTAAAAACTTTCCCTTTCATAAACTATTACATAATTTTCAAACCAATCAGTGTTTCTAAGTTTGAATAAACAGCTCTTCTGCAATCCTAAAAAGTGACTTTTTTCTTTAGTTCTTTATAAACACACACACACACGCACACACAACACATACACACATGGACACACATACCGTACTACCCGAACTATGGAGCAAGAAGTCATAACCTTAACTCAACCTGGGCCAATTAGAGTGCTGATAACGTAGATGTGTTTTTCTGGAATATTCTCTCATGGAGTTTCCTAGGAAAGACTAAACTGAAGCACATTTATAATTTAGTATTATTTTCTCACATTAGAAGTCCTTTCTCCAATTCCAAGGTTAGAATGAGACTGCCCAAAGAATAGAGAAAAGCAGTGTAGGCACTGACAGAAGCCCTCTCTTATGGACACCGCATGGTGCCCCCCATGGAAAAACTCCATTGAAAGCTCCAGCATCAGTCTGGGAAAAATACCTCCCCAAAACCATTTCCAGAGATCAAGATGTGCTAAGAGAGAAAACTAGTAAAGAATGAGATTCTGCAATCATGTCAAAACAGAAAGCAACGGTTCTGCTTACAGGAATGAGAGGCTCTCTTAGTTTGTAATACTATAATAGAAATTCCCAAACCCATGTGCTAATGAAATTAAAATTTACTGAGAAGCAATAAAAGTAGAGGCAAAGTTTATGCTCGAGTAGAGTCCAGAGACCCTCAAAAATATGAGTGTGATGAAAGAGGTAGAAGAAAAGAGGCAGTGAGTGCCCTTAAGGTAGCAGCAAAGGTGTGTCATGGATAATGATTTGACGCAGATGCATGTGAGTAGAATTTTTGTTCAAACCGTGAAGGGCTAGGAGGCTTCTGTGGGGCTTTCAATATCCACAAGTAAAATAGAACAGGCTTCCTGCTTTCCAAAGCCTCAAGCTGGGTTTACATTTTCTGGCCTTTCCCTAGAGGTTTATTATTCTATTATCTCTGCTTGTTCCTGACTTGTATTCTTTCTTTGCTCTGCCATTTCTTGCCACTTCAGTTCTACAACCAAGCAGTTTCTCTCACTACGATCTAGACGTGTACCAGACACACTTCCTGATGAAACCTTACCTCCCAGCTCAACTCTACTCCTTTCTTTACTGTGAAGAACTTTATTGCTGCATAAAAAAGATTTCAGTAAGTAATAGAGCAGAAAATAAATGCTCATGGGAATGTTCCCTATCCTGCCGCTGAGACCCCGTCTTTACTTTTCAGGTTTCTCATCCTAAACCTATTTGTGGAAACCTTTGTGAGGACAGTTTCCTACTTTCCTTAGATGTGGCCCATGCCCAAGTTAAACAGCCAAATGTTCTAAACACTCACCTTCCCCCCATGTCTGCATAGCCAAAATCAGGTAATTTTACAAGCGAAAATGAACAAAGGCAAAATTGTCAATACCTTTACTTCTTATCTGAAGTTATTCAATCAATAAACAATCATTTATCTCATCTTCTTTGTATTGTCCTGGTTTCCTCATCATAGCATCAGCGAAAGAACTTTTCTTCTTGAAAAGTTGATACTCAGCAGGAAGCCAGAGAATCAACATTGTGACTTACGTTTGTAAACTGCTTTATTATTTCCAAGAAACTTCAAATAAACTATTATCTCATTAAAGATTAAGATTCAGTTGGTTTCAGGGAAGCTCTGGGACAACCTGCCCTTTGGGTCACTTTTTTTCATGTTCTTTTATAAAGCAGGAATTGGCAAACATTTTCTGTAAAGAGTCAAATAAATATTTTAGGCTTTACATGTCACGCACTCTTGGTTGCAACTACTCAGCTCTACTGTTATAGGTGAAAGTAGCCATAGACAATACATAAACAAATGTGAGTGACTGTGTTCCAATAATACTTTACAAAAAGAAGTGTTGGGATGGAGTCGGTCTGTGGTCTGTTGTT
This sequence comes from Daubentonia madagascariensis, assembly GCA_023783475.1. Taxonomy (NCBI): domain Eukaryota; kingdom Metazoa; phylum Chordata; class Mammalia; order Primates; family Daubentoniidae; genus Daubentonia; species Daubentonia madagascariensis. The sequence continues at coordinate 5,229,367 of JAKFHU010002080.1, forward strand.
TGCTGATGCTTGCTATAAAAGGATTGTTTACAAATCCCTAAATGTATCTTGAGCTTTTCCATCTCTTTGTACTTGCACATGGCTATTACTCAGCCTATATGTCTCTCTGTACAAATTAGAAAAAGGAAAAATGTGCTTTCTCTGAGACAACAATGTAGAGAAAAACCAGCCCTTCATGAGAATGAATTTTTTTAAAAAGTACCCCATCTGGGTAGATGAATAAGAAAATGATGCTGCCTCTGAGCTAAAGTACACTGGGTATGTGGCTTGGTTACGCCCTTTTTGTTAGTACTTAGAGACAGATGTAGGCTGGATTTCAACTCCCAGATGCCCCCTTTGCAAGTAGCAGAAAGCAGACCCCTGTGAGGCAGCCATATCTTAGAGTGTATCTTTCCTTCAGTATATAATAAAGAGCCTCCCTTTCCACTTCAGCTATCAGATCCCACCAATCCATGGTTCTACTTTAATGATATTCCCTTGTAAAAATTTTTGACACCCATCCCCACCCATAGTGACTTTTTTCACCTCAAAATACCCATTGCTTTATTTCATTTAAGGTACACTTTGCTGCATGGCTAGCACATTGTATCTGTTGCATTCTTATCATATTCAACATTTTATAAATATTATTATTTTTATTGTTTGTGCCTCATGTTCTGTCAAAATTCTGGAAATGCTACCTATGGTGGAGATCAATCCCCAAAGTAAGGGCAGACATAAGGTGATAATTATTTCAGTAGACTACAACAGACAACTTCAGAAAGTTGCAAGTTTTCACACTGTTGAGAAATCTTATCTTATGAGTCACTGTAACTTCTCATATTGAAGCTCTCGGTATCTTTCTATTCTGAAAAGTCCTGTATGTGAAGAAGCAGCTCAATAAACTTCCACCCAACTTCTTATGACCTATCACTGTGACTGTTTGTTTTGAAACTGTAATTTTGAAGGTCAATCATTTGTTTTATTATCTCTTGAGATGTTAAACAAAAGACATCAGAAATGTGAAGTTTAACCTTGCTATATACCATGTTCTTTAATAGTGTAGCATACATTTGGGGATGATGTTTCTCAGTATAAGAACATTTTACGCTTGAAAGTATTTTCTCTCTAGTTTTATTTCATCATAGGCTGGAATAGGAGTCAAAGAAATGTGATAAGTGGGTATTATCTACTATTGATAGATTTTATTCACAAGCTAAAATGACTGCAATCAGGTGATAACAGTGACCTAACCAGAAGAACATACTGGGGCAACTAATTACCCCTAAAATTTTGTGAAGAGAGACCATTTTCTTCATTTGATAGGGGAGAGATATAGAAGATATATGGAATTTTAAATCTAAATTGTTGATGAAAAAGTGCTTTTTACTGTAATATTCCAAAGAAATCAGCTTACTACATGGTGAATAGTGACTGTCTTAAGGGAAAAAAACAACAACTATATTTCCAAAGGCAATTCAAGAATCTGCCAAAATAAATAAAATTAAAAATATATCCAAGAGAAAAATAATAAATTTTTAAAATCTTTTCATAACTTTTAATTAGAGCAGGATGAAACCTGGCAGCTTCATCTGGGACACTTCAGATGAGAAGGTGAAAGCCCTAGAATGAATCCAGTCCCCCAGTTGGCAGGTCAGAGAGTGTTTTTACTTAATTAAACCCATGGAGGGAAGTCCTCTTTGGGTTTATGTAAGGGCTATTGAGAAGGGAATGGAAGAAGGAAAAGAATGTCTTCCCTTATTGTGATTGTATGAAGGGCTGCTTACTATCCGTTTCAGGCAAGTTATCCCCACTTCCCACCCCCAGGCGTATACTGCTACTGGGGACTAGATCTGGAGAGAATCTGGCAGAAGGCATTGCTTGAGTCTGTTTTTGTTACCCTGATAATTTGCTTTTTTGCAATACTTGTAAAGCATCAGTTTTAATTTTGGAAGCATACAGCCCACCCACTGAGGCAAAGTGTTCTTTTCTTGACTAAGCATATGCCCGCTTCTTGGAGAGAATGTGAGAAGAGGTTAAAAAGGCTCCACACTTGGGGAAATAAAGAATTCTTTAATGTTGAAAGACAAAATTGAGGCTTTTGAACACTAAAAGTTAGAACTACATCTACATGAAACCCAAAGACAGATGCTACATAGTTTTTCACTCTTCCATTGATTCTGTTCATTCATTCATTCCTGCCTGCATACAATTAATTTTGCTGGCCACTTACTAAGTGCCAGGCATGCTTTTATTTTTGGTGATTAAATGGTGAAGAAGAGAGACAGAGTCCTTGCTCTTATGGATCTTATATTTGTGGAAGGCCTGTCATTGGAAAATCTTTAGGCCAGAAAGCCAACCTTTCATGTAAGCCTTAGGTTAGAGTATCTTAAGTCCTGTGTGTAGACACTAAATATTTGGAATCCAGTCATTTAAGTCCACCTGATATGAGAGTTAAAGGGCAAGATTCAGATTAAATTATTAATGATGAGGCCACTTGAGTTTTTAAAGGATAAAAGGCAGACTCAGTCCTCCTCTAACCTGATGAAACTCTCACCCCCTAGCTATTCGAGGGATGGAATGGGCAGCTGGTGGCCATGCATGCTTTACCACTCGCCTTATCTTTTGCCCTAGATTGTTAGATTGTATTCATTACCCATGATTATTAAACATACAAGACTACCACAACTGTGTTCCCAAACTTCACATTCCTGCTGAGTCACTTACACTGTATCTCTCTCTATGCTCATATTCTCTAATCTAGAATATGGATGGGAAAGAAGCAAACAAATAAAATTAGAGGATAATGACAGACCTTCAAAAATGTTAAAAGAACACAATAGGATAATGATGTGGAGGTTAAAGGTAAGAAATTTATTTATGTGGAGTAGGTGGAATGGCCTCTCAGAAAAGGTAATATTTAGATTGAAACTTACCAAGGATAATAAGACACCTAACATGAGAAAAGCTGGGATGGAAGATTATTCAGTTAGAGGAAACAGCAAATGGAAAGCAGTGAAGAGTTAAGGGGTCCTAGGAATAGAGAGTAGGCAGGTGTGGCAGAGGATGGGCAGCTAAGATATTGAAATATTGGCAGAGACCAGATCATACAAAAACACAAATTACATGATGCTCTAAGTTCATCTTCCAGGTTCTTGTCTATAGCTATGCAATGTAGAACAATAAGCTAAAGTTCTAAAGGATAAATGAACAAAGCCAAACTTAGTGCAAATTAGGCTAGGCAAAATTTAAGATGTTTACTAGATATATAAATGGCAACCAAATCATGGACAATTACTTTCCTAAGACCTGCCCTCATTATGACACAGATACGAGAAGGATTAGTGAATCCTATGAGACTCTTTATGAAGAAAAATATAGAGATTCGTGTTAAGGTGTTGTTAACTCAATTATAAATGAGTACAATAAAATGATGTAGATTTTTCTATCAAATTTATTAATGTTTTTTCTGGAATTGTGAAAAATTAAAGTAATTGTGTTGCCAACCATAGCAGTAGTATAGAACAATCTACTACATTGGTTTCTGGACATTTTCATTCTTCACAGAACCATTCTTAAAATGCAGCCCCTAGGTGGAAGCTGGGTTTCCCTCTGAAAATCAGCTGTCCAACTTGAACATTTTTCTATTAGACTATTAAAACGGAAAGAAACCTGGAAAGAAATACAAAAAGTCAGCATTTGTTGGAACAGAAACAATTAAAATGTGCCTACAGCTAATGGCTGTCACAGAAGGTTTGTGAGACAATTTCAAGGTGGTTTAATACCAAAATTATGGTGCTAATGCTTGGGGCTTGAACTAAAGAGAAGAGGCAGATTCTCAACTAGTAAGACTGGGTAAATGTTTTAGTTTGGGTTCTTCGTTGGAGAATAGGCAGATACATATATATATAGATAGATATAGATATAGATATATAGATATACACACACATACATGCATTGAGTTCTCATTATTATTCCGTGAGAATAATCCTAGTTTTATAAGATCTCAGGTAGCATTTATATTATCAACTCACTAGATTCCTGCTTGTAGACGAAGCACCCTCTAGATTATCTGCAACCAATCCTTTGGCAGTCACGTGCTCTTCTGGGCTCACTTTCCTTGCAGTCAGTTAGCTGGTGGTCAGGGAATGAAGATGAATTTTAATATTTGCCTTAGGCAAACAATTCAGAAGGCAGAGCTCCTGTTAAGATGTTATGTATGCCTAAACCAATTATGAAATATAAACGATTTCCGGATTCTCTCAAACCAAAAACTTATTAGAGACCTTGATTAACTACAGGATCCTCCCATCTAAAAATAATTTCTCAAAGAAATTTATTTACTTTTTTTATGTTATGGTAACACTGTATCTTTGAGATGCAATTGAAGCATTTATAATTAGAACATGTGCGGTTTTTGAGTCCCCTCAGAAGTACTCAGTGAATACATTCTTACTGATTTTTTTCTAACTCTGTTTAAGTTTCAAATTGTTTGGTGTTTTGTCTGTCTGTTTTCTGGGTAGATGTGCACAAGACAAATTGGACTGACTGAAGATTTGTTGGGCACAAGTATCTATACACTGAAGTATCAGAGAACTTGGAAGTTTTGGGACCCAGAAAAAATACCCCATTGGCTTATTTACACAAACAAAACATATTAAAGACAAAAGTGAACAGATAAGAGTCTCTTAATATTCCAAAGGAAGTTATACTTCCCAAACTGGAAGTCTATTAGACACAGCTCAATTTACGAACTTAATATTATCTTTTAGCCATGTAGGAACTAGCTGATATTATATTTGCTGTTATGATCCCAAAGTGAGACACTGCTATTCCAAGGTCATTCTAATTATTTTGAAAAAGAAGTCTTCAAATAGTTTCAGTGTAAAAATGTAGAGTAAATGCCTACTAACAATGAGTTATTGAGTTATTTGGCATTTAAAAAAGAAATACCTAGTTGTCTGTCTTTTACTTCAAAAATTCAGTTTTTATTTAGATTTTGGTTTACATTTAACATTCATTGAAGAAAATGTGATTGTCCCAGAAAAACAAAATCTTCAGGACTATTTAATCTCTCAATTTACCATATTACTGTTTAGTCTAATGGAACAAATGGCTTGTTTTTACAGAGCCTATTGGTCAAGGATTAACGTTACTAAAAAAGATATAAATCCCTCATTGGGCATAGAAAGAATGCTCACATACAGCATTTTCATTAATGAATATTCCTCAAGATGTAAACCAAAAGGAGAGACATATAAAGCAAATGAAAGCCCAAACGTAGAACCCTTAGATTTCTTTGTTAATGAAAAATGCAATGTGTAATATAAGGGAAGAATCGGGGGCTAGATATCTTATAAAAAATAAGAAATTAAGATTTGCTATGAGATTGTCCTATTGCTTTTAAATGAACTTGGGAGTAGATCAGGACGAGAGAAGTGGCACACACAGTGGAAACCAGCCATCTAGCCCCCAACACAGGCCAAGGCCAGACATAAGTCTAGCACTGGGGAGAAATGTGACTTTTTATTTTATTTCTGTGTGAAGCAAAATAGAGCATTTCAACCTGAAATCACATAGTTAAATATCCTGTTATATAGTACAGAAAATATCTACACAAAGAGAGAATTCCAAATAAAAAAATAATATTCCTTTTAATAATTTCAATGGATTGCAAAATATTGAGGACACTGTAAATTTTTCTCTAATATTTATTTACTGTTCAACAGAATTCCTTCCTTGAGGGCAATCTCTGGCTAACTTGTCTACTGTTGTATCTTCATCACTCAGAAAAAGGTCTACTTCATATTAGGTGCTCAATATACTTGGTTATTTATAAAAAGAGGAAATAATAGAGATGTATTATCTAATATTCTCAATATGCAGTGTGACTTCTAAGTCAAAAGGTCTTAGATTTTGACTTGGCTACCAGCTTTCAACAATCAAGATGGTGTGTAAGAGTTCAGGCTCTAAATCTGAGAAAAATCATGAGTCATTTCTGGCTTGATGATTTACTAGTTTTATGAAATTAGGTAAGATATTGGACCTTACAAAGTCATTTTCTCCTTAGAAAATACATAAAATGATAGATAGTAAATGATACACTATCAGTATATAATAATAGATATCTTCTACAAAACCAAATGCTTTATTCATTAATGTTTGAGGTGATATAATCAATACTACCAACCATTAAGATAAGATATAAAGTCAATCCATTTGATTAAGCATATCCTATTTCCATACTAGCTTATGATGTGGTGCATTGCCCAAGCAGACTACAAGACCATCTAAATTGTTTTATAAGACCTATTTTGAGTCTTTTTCTTTATTCTTTCAGGAGTGGGTATGAATTATTCAACTCTCATTAAGTGATGCCTACAACAAACAACCCTAAGTGGCTTCAGAAAATAAATATTATTTCCTGTTCATGTTACAAGTCAGTGGATGTAGGTCTACAGCTATCGTTCTGCTCCAGGATAATAACTGAGCTGAAGTCTGCTCCAGGGTCTTCTTCATTTTCATTCTGGAGGTTCACGGTAGGGTAGCAGCCCTTTTGTGTGACATGCTTATCCTTATGTCAGAAGGAAAGAAACAAAGAGCAGGATGGTGGGGGGGAAACTGCAGATGTCTCTTAAATCTTCTTTTTATACATGGCCATTGAACAAAATATATCACATGGCCAAGCACAAAGTCAGAGAGTAAGGGGCCTTTACTCCCATATATGTTACAGGATCATGGGCAGGGATCTATAACCAATTTTTATCAGAGGAGAGAATGAGACAGCAGTGCTAAATATGCTTCAAGGAAATAGATATTAAAAGTTTTACCACCTATGGATATAATCTGAATGAAACATAAATCAAGTGCACATTTCTTCAAGAAAGCAGTAAAAAGATTTGAAAATATTTTCTGATTGAAGATGAATAATAAGAATTTGATCTCTGTCCATGTTATATGAAAGTGTATCTGATGGAAGAATAAATCCATATATTTCCATCATTCCTTAATGGAAAACAGATGAAGAGAGCATTAAGCACACACAAAGACAAAGCCACAGGGCATCACCAATTCATTTAGCCTTTCTGATAAGATTTTCTCTTTATAAATAGAGGGAAGTGGTTTTAGAAAAGAAGATGAAAACCAATCAAACATAAAGCCATATTAAAACTCAAAGAGGCTAATCTCCCAGGAAGGACAGTGGATTGACAAACTTGAAGGATGAATCAAACAACATCCAAAGCTGAGAACCGACCCTGAGATTTGACAGTCAATGAATCACTGAACACCTGATCAGCCTGCCTCTTTAGATCATCATGATCTAAAAGCAAGTCAATAGCAATCAATCATATTATGAGCTTGCTGAAATGGTGAATGATGAATGAAGATCAGCCCAGTTGAAAACTTTCTACAATATTGCCCTAGGCAATAAAATGTAGGGAGTCTAAGGATGCAGTCATGAGGTTGGAAAGGCAGGAAACACAGTTAGCCTCTGACAGTCAATGTCTAATACAGAAGAGTTGTCTGACCTGAAGGACCACTATGCCATGAGCTACAGGCCACTTTAGTGACTGGAAGACATAGAAATTCCCCCAAAGGAGGAAATTTCAGAGTTTCTTATGTTGTAGGTATTCTGCGTGATCTTTTCATGGAAAGTTTCAAAAGCCTAACAACAGGAAAGTCAATCTAGAGATGACTGAGTGCCTCAAGCCCTACCTTCCAGCAACTATTAGTAGTAATCTGAGGGAAAGCAGGCATCTTTTCACCTCACGGCTGCTGATGAGCAAAAGGGCAACACAGGAGAATGTTTGCCTGCCAGCCAGCACTTATCCTTTTTTAAGGTAAGTAAGTTAGGTATGGGGAGAGAGAGAGAGAAAGAAGGGGAATGGGGAGCTAGGCACATCCTTTACTTTTTTTTAAATTTATTTTTAAATTTCAGAATATTATGAGGGTACAAACACTTTGGTTGCATATATTGCCTTTGTACCACTCGAGTCAAAGCTACAAGCATGCCCATCTCCCAGACAGTGTGCACCGCACCCATTAGGTGTGAATTTACCCATCCCCTCGTTCTAACTCAGTGAATCTCAATTGTTTGATGGATTTCTTTTTCAGATAGCTTGCTATTAGTGTATAGAAATGATTTTATATCCTACAACTTACCGAATTCATTTATTATATCCAACAGTTTTTGGGTAAAGTCTTTAGGGTTTTCTCTATATAGGATCATGTCATCTGCAAACAGGAATAATTTTACTTCCTCCTTTACAATTTGGATGCCTTCCCTTTTATTTCTTTCTCTTGCCTAATTGCTATGGCTATGACTTTCAGTACTACATTGGATAGAAGTGGTGAAAGTGGACATCCTTGTCTTCATCCGGATCTCAGAGGAAAAGCTTTCAACTTTTCTCTGTTCAGTACAACAATATTAGCTATAGGTTTGTCATATATGGCCTTTATAAAAACTGCATTTTTAAATTATCAGTTTTCATTTCTCTATTTTGCTACAGATTTAGACTCAACTTTCCTGGTCCACAGAACAAGTTACATTTTTATGAAGATTTGTATTTTTTTAAATAATTTTTTAAAAAAATAACTATAGGAAAAAGTTTAACTGTTGGCTAATTAAATTATCAGTGGAATCCACTTATGAGTGTGTATTTTATCTTTTCCCTTTATTTTCTTTCCCTTCCTCCACCCCACACTCCTAGATAATTTAGAGTTGATTGATGGGGATAAACATTTGTGTGTCTTAACATTGTCCTATTCCATCTAATGTCTCTAGTCTTCCCTACCAATTTACTCTATTGAGTTCTGAGTTCCTCTAAGGAAGTAACTATGTCTAATTCATGCCTATCTCCTCCATGTGTTACAGCATGTCTAGCACTTAAGAGATAATCACTAAGAGTTTGTTAACTTAATTAAGATAATTCATCATTTTAATCTTTCTTCGTGTTGGAGGTAGTTTCTCTGACGGATTGCAATAACTAACTCCACTTCTTCCTATCCAGGGTCTGAACAATATGAAATATAATGGCACCATTATTACTGATAAGGATTAATTTGGAGGAAGAATTTTAGTGCAAGAGCACAATGACTTCATAACTGACTCCCAGAATTATTAACTCCAAGGCACAAACAAGGCTGGGCCCAAGCTTACTTCATACTCCCTTCTTCCACCTCCAGGGAACACAGATATTAAGTGGGACGGTGGACAAGAGAGAATGGAAAGATGGGACTAAGCCACGTGTCCCCAGCTATTACTCCCAGTGCTGCCAGTCAAGTAATTCCCTTCATCTTCCCAAGAGTGAAATAAATAATACATTGGAGAAAGACTTAGAGTTATAATATTAAGGCTCTCTTCTTAGAAAAGAAAAACATCAGGAATGGGGAAGAAGTGTTCCCGACTAATATTATATGGCCTTTATCAGTACATTCAAATTGAGTTTTAGCTTGTAAGTTAAATGATGAACTATAGGATAAGCTTTATTCCATAATGTTGATAAGAGAATGCCTTATGGGGAAAGAAAGTCAAGCCTAGCACAGTAGCAATATTTGATGGCAAGAGCAAATATTGTGACAGAGCAGGAAGGTCATTTCCCAGTTTGCATTTAAGGACACACACACAAAAACCCTGGAACTGAAAGTGGCTGCATGTGGCAGATAGAGAAAAATCAAAATGATGAATAATTCTTATCACTACCTCCCTTGGGGTAACTGTAGGAGTTCCTTGGAGAAATTGCCAAAACAACCGAGTGAGAATCAGGCTGCTTATGTTTGAAGTAGTTTAACAGAGTGTAAATTGCTAATCCAGGATCTTTCAGAAAAAGCCTAGAATCAGAGTACCACATTCTGTATGAATAAAAAACGTGGGAGCTGATGTCACCTTTACAGGGATACTTGAAATACATAATCAGGGAAAGACATATTTTAAAGATAATATACAGTTAGTCCTGGATTTTAAATGTGCATTTCAGAACCATACTTTGAAATTTAGACAGATTATTTCAGTAGCTGTTTTATAGTTTTAAAGACTAATAAAGAATCCATTTTAAGTTACCCAAAAATGGTAACTAGCATTTATTTATTGTGACTGTTGACTCATTGTTGAATCTTTAAGGTACTTTTCTAAGGATCCAAAATAATTTTATTTTTAAAAGGGGTTTGGGTAGTATGATATTTTTTTAAAAAGGAAAGAGTGCAATGAAAGTCAGAGAATCAGGTACTGGTTACTCCATCAACCACCTGTGTAACTCTGGCAGATTTTCACTTTTTTAGAAACCATTGTACAGAATTAAAATGAAAAGAAGTCTTGGAGAGAAACTATTCACATGTTCTCATCTTACAGAAGATGCCTCTGAGGCTTTAGGATAGTGTTTTCCTGAGGAGCCACTTTGAGTCAATGGCAGAGCTAGGATTATAATCCTGATATTCACACTCCTAGTTTAGTTATTTTCTATTAAATAATCTCTATGGTTGCTTTTAGCCGTAAAATTCTGTGTTTATAATGACTTTCTCTTTGGCACATTTTATCCCTAAAATATGGTTACAGCATATACTCTTACTCCTCCCACCACCCCGCTTTGTGGAAGCGGAAGCTCAGAGGGTAGGAATCATATGCTATGTACTGAGAAGTATAGTTTGGCCATTCTGAGAACAAAGATACACAGTTCATAACTCTGCACTGCATACGCCAAAGAGGGGAATATTTCCTCTTAGAATAATTTACAAGGAGAGTTAATCTTAAACTGAACACTGTATTCATACACTTAGATTCCTATCAATTATGCTTCTTGACAATATAGCCCAACAAAAGACTTAGATGACCCTCTGTGAGAGGTGCCCGCATGGCTTTCTTTTCAAGAAAGAGAATTTTATAAAGGTTTAAATTCCTAGTATCTGACGTAGTACCTGAAAAATAAATATTAGTGAATATATAGTAAAATACCCTTCAGCATAATTCTAGAGAGTCCCTTCAATCCTGTGTTTATTATCTACATTTTATAATCCGTTTTCAAAGCTTGGACAACTCCAATGTGAATTTATCCATATTCTAGAGAACTGCCAAATAGTACTGCTAGATTCCGTGTAGGAATTGGACGTTATCCGCCCCCCTCCACCCTCCAGAGTATTTATGACAACTGGCCATCCTCTATCCTGGAGAAGAGCAGAGTTATCCCTGAATTAAGCCTTATGTACCCTATAACTTCACTGGTTCAATGAACATACATCAGTACTTAGGAGTGTCTTTTTCAATAACAATGGCTAAGTAGTGGGAAGATCATTTATTTGGGCTCTTGAGTTCACCACATGAGACATGGGTTAGGAAGTTCCTGGGCATCAACATGTGCTATTTCACAAGTCCATTATCCTTATTTTGTTTTCTGATGCACAGCAGGAAGCAGCAGGTACTAGAAAAGGCCATCTACTCCTTACCTGTGCAAGATTGCCCTGCCTATTCTAATCTTAGGCACACACTCCAAAGTTATCCCCTGACATATAACTTCTTAAAACAAGAGGCTGAATTATCCAGTGTGTCTTCCTGCCTCCCCTGTGGGGTCAGGGTTCCCCTTTCCCCTTTCAGTTCAGCTCTCCTTGTTATCTTTGTAACACTTAGCAAAAGATAACAGATTTAGCCAAGTGCAGAGATAATGAAATATAAATTAGTGGGTTTTCTAGCCTTTATCCACAGCCCTGTCAGAGTGTATTATCTGATAGATTGAGTTCAGAGCAAGTCAGTTAAATTTTCCCTTATCAGAAACTGAGTGTGAAGTGTGGTAATGTTGCTAAGTGCAGAACAAAAATCTCTCTCTTTTGCATCCCATGACTGCTCCAGGCAACATTCTTGGAAACCTCTGACTAGGAAAGAAGAGAAGACCCTGAGATATATACAGTGTGACAAGCCAGGAGGCTATGCTTCTCTGGTAACCATCCTATGAACGGCAGTCGCCTGTGGCTGTGACATTACCACACTTTGCTCAGCTTCAGAAAGGAAAATTTAACTGACGACTTCTATGAACTGAAGCTGTAGTCTAAACCAGATAATATACCCTGACAATACTGTCAGGCAAAAAAGGCTGTGTTCCCATTGATTTCATTGCATTAGAGACATATTACCCTGAGCAGTGTGTGTTCGAGGGTATATTGTGCACAGTGTGGGAATATCAAAGGGAATGCACACTGATTTAGGCAGAAGCAGGCCTCCGAGAGAAGAATCTCTGGAGTGGCCTGCCTGAAACAGGCAGCATTTGGCAAAGTGGAGAAGGTGATGTTGTTGATGGTAGTAATAACTTGGTTCTCCATCTGCATCAACCATTACCTGCTGGGTTTATTTGAGAGAGGAAACCAAGTTCAAATGTAGGAAGAGCCGTGCTGAAACTCTGTGTTTTTTTTACAGAAAGGAAGCAGATGCACTATAAAACATGCAGGAAATGGGGCACATGAAAACTAAATATTCAGTTCATCTCAAAGTTGACTAAATACTTCATTCAGTTTGGAGATATAAAACTCTCTAGAAGTTTCTTATTGTTTTAACTATCATGTATCAGCACCTTTTACAAAACAATGTTGCCACATGCCTACTCAAATAAATCAACATTCTTATTTTAACTGACTAATTTGGCAAAATCCAAAAATTCATATAGTAATGCAAAGACAAAAGGAATTGGAGAGAGAAGCATTTTATATTTTATATCTTTAAAACATCATAAATATTCCTCATAATTTTTTAAAAAATGTTTTTATACTGTTTGTGTATGCTCTGTGTGGATCAGAAAGACAAAGAAGAAAGAAATGCAGCAAAAAAGAAATAGGTCTTTTACATCTCATAAAATAAGAAAGGCTAAATTCAAAAAATGTCTTGAGACTCAGGCTCAAAAAATCAATTCGTTAACACTTTTATTTAAAAAGTGTTAAGTAATCTCTAATTCAGGTTTCCTGGCCATTCTTTTCTTATATCTTTTAACTTTAAAATTTTCCAAAGTACTGCTCTCAAGATGCTTTGCCTCTTCCATCACTTGGATCATAATTTTTTCTATTTTTGAAATCTTTCTTTTTTTTGTATACAGTCTCAGTTTTGTACTTCTGTGGTTCACTTGTTTTAAATTATGGCCTATTGACATGTAGGTGGTTATCAACATCAAAGTCATAGTCATTCTTACCCGTAATTGGGTTTGGTACTATCCATCCATGGACTCTTTCAACTTAAATGATCTATATGGTAAGTTAATAATTCACTGTTAATATTGTTTATGCATGAATATCTAGAAAAAAGCAAACAAATTAAGCTGTCCGTGTTTTTCTGAAGGAAGGACTAACTCATAATCAGGGAGGGTGATTTGTTGTTCAAAACCCTCAGTTTCGATGGCACCAATATTTCTTTGATTAGAATAATAAGCTAATAGTGTAAGAAAGGAAAGTCAGTGGTAAAGAAAAAGATTTGAGTATATTTAATTCATACCTCGTTCTCCCACGACCTCGTAAAGAATGACATCACTACTGGAAAAGAAGGTGACCAACTTCTCCTTCATTGGTAACAAACATGGCCCATTGAATAGGAAGGAAAGTAGGGAGGAAGGTACCCTGGAAGGTTTGGTCTCAGGTAACTTCTCTTTCCCTCAAGCCCTGCTCTGGAGCCCCCCTGTCACATTTCTGCCATATATGCAGACTTTAACCCTCAGTGCTTATTTGTATGACCAAGTTTTTCACTTTTTGATACTAAAAAAGTATAAATAAGCAAATAAAGTATATTCAGTTTATTAGTATAAAGGTTAATCGTTACTACTATAAAGATTATTAAATTATTAATATAAAGATTACCTTAATATAAACATTCCATTATTGGTATAAAGATTCAAGATTCACTTCATAGTGAATCATTCCATTTATGACATACCCTTCTGATAAGATTTTAGTTTTTTGCATTGGTTTCTATGTTCAATATTAAAGGTGCTATATTTACTTTCTTTTTTACTATTGCTTTTCCCTATATCCCTTTATTTCTAAATTTTATTTTCTGTTTTCTCTCTTGTTAATACTGTAGCTGGATCTTTTCTGAACACATTCTATGTCTTCTCTTTTAAATGTTTTACTTACTGCTACATATGAATGCGTCTTGCCACCTTTTACCCTATGCTTTCCTATTGCTTTTTCCCTAGGGTTTCTCTCTATGGTCACATTGATAGATTTTTATTTTCTTAAGTTGTATGAAAATTTTCCTTGTATACAAACTATGATAGCTACCATTAAATTTTGAGCAAACATTAAAATGTTATCAACATCTAGCTAATATCTATAATCGTCTCCTTTATTCCAAGTATACCTAGAGCTGCCATGCCTTTCAGGTATAGATTTTGGATTTTATTTTCCTGTTTTACTTTGATTTTTGGATTTGTATATTGGCATGGGGGAAAGACATACTGTGCATATGTGTGTGTGCATGTGTTTATAGTTACTTTGGATTTGTAAAGTATATTCTCCAGTAATATTTTCAGAAAGAGTATGAAAATGGCAAACTTTCTGAATTCACCAATATAAAAATGCATTTTTACCCTCAAAATTGAATCTAATTTTAGATTCTATTTTTAAAATCTTTTTCATTACAACTTTTAAAATATTGTGCCATTACTTCTTGTATCTAGGGTGTCCATGGAAAAATCTGCTATTAATCCCACTGTTATTCCTTTGTAGAGCCTTTATGATTTTCCCTCTAAACTTTTAGAATTAAAAGTTCTAAAAGAATTTAGAGTTTCTTTTTACAAATTCTGGTTAAAGCAATGGGCCCACTATTAAATATATTTTTGGAAATTATTTACAGATTCAACAAGTATTTAATATATACATATAGTTTACCCAATATGTACACATTATTTGCTATTATGGGATATAATATGGAACAATAAATATAGCTTTACCCTGATTAGGCCCACAGTTTCCTGGGAGTGACAATAATAAACTAGCAATTTTCCAAATGTATATATAATTACACTTTTGGTAAGGGCTACAAAGGCAAAGCACAATATGTGATGAGTTTAAAACAGCATGGGCAGAACACAATGAGGATTGGAGGATAAGTCAGAGAACGTTTCCCCAAAGAGATAATATGTAATGCCACATCTGAAACATTACATATTATAATATATAATATGTAATTATACATATTATAATATGTAGGCAGGTAGTTAGGTAAGGGGAGGAGAAAGGAGATCTTTATCATTAACCTTATCCAGCAAAAGTATAAATGACATAATTAAATAAGAAACTAGACAAAATCATAATCCTTAAGTAAGAATTACCATTGATTCAAGCTATTATTTATAATATCCTTTATATGTTCATATTCCACAAATGGCTTTATACTTAGGTCTTATCTATAGGAAGAAACCAACAAGGTAGAAAAATGGCTGATCTGGTGTTTTCAACAAACTTAACTGCTGAGTCATAACCACAGCACAGTTGACTCAGTGGTTTGTGCTCTATAAAAAAATTTTCACATCTCAAAGGACCTTTCACTGGCTGACTTATATAAGAGCCTGGAGGACATAATAGTATTAGTGTTCATCTACCACTTGTTATATGGACAAATTTGAAGGCTGTGGCTCACTCCTCAATAAAAAACACTTAAAAAAAAGACTGAAGAAGAAAGAGCAGAGAGCAAGAATCTTAGTTACTTTCCAACTTAAAGGTGGGGGATTAGGTTGTATAATTTTGCTAAAATTTCTTTGATTCTACAATTCAAACACTTGAGGCTGGGGAGGAACAGGGGGACTCAGAAGCCAATCTGATATGAAATTTACCTGTGTTCTTTCTTTCCTGAACTGTGAAGGCATGTTCCTAGATGTATAATTACATGGTGTTAGAACTAGGACAATGGGAGGTACAACAAGGTAACTCCATGGTAATGTAATTCCAGGATTCTGCAAGCATATCTGTATTCAAATCAAATTTCACAGTTTAGACGTGATGCAGTGGCAACATAGTACACAGTCCAAGGTCAGAGTCAATTATCCCTTTGCTCCATCCCCATGGCTTTCTCTATGCAGTAAAATCAAATAGGTCACAAATGGGAGAATGGGTGAATTTGGCTTTCTGCTGCCTCACTGGACATAACGAGGGGAGTGACAAGGCAAAATCAATGGCAAAGTGATGACAAAAATCCTGTAATTGTGACATAATACATTTGTTGCTAATCAACCTATGTCAGCAACTCACAAAGATCTTAGTGTTTTAGGATCATATAATATCTGTACATTTAGTCATCATAATGATGTATGCCCCATTGAAAAACAATTTTTGTTTCACATTTTAATAAGGAGAACATGGTAGAAGCAAACCCATCAATTTGTTCCATCTGTTATGTTCATGTGGCTGTGTTTCTTTTTTCTTTTTTTCCTTTTTCCACAGATCAACAAGATAAACCTAACTGCCTGGCTGCAAAAAAGGATGAAAGGGGCTCCACTGTGAACTGAAGTTTCAGTTGAGATGCCTTATACTGGCTGATGTTCTGAAATTAGCATGAAACAGCACCAGAGGAAACAGAGGGATTCTTCCCTGTTGTACAAAGGACCCTGTGAACTTTCCAAATGCCTGAGATCTCATTACTGACAATATTTTTTGCCCTCCAAGTTTTCACATGGTGACCTTATGGCTTCTACTGGAGCACAGATGCAGATTTCCTCTCCAGTGAAATGGCATGAACAGAGAGCAAAATACAATCTTTAAGAAGGCAAGCTGTGCGCCACCGACATAATTAGGAAAGCTGCTTAGGAGGAGAGAACAGTGGACATCTAATGAGCAAGCAAGGATAAGGTGGAAAATAAGAGCATGGTTATGCAGTGGAAGCACTGTTTGAGCTTTCCTTTAGGTAGGCTGAAAAACAAAATATTAAGCCTGCTGAAACCTTTTCAGAGTTTAGGGATTAAAAGCTCTAAGGAAGCTTATGCCACTGTAGAAAGAGAAGAGAGAGAAGTGTTTTTCCTTCAGTAGCTGTTTCTGCTTACTACTCTTTTGACCCAAATTCACTTCGAAAGGCAGCATCAATGTCAGCAGGAAGAGTTCCAGAAAATGTTTTTAATTATTTCAATACAGAACACAGAATTTCAGGCAGTCTACGTGACATATTTTCACTAAAGTTCAAGAAAAGTTTTAAAAACAAGTATCTGATTTTAAAAGAGTAACCACCACAAGATCAAGGACTCTTGTTAGTCATTGTGTTTTAAAACTCTTCTAAGAATGCATGAATCCAGTAGTAGCTGTGTGAGTTTGGACACATTGCCTAGCTTCTCTGACTCTACAGTTCTTCACCTATATAAAGACAATAATAGTAGTAGTCCATATTTCAAAGAAATTTTCTGTGAGAATTAACTAAGATAATACATGTAAAATACTTTAAAAATGCTGTGCCATAATAATGAATGCTAGCTTTTTTTGTTGTTACAATCAGAGATGATGAAGACCTAAATTAAGGCTAGGGTAGTAACAATAGAAGGAAACAAGATATTTAAGAAATATTTAGATAGTAAAATTAAGAATATCTGGAGATTCATTGAATATGTGTGTAATAGAGAAGGAGAGGAATCAAGGGTAATTGCTAGAATTTATCACAGACAGTTGAGTAGATGAAATGTCAACAATCGAAAGGTAGAGTACTGAAAAGGATGAAGGTTGCATGGGGAAGATGATGAAGATCTCAAGTTGGGAAATCCTGAGGTCCCCATGGGTTATATCAGGGCAGGAAAACAAAGCAACCGGTCTTAGGAAACAAAAACCCCTTGAAAGAGACAAAAATGAATTGGTCCTGGAAGCATGTGGAAAATCTGGTGAGTTCAGTGATATGGAAACAAAGGATTGAACAAGGTCAAAGAGAATGATTTCATTGTGTCAAATACAACAACAACAAAAAAGGAGCAAACATATTTCAGATAGAGGGAACAATATGGACAGAAGCCTGAAGGAGAGAAAGGGGTTTTGTGGCTAATACAAGGGTGAGGTGAAAGAAATAATGTAAAATGGGACTAAAGATGAAACCAGTACCTATAATGCAGGACCTGTAATACTTTGAACTTTGCTTGAGGACAACAGGAGGCCATTGAGTACCTTCAGGCAGCAGTTTGATATAATCACATATGGTCATTAAGAAGGCAATTTTTAAAAACGTGGACAATAGATTAGAAGGTAACAAGCCTGGAGTCATAAAGACAATTTAGAGGCTATTATAAGAATGCAGGGGAGGAAATACATGGCCAAGTCTGTGGCCCTTGAGTAGTTAAGCAGAGATCCAAGAAATGTTTTAGAAGGTTGGGGATATAGAGGAGGTAAGGATGAAAACCCAGTTTGGGACCAGGCATCTGGGTAGAAGGTATTGAACACAGGAGGAGAGGTAGGTTTGTTGGGGAAGATGAATAGTTCCATTTTAGATGGGTGAAAATTTTAATTCCCATTAGACATCTGATTGTACAGAGGCTCCTCAAATTATGATGGAGTTACATCCCGATAAACCCATTGTAAACTGAAAACTTTCAATTTACAATATTTTCAGTTTACAACGGGTTTATCGGGATGTAACCCCATTGTAAATCGAGGAGCATACTAAATGCATATTGCTTTTGCACCATCACAAAGTCGAAAAGCTTTAAGTTGAACCAGTGTAACTGGGGACCGTCTGTACAGACTTTGGTCTCAAGAGGGAGAACTGTATTGGAAATATAGACACTAAAGCTATGTATTAAATTTGGAGTCACAGGAGAAAGTGAGGAATTATGGAATGTGGTAAAAACAAAAAAAGATTGGCCCAGGAAAGAACCTGAGGAGCACTAATATCAAGAGCAGAAGAGGACGAGCCCGAAAACAAGACTGTGAAGAAATGATGATTAATATATGAAGAAAGCCTCCATAGGTCATATCACAGTGACACTGTCAAAGGAACATTTCTGGAAGAAATGTGACTGGATCCAGAAAAGGGACTGGATGATTGACAGGATAAAATAAATCAAAGAAGTCAAGCAAGTTGAGCATAAGAAATACCCATTAGCACTATAAACAAAGTCATCAATGACCTTGAGAATAATGAAGAGGTAGGATTCTAACTTGGTCTGTGCTGATTTCACATCTCAATTCAAAATTCAGATGACCATGCCGGCAACAATTTTAGATAGACCTTTCTTCAATAAGACATCCATACCGAGGAAGAAGTAAAATTTATGCTGGATCTTAAAAGATGAGGAATGAACTGACACAAAGGAATGGGAGTATAAAATCAAAGCATCCCAAGGAAAGGGAGCAGCGTGAGAAAGCCTTCTAAGTCACTTAACAAAGTCGCTGGGAGGTGAATTTTTATATTTTTTATATTGTCAACTCTGTGGATACTTGTTCCTTGAACACGAGTGCCTCATACTTTTAATCACCTGGTCATTTCTACTTGAAATGCACATCCCATTTTTCTCAGTTTCTCTGAGTCTTAATCTCACTCAAGATGCAACAGATGTTCTATCAAATTCCTTCAATAATAATAGCTAGTGCTTGTATTTGCTTACAATATGCCAGCAAGGTTCTACGTGCTTTATTTGCATTAACTCATTTAACCCTTACAAAGACATACAGGGTACATGCTACTACTAGAATAAATGTGAAAACTGAGACATAGAGAATTCAATAGCCTGTCAAGTGATGGAGCTGGGATCAAACCCTGAGGGTCTCTGATTCCAGATTGAGTTTTTAACCACTACAAATACTGCCTTTCTATAGAAATCATCATTAAGATGATTTAGTTATTAGTTATCATTTCTAGCTGAGATTTTTTTATTAGCTATGCACATATACATGTATGGATGCATGTGTTATGTATTTTCTCTCTTCATTAATTGTGAGGTCCCTAAAGGAAGAAAAAGTGGTCAACATTTGTTGGTTTTTGACAATTCAGCTTTTAATATTTTTTTTAGTAAAAGTACCCAAAGTTTCATTTAGGAAAATGCCCCATCCCATCTCTTTGATACGTTTCCGTCCCTACTCTAGGAGACCCAGGTCGTGTCAGTCAGCACACCAAATCTCCTGAACGTTGATTAATTTTGGAGTAGACCACAGCTAAGCTCAAGTTCTCAAATGAGCTACATGGAGCTTAAGAACAAATCACAGAGAAGTCCAATCTGAGAGATGCAAGAAATGGAATGAAAAAGAAAACAGGAAGAGAAAAGAGGGATGGGGACGGAAAATATAAAGGGAAAAGAAAAAGAAAAGAGAAAGGAAAATAGAAATTGGAAAAGGAAAGAAAATTATTTTAAGGAAATTCTTGTCACTGAGCTAGGAGCTTCCATATATTTATTAATATTAATAAGAATCCTGTAAAGCAGCAAGTAAATGGAATAATTAAGGCTCAATCTCATATCTAATTTCAAATGTTTTGCTTTATTCATAACTTCATGCAATTTCTCATAAGGTATAAAAACCAGAAAATCTCTTAAGTTTTTTTTAATTATTCAGTTTAAAAGATGAATTTGGCTGATATTGATGATGATGATTGTGTGCTCACACAAGGCATACTTGTAAACATAGTGCTTTTGTGAAATTTTATTCTGAAAATAAAGGATCTAGTTTAAAATCCTGAAAATACAATGATTATGGTTTAGATCTCTGAAAAAAGACTAAATTTTTTATAGTAGTATCTTAAATTTCTAATGATCATCACCATATCCCATTGTCAATTAAATTATCCCCCAAAACCTAGGGAATAGATATCTTTATACCATGCAAATAGTAATAAGCTCTGATTTTATTTATTTTACTAGTTAATTAGCTTCAGGGAGACTAAAATAGTCTAGAAAGAATAAAGGTATCAAGGGAAAACAGATAATTTTTAAATTACATCATTGTAGGTTGATATTATAGAATTATTTTATAAGACTTAAACCCAACAAATTCATTCTCCCACTTATTATGTCATTTATAATGTATAATGGTCAGGGTGTACATTACACTTTCTATTCTAATAACACTTATAGAAAATATTTATGGTTTGCAAAGTTTTTTTCTATCAATCACAAAATGTTTAAGGATGTCCCATTAAAAGATATCATATTCTTTTTCTAAGAATCCTGTATTTCAGAAGTAGGTTTAATGCAGGTTCTCTGGAAATGTGTGTCAGTTCTAAGAGTCTTTCTGGCTGTGTAATTTGACTGGCAAATATGGGAACAAATCCTGAAGTTTAGGGTCAGTTGTTTTTCTAAAAACTCTGCGTTCCTGGGTACTGAAAGCTGAAGTTGGATAGTAGGATATATAATGTTATGATTTCCCAATATTTCATTTATCAGGAAAATGACATTCACTTTATACGTCAACTTCCTAAGGTGGCAGAAAAGATTGTAGTTGTCATTTGTTGACTTTCTTTCTCCACACCCCCTCCCCCACCTTGTTAGGTACTAGAGAAGTCCTTTTCTGTGGCTCAAGCAGGCCTGATCCTTCTCCCACTCCAGGGACAGGGGTAACTTAGTTCTGACCGATCAAAGTAACCCAGCCGCCCAAACACAATGAGCCAAACCAAATCTTTTTACATTTTGCTAAAGATAGTGGCCATTTGGGCTCACTTGTGAAGAAGTTTTATAGCAGAGAAAGACACAGGGTATGATCTTTGAAGACATCCTCTGAATAGCTTGATCCAGACAGAGCAGTACCCCTGAATTTTCCAGTCATGTGAGCCAGAAATTTGATTTCTTTTTTACATTATTAAGAGTTTTGTTTCTGTAACTTGCAGTCAAAACATATCCTGACTAACTAATTGAAGTACAATTAAAATTCTTTTCAAATAAATTTTCTAAGAACTAAAGAACATTGCAAATCAAGACTGTAAGATACAGAGTTACCATCCCTAATTTGAAAATCCAAAATCCAAAATGCTCCCAAATCTGAAACATTTTGAGTGCTGACATGACACTCAAAGACAATGTTCATTGGAGCATCTGCAAATATTCCAAAATAAAAAAAAAATCCAAAATCCAAACTCCAAAATACTTCTGGTCCTAAGCATTTCAGATAAGGGATACTCAATACATACCATCTCAAGGATTCATGCCTCATAGATTAGAAACTATGCAATAAAATATCACTGGTGACCTATAAAACTCTCTTAAAAGGTACTGGCTATGACATTCATTTAAGAGACATTTTCAGTTGTATAAGTATTCCTGTGTTGGAAATTGTTATAAAAAATTACACTTTTTAAAAAGAAACTAAGGTCTTAATTTGTTTTAATAAGATATTTAAAAAATTTTGTTTGCTTCTGAAGTAATTACAGAATATATCTATATAATGGAAAAATTTTGAAAATGCAACATAAATTGTGGGTGCAAAAAACATTGTTGTTTAATTATTTATATCATGAAACTCCTTAACCCCAGCTTCACTACCAAAATAAACCTGCTGTGTCTTGCTTGCTCCTTACTGAGATAATCATTATTATCTTACTTTATATTACAATAAAATTTATTCTGTGCTTTATCGCAAAAAAATGCAGTCAAACTATGTGAAAGACAATAAGGTTTCTGAAGAAGCAGGTAATTCTGTTGCTTTCAGGAGAATTTCTAAATCCTTTGTCATTTCAATTGGATTTGGCCCTCTAAGTTATAATTAGACCATTGAAAATATCTCAATGTCAATTGAAGGAAATCATCATAAATTGAGTCTTAATTATGTGCCAAGAAGCTAGAACCTAGGATTAAGAAACTAATTCAAACATAGTCCCTAAATGCAAGAAGCTTGTATTCTCGTGTGGAACGCAGATACGCAAACCAAAATTTACAATATAAAGTAATAGGGACTTTAACAGGAATATGCGTAGCAAAAATCAGGAGGTGGTCAACTTTCTTTAGGAGAATAGAGAAGGATAGCTTGAGCTGACCTTTAGACTGAGGAGCTATTCACTAAGGTGAGGGTGTTTCTGACAGAGAAAAGAGTATATATAAAGGGCTAAAGTCATGATAGCATGGTTTTATTTTTTAATTATAAACAGATTAGGTATTGTCAAAATGTAATGCACATTGAGAACTAGCTAAGTATAAACATGAAGAGGAAGTCAGTGTCCAGGCCAGGAAGAATTCTTACGTAGTATTTTGAGACATTATTCTTAGGTAACATAGAAATGAGTTTAACAATGAATTCTATATATAAGGCTATCCTTTTCAGCATTGATTAACCTATTGAAAATCTAGAAACATCCAAACCATGGCATCCATCAAGATGCCATTGGTTAAAGTTTACAGTTCATTTGTGTGATGATGTGCTATAAGCAACAGTAACTAATCATTTTATAAATCAAGCATAAAAAGATGTACATGATAATATGATGAGTTAAAAGAGAAAGGGAAAGAATTTTCAACCCATTACATATTGAATCCCACTTCTATTCTCAGTATTGCTTTAGTTGATAATATTTTTGAGGTGATAGTTTTTACTCTTTCCTGCAATTCCTTAACTTTTTAAAACATAAGCAATCACTATTTTTATAAAGAGATAAAAATAAAACCATTGCCTTTTTCACTTTTGCAAAACATTCAAAAGCTGGATTCTGCCCTCAAGTGCTTTGACCTAGTGGTCCAGAATGGTAAATAATGAAAAGGTGATACTACAAAGTATTAAGTCATTCATAAATGGTACCCAAAAGATACTCATTTGATGTCACCACCAGTATATCTAGTCACTAAAGCCAGAAATATGTGGGAGTTATTCTTGACTCTTTCTCTGCGTCACTCTCCTTACCACATTCAACCATCTACTAAGTCCAGCCAATTATATTTGCAAAAAATTTACCATAACCATCTCTTTCTCTTCATCACCATTCCCACTGTATTAGCTTAAGCATTCACTATCTCATCACTGAAATACTTTCTAACTTATTTCTGTTTCAACAGGCATCCCTTACATAGTTTCTAAAATGCACTGCATAAAACAAAATACTGACCATTTCACTCCTCTATTTAAAACTCTTTGGGGCCAAACTCTTCATCATATAGAGACTGGGTTTTAGCATGAGATACAAGATCCTTCATGCCTTGATCTCTGAATTTTTCCCTAGCTTCATCATTCATCAATCTCTGCCTGGTATTTTATGTGTCAAGACCCTTCATGCTGGTGCCTTCCAACCACACTAGGCTGTTTCTTATATCTATGACTTTATTTATGCAGTTGACCCCCATTTCTAGAATTTTCTGCCCCATCCCCATCCACCTAGTCATCATTCAAGACCCAGTTCAATTATCATTTCTAGAATTTTCTGTCCCATCCCCATCCACCTAGTCATCATTCAAGACCCAGTTCAATTATCACTTCTTCATACCCCTAAAACCACACTCAGCCTAATTTAAGTTTGGCTTGGTACCTCTTCTTGTTGTTTTTATTAAAATATCCTGTTCACAGCTCTATTACACAATAATATATTATTTTTAATTGTTTGTTTATATATCTGCTTCATCCCACTAAATTATTCTTTTGGAGAAAAGATATTGTGTCCTAATTCACTTAGTATTCAAAGCACCCAGCACAAAGAATGTTTCATAGTAAGTATGCAAATAAGTAAGTAGATGGAAGAACAAATTGGGAGAACTCATAGTAGCTTGAGCAGTTAATAAACTGTTCACTCAGAAAGTGAGACTTTAATTGTTCTTAAGAATTGGCAAAGAGGCACACAGGCAAAGGAAGGTAATTCCAAGTAAAGTGAGTGGAATACAGTTTTTACTAAAGCCTCCAGGCTAAAATGTACAAATATGTTCATAGGAGTCTCAGTGTAACTGGAGTAGAAGAGTTTCTTTAGATAAAAATGTTGGATTGAAAAAAATAAAAATAAAAGGGCCAGCCATGGTGGCTCATGCCTGTAATCCTAGCACTTTGGGAGGCCGAGGTGGGAGTATCACTTGAAGCCAGGAGTTAGAGACCAGCCTGGGCAACATAGCGAGACCCCATCTCCACAAAAAAATTAAAAATTCAAGATAAAAAGTTTGGATTGGAGCCCTATAGAGTTACTCTAAGAAGTAACACTCTGTTGAGGAGAGTAAGGGGATAGTAAATAATTTTGATTCTGTAATGGCTATGACAAAAAATAAGTAAAAACTATCATATCTTGATAGTCCCAATATGAAGAAATAAAATACAATGAGCAGAAG
Organism: Daubentonia madagascariensis; assembly: GCA_023783475.1. Lineage (NCBI taxonomy): Eukaryota > Metazoa > Chordata > Mammalia > Primates > Daubentoniidae > Daubentonia > Daubentonia madagascariensis. The sequence goes on from JAKFHU010002080.1 coordinate 5,254,485, forward strand.
GTTGTGAAATAGTTTAGCACTGATTATCATAAGAAGAATAGGAAGAAAATGTACATGAAATTAGAGAATAATTTTCACTAGCTGAATGAATGTGAAGATCTGAGGAAAGAAAGCATAAAATATAATTTGGAATGTTCAAAACTGAGAGTGAAAATGATATTACTATGGTAAATAATGGCATATAAAAGTAAACTAATATTAGGGAGTCAATAGAGAGGTTTGGTTTCTCCCCATGCTGAAATTAATGTGACTGTGAGATATCTGAGTAGAAATAGGGAGAGCAAGTTGCTGAAAATGTAGAATTAAATCTTTAAGAGCAGGCCGGAACTAATGATATTAAGTTAAAAAAATATCCATAAAAGCAAAATAAGATATAACTTCACACCCACTAGGATGGCTACCAACAGAAAGAAAACCAAGTATTGTCAAGGATGTGGAAAAACTGGATCTGTCCTATATTGCTGGTAGGTATGTAAAATGGCTAAGCCACTCTGCAAGACAGTTTGTAAGTCCCTTAAAAAGTCAAGAATGAACTTACCACATGATCTGGCAATTCTACACTTAGAAAGCTGCCCAAGAAAAATGAAAACATATGTCCACACAAAGACTTGAATGTTCATAATAGCATTATTGACAATAAGCCAAAATTAGAAAATCAAGATGTCCATCAACCGCTTAATGGATAAACCAAATATGGTATACCTATCTAATGAAATACTATTCAATAAGAAAAATGAATAAACTATCCACACATGGATGAACTACAAAAACATTATGTTAAGTGAATGAAGCAGAACACAAAAGACTATATATTGCATGATTCCATTTACATCACATGTCCAAAAAAGGCAAATTTATAGAAGCAGAAAGCAGGGCATTTGTTGCCTTGAATTATGAGCGGGAGCAGGAATTAACTATAAATAGGCAGGAGAGAACTTTTTGGGGTGATGGAAATGTTCCAGAACTGGACCTTGGTAATTGTTACACACTTCTGTAAATTTACCAAAAATCATTAAATGTATACTTACAATTAGTGAATACTATGGTATATAAATTATATTTCAATAAAACTGTAATAAATCGTATTCTTAAAAATGGCAGTTGAAGTCTAAAAGGTTGCGGTAACCTCAAGGAAGAGAGGAGAGAAGAACTGGGAGCCAAGAACTAAGTCTAGAGGGGATTTTCAATTTCAAAGATGGGAAGAAGATGAACTAATGATGAAAACAAAGTGTAGGCTGAGGAGTAAGGAAAAAAAAAAGAAATATGGAGTTAAGAAATCTGTGGGAGGGTACATTTTAAGAAGAATGTTCTATCCAACATTAAATACTCTAGAGAGATTGAGCAGCATGAGGACTTAGGGAACATGTTGGCTGTGCTTGTTAGAATCTAATTGGTGAATTTCAACTAAAGAAGCTAGAAAAATAGAGATAAATGCAAAAAAAATACTTAGGAAAAGAAAAATATAGAGTGATACATTCGACGGCTAGTTCTTAGAAAAGACCAACACAGATTTGTTAAAAAGCAAAAGATCCAAATTTATAACCAAAGGAATAAAGAAAGACTATAACCACAGACTCGGTGAAATGATAAAGAATCCTCTAATTATTCTAATAAAATATAAAATTACTATGCTAAATAAAATTTAAAATCTCAAAGATCATTAATTTTCTAAAAAACATATAAATTTTCAAAGTTGACTCAAAATGGTGATATAGAAGTCATGGACAGACAATTGTCATGTAAAATGGGGAAGCCATTTTTTTAATTGCCTCTAAAAACATAATGTTCCAAGGCCATTCCTCCAGAATATTTTCTTGTAACTATTTTCAGGGGCGGGGGGAGTTGTTTCATTATAAAAAAACTAAGATATTGTGTGACCTTGAGTTATTTATTTAACTTCTCCAAACCTCAATTTACTCTCTTCTAAAATGAATATAAACCACCACTTGACAGAGTTATTGCAAGGATTTAATAAGATAATATATATAAAGAGGGTAATATCTTAAGTTTAGAGAGAAAATCAAGCATCAGTACTATATAGTCATTTGTTTAAACTCTATAAAAAGGTGTTGATTATTACATGCATTAGTGCCTGTTAGAGGCTAGATGGTAGAATTGATAGATTACCACTTGGGTTGAAGTCAAATAACATAAATTTTTTTTTTAAATCTGAGAAAAACCTCTCATATTTAAGCTTCATATCTCTCTGTATTTTGTCATCCCAACTGTAGAAGGCTGAATTTTGTAAGGATACCAATCCTTATTAAAAGAATATTTAAAATTAGAAAATTGGCACCCAAACCTGTCATATAGTTGACAATTAATAAAAAGAAACTGTCATTTGTATTATAATTTCTGTACTTATAATTCATGGAGTAGTGTTCAAGAAGAGCACACCACCTGACTTCAAAATATGCTGCAAAGCTATAGTAACTAAAACAGTGTGATACTGGCATAAAAACAGATACATAGACCAAAGGAACAGAACACAGAGCTAAAAAATAAATAAACTCATTTATAGCAAACTGATTTTCAACAAAGGTGTGAAGAACACACAATGGAGAAAGGACAATCTCTTCAATTAATGATATTGGGAAAGCTGGATATCTATATGCAGAAGAATGAAACTAGATGCCTATCTCTGACCATACACAAAAATCAACACAAAATGAATGAAAGACTTAAATGCAAGACTTGAAATTATGAAACTACTTAAAAGAAAACACTGGGGAAATGTTTCAGGACATTGGTCTGGGCATAGATTTTTTGAGTAAGACCTCAAAATCAAAGGAAGCAAAAGTAAAAATAGACAAATAGGATTACATCAAGCTAAAAAGCTTCTGCACAGCAAAGAAAACAATCAACAAAGTGAAGAGACAATCCACAGAATGGGAGAAAATATTTGCAAACTAGCCATCTGACAAGAGATCAATATCCAGAATATATAAGGAATTCAAACAATAGCAATAAAAGTCAAATAACCTGATTCAAATATAGGCACAGGACCTGAATGTATGTTTCTCAAAAGAAGACATACAAATGTCCAACAGGTATGTGTAAAATTGCCCATCACTAATCATCAGAGAAATGCAAATTAACACCAAAATAAGATATCATCTCACCACAGTTAAAATGGCTGTTATCAAAAAGACGAAAATAATATGCTGCCAAGGATGCTGAAAAAGTGGAATGTTCATACGCTGTTGGTAGGAATGTAAATTAGTACAGCCATTATGGAAAACAGTGTGGAGCTTCCTCAAAAAACTGAAAATAGAACTACCATATGACACAGCAATCTCACTGCTGAATATTTATCCAAAAGAAAGGAAATCAATGTATTGAAGAGATATCTGCACTCCCATGTTTATTGCAGTACTATTCACAATAACCAAGATATGGAATTAACCTAAGTGCCCATCAATGGATGACTGTATAAGGAAAATTTTGTATATATACACAATGGAATATTATTCAGCTATAAAAAAAGAATGAAATCTTGTCATTGGCCTTATCATGGATGGACCTGGAGGACATTATGTTAAGTGAAATAAGCCAGGCACAAAAAGATAAATGCAGCATGTTCTCACTCATATGTGGGAGATAAAAAAGTTGATTTCATGGAGGTAGAGAATAGAATGATAGTTATAAGAGGTTCGGATGTGTAGAGGGGAGGAGAGGATGAAGAGAGGTTGGTCAACAGGTACAAAAATACAGTTAGATAGAAGGAATAAGTTCTAGTGTTCAATAGCACAGTAGGGTGACTATAGTTAATAATTTATTGTATATTTCAAAATAGCTAGGAGAAAGACTTGGAATGTTCCCAACACAAAGAAATGGTAAATGTTTGAGGTGATGGATATTCAAATTACTCTAATTTGATCACTACACATTGTATGCATGTATAAAAATATCATATGGACCCCAGAAATATGTACATTTTGTATCAATAAAAATAATTAACAAATAAAGAAATGGTAATTAGATTAAATCCCGTTTTGCCTATTCTAAATTTCTCCAGATAGTCACTATGCAAACTTTGGTATTTGCATGTTTATTTGGAATAAAACAAAATCTAAAGTACACTAGGAATTTACATTAAAAATATTTCTTAATGCTTTCTTATAAAATAATTGTTTATAAACTTTATACCTCAATCTGTTATGCATTGTAAAGAATTTTGCTATATGAATAAATCTGAGCAAAAGTTACACCCTAATAGGTAAAGAGTTATCAGGTCTGCAAATTACTCTTAAACATTTCAGAATAAAAGTGTGTGTGTGCATGTGTGTGTGTGCACAGATAAGGTAATGGAAAATGATAAAACAAGTATGATAAAACGTTTGCAGTGGGGAATCTGGATACAGCATACATGGGAATTCTTTGCAAATTTTCTGTAAGTCTAAAAAATACCTTAAATTTTGCTCCTATGTACCTATTGCATAAAACTGGATTTTTCATATATTGGCTTTCCTTAGAGAATACGTGGTACGTGTCTCTTAAGTATCAGGAGTCAGGCACAGAAATATTTTGAATTTAGAGTAAGACCCAACATTGGCTAAACTGTTGGGTTTTTGTCACCAGAGATCAGAGATCCTGGGGAAATGAATCTTCCACCTCCGTATGTGAGACCTTGCAGAAATCCTGCAGGTCAACCATTCTGTGGGTCAAATGCTCTCTGGGTCTGATTCCCTATGGTTGAATAGAGATTTCAGAAAATACACCAAGGAAAACCTTTTTGTTTGTGTCTCCACACATCCTAAAATGTCCACAGTATGTTTGCTCTTTAGAATCTTGAATGGGAAAATCAAAACACCTGGAGATTAAGTCTGATGAGAAGGCAGCAATCTTGATGCTTTTTCTTTCCTTTCCACTTAACTTGCTCTCTATGGCTTATTTAAGTGCAGTCTAAATCCTATCATCCCATTGTTCATTCTATTTTCATGGTTTTTAATGTACCAATTTGTTTCCTTTTCTCCTTCCTCAAAATCAAACTAACTTTTAAAATCAAACCAGAACTAATAAAGATAAAGAGACACCAATGCTATCAAATACAGAAGAAGAGAAGTAGATAAAATGTGATATTTATAAACAGGAAGGAGTGGGAAAATAGAAAAAAAATGAGAAAGACAGATAAATTGTGGCTGTCTCATCACGTTCACTCCTCTTCCGCATGTTGTGTACCACCTCTAGCAATTTACTACACTCCAGCTCCAAGACAGTGGGAGGCAAAGGATGTCCTTAGAGATCGCAGATCTGTGCTGGTTCTCACCTCTCCTTCACTGGCTCACATCTAGAAAAACAGAAACTCAACAGCAACAGAAAGTTCACACTGGACTGCTTGTTCCTCCTCTGGGCCTCATTTCTAGGCAGATTCTTTTTCTAGCCTATGGAAGTGTTTTAGCATTAATTTGATCATGGTTTATTTCACACTCCCTTACTAAGGTACTAAAAAAGGGAATTCACAGAAATACACGGGGTGCCATCAGCGACATTTGCACAAGTGTTAAAAGAAATGAATATGATAATGGGTTTCAGACTAAGTTCTTCAATTTATTTAGTTCACTGGATGTTACAGACTAGTCATAGTCCAAGTGTGTCAAATAGAAAAAAATTCAATTCTTAACATGTAGGTCCCAAACTCAAACCATTACACTGATGCTGTATCCATGAAACCCTTTATTTTTTCCATGTGCAACTCTATCCTCAATCCCCAGCCCCCAATACCTATTTAACTGTGGCTCCTTTAGATATGTGTATGTTCCATTTCATGTCTTAGAAAGTAATTTTGTTAATTATATATAGCATAAATGTGCTGAGCAGGACACACTAGTCCTGCACATTTAGATTAAGTTGTTTGGTCTGACTTGTGTCTCTTACAAATTTATGTTCTTATTTCTGGAGAGTAACTCTGAGGGCACACTTGCCAAATAATTAGTGACCACTTGTGGTCTTCTGAGGGACTCAATCTTGGAAGGACATTATGAGTAAAAAACAACTGAGAATATATTAAAAACAAAATGGACTGCTTAAATATAATCAGATCAAGGAATCCTCCTCAGGAAGAATAAGTTTATGAGTCTGCTTGCTGTGCCATAACAAAATACCATAGACTGGGTGGCTTAAACAACAGAAATTTATTTTCTAATAGCTCTTGATCCTGGAAGTCCAAGTTCAGGATGCCGGTATGATTGGGTTCTGGTAAGGGCTCTCTACTGGCTTGCAAATGGCCACCTTTTCCCTGTGTCTTTGCACGGAAGACAGAAAGAGAGAGAAAGAGATGGGGGTGGTGGAGAACATGCATTCTGGTATCTCTTCTCATAAAGACACTACAAGAAGGCCCACTCTCATGATCTTATTTAAACTAATTATCCAAATGTCCCATCTTCAAATACCATCACATTAGGAGTTAGGACTTCAACATATGAATTTAGGTGGTGGGGGGGGCGGGAAACAGTTCAGTCTTTAGCAATAAGTTAGAATTAACTTTGTTTTGGCAGCCACATTACACTGCTCAATTACCTTGAACTCAATGGAACCTGGAAGCCCCTAAGTCTTTTTACACTTTGCTGTTGCTGAGCCTTTCCCTCCCATCCCTTACTTGGACAGTTGGCCTGGAGTTAATAGTGTAGACAACCATAATAGTCAATATTCAATTTTATTTTTTTATATCATATCCATTAGTCCAGGATTTTCATACCTTTGAAATCCTGGGGAGATGGATTCTTCCAGCTTTGCATTACTTTAAAATTTAATAAGCTTGCTTTTCATATGTCTACCTAAGTCAATCACTAAAGTTGTAAATAGAAAAGGGGAAGGGGAAAATTCTAGTGCCTGCCTATGGAGCTTACTTCCTGTGTTATATACCCCATTATTAAGATCCTTTGGGTTCTCTCATTTAATGTCATGACTCCAAAAAGCTGTAACCATATACATTTTATATTTTATCTTGTCCATAAGAAAATTTCCAGATATCCTGTAGATTGTCTTCAATATTTCAAGTACACTATGCCTACTTTATTTTTTGGACCTCTCATATCAGTAACCATAACAAAAATTTGAAATGAGATCAGAGTGACACATTTTCCCTTGGTAAATTAATGCTGATTCTTTTTGATAAGTAGTTTTCTTTATAACCCTATGAATCTTTCCTAATGGAACTCTAGTCCATAAAGGCATTTAGATTACTTTGAATTTCTACAACATTTAGGCTTCGGTGAAGGGTTCTATGATGGAAATGTTGCCCATATTTTCTTTTCATGTATCTAGATTTAATTTATTTCACTTATTTTCATAACATATGCAGATAACTTCTGCCTTACTAGCAACTAGACTGAGCACATGAGATGCTCTTCAAAGTACTTATTAAAAGAATGAATAAATATTCTTCTCTTATGGTGCAGCTTTGGGGGGTCATCTTATAGTTATGGCAGAAGCAACTACTGAAGGCATTTTCAGTAAGTGTTACAGGTTTTCCAGGAGGCAGAGAATGAAGGACAGGGCATAGACAAACTAAAGAACAGATAGGGAGAAACAAGGGGAAGACTCAGAAGAAAATCAGGGGAAGACAGACAATGTTGGTTCAGTTACAACCTGAAAAGCATTGAAGGCTGAGCGGGAAGCCATAAAGGTAAAGGGCACAGATTAAATTGGATAAAGAATTTGTTAGCAGAAAAGCAATCAAGTAGCAAAATAATTTTTTAAGCATTCCAGATTTAAAAATGCAAAATACCTAGTAGATTGTGGTTAACTGTGTCAAATGTTGTCTAATGGGGCTATTTTTCTTAGCACATTTAAAACTGTAGGGTGAGAAGCTGCAGTTGGAGAGGATAAGGACACTCTTGGTGTTATTAGCTATTATTTCCTCTTACCCTGCAGGACTGTTGGACCCGTAGCTTGACCATGTGCTCTTTGCTTCAGTAATAGTGTTTCCATTCTCTTACCTTATTTTTTTATGTAAGATTTTGTGGGAAAAACTAATTCCACAAATACAGATGTTTGCAAACCATTGATTCCTAGTTTAAAAACTAATGCATAATCCAATTTCATTCCATTCCAAATAATGCCAGGGGAAAAAATGCAGGATTTTAAAATGTAAAAGTAAAATAATTATGCTCAAAGCACATGTTCAATATTGAAGAAACTATAAATCCAAGTGGATTATTTTTTATTTGTCTAGGCTTCATTAAATGTTACCACTGTGAAAGCTGTAGAATTCACTCATTATGTAAAACATTTTGAAGGATTTGTCTATATGTGAAGCAATAACTTTTTGTAGCTACCCTAAAACTGGACATTCTCCCACCTGCTGGGTTTAACCTGCCATTTAAATTTCCAATAAAAAGGCTTGAACTCAACTTGATAATTTCTCAGGGAATTTTTGGGTTGCTTACGTTCTTTCTAGTTACCTCTTGCTCTTTTTTTTTCTGTCAGTCAAATGTTTAGTTTCACTTTATGTTGTCCCATTTCTGCATTACTTCAAATAACATACAACACTCTTCTGGTTTCTTTCGTTTCTCCAAAGTATGCCTAACACAAGGCTGTGCATCTACAGAGCCTATATTTACTGAAGATTACTGGCAAAATGGTGAAAACTACACTATGTAATATAGCAAAACCTTAAAATTGGTTATTAGACACCCATTTACATTCTACTGGGTATTTCCTACCATGAGTAATTTCTCATTGATCAAGGGCTACTTTGACTCGACTTTCTATGATCTTTATCTCTAGTAGATGGACTCCAACTCACTATTACAATTAATTTCTTGTGCAGAGCAGTTCAGCTCTCTATCCCCTACCCCAAGTGATGTTTAGGTTCATGTTTGCATACTCAGAGATTCATGAAGATGATTTGCTAAGCAAAGGATTGTCAACTTTAAATTTCCCCCATTTAACAACAAAGCACCTCAGGATTCTTTGATTAGTTTTTATATTCTAAGAAAGGTTCCCTCCAGCTCTCTGCAGCGAGACCCTACAAGTTCTGAGTTTGATTTTATCTTTCCCATGCATCAATATATAACAACTATAGAAATGGGCAAAACACCCTGATACCATAGAGTTACCCCCCAATCATCAAACACCCATTTTTTTACAAACTCTATTGATTGTTCAACCCTATTACTAATCTGGTGAGAATGTCACAGCACAGATTTAAAAGTGCAACTCTTCTATCACATTTATATAAATCACTTTTGATCATTATATGAAGGTAAGAGCTTGTAGAGCCCAGAGTTAGAAAAGAAGCAGAAGGAAAGTAAAAGAGTCTTTTTTTTCCCTTTAGGGGAAAAAATCCATTAACTTAATCTCTAGTCAGCAAAGGAACATGATTCTCTCTTCTCTCTGTGGACCTATGTTGACACTTGGACTTATGGCGACGATATTTCCTGGGCCTCTAAAATTATGCCTGGGTCTGAAGCTGCACAAGCAGCCATTTACATTTCTTTAGAAGACTTTTAAACTCTGTAGCTCTAACAACTGCTTTTGAGCAAAGGGAAATTAGGCAACTTTGAACATCAAAGTGTCTTGCATTTTGTGTTTCTTCCTTACCATTGCGATACTGTGTCTAGCTGACACAGCCTGATGATACAGCATAATACACCATATGTGTTTAAGAGTGGGGAAAAATCAACCTTAAAGAACTGACAGTCACCTTCAATATACCAATTTGTGTACCACTATTGATTTTCTCTCTCCTTTTCTTCAAAAGCCAGAAGGTGGCATCTGACTACTTATTTGTAATATTTGAGTTAATTTCATTAAAATATATAATGCTTAGATTGAGGATTTAAAGTTATTTTGGTTGTGAAGTACAGGATTAAGTACAGCAAGTCAACTCTCTGGAGGAAAAAAAAGATACAAAGGAAAAAATATACAAAGTCAATAAGGCCATCTATCCTCAGATATGCAGAATAGATCAGAATTGTTTTCAAATGATTATGACCTAAATATGTTTATATTTTACAGTGATTCTGAAATGTTTAAATAGTAGTAAGAGTATTAAAATTGGAAGTTAAGAAAAAAATATATTATCTTTCAAATTACTCTGACTTGGCTTAAATTTCAGAGATCTCACTGGATCTTAGATCTTAAAATGGGAAGAAATGCAAAGAAATAACCCCTTAAATTAGAGCGCCCAGTTTTCCTTCGCCTAGCAGGCCTATGCTTTTGTTCAATGTGATTCATTGATCAAAATATTTGTGAAATTGAGGAATAACAAAATAAAGTGAAGTGTTTAGTAATACATTTAGTTCCTCTTTTTATAATTTCATTGTATCATTATATAAACATTCATTCATTGAAAAAACACTTTTTCTTCCTACCATAAAGGTCTCTGTACTAAGCACGTTCACTATACAGAGGAACAAGTCATGGTTCCTGACCTCAAGATACCCACAACATAGCCTAAGAAGCTGTCACAAAGAGATAATCTAAAGGCAATGCAGTAAGGGCAATGACAGACATATGCAAAACTTTACAAAAGCTCAGTGCAAGGCGTCTCCTGAGGTACACCACAAAAACAAATATTAAAGTCAGGTAAAGCTTCCTAAAGAGGGTAACCTATACTGAATTTCATAACGTTAGCAGGAATTCAGCAAAGCAGGATGGGTTAGGAAGGTAGAAGTGGCATTCTAGGCAGTGAACAACAGGAAAGAGGATGGGGGGATGGAGCCAGCAGGTGCCAGATAAGGAGGTCTTTATATGTTATATTAAAAAGTTTGAAGTTTACCTTTTAAGAGTTAGGACTTCTTTGAAGGGTTGTACAACAACAGGTGACATGCTCAAATTTAAGTTTTAAAAAGATTACTTTAGTGGCAGGACTGAGAATTAATCAGGATAAGATTCGAGGCAGGCAAACAAGTTAGGAGCCTATTGCATGAGATGACGAGGATTAAACCAAGGAAGTGTTATAAAGACAAAGAGAAGATAACATGCCCCAGAGATATTGAAGTGAAAAAGTTGGCAAGATTTCATGACCAATATAGTGTGGTGTGGAAAAAATGCGGGGTCTGTAGTGACTACCTGACTTCTTGTATGACTGCTGCATAGAAAGTAAAGTAAAGTAGAAAATATAAGGGGAAGGAAAAGTTATAAGATGAAATGAGTGTTAAAATTGAAGTGTTCATAAGGCATTCAGGTAGATCTGTCTAGTTGGCAAATGAATGTAAGTCCAGAGAAAAGACAGAGGTCTGGACAAAAGACATCAATTTGGAAGTCTTTAGTTAGAGACATGAGAATAGCCAACGTCTCTTACACAGAAGATAAACAGATAATTAGGGGCTCAAGAAAAATCCCTGGTGAGTTCCAGCCTTTAAGAGGTAATCAGAAGTTCCTGGGACAAAAATTGAGAAGTCAATATCCATTTTTCAAAATTTTCCAAATGATTTAAAAGAAGAATGATTGTTGATGATCCTAATATCCTTAATTTTCTTTTAAAAAGTGATAGTGAAGCAGAATAAAGTTGTAGTCAACTATCAATCCCTCCAAAACAAGGCACTGGGCAAGCCCTGGCCTAGGTTAGCTAAGTGGATCTGTCTTGGACCTCGCCAGTTTCCCTCTATCTTTGTGAAGGTTCTGTGGTTTCTGTTCATCTACATCTGGACCCAGGATGGAAACACCTTTTCGCATCAGCCACTTCCTTTGACCAGAGCTGACGTTCACATTGCAAAGGGTTCTTATTTTTTATGTCAGTCCAACTGATCTGACGTGATAGGAAGAAGACTGGGGTGTCTTTCAAGGACAGATTTTGCATTTGATCTTATAGTCAATAAAGATAATTGAGCTGGGTAGTAAAAAAAATGGCAGTAAGGGTTGCAGATACTGAAGTGCTTAGGATGTAAACCCTATGAATTGAAGCTTTTAGTTATCCCTGATTGTTTACATGCTTGAATTTCTAAGTGCAAATTCCAACGAAAAACTGTTAATATTCTTCTTACAAATAAAGGTTTCCTCTTCAAACATTTACACATTTTTCTTGTACGAATTTCTCACTTACTAAAAAGAATTTCTTGAAGAGTAGCAGTGGAATATTGGAAGAATTGGAAGGAAGGGAACTTTGAGAGTTTTGCTGCAATGAAGCAAAATACAACAGGTTTATTACTACATGAACAAAAATAATAAGTTTCTCCCTGCTTTATTAGTCAGGAATTAGTCGTATGTAAAAGACCATATTGCAAAATTCTACACACACAGACGAGTTGAACAGTTTTCCTTTGGAAAATCAGTTATACATTTCTAGTGTTTATTATCTTTCCACAGTTAAATCTCTGCTCCCACCCTTGTCATTTCACATCTGGCATTCTAAAACCCATTCCTCACCACCTGTCTTAGCCTTCTTTTCAATCTGTCCAAAATATTATAGCTAAAATCATCTTTGAAATCTCTTCTTTAACCATATTAATTTCTTTCATAAGATTACTTTTCAAGGTAATTATAATACCTTAATTCAACATTTTCTGTGAGACCCTGAGGACATTCTAGTAACTTCTTCTTAGCCTCAAATGAAATAATTGGACCTAATAATGAGTATGTTTTTAAAAAATATAACAAATGATTTATTTTCTTGTGCATAATTTAAAAAAATATACATCACAATATCTTTTATGTGCATAGTTATCAAAATTGTTTAAAAGTCTTTTATCATGTTGATTTTATTACTGTATATCCTTTGATATATATTATTCTTATTTAAGGTAAGAGAGTTTGAAGGCATTATACAAACTCATTCTGGATGAAAATAAATATCAGAACTAAGTTTTCTTAATTATTAGTCCAGTGTTTGTTTTCTCCACTATAGTAAAATGGTAGGCTTAACACTCTCTGGTATTCATGCCAGTAAGAATGTGGACCATTACTGTGTGCTTATAGTGTGGCTGACACTGAGCTGAATAAGTTAGACAAATAATTTCCCTGAATATTCTCAATAACCCATCATTTCTTTTTTTAACTAAAGACTAGGACACAGAGGGTAGTCAGTAATGTTATTCATTATATAAGTAATAAAGTAGTATAATTTATTTCATAAGCAAAGAAGAATAACTTGACACTAGGTTTCTGACCCCCACATCTGGGCTCTTTCCACCTTATTGTACTTTTCCACCTTATTGTTCTGTCACACATGGTAAGAGCTCTAGGTCAAGCTTTGCATCCATCTTCATCTGTCATATTTACTCAACAGACTTTTATTGAGTCACTACTGTGTTGCATATACATTCTAGACAGGGCAATTGTGTCACAGAAAGAAAAATGCTATCAGCCTGATCTTGAGAAACTCCCAGTCTAAAAGGAGACATAAACAAGTAAACACAGTAATAAGGACAGATTTTTCCTTTGATTACAATTAGGGAGGAGTTAGGAATGAAAAAAGTTTTATAAAAGGAAATATAAAAGAAAACAAAAATGTAAAAAGTGGGTGATTGCTTAGTAACAATATCTCAAGCCAGCAATCCCCAAATCTTACTTTGTCTTAACTTAAAACGTTTTGTTATAACCATGAATAAACTATATCTTTCAAAGAAACTAAGAACAAATTTTAATTCACATAAAAATCCATGAATGAGAGAGGGAGATAAATCATGAAATTAAAGAAATAATAAGATTTCATCTGTAGTAATCAGAAAGTAAACCCTTCAAGGGATAAATTTCAGCATGTTTGGTTCAAATTTTGTATGCAGTACCTAATAAAGTAACTTCCATGTATGTCTGCTGATTATGTCAATGAGGAGGTGGTGTGCAGTTGGAAATGAGCACTGACATATTAAATACACTGAAAATAAGAAGCAGAATTATGCTTTGTTTAAAACATCTATTAGTCATCACTTAATCAGTGTAATAAAATTATACAGCTCAAAAATCATTTTTGACTGCTGTTGACCCTCCTGATGCTAAATTATTTCCATCTTTATAGGGTGTAAGAATTATACTTAAAAATAATCCCATAAAAGTCATCCTATCATTTTCATTGAACTCAATTATCAATAAATGCTTATTAAAGACCTACTATGAGTCAGGCACTTGGCAAAAGTTTCCTCAACAAATAAACAAAATTTTGAAAAGTTTGACCTCATTGATTACAGAAACTATGTCCTTTTAATTCTGCATTATTTTAATACACATTAAATAAAATCACACATGTAACAGGTTTAGATAGGGTTATTTATCAAGTGTGGACTTAAGAAGTCTTATTCTTGGTAAATTAAAAATCCATTTGAAACATATGGGTTCATTATTTCAATCCAAATTCATCAAGTTTAATGAATTGGTTTTGAAACATGTATTTAGAAAGGCAAAAAGACTAATCAAAGAGGCTCCTAAAACTTCTCACCCCCGAAGAAACATATGGATGTTATTTAAAATCAATTCAGAAAAAGACAGGTTGAAATTTCTGATTTAAATCAAAGCTTGCCTTTGCAGTACTACATATTGCATGATTATTAGAAGATGTGTATTAGATTAAGTTCACATTATCAATTGACACAAAATGACTCTGGGTGATGTAAGCAAATCCAGCAAATGGGGTTTTTGAAAAAATGTTGGTTAGCTCCCAGATTTGATTTACTAGGAAGACTGAGAAAGAGAAGGAATCAAACAGCAGCAACACAGCCAGAACTACAACTGACATCCAACCAGGGAACGTCTTCAATGGAGAGCCCTATTGCTGCCACCACTAATTTCTCAATCCCACATTTAATCAAACTCATATTATTGGCTACTATGGTCTAAATGTTTGTGTCCTCCCAAAATTCATATATTAAAACTTAATCCCTAATGTGATGGTAATAAGAGGTGAAACCTTGGGTAATAAGAGGTGAAACCTTGGGTTTAGGTCATGAGGTCAGATCTCTCATGAATAGGATTAATGCCCTTATAAAAGAAGCCAAGAGAGTTTATTTGTCTTTCTGACATGTGAGATTACAGTGAGAAGATGTCTGTCTATGAAGGAAGTAGGCCCTCACCAGAAAATAGATCTGCCAACACCTTGATCTTGGACTTCCCAGCCTTCAGAACTGTGAGAAGTAAATTTTTGTTGTTTATAAGATACCATTCCATGTATTATAGTTATAGTAGCCTAAACAGACTCAGAAATTGGCACTGGCCACTGAGTGACACCACTTTCCACTGGCACATACAGGAAGGAGTCTCTACTGCTTTTAGCATCACTTGCTTTTGATTTAAGGTCCAAGGTGAACGGTCTGATTGGCTGAAGCTAAACTGCAATATGCTATGCTCACAAATGAAAGGAGAATCAGAAGCTGTTTTAAAGATAAATACTGACAAAATTATATTAATATTTGACATATTTATCAATTGTGATAAAATTGCCCTAATTTCTTTGCCTCTTTCTCCCCGATTTTGCTCAATTCTTCCATTTCTATTTTCTTTCATAAGTCTATAAGGTGCATCCTTCTACAGCATTTAAAGTAACTTACCTATCCCTTAGGACTTGAATATATCTGCATTGAGCAAACAGGTTCATCTTTGAATGGCAAACCTCCAAAACAGCACTGGTTTAAACAAGATAGAAGTTTTCCTATCATTCATAAAGGGATTTTGGAAACAAATTGCCCAGAATTGGTATGGTGGCTCCATAATCAAATGAGAATAAGGCCCACTCCTTCTATTATACAATCAATGGTACCTCATGGCCCACGATGGCTGCCAGAACTTCAATCATCACATCTGTGTTGCAGGCCAGCACAGTGAAAAAGTGGAAAGACCAAAATGATGTTTGCCTCTTCCTTCGTTTTACTGTTCTGTCAATATTTCATATGTGTTATTTTTGTCTCACAAATAGAACTGGCTGAAATAAATGAGTATTATAATATCTCTTAGATTACACACAATTCTAGTAGAGAGTAGGACTCTCTACTACATATGTATTGCTTTCCTCCCCAGTTACTATTTTCCTGATCTCCACAAACAGCACCTAAATTATTTTAGGGATTTTTTTTTCCATCAGTCTCAGCCATGTGATTTGCTTTACCCTACCCTCAATTCCAGGGCTTAGTGTACCCATTATTCTAATCACAATACTTGAGTCAGTAATTGGCGTTTAATTGGGACTAATTTTACTCAACAAAACACAGGTAAAGTTTGGATAGAGGTTTCTAGGGGAGAAAAACAGCTAGGTAACAAGTATTTTTTTTCTATATGTACGATGTGCCAAGTGTTATTCTAGGCACTCAGAGTATAGCAGTGCATTGCTTCAGGTGCAGACAAAAGAAACTATTCCAGATAGTTTAAGCAGAAAGGCATTTACAAAATGCTTACAAAATCATTGGAGGAGCTGTAGGAGCCAGCCTGGGCTCAATCTTCAGAATTGATTCCCAGAACACAAAAGAACTGGCCTCATAAGGCAGCTACCAGAAAGCTGGGTCATCAGGAAGCTGCTGGTCTGACTGCTGGCTCCAGTATTATACTGTTTCCTCTAAGATCCAGATATCAGAAAGACAGTTTTTGCCCCCAAGATTACAGCACATCAACTACAGTTCAAGCCCCCTGTCCTGCCTCTTGACACCCATGAGGCAGAGACTGGATACAGGAAATTCTGATATCACTTATGCAGAGAAAACAAGGAAAAACCTCCACCACTGCATTTACCTGCAGAACCAGCAGAAGCAATAAAGCAGAGACTTTGGCTTCTTTATATCTTGCAAATCTTACATTGGTGGTTTTGTTTGGCAAACATTGATCACCTGAAAAAGAGTCTAGAAACAGTCTTAAACTTCTCAGCCTCAAAAACGAAGTAAGGCATATTACACAGGAATAGGAATGGAGTTTTTTCCGCCAGTCTGCAATATCTGTCATGAGCAGTCAACAAGAGAGATAGAACCTTTGCCTTCAGTAATTTTCAAATAAATGAAAAACATATGAACTCATAAGGAGCCTCCTCTCCTCCTGAGGAACAACCAGAACAGGTGTGTGGTATACCTTGTCTGGATAATGTGGTGAGTATAGATGAGTCTCTAACTTCTCTCAGCCATTTAACTACCTAGAAAGAAGACAGCGTAAATATGAAACTGACCAATGATGAAGAGTAGAGTCAAGAAAGCCATAGATAAATATATAACTAAAGTTCTGATGACATCATGAACCTCTGGTTCAAACAATGCCTGAATCTAGTCTTCCTTGAACTTCTTTGTTAACTCACCCAGTAAGGTCTTCTCTTTGGCTAAGCCATTTTGATTTGAACTTTCTATCTTTGCAACTAAATGATTCTTATTTATGCAGAGTTTATAACCAGAAATGAAGTATTTAAAGAGATATAACCTAACATGTGGAATTGACCAAATTAAAGTTGGGAGAAGGTAATGAGGATATGTAGTGCCGGGAAACCAGCAGCCTTTGTTATGTGGTATGAAAATTTCTTATTAAGCTGGTAGCAATTGTAGCTTTGGCTCAGACTATGTATCTACTGAAGCTGAAGCATTAAAACACTTAGTAGGAAATTTTCAAGATATTAGTATGTTAGCTGCTTCTTATAGCCTTTTTGCCATCATCTATTAACTATTTAGTCTGCACCATGCATTATTTTGTTTACTTGTATTAGCTCATTTAAGACTCAAAATAACTGATGACAGAGGTACAGTCATTTTCTCCATTTTACTGATGAGGAAACTGAGGCAGTCTTCCATAAGGACCTATGAAAAAGAACAATCTGGGCCTAAATTTACCTGTCTGATAAAAGAAAAGAAAGAATCTTTTCTCAGAGAGATCCTTTTGGCCTGTGCAAAGCAATCAAAGTAACTGATATGACTGTAAGACTGTGCACACAGGTGGAAAAAAGACTAAACTATCAACCCTATTCTAAAATTAGCTGCAATAAAATCATGTGAAAGAAATATTAATTGACTATAAAATTGGGGTCTGAGAAAAGTTTTATTGCCTAGGCACCTTCCAAGTAAACTCTCGTGCATTCACTACATGAAAAAGAGACCAATTCATCTAACTGCAAAGATGCAGATGAATGACTACCTCACCCCATCCAGTCAACCTGTTGCCCCAAATTGTTCCCAAGAAGATCACAGGATTGAAGCCATTAAACTAACACCTGTCTCTGGGAAACAAATTTCCCAAGCTAGGTTACAGACTCAAAGACCATGATCTAATAACATCCCTGGTTTTGTTTACTATCACTTGCAGTTTAACAAAAGGAAATAAAGAAAACGTCAATTAAAGTATTAAGAAAATAGTTTGAGGGCAGAACCACCAACTGAGAGGAATTAGTGAGGAATTAAGCACGTTGATGGCTCTACCCCCAAGGCAATTCTCAGTCAACACACCAAGAGAAAGAAAGCTGTTGAAGCCCCAAAGGTAGATACCACTCCAATTTCTATCCAAGATGTGGTCACAATGACAATGGTAACTTACTCTGTTATCAGGGCAAGGAGTGGATGTTATTCTGGTCCAGTGGGAAACAATATGTGTCAAAGACCATTGATTAATATGCATTTTTATTTGTTATCTCCATTATATAGTGAATTTGTTGAAAGAAGTCAAACTTCCAAGTTAAACTTGGTCAGATAAACACAGCACAAGAAGCTAGATCTGGACAAAGCTAAGAATATGGCTCATTACCTAGAGCAAGGGCCAGCAAATTACAGGATGTGGGCCAAACCCACCTGCATCCCCTACCTGCATTTGTAAATAAAATTGTATTGAAACAGCCACAGCAATTTTTCACATATTGTCTAAGGCTGCATTCACATTGCACTACAAAAGCTAGCAGAGTTGAGTAATTGCTACAGAAGCGGTATGACTCACAAAGCCTAAAGTATTTAATATCTGTTTTGCCAACCTCTAACCTAGAGAAGCCTAGTTTTGGATCTGGATGCAGCAGCTGATTGCTTCAGGAGTTGCACTACCACACACACATTTGATGATTCCTTAGAAGGATTAGCGAGGAGCAGAAGCAGTTATACTCAGGCTAATGTTTATTACAGCAAATGGATACAAAGTAGGATCAGGAAGGGGAAAAGGTGCATCAGGTGGATTCTGTCAGGAACCAGGCACATTAGAAATAAGTCCCTATAGAAGTTGCACAGGATGTGTTCTTCCTCCAACAATAAACTGCAGCAAGCACAGGGTAGTTTTGCCAGGGAGGCTGCTTGAGTCTCAGAGTACAGGATTTTACTGGCGGCTGGTCACATAGGTATATTGACCTGCATGACCAACCAAGACTCCAGACTCCAAAAGGAAACCAGTCTTCACCAGAAATCAAATTGTGTGGACAAACTATCTTGACAAGTCAGTACAGCATGGTTCAGCACCCTAGGTGTACGAAACAATCTTGTTAATTAGTAACAGAGAGAACATCCATGCGCTATGTTCTGGGAGTTGGCCAAGGGTCACCCACACAACCAGGCCCTGAAGATATGCCAGCACTGAACAACCAAGCCTGAGGTGTTAACTCTTTTTACTCAGGGGTGCAGGTTTGTATGGCCTTCTTTTAGCAGGGGAGATGAGAAGAATGCATTGGATATAGGCCTCAACATACCTTTACAGGATAAGAAAGCACACAGATGTGGGATATTCAAATCATAATGAGCAGATGTTTGCCTCTCCAGCATCTTTTTCCCCTAAACAAAACCTGGATTTCTTTTGGAGAACCACACATCAGCCATAAATTATTTGCAGGATAGATTGACCCTCCGTTTCAAAGTTGGGCCCTAAATGGCTTAAGCCTACCAGCTTATCCCACTTGTCTGGCCACAGTGATTATTTCAGAGATAGGCATGTGATCAAATTTGTGGGAAGAAAAGCCTTTTATAGGAGATTTCTACTTAAGAAAGTTTCCTTCTCTTCTGTAGGAACTTTTTTTTTTTTCATATGCTCTCTTCTCTCTCTGGTTTAGTGTATAATTATGTGACCTGGAAGTTTTCTAGTCATTTTTGTTGCTATTAAGACAACTTGCCTAATGTCAAAGCTCACGAGAAGCTCGTTTCTCACAAAGCTATAGGAAATGCAGAGAAAAAGATCTGGAACCTTGAAGACACCTGACCCTAAGTCAAACAGATCCTCTGATGCTGGCATGCCTCTGGGCTTTTTATTAAGTGAGCCAAAAAAAAAAAAATTCTAAAATTATGTTTAAGCCAATCTAAGTTGGGAATTATTGTCACAACAATAAATATTTTAGACTGATAAAGTATTATCATTCCTATTTTACAAGTGTGAAAACCAATATACAGAAAAGTTAAATAACTTGCCTATAGTTACGACAAAAATAAATGGCAGAGCCAGGATTCAGCACAGTGCTCTTTGTGTCCAAAACACATACATTTTTTTTCCTAATTCATGCAGCCACTAGATTAGAAATTTCGAGTTGAACTCATTCTGCATCTCCCACCAAAATGAGCTGTGTACTTGGGACCTACCATGAGTTCAGATACTACAAGGGAAATTATTCTGGCATCATTGGTTTTGTACCTATTCGATCCTAAAAATTGGGAATAGCTGAGTTTTAATGTGAAAATGGAGCGGAGACCAAACTGACCATTCCTTTGTTTTTGTGTTCTCCTCCTCCGTAACCACTTCGTACATTTTATTGCACTTTTCCTGAACCACATATAGAGTGAAACAGATATTTTTTATCATTCTGCAGTACCTGAAGAACTCCAGAGTTTAGGTTCAAATGTTAGATCCAAATAAAAACACTTAGTTGGACTTAGTTCCTAGTAGAAATCATCTCAAATGATTTTACTGGGCTTGTCTATGACTGTGTTTATCAAATATTCATGCTTATGTCCCCTCTCAATTATATTCATACAGGAAAAAAACATTACATATGTCCCCAGAAAGAAAAAGGTGAAGTATAACTGTGGGGGAAAAATCTTTTCAAATATACTCATACTGTGAACCTATTATAAGTGCAAAAAGATTAAAGATAGAGTAAAAAGGTATGTATTTAAATGACTACAAATAACTGTTTAACTGGAGCTGCCTAGGGTACATCAGTAGCCCCTAAATGATCAAAGGCTATTGCTGCAGGCAAGGTCCAAAACCACTTGCTTATATAAAGAACTCTGGATGACAGCGTTGATATTATGCATGTATATTGATACTTCTTGAGACAATAATGTTTTAAAAATTATCTATCCAAAACTGACAGAAGGCAAACAGATTGAGAGTTAAGTCTGTAATCCTGCTACAGACTCATCCCTTTGCTTTGTGCAGAAACATAATTTCTTAGGATATTTCATAAATCTGCAATGCTATCATTGTTATCTATAGGAAGAAGAAAATTCAGGTTATATGGGATATAAATGATTATCCTTTCACACACATCAGATAATCCCAAGCAAAACTGTGAAATAGAATAGGTTTATTTTATTTCCTCCGTCCACCTTAAGTCCTACCTTTATATAAGAATTCAAGTAAACTAGTTACACTATTATTTTATATTTTTTTTCAACAAACACGGCAAGCAATACATATTACAACAGACTTAGTAGTCCACATATACATCTCTAGACAGATAACCTATAACTTCTGTTTCAATTATATATCATCATATCTTTTATATTATTATCATAAGGAATAGTTTATGTAATATATATATTCATATATTTTGAAACAAAAGTTACACAAAGCAATACTTACCTGTATTTTATGTAATGCACTGTGACTTTTTTTTAATTCTATTCCATTCTTTTTCATCTTTGTTGAATGCAAGTCACAACTTGACAACTTGACTTACCAAATTAACTTCAAAAACCACTAATGGATTATGACTCACAAATTAAAAAGCAATAACTTACTCTAAGGGATAAATAGCCATCAATATGCAAAATTCCTACTTCTGTAATTTACATAGCAACAGGGATAAAAATTAATTGAAAGATGCTTAATTGTAGAATATCAGACATCAGTGAGGACAGAGGGAGTAATTACTTGAAAGATTTCCCTGAATTCGGCAGATTCTTCCATCAAGAGAGTATTTTCTTCTTGCAAAGCTCACAGTAAGAACACTTATCCCAGTTAATTTATCTTGCAGTTACATGTGGCCATTATGGAAGTAATGCATGCCACTTGCAGGTCTGATCATCCATCTTCCCATGCATGATGCCCCATCCTCCACCCCCTGTCTTGTGGCAGGTCAGTATAGCAGTCTTGAAAACCAAGTGTTGAAAATGGCAAAATCACAAGAGGGAAGGAGCCTGAACACTTTAAACATTGCTCAAAAAAGACCCATCTGTCGCTCATGAGCACTAGTTTGGGACCTTACAAGAAGAATAAAGAAAGTTCTATTGTGTTAAAACCTAAAGATTTGAGGTTTTGTTTGTTATAGCAGCTAGTGTTACTTCAGCTAATACATACACAATCATTTCAGAAAGTACTAAGAACAGCCTTCTAACAGGGGACAAGAGAAGGTCTTCCCCTTCAAGGAAAGACACACCCTATGAAGCATCCCCAGCATGAGAAAAGAAGAGGCACCCATTTCTTGACCAGAGATAATGCAGGATATACACAGATTTATTCCTATGTCAACTCTTCTTAGTCCATTTTTTAATATTTCTTTTCTTGTCTTCTTTTCCACAACTATATGAACTCTTCACAATTCCTTATCCCTATCCCAGACTTTCTTCCATATTCCAAGTGCAAACTCCTTTTACCTTACAGCAATGACAAACACATTCAGACATAAATGAGATGACAGAAGCAAGTGAAAGGAGGAAGAGTGAAACTAGGATAGTCCATTTCCAGCTGAGTGTGTACCCAAATTAGATATGAGCTTGTCTAATATAGGATCATGCTCTCTCTCTCTCTCTCCATGTCTGGTCTCACATACTCGTTAAGCAGCCTATTATTTTATTTGAATTTATTTCTTCCTTAGTGGGAAGAGAATATGTGGAGCAGCATTGCTTACTTCATCATTAAGGTAGAGTTCTGTTTTGTTGTGGATATTTTGTCTTTAGTGATTTTGGGGCTCATGAGTCAGTTTTCACGGTGCCTGACATTCTTGGAGAAGACGATCATTGATTAAGTCAGCAGAGCAGAGAGACCCAATGTGTAGAACAAGGTGACATTTCAACTTCTTTCATCACTGTCATAAGACCTGCTGTGTAGTACATGGGAAATTATCAAAGCCTCAATTGACATAATACCGCAAATACAACCACCACCCCCAAAATTCAAGAACAGTTAAGTTAGTTTTGAGAAAATACATGCTATAGCTTTATTAGCCATGGGAATAATTTTTCTAATGAAGAAAGACAGTGACACTTTCTTTTTGAGGGTTTGTGTGCGAAGGTATAATGTGGTGAATGGGGCCTGGTCCAAATCTTTGCTCCAAATAATTTTAATTGTAGAACATAGAAAATTAACTGAAGATTTTTGAAACTCAGTTTTCTCATCATTGAAGGAAGGCATTAGCTAGCTAGAGTCCTTAAATTATTAGATTGTGTGTGCATATTTGCTAGCAAGTAGTAGGTGCTCAATAAATGAATCATAGTATTATTAAAATTAAGAAAATACTGTTATACTGAAAGCTCCTAAGAGTTAAATTTTAAAAAAATTAAAAATGTGAATTGGGCATTTAGACCTACAGAAAAGAATATGTTCTCTTCTATATATTTTATGTTAATATTGCATTTCACGGAAATTTTTATTGATGGAACTGAATTGGATGAAGCCTGATACATTTTAATCCATTTATAACTGCAGAAAATTTCCAAAAGCTTGAATCCTCAAGGAGTGAAAAACTATAATTAATTTAATTTCTATTTGATTTTATATTAACTAACATGAAAAATTATTTTGTTACAACATATAAAAAGTTTTTCTAAAATATATTTTTCCAGTTTTCTATTGATCTAAGAACAGAATAGGTATAATGAATTATCTTTCTAATTACTGAGAATTTTGCATGACCCAGATCACCACTGTAAAAATGTAAATGACACCAATTTACAAAATCTGGAACTATAGTATGCTACTGTAGATGCAAGAATTGTAGACTTCAGAGATAAATATTTGGCTGGATGTGTACTAACCAAGGACCACTTCCTAGAAGCTGGTTCATTTTGGAAAAAATATTTAATGTGAGCTTGTGTTCTTGTGATTCATTTCCACTTATCTTTATTTTTGAACTATTTTTAAATGTGCAACAGATTCGCACGTATCCACCGTCTGGATTTTAAAATGTTAATATTTTGCCATTTTTTTCCAAAAATTAAACATCACAGGGTTAGTTGAAGCTGCTCCTCTGTCCACAGATGTAATTAACAACTGGAAGATCATATGTCTCCCTCCAAACCATGTCTTTCTACTACACCATATATCCAGGTAACCATAAATCACATATAATAATATTTTTGTGTATTTTAAAGTTACAAAAATTATATTTGGGGCTTGTTATTTGTCTGATATATCAATTTTATGTGTGTTTCACCTGTTTATTTCTTATGATTGGTGATGCATTTGAATTTATATTTATCACTTATTTAATGTTTATCTTTTCTATGATTTTCTCTTGCTATTTTTTTCCTCTTTCCTGTCTTATATTGGATTAATCAAAATTTATTTCCTTCTTTTGCCTCTCTTAATTTGGAAAATATATTTGGTATTTCTATTCTTAAATGGTTGCACTGAAAATTTAACAGAAATAACTAACTAGAAGTTAATCATATCACTACCAAGGCCCTGTTTCTTTATTTGTTTTTATTTTTTTATACAGGAATACTTTTTTTTTATTTCACTGAGAATCAGTACACAGCAAATTGTCAGGTTTTGTTTGGTGTAACTTTATTTCACTTCTCTCCTAAATGACAGTTTTGTAAGTAAAAAAAAAAAAATCCATGTCAACCGTTATTTTCTCTCCATATTTTAAATATACTATTCCTTTGTGTTCTGGTCATTAGTTTTATAGGAGAGAAATTTGCATTTAGTCTAAGTTGTTTTTGGTTTTGGTTTTGGTTTTTTTGGTAGGTAAATACTCTTTTATTTCTATTGGCCCTTAAAATTTTTTGCTGTCTTTGGTGTTTTTCAAATTTCCAATGATACATGCAGTGATCTTTAAATACATTGCTTTAGACCTATGTTTCCTTATCCTGGGACTCTTGACCTTCAACAAGTCATGAAAATTCTCAGTTATTATCTCTGAGTATTGGCTCTGCCCCATTTTCTATGCTTATCCCTGGAAAGCCTGTTAGACATATGCTGGAATTTATCATTTTACTCACTTTTGCTTAATCTCTTTCTCATATTTTCCATTTCTTAAATCACTTTTTTCCTGTGATCCTAACGAGTTCCTCAAATCTGTCTTCCAGTTCACTAATCAACTCTTCAGAGTAATCTGGTAATATGTTATTTAACCTGGATATTTGTAGATTTTTAAAAAATCTGCCAGATCTGTGTTTATAGTATTCTATTATTTCATTATGGTTTATGTGTGTGGGTTATATGTTATTTAGATGTTTTATCATTTTAAACACACACTTTATACTCATCTTTCATATTTCTTAATTGTCTCAAGTTCTTCAGAAAAATATAACTCCTATTTAGTATGTCCATTTACTTTCTCCTATGGAATATTTTCAAATGTTTTTGATAAATTTTTGTTGTGGGATCATCAGCAATAAGGTCTTTGTTTCCGTTCATTTTTACTGTTGTTAGTGGCGGTGGTAGTGGTGGTGGTGAGAAGTCCTGGCTGGTCTTATGTGAGAAAGTGTCTCCTACAGAGACACTCTGCCTTTACCAGATGTCCAGGGGCATCACAAGTACAGAGCTAGTTTCTATGTTAATATCTCAGCTTAGATTTCTATTTGCCTTTGCACTGTTCAAGCTTTAGGTCCTGGGCCATATCACCTACTCCTGCAAGGGCTTCAACAGCCCAGTCTGTCAGTGTTAGAGCCAGTATCTCAGTCCATTACATACTCACCACTAACTCTTTGCTCAGCTGTTACTGAATCAACTTGCATTCTTACTGCTCTCACTTTGAGGTTTTTCATCCTTTTTTTCCTCTTACATTCTTTTAAATTTGCAGGAAAATTAATGTTTTGTTTATATTTTATCCAACATTGCTATATGTTTATATTTGAACGTGGCTCTATATGAATTTAGGCTACTATGCTAGAAAAATAGGTTTATTATCTCCTTTTTCTCATTAATGAAGTATCATAAAAAGTTTTGGCTAATGAAGGTTTCTAGTTAGGTGAATTGCACATAATTCAGAATATTATTGTTCTTAAAAAAGATGGAGGTAGAGATAGACCTGGTAAATTAAAATATTGAATTCTATGGGTTGACTAACCCTAAAAAGGTGATACATTTGATTTAATCAAAATGTTAAAATTCTGTTCATCCAAAGACACTATTAATAAAATAAAAGGAAAAGCTACAAGCTGGGAGAAAACATATGCAATGCATACATCTTACAAAGGACTTGTATTTAGAATAGATAAAAATCCCTTATAAAATATTAATTTTTAAAGATTATAATAAAAATGGGCAAAAGATGAGAATAGGTGCTTTGCAGAAGAAGATATGTACATGGTCAATAATAACATGAAACTACTCAACATCATTATTCATCAGAGAAATGAAAATTAAGTCCACTAGATGAAATTCCATATCTACTAGATTGGCTAAAATTTTTAAAAACTGACACCACCACCACCATTAGTGAGAATGTGGAGCAAGGAAAACTCTCCAAAACTCTGAATGGAAATGTAAATGGCACAATTACTTTGAATAATAGTTCGGCAGTTTCTTATACACTAATTGCATACCTCCCTCATGCCCTCTCTTAAGTATTTATCCAAAAGAAATGAAAACATATCCACCAAAAGATCATTATAAAAATGTTCCTAGTAGCCTTATGTTCAATAGTAAGAAAATGTAAACAGCCCAAATGTCTACCAACAGGAAAATGGGTAAACTAATTGGGTTATATTAATACAATGAAATAATACTTAGTTCATAAAAATGAGTAACTATTGATATACATAATAACATGCATGACTCAAAAATATTACATTGAGTGAAAGAAAACAAACATAAAAGAGTATATTTAAGTCATATGAAGTTCAAAAACAGGTGAAAGTGATTTATGGTGATAGAAAACAGAACTGTGGTTGCCTCTGCATGTGGGGTGGGGCAGGCGGTTGACTGGAAGAGGGCATTAGGAAACTTACTGCAATGAGGTGGAAATGTTCTATACCTTGATTGGAAAGTTGGTTATGTCTATACACACATAACCAACACTTGACAAAACATATTAAATCGTCCACTTAAAATACTATTTGTAAATTTTAGCTAAGTCAAAAAATAAATAAATAAATAAATCTGTGCAAATCAAGTATTAAGTCCAGATATTTTAAAATCTTGGCAACAAAGATGAGGACAAAATTATTACTCTGAAATAGTTTTTCTAGACTTTTACTTTGGCCAGACGACCAGACTGAATGCTCTCTGGAAGCTTTATCTGGCACTGAAGTTCTATGCTATTCCTTGCATCTTCTAAAAGACAGCATACAACTTTTAATTATTTTTACAAATGGTAAAGAAGTAACCCTAAAAGAATTATATAATCACACAGCTACTTCACTTTTCCAAGCGAAGGCCATTAAATAAACTACTTGCATTGCTAATGCTGCAGGCTTCAAACTAGTAGCTGAAACCAAGATTTTTTTCACCATCAACTATAAAGATTATGGAAGATGAACTAAAAGGCAATTCTGTTGCTGATGTGTAAGGCAGAATCAAACACAGCTTGTCCATCTGTAGCTCTTGAGTTTCTGTACTACCATCAGGAAAAACAGTGTGAGTTTTGTCAATAAATTGAGCACACTTGACATAGATATTTAAGGCACACAGGGAGTAGAGATTTATAGCATGCTGCCACTTTTACACAAAATCTTTCTTATCCCTATAAAGTCAATAGGAAAGTAACAGGAGCTTTTTCCCTGAGGAACTGGTCTTTTCACACATTGTCATAGCAGATGCAGCCAGGGTTTCAGCTACCTCACCTTTGGAAACTGAGTGAGGAGTCTTTGAGAGTCTTTGACAGCCTTTGTGAGGCCACCTGCAAGGAAGGGCATGAAATAGGATCAAGAAAAAATACAGGAACAAACAAATTGTAAGACTTGGTGATAAGTCATGCACTTCAATTTGGTCAAAGATTTAGAAAATTGTTCTTCAAAACTTAAGCTTGTCTTTGATGCAAAGGAAAAGTGACTCTATAGTTTTTATTTTATTTGGTTTGTTTTTACATCATCTCATTACATAAAATGAAAAAAAAATAAAGAAGGTAAAAATAATGGACCATCCTTGTGTTCCCTCCATAATGATAAAGTTTCGCAGTCTGTGTTCGTGTCTAAAACAGAAGACGGAAATGCAAACTAAATAGAGTTAGATCCTTGCCCCTTCTCCCTGGGATTACATTACCTCATTTATTAATTTTTTTATTACCACCTTAATGTTGCTCACCTTTAAACCTCACCTAAACTTCTGAAAATGCCTCCTAATTTGTCTTTCTGCTACCACTGTTGTGCCTTCAATACATTCATTATTCAGCACTCAGAGGTATCTCATTAAGACACATATCATACGGTGTCATTGTCTCATGGACACACTTTGGAGGCTTCCGATTGCTCCAGACTCTTTTTTAAGGCTATAGGACTTTAACAGATACTATTCTTTTTATCTTCTTCATAAAAAATAATGCTAAGATTTGGGGGTATTAAGTTTAGGTGGGTATCCCTTGACGTCAGAGGAGGTGGTCCCTGTCTGAGGTATATAGGAGTGACCAGTTCTGACCAACTAGTATAAGATGAAGTCCCCCAGAATGCTTCTTGCCCCCCTTAATTTGAAGGAGGAGAAGGAAGAGGAAAAGGGAGAAGGAAGAGGAGAAGGAAGTAAGGGGAGGAGGAAAGAGAGAAGAGAAAAGAAGAAAATCAAATTCAAATAGTAAAAAAAAAAAATTAAAACAAAAAAAATTACCTTCCCCAATTATTCCCTATTTCTTGCTTTTGAAAAAATTGCACATATATGTTGCACATGGAGATACTGCAGCCATTCTGACACCATAGGGGTAAGGTGGAACGAACTACAGAAAAATATGTTCAATGCTCTGACTTGTTGTGGAAAAAAAAAATCTGCATGACTCTGATTCCTGCCTGTCTCTTCATAAGATGTCTTATGATCCTAGAGTCAGTTCCAGGATCTGACTCTAGGATCATAAGACATGTTTTACTTTCATGAATATGCATTCTTCTTTCCTACCTCAGGGCCTTTGCCAGGCTACAACATAAATTGTACAAGCTACGCGTTGAACATATGATGGGCTTAACTCAAATTTGGATTTTTCACGTATTCATATATTGTTTACAATAAATTTCCAGCAATGTCTTGATGAAGAGGCGTCATTTTCTATATCACACAAAGTACCATTTGGACTACAGTGGCCCGTCTGACAACAACTTGCTGTTCTCTCTGAGGGACACACTTTCCCTGGAGTGTATTTGGCTCTTTCTTTCTTATCCTTTAGCTTTCAACTGAAATATCAGTTCCTCAGAGAGGCTATCCCTGGGAAGCCTACATAAAATGACACTATTCTCTTACTCAGCATGGCATTACATTTCCTCACGATCCTTATTAATATCTGAAATTATTTTATTTCATAGCTCTCTGTCCAATATTTGTAAGAGCTATAAGAAAAAGGACTATATCTGTATTTTTCACTCTTAAATCACCCATGCCTAGCCCAGTGTCTGGCTGGGCACTCAATATTTATTGAACAAATGGATGGAAGACTGAAGGAAGGTAGCAAGGCAGGAAGGCAAGAAGCCAGGAAGACAGGCAGGGAGGGAGGAAGGAAGGGGTTTATCAAACCAAGGCACACCGGTATTTTGAAATAACCAAACATGAATTAAAATCAAGTCAGAAATGATAAGCTCTGGTGGTTATGACTAATAACAACTATTTTATTTTTGCCTGGTTTTTGTTTTTACTTTGTGTATAGGTAATAATAAAAATGTGCCTTGCTAAATATACCATGAAACATGTGAATAGAAGTCTGATTATGCAGGGTAAAGGAATCCCTCAGGTCTAACCAGGAAATGCACTTTGGCAGTATATCACTGGGAAGGGCTCACAGAACTGAGGTTACTACCAAGAGCAAGCCAGGGAAGTTTCTGTGCTGTTCAAATTTAGCATGAAAGTGAAGAGGATCAAGGGGGTGGGATCAAATTGGCAGGGCAACGATTTCTTAAGAGTTATATGCACAAAGTGAAAAAGCAGAGTCCAACTGGTAAACTCCAGCATCCAGAAGTTATTGCCCAGTGCTGTGAATAGGCATCCCTGTCTTTCCAACCCTACTTAAAAACTTGAACTAATATTTTCTTCCTAAGTCTATAATTTTGACCTCTAGCCTTCTTGATCTTGGCGTAGCAATTCTACTCTACTTCAGTCCTCTTGACTTTGACATTGGGCAAGTTTTGTCACTGTTATTTTGTGCTTTAATGATGATGGGAAAAGATCCGATGGAGTCTGGACCCCTGAGCTCTAGTTCTGGTTTGACAACCACTGAACTATTCATGTGTAACTAATCTTAATCTCAGTTTTTCTTGTTTGTAAAACACGTGAAAATATTCTAAGTTCCATTTTTTTTTCCAACAGTTCTTTTTATTTCAGACTATTAGGCACAAACATTTTTATTACATGAATTGTTTTTGTTTGGTTTGAATCAGTTATAAGTGTGCCCATTGCCAAGATAACATACGATGTAGCGTTGGCTGTGAGTTTACCCGTCTCCTCCTCCCCCCTCCCACTTGTTTGGTTTCTGCTGAGTTTTACTACCATATGTGCACATGAGTGTTGATCAATTAGCTCCAATTTAATAGTGAGTACATGTGGTGTTTGTTTTTCCATTCTTTAGATACTTCGCTTAAAAGAATGGTCTCCAGTTCCATCCAGGTTGTTACAAAAGGCATTAGTTCATCATTTTTTATGGCTGAGTAGTACTCCATGGTATGGAGTGTGATATATGGTGCCCACATATCACATTTTATTAATCCATTCATGTATTGATGAGCACTTGGGTTGATTCCAAGTCTTTGCGATTGTGAATTGTGCTGCAATAAACATTCGAGTGCAAGTGCCTTTTTGATAAAATGACTTTTTTCCTTTGCGTAAACACCCAGTAGTGCGATGGCTGGATCAAATGGTAGGTCTACTTTTAGTTCTTTGAGGTATCTCCATACTATTTTCCATGGAGGTTGTACTAGTTTGCAGTCCCACCAGCAGTGTGTAAGTGTTCCTTTCTCTCCACATCCACACCAG
Organism: Daubentonia madagascariensis; assembly: GCA_023783475.1. NCBI lineage: Eukaryota > Metazoa > Chordata > Mammalia > Primates > Daubentoniidae > Daubentonia > Daubentonia madagascariensis. The sequence continues at coordinate 5,285,760 of JAKFHU010002080.1, forward strand.
CATCTGTTGTTTTGGAACTTTTTAATAAACACCACTCTCACTGGAATTAGGTGATATCTCATTAAGGTTTTGATTTGCATTTCCCTGATGATTAGAGCTGCTGAGCATTTTTTTTCATATGTTCATTGGCCACTAGTCTATCTTCTTTTAAAAAGCTTCTGTTTGTGTCATTTGTCCACTTTTTTATGGGGTTGTTTGATGTTTTCTTGCTGATTTATTTGAGTTGTTTATAGATTCTTGTTATCAGCCCTTTATCGGATGTATAGCATGCAAATATTTTTTCCCATTCTGTAGGTTGTCTATTCACTCTGTTGATTGTTTTCTTGGCTGTATAGAAGCTTTTTAATTTAATCAAGTCCCATTTGTTAATTTTTGTTTTTGCTATGATTGTCCTTGGGGTCTTCATAAATCCTTTGCCTGGCTGATATCTGTAAGAGTTTTTCCAACATTTTCTTCTATAATTCTTATAGTTTCATGTCTTAGGTTTAAGTCTGTTATCCACTGTGAGTTAATTTTTTGTGAGTGGAGAGGTGCAGATCTTGTTTCAGTCTTCTACATGTGGCTGTCCAATTTGCCCAGCACCATTTATTGAATAGGGATTCCTTTCCCCAGTGTATGTTTTTGTGTGCTTTGTCAAAGATCAGATGGCTATATCAGGATGGTTTTACATCTGGGTTCTCTGCTCTGTTTTATTGGTCTATGTCTCCATTCTTATGCCAGTACCATGCTGTTTCGATTACTATAGCCTTGCAGTATAGCTTCAAGTCTGGTAAAGTGATGCCTCCCGATTTGTTCTTATTGATTAAGGTTGCTTTGGCTATTTGGGGTCTTTTCTGGTTCTAAATTCCATTTCTAACCTTTCTAAGGCTAAAGATGTCATATTTTGGGGGAAGTTTTAGCAATCAACAGATTCATCTCTCCTAAAGACATTTAAGTGCCATTGTTGGTGAATGGTAGGGCCTGACTTATATATGCATTCTCAGAATTACTGGACAAATGTTTTCCTTTAAAATTCCTTTTTTAATTGTCTAAAAAATATTAACATTAGATATTTTTATATGAGCTGATTTTGTGGTAGAGTGAACCTTTTAAAAAAAAGCCATTTGTTCAGAAAATCCAAAGTGTTCAGCATGATATTGTCTACCTTTCTAAATTAAATTATTCCGTTAAATTTGACTTTTTCCCCTCACCTCCACATCCACTCTATTAAACTCATTCTGTTGATTCTATTCACAAAATACACATTGAGTCCATCATTGTCACTGCCACCCTCCTGGTCCAGGCCATCAGCTCTTACTGGGCTATTGCCACCACGTCCCAACTGATTTCCTATTCCTGCTCTTGGCTATAGCCCATTCATCCTCCACTGAGTAGCAAAAGTGAACCTGCAAATATGTCATCCTGCTGCAGAAAATATTTCACAACTTCCCACTATCTTTAGGAAACAAACACAATACAGTATTTGTGTGAACTGACCCCTCACCATCTCTGTAGTGTCTTCTTGCTCACTCTTTACCTCACTCATGGATCCTTTTTCAGTTCCAAAAAGGAAACACCTTCAACCCTGATCCTTTTGGGAAGGGGTTGAACTTACAGCTCTGTCCAAGGAAATCATCTTCAAAACACTTCTCCCCCATTCTCCAATGATACGATCCTTTTTGTGTCCTCCATGTTATGACTTATTTAAGATTCATTAAGGATTTAAAATCACCACTCACACGTGGTAAATCTCAAAACTTCCATTGATATAATACGTACCACTTTAGAAGCTTCCACCTAAGCATCTTATCTCATTACTAAGCCTCTCTATATCATATATCAGCCTCTTCATTTGTCAAATGGAAAAATAGTACCTGCTATTTAGGATTATTATAGGTTTAAATGAGTATATATATGTGTGCATCTGTGTGTGTGTGTGTGTACACACATAAAGCATAGTGCCTAGCACAAAGTAAGCACTCAGTGAGTGTACTTGTGGACCTGAGAATATATTAATAGTGACACCTCATTGACCTTTTTATACTTTTCAAATTACAGCCTGAACTAACTTCAGCCCTTCTGTCCTCAGTCATGCCTGAGTGATATGTAGGCTAACCATTCAGTGTATCTGAGGAAAAAGAAAGAAAATAGGCTAAAGAAGATGTAATGAATGAAGACACTTCCAAAGCAGAATTATTAGCTGACTTTATCTTTCTGGGTTTTTTTTATTTTCCTACTTTTTGGAATATAGGTTTTCTAAAATATTTCTAAAATGGATATGTGCTTTATCTTTTCTCCCTGGTCTGCTATTCAGCTTCCAGTTGTTAGGGGTTGTTTTTGTTTTTTCTTTGATCAAAGAATTATTGATAGCATGAAACATAGTTGCCTTTGAGATGTATTCAGTGCTGAATTGATTTTAATTCATATATATTAAGGAAGTAAATTTACCCTCACAAAATAATTGATATACTTTATTTTTCCTAAGTGTCTGAAATTGTTTTTGAGATGAGATGGAAGCAAAAAGTAATAAATATAATCTTATAAGAACATGAATGATTCTTATTCTTAGAGCTTTCCTACATAAAAAAATAGATATTAGTATTCATACCACAATTAATTATAAAAAGTATCTACCACTCCATTCTTCTTTTGTATTTAATTTAAAGTCTTATACTTAAATATACATTAAGTAATAATTTAATCACTTCCTTAGACAAAATAAACAAAAATATTTCAGGCAAATATTATCACTAATAAAATGGTGTTTGTCTTATAGACAGATCTGAATTAATAAAGGTAATTTTTTTCTGGGTCATGTACCTAGTTCACTAAAGGTCTTCGATTAACACACAAGCGTTCCTGTCTTAGTATAAGGTTTATTTTAACAGTTCCCTAAAATAATATAAATGTCATTATCATGAAGACTTTCTGACTCCATAGCCAGATGTCAATCAGAATTCCTACATATTTTGTTCCTCTACTCTGGTGCTTAATTAATTTCCTTGAATTATAATTATGGAATTATCTTGCCTTCCTTTTCTCTACTTTCCACCACCGTTGTAAATAACTTAAAGGCAGGTATTTTTGTCTTCTGATTTTTATATCACCATTCATAGTTTTCAACTATGCTCATAAATTAGTAGATTGTCAGTAACTTTATTGAATTGTAACTTATGCAAGCCATACATTTTTCTATCCAGCTGCAAAGCAACATGTTTTTACAAAATCAGTCTTAGAAATGATTCTGTGCTCAAATAAAGGGAAAGATTTTTGTTAAATCTGGTATTCATTTGATAAGTCAGGAAATAATAGGCAATATTGGCTACTATCTACAATTTTTCATCCATCATTTGTATCTCCTTTCTTTCAAGAAGCATCTGTACCTACCACACACCTTTGAGATGGGATTATGGGAGACAAAAGCAAACATCTATTGTCAATACCTCAAACTCCACCACCTATGGTTTTTGACTGACATGACATATACCTTTAACAAGAGCTGTCTCACAGACACTACAGGAAAGAGACAGGCAGACAGACTTCAGACAGCCACTTAAAATGACTGGCATTCTTCTTTTGACAGTTTCATTTGACTCTAGCATACGTCAATTTATCTTCCTACTCCACATAGCTTTCTAATTTACAAGTGACTAGCACCTTAGGAAAAGAGAGGGAAGGAAAGGAAACATTAGCAGGACTTAGGGAAGCAGAGGAATGGAGTTTAGCACTTCAGGTTTCTCTGGAAAAAATACCTAATGCTTTTATTTTGACTTTGGACCCATATAAGAACAGTAGAGTGTTTAGATGCCATGTGAGATTGACTTCTTTTATTTTTATCTAAGATTTATGTTCTCCTCCTCTTAAAAAAAGTACTTTTGTTTTCTTTTGAGTAATGACTCAATCCAGACTGTGTCAGTCCATGACTGTTCAACCATTATACACCTTATCTCTGGAAGTCAGCACATGATTGTCATTTAGCCTATCAGTTTATTTCATTCTCCATCAGTAGGGAGAATTCATCTACAAGAGAAAACCAACTTAAAGGGACCAAATTATAATTAAAGACCAAGTTCCAGTTTGTATCAGCAGCTCCATAATTTCAACACAATGTGTAGGTGTCCTTAAGATTCTCTTAGCTTTTCCCTCATGGTCACATGACTACACCTACAAGCAAGAAGGGTGGGACAGGGTGCATGCTACAGTGGAATGAGAAAGACACTTTCCTCACTCATTTCACCTTTTATTAGGGACAGAAACCCTTCCCAGAAATCCCCCAGCAGACTTTTTTAACAATTCAATAGTTACAACTGGGTCACCCTGTCTATCCTTAGTTGCAGTAGGGGATAGAAAATCAAGTATCTGGCTTATGCAGCTTCTATAGTTGGAAAAAGGTGAAATTAAGAGACACAGAGATTGCTGAAAATGACTAAAATGACATTATCTGCAATGTATCCCATTGGTCACGGTCGTTACATCAAGTACAGGCATGTAAGCCAAGCCAGACCAATGGAACAATCATTCAGAGATGTTTACTGGAGCCATGGTATAAGTTCTCTCAATTTATCTCTATTCAGATAATTTTCTGATTTAACTCTTTACGCTTTCAGGGAAATATTACGATTGGCAACCGTGCACCCTGAATGTGGTTCTGTCTAATTTAACAATATCATTATCAAGAATCATCAATGCTTCTTCTCAAATTTATTGTAATTATGAAATTTTATTGAATATTGAATACATTAATGAAATATGAGGTAAAAGAAAGGAAGGTGTTACTTTTATGAAAAGTTGAATGCTTTGGAAAGACTAGATAAAAAAAATTCTGTAGAATTAGTTATGGGTGAGACACTAAAAAATATGAGGGTGAGAATTATTTTAAAGATCCATAAATATTCTGTAGTCTGAATGCTTCACAAGTTTATGCTCCATTTTAAATACACTAAAATTGAAATCATAAATGTTTTATTATAAGATTTATGCAAAAATGAAAATATAGAGCTCAAGCTAGAAACTCAGAGAAAAAAAACTGGATTCAGTCTCACCTGAACCAGATATAAGCAAATAAATAAGCTGCATTACTTTCTTATTGTTGCTGTACAAATTACTGCAATTTAATGGCTTAAGACAATACAAATTTATCCCTTCACAGTTCTAAAGTTCAGAAGTCTGGAATTAAGATGTCAGCAGGACTGTAGTCTTTTTAGAGCCTTCAGAGGAGCATCTGCTTTCTTGCCTTTTTAGCTTCGAAAGACCATCACATTCTTTGGCTCCCAGCCCCTTCTTCACATCACTCAACCTCTTGCTTCCATCGTCAAATTTTCTATTCCTGACTCTGATCCTCCTTCCTCTGTCTTAATGAGGACCATCATGATTACATTGGTCCTACCTGGATAACCCAGAATAATCTCCCCATCTCAAAGTCCTTAACTTAATCACATTTGCAAAGTCCCTTTTACCACATAAGATAACATATTTGCAGGTTCTGGAGATTACAGCTTAGACATCTTTGAGGGGGCCATTGTTCAGCCTACCACGTTCCCTTCTTTGTTTAGGCCAGTTATGATTAACTCTCCACCTCTTTCAACCGAAAGATTCCTGAAGAACACAACATATAGATGTAAAAGGATGAGTGAGGAAGCATCAGAATAAGCCTTGCTGAAAAGAGAAAACAAGAACGAAAGAACACATAGGAAACAAACAGTATCAAGGTAAAATCCATTTTAAATGTTACATAGGCACAGAATAAAACATACAAGGATAAATGCCAGTGGATGAGATCCCCATCAGGATTTGGAGGCAACAGGTAAATGAAGTGACAAAGGAGGGGAAAAATTGTCAGCAAGTCATAAAGAAAAAAATAAAGGAATAAATAAGAAACTAATTGTATTTAAGTCAATAAAGGTCGTGTCTTTAAAAATCAAAATGCATTTTGGAGTATCATTCTAAGGTTAAGTCATAATCAAGTGCAATTTTAGTAAAAAGGGGCCCTATCAAAACTAGATTTTCTCCTTCCATGCTCTCCATCTTTCGCTCCTTTATTCTGAAAAGAGAATGTGATTTTGGATAAGTCAACGAGTTTCAGCATTAGGGAGGGGTCCTTAGTCAGCAAAACTTTCCTCACAGAATACTCAAAGTGTACACAGGAGGTAAGTTCCAACTTAATTGATGAGTATAAATTTTACTTAACAATGAATCAATAGCTATGCAGTGTCTATGATATGAAGACCACTGCAGGGGGACGGAAGATAAATGGTACCTTCTACTTTCCAGGAGTTAGAGACAATCTTAGAGATATACAGATGTGTAAAGTAAGAGGTTCACTTCTCTTGTCTAGAGCACATGATGCATACAAACATGCCAGCTGAATGCAGAAATGTAAGCTTTCTTCCATAACACCCATCTCAATTGTACCAAGTGTCCAGAGGTTGTTTTAAGGCAAAAGACAATGGGAGGAGGCATCATTTCAAAGTGAGGAAGCAATTTGTTGTACTAGGATTTACATACAGAGCACTAATCCTTCTCACATATTTACCATTCAACTTAAAAAGCAAAATAAACTCCAGCAATGGTTATGTTGCCCTGATGAGTGGTCACCTAGGTCTCACCATAAAATGGAAAAAGCAATCTCTCGTCACAGTCCTATCCTGGTCTAGAGAGACCTCTGTTGAGTTTGGACTACTCTCATGAAGAAGCAACAAAGCACAGAACATTTTCTTCTAAGTCAATCCTATCTATATAATCACTTGTGGGACACAGACACTTCAGTCAAAGTGGGAAGTGTGCCTTTATGACATTCTATTTCTATATGGCCTAAAGCAGAGAGATATGCTTAAATTTCCTCCTGCTGACCCTACATCACCAGAAAATCCACACATAAAGAATATCTACCTGAGGGGAGAGGGAAAATTACCTTTAAATTCTCTTGTTGATGAGATTGCTCCAATTAAAACCAATAATAACAGCAAGAAAACAAGTTAATTTCCATACCAATTTATGAGTAACAGCTCCTGCTTCCCATTCATCCAATGGCACTATGTCCCGGGAATTCTGGTAGATGCTAGAACACAGTGGTAAACAAAACTTTTGGACACTGCTTTCACACAGCTTAAGGTAAAGTGTGAGATACAAACAATAAATGCAGGAAAAATATAATGACAATTGTCAGACATTTGTCAACTTTGTATGCTTGCTGTTTGATCTTAGTCATTTCACCCACTTTTATACTTCCAATGTTAGTATAGTAGTTAAATTTATACCTATTTTTCCCATGTATCTGCTTCCTGAACTTGACATTGTCAATTTCTGCAGTTGCTGGATGACTACACATGTACATGCATATTCTGCCATTATCATAGCTGTCCATAACTGATTCAGTCATTTTCCTAGACAAACTGAGCTCTCTTCCAGGTCCTTATATGTATAAGTTTATGGCTGTTAACTCTTTATAAGCTGTTCCTTGATCTAAGACTGCACTGAGAAATCATTCTTCAAATATGTGCTACTTCCCATGAGGAAGACTGAACAAGACTAAACAAAAGATTTAATTCCAAATCCATTCCCAGTTCTGTGAAAATATTTTTCTTACTGATCATAGGATTTGTAGCATCATCTTTGTACGTGGTGAACAACAAATTAATATTAGCTTGCCTGTGTCTTCCATGTTGGGACTATCCCCACCACTTATTAAACAATCCCTTTATCAGGTGCTATGTTCAATCCATTCTTCAGGGGTTGTTTCTCGCACATACACACACACACAAACACACACCACATTTTCCTATAGCATTTATTATCATCTTCTCTTTAGCTTCATATCTGAGAAGCTCAACCTCATATTTTAACTTGGAAGAACTAAAAAGTAAGAAAGAATAAATGAAAGTTAAATAAGGTTGTTGATTGGTATATGTTCTTAATACATTTTATTATTGCTTTCTTAAGGTTGCCAATCTACAATCTTGAACTTAGCAGGCAGAGTAGTTATCCGGCAAGGGAGTTGGCATATCTTCCATTCTGGTTTAAATGGTTCAGATGCTAGTTTTCAATAATTTTCTGAAATCCACAGGGGATGTATTGGAGAGAAGCTGTGAGACAACTAATCAGGAAAAGATATTCTAATGTTTAGTTATATTACAGTGTAGCAGAGGCTCCTGGGGGAGATATGGCAGAAGCCCCATTGGTTGACTCATTTTAACAGGCTTGAATAAAGCAGAGAAAAAAAAACTATCAGAGGAAATCTCACAATGGAAATTCTTGAAACAAGCTCAAACATGTGTTTCCCAATTTCTGTGATGTTCTTATTTTTTTTAAGAATTTACCTTTATTTTGCTTTCTCCTCTTCTTTTCATTTTAACTTTATATTTCATATCCACCAGCATCTAAGATTTATTTAATTTTTACTGTGACTACTGAGGAGTGGACATAGGGAACAGAGACATTCACAAAAAGCAAGTGAAAAAAAATTCAAGTTAAGTTCCTTAATTGCCAGTGTTTACTTTCTAGGTGTAAATAGTTGACGTGTATATACTAGGCCTTGCTTTTGGAACATTATAAGCCAGAAAGTCGCCATAGTAACCTCAGCCACTCATAACCTCCATGAGAAATAAATTCCCAAAGGGTATGGAGTCCTTAGCAGTTTACACAGCATTTTCAAGCCAAAAATGCACTCGTTATTTATTACAATCATATAATTAAGTAGGGTTGTTAATATCACCCTTATTTCCAGATGATAAAACTTCATCTTAAAGTTAAAAGAGTTGTCCAGGGTCATGTTAACAGGTAGGTGGCAGGCTCACAACTCAAAAGCATGTCTTCTGATCCTAAGAATCATACATTTTCCAGAGTCAGCCTAATTATTGAAAATAAGAAAATATCTGTATTTTTTAAATTTCAGAATATTGTGAGAGTACAAACACCTTGGTTACATATATTGCCTATGCACTGCCCAAGTCAGAGCTACAATCGTGAACATCCCTCAAACAGTGCGCCCCACACCCATTAGGTGTGAGTTTTCCCATCCCCTCCACACCCCTCCCACCTGCCCGACCCCTGATGGATATTATTTCCATGTGTGCACATAAGTATTGATCAGTTAGTACCAATTTGATGGTGATCTATATTTACACTAAATAATTTTTAAATGTGGGACTTGTAGAATAATCTAAGTATTCTTTTATTGTTTTAATGTAAACTTTTGGTCTAGAGCTTTTGGATTTGGAGACACAAGTCTTCCCTTGATAGCTTTGATGCTAGCAATTAGCCATGGTGACTATATTAACAGATAACCCTTTAACATACAGTGATCTAAACCACCCATACTCTGTCAAATACCCTAGCCCAGTCTCTGAATTGGGGCTTTCTCTGAAGGGAAGAAAATACAACTTCTCCTTCAAGATGGAGGCATGAAAAGAGGAAATATTACAAGACAGATAAACATGTGAGAGTAGATGAATGTTCCATCTATGAATTAAGAATCATCAGGTGGGTAATGGCATCAGGTGGTAGAAGCCAGGGATACTGTTTCCCTAAAGTTTTTGATTAAAAACAATTTGTTTTCTTTTTTTAAGAAATTACTAAATATTACCTGGACATCACAGAAACATTAGAAAATACAAATAAGCATAAAGAAAAAAATACCAATTCACTTTAAATCTCACAACCTAGTGATAAATACTATGAACTTTCTGGTATCTTTTTTTCTAGACTTTACCTCACACAAATATTCAAATTTTGTCCTGACACTTTGGGACAACAATGCAATTATATTATACATTCCTGTAACTTTCCAATGTATTGTCAATAATCCACTATGTCAGTAAACCAAGACTTGCCTCATTATTTTTAATGATTGATTAGTATTTCATTAAGGATGTAACAAATTATATTAATCAATCTCTTCATCAGATATTTAGATGTACATCATTTTTTTCTTGCTGTTATGAACAATGTTGTCATGAATATCCTTATGCATTAATTCTGGTGCAAATGTCTGACTATTTTTCACATATCCTATAAATAAAATTTTCACATCAAGGGATATATGCAATTTTATTTGATATACTTTGCTAAATTTCACCATATCAAAGTTACAATTAACTAACCCATGAGAAAAGTCCATTGTAAACACATTTAATGGCCTATATGATATGTTGAAAATCATTCCCTCAATTTCTGTGAAAAGTAAAAGATCTTTTACTTTTAATATACACATTATAAGTGTATATATAGAACAGTGGTCTGAATCTATGATCTCAGGGAAGATCATAATTTTCAATTTGTGAAGCTAAATTAAGAGATTGCCAAATTGCTCTAATCACTATTCATAGTATTTCAAGTGAATAAAAAAGGGCTGATTTCCACATATATGTCCATTTAGGTCATTTTATAAAAGGAGAGACATGAGATCAGGAATTCAGTAGAAGCAGAAATTGAATAGACAAATGTAATCCTCTCAAAAACCCTCAAAAATATTAAGAACTGTGCTGATTTTCCTATTGTTTGTAGGATGGGGTTATGAGACCTTTTTTTTTTTTCTAAATTTTAAAGGGGAAGTATGCCCTTATAATGCTGGAAGATTTGGGAACACCCAGACTACTAACATCTGGGTTGCGTGTTAAAATAAAATTCAAGGAGAAAAAAAGAATCCAAGGAAAATGTCAAGGCTGTGTATTACTTCTTGTTTTCCAAAGCCAGAGGGAAAATGCCACTGTGGCAGCACACAAAAATATTTCACAGTTTTCCCCCCATTTGATGCCTTTTTTTGTTGAATGTTAGAAAGATACTTACAAAATGCAATTTAATGCATTTGCTAAAGTATTAACACAGAGATGGATTTTTAGCTAATTAATCTAATCTTCAAAAAAAGGCAGTAGGGAAATGCATGTTAATGTTTAAGACATAAGATACACAAAAATGCAGGCAATATTTCATCGTGACACCCAGGAGACCCATGTGTGACACAATATAAAGTCTATGTGTATCTCACTCTCCACAGGAACTAATTTTGAAACACCAGAATGCTGTGAATTGGCTGTAAAACAATGTTGAAGAAACTCAACATAGAACAGAAGGCACACTTTCCTTAGGAAGAATGCTGATAAAATTTTAATGAAGTAACATGTTGTCATGGGGATTTGTTGCTATTCATTAATTCATTGTGCTGTTGCTCTATAGTTTTGCTGAAGTTGAGTGACAAATTGTCAAGTAGCTGTTCTGGTGGTTTACATTGCCTCATTGATACCCCAAATTTAGGGGATAAATTCTTTTGGAGACTTACCCCATTGCACGTGGGGCAACACATTTTTTAGCACTATGTGCACTCAATTGTATTTCAAATGAAACTCCATCTCTAGGGTAGGTCTTTGACTCTGCAAAACAGTGGAAACAATCACAGAATGATTGACAGTTCTGGTCACAGGTGGGGACTACCATAGAAGCCAGGGCTGGGGAAAGTTCTACCACACAAAACAGTCAACTGGCCGCCTATAAATTAGTATAAAATTCTCAGTGGAAAAGAATAATCCAATCATAAGATCATAGAATGCCAGAGCTTGGAGGGGCCTCAGAATCAGTCTAACTCGTTCGTTTTGCAAATAAAAAAAAAGCGATGAGGCCCAGAGAGATAAAGAATTATAAAGGATGTGAGAGGCAGAACAAGGATTAGAAATTTAGGTATTTTGGCGTAAGTCAATTTTCTTATCATAGCGCCTCCCAGGATTTGTTCTCTTGTTCTTTTCACTTCTAATAAGTTTTATATTTTCCCCCTGAATTTAGCCCTAATTGCAGAATAATGTGAAACAATATCCCTGGGGTTTAGGAATATAGCCAAAGACGTCCTATTATAAACCCTTATATTGTTTTTTAAATGCACACAAATTTTATGCTATAAATGATCCATGTTTCCATTAGTAAATTTTTCCAAGTCTTCAAGTAAAATGATGCTCTAGGAAGATTTGGCAAACTTGTCCAATACTTTATATACCCCCAGGCACTGCTGCATACCCAGATCATGGTGAGCAGATGAGGATCTTTGGCAAAAAGCATAGCCAGAGCAAGGAATGTGAGGGATGTGACCTTATCATGGTCATTATTAAACGATATCAGTGGGCCTTTATTCCTACTTCTGTGCCTTGGTAGAGGCCAGCTGAAAGGAAAAGAACAGATTGTTTTGTTCTGTGGTGACTGTGGCATTGAGAAGCAGCCAGAGCTGAAAAAGCCCACAACCTGGCACAAAATATTCATGTCATATTTGCAGAGATAGCCAAAAATCAGCGGATAGAAAGTTGGGGTTTTTTTAAACCCTATTCTCCTATCTGCTAAATGTTTGAGTATATTAGCTTTATATAAACTTGTTGATTTCTCACTTTTGTAGAACACTGAGAAGATTCAAATTTATAATATGCAAATACACAAAATGCCCAAAGCAAAGTGCTAAACAGAACATTAAACTCCAATAGCTTTATTTTATATTCTAAATCCTTGCTACACAAAAGTGTAGCCATTGGACCATCAGTATCACCTTGGATCTTCTAGAAATGTGGAATCTCAAACCCCACCCAGAAATCAGACTTAACAAATCATAATTTGCCTTTTCATAAGATCTCCAGATGATACACATGCACATTAAAGTTTGAGAAGCTTTGGATTACTACACATAATACCAACCTAGTGCCCTAACATTTAAGTTAACAGGACACATAGCACAATCCAAATACAGACACTTACTAGTACTTTACCTTTCTGTTGTTTCTGACAGACAAGAATAATTACAACTATATTGAACTGTGCTTTTTGAAAAGAAGTTGCTATTGATACTTCTGAAAGCCTATTTAACTATGTACATAATGAAAATAATTGCTATCTTTGACTTCCTCAAAAGAAATGCAAAGTTTATAAAATCCCAGTACATTTTTATTCACTAATGACTATATTCAAGTAATAGCAACAGCTAACATTCACTGTGGGCTCTGTTGTGCCAGACACTGTGCTATGTAGATCATGCACTGTACCTAATTAAATGCTCTTCACAACCCAAAAATGTGGGTAATAATATCACCTTCATTATACAGAAAGATAAATCAAAGCACAGAGATTAAGAAATCTGTCTGACTAGTACAACCTCTATGGAAAGGAGTCTAGAGATACCTCAAAGAACTAAAAGTAGAACTACCATTCGATCCAGTTATCTCACTACTGGGTATTTACCCAAAGGAAAAAAAGACATCCTATAATAAAGACATCTGCACTTTAATGTTTATAGCAGCACAATTCACAATTGCAAAGATGTGGAAACAACCCAAGTACCCATCAATACATGAGTGGATTAAAAAAATGTGGTATATGTATACCATGGAATACTACTCAACCACAAAAAACAACGGTGAACTAACACCTGGATGGAATCGGAGCCCATTCTTCTAAGCAAAGTATTCAAGAATGGAAAAACAAGCACCGCATGTACCCACCATCAAGTTGATACTAATTGATCAACTTATATGAGCACATATGGAAGTAACACATTAATTGATCAACTTTTACGTGCACATATGGAAGTAACATTCATCGGGTGTTGGGCAGGTGGGAGGCAGGAGGAAGGGATGGGTAAATTCACACCTAAGGGGTGCAGAGCGCACTGTCTGGGAGATGAGCATGCTTGAAGCTCTGACTTGGGCAGAGTAAAGGCAATACATGTAACCTAAATGTCTGTACCCCCGTAATACTCTGAAATAAATAAATAAATTTTTTAAAAAAAGAAATCTGTCTGAGAGCACACAGTTAAAATGAAGTAAGAGTGAGATCTGTCACCCACCACATTAGTTTTTGATTAAGCTAGTAGCACTAGCAAACAATACCTAGACCAAAACACCACTATTTCTTATTCCGGGATTTGTCTTCAGCCAGGATATGTTTTTATTTTCAGAAAATCTATTGACTAATAATTACATGCCTGCTACCCCTGCTATAGCCTAAAAAAATAAAAGCAATTTGCAATATATTAGAGAACGAAGGTAATTTCTAATGCTAATCATTAAATTTAAATACAATTTGAAGTCCTCCCAGAAGATCAAAATAATTTATACCCTTTAATTTCACTTGAAAGAATTCATCCTAAAATGAAAATTAGAAATGTCTAATATAAATCAGAGATAGGAGTTATTCCTTACAGAATTATTTTATTTCTTTTCAAATTTAACTAATATAAAGTTCAACATTTGGCTATTATTCAGTAAATTATGATATATCCATATATTAAAATGTTAGGATGTCAATAAAATTATATGTACAAGGAATTTTCTATGATATGGGAATATGTTCATTAAATGAAAAAAATGGCCAGGCACAGTGGCTCATGCCTGTAAACCCAACACTTTGAGATGCTGAGGCAGGAGGATTGCTTGACGCCAGGAGTTCAAGACCAGTCTGGGTAACAGAGCAAGATCCCATCTCCACAAAAAATAAAAAATTAGACAGGCATGGTGGCGCATGCCTGTAGTCCCAACTACTTGGAAGGCTGAAGTGGAAGGATCACCCAGGATTTTGAGGCTACAGTAAGCTATGATCCTGCCACTGCACTCCAAACTAGGCAACAGGGTGAGACTACCATCTCCTAAAAAATAAAAAGAAAGAAAGAAAAAAGTTGGGTACAAAATGATATATACACTATATATATACATATTTATATACACAAAATAGAAAGAGGTGTGAATATACCTCAGAATATATATATCAGAAGAAAATATACCACATTCTGAAAGTAATTATCTATGAACATTGGTGTTATATTTATATTTTTGTTTTTACTTTATATTTTGGGGTATTGCCCCAAATAAATATACATTATTTTACAAATGACTTTAAAATTTCTCAAACCAGGAAAAGATATGTTCTTTATTCATTAAATTTCAAGAGCCAGTTTATTTATTGGAATTTAACAAAATGCATTTAAATGCCAAACTTTTTGCAGTTCACAGAGCAGGAGCTCTGGCTCATTCAACATTTTCCTGAGTAAACACACGCAATTAAAAAATCTCATTTGGATATAGCTAACAAGCACTTATTTGAAAATCCCAGGTTCAGTTTGTTAATTATGGGCTACCATTTAGTTTATGTGTATAGTAGATATTTGAATTGATACACACTTGAAACACAGAGGGACTATGAACTAGAGCAAAATGAAAGCCTACAGATTTTAGCTGATGTCACTTGAGAGTTTCACTGAGCCACAGTCAACAGTATTTACAGATTTAAAGCTTCGCTATCACTTTCTCATTTTAACACAGATAACATTGTCACTTGTAAGTCTCTTTTATTTGTTCTCTTAAACTCTATTAACAATTTGGCTTGTTCAAAAGCAACTTTTCTTTGAAATTCTTGATTCTGAAAGCATTTTTGTCATTCACAACACACAATTCCACACCCCACCTCATATTTATCCCATATTTATGTTAATTTCCCTTTGAGTGGGACTCCTACTAACTTAAAAAATTATTTCCATGAGCACCAACATAGTCCCCAGGTGCATTATTTTTTTTCCTAAAGATCTTACAAGTAAACATGAGGCAGGTGAAAAAAAAAATCAATAACAATCAAATTAAGTTTGAGTGATCTAGCAATTTTCAGTATAGAGTTACATTGCAGAACCCTACATTAGCAAAACTTACACAAGCAGTCAAATCTTTGTTTTTTAAATTTAGACACATAAGAATCTTCAAAGCAATGGATGGTATTTCATCATGTGATTCCCAATAATTAATTTGTTAGGAGCCTCCATAAATAGAATAAATGCTGAATGATACACTGACTTGTTCTCAAAAGCATCCCCCATCTCGCTCCTGCCTCTCTGGCTCCTGACATTATTTCTTGGTTATTGGCTGACAGTTCAGTGCCTTGAGTGTTGCTCTCGCTGCAGGGTTAGCAGTATAATTGACAAACCACAGGGATCGGATCCCTGGATTAGGATGACCAGACTGTCAAAACAACCATGACAAACTCTCGCATCAACTTCGACTGCAAGTCAAGGCTGTGAGGGAAAAACTACCTTGGCAGGGCCAGATGGGAAGTCTTTAGTTTAAAATATTTCCCACTGCAAAGTATATTTCAGTAAGGAACAGGAACAATACAATGAAGATTTTAAAGCAGAATTCATAGGAAATTTCTTCACCATGATCATAGTTAATAACATTTATTATAAATAAATGTCCCAAAGTCTTATTTCATTTACCTAACGTGTCTTTTGAATTTCATAAAATGTCTTTAACTTTTTTTAGAAGACTGACAAGTATTTGGGAGAATACTATCGGTATTGATAGAATGGGCTTATGAAATATTATATATGTATGTATTATGTGTGGACACAAAAGGAAGTATGTTAACAACCCAGTTTTATGCTTTATGTATTATTTTGTTTAACAATGTCTGCTAATTTTTTTAAAAAATCTATGCATATATGTAATTCATATTAATAAGCAGCATGCCACAAGTTGTGATTACCAATTAGGGGGCTATATATATATTTCCACCTTAAGGAATATAGTTAAAAAAATATTTCAAAAACCCTAACTAAATTTGCCGCTTTAAACATAGTCTCTAGACTTTCAGACTCCTATTATAGATCTTTGAAATGACAGCTCAAGTGACATCTATTTATAATGCGGGCGTATTCTCTGTATGAAAACATAGATTGCAAACCGTTAAAGGGAAATTAAAATGCAAATACAAAAAAGAGTTATTTACTTAGTTCTGTGCCAGCTAACACATGGGATATGGACACCTAGGATTAGAAAGATCCAATTATTTTTAAAATATAAAACTTAAAGAACTTATTCATGCACCACTTGGGTCTTGGAATATGATCAAAATAGTTTTGGAATAGTTAATCAGTATTTTTCCATCAGAGTCAAATTTTTCACAACATTAAAAAGAAAGAACAGGAAGCAGGAGTGAATATTATTTACTGACAGACACTTCAGCTTAACAAATACTGAAATGTTCAAAAACAAGGATTGGAATAAGATAGCATTAAACTATCAATTCTTATCTTAGAAAACTGACATTTTTGAAAGTTTCATTAACATTTGTGAATAAGAAAAAAAAAACACAAAATTTTGTTAGCCCCAACAAATTCAGTCATATTTTTCTAGTACTATGAGTCAAAATACCATTCTGAAACAAACTATAAATACCCTCATATTTTTATGCATATTTTGCTTGTTTAAAAAAAAAACTTGGGTCTAGCATTGTAAGGAATAAGTCAAGTAGGGTATTCTAAAGGACAGAGGAAATTTTTCAGAAACTTGTAAGAATGTGATCATAAATGCCAATCTTAAAACAAACAAACAAAAAACTAAAAGCAATTAGTAGCATTGTTTCACATAGTAGAACAACACATAGACTTATATACCTCACAGTGATCTTGTCCAATGTTAGTTAAAAGGAAAAGTACTGAATATAAATAAATTTAATCTTAATGATGCTGCCATGAATTAGGTAGGGCAGGTATTAATGCCATTGCTTTGAGGTAGGCAAATTGAGAGGTTAAATGGCATCTCTGTGTCACAGAGCTAGGACTTGAACCCAGTTTAAGTAACATACTTACCTCCTTTTCCTAAAACACAATTAGGGACTATTCTCCCAAATGTGAAAGGAGAAGTGAAGTTCTTTTATAGAAAAATTGCCATTTTTCTATACATAGTCACAGCTTTTGTCCATATATATGAGCCACATTAGGAACAGTAATTTACAGTAAATTATCAAGGACACAAAACTTCTCTCTTCTACTTGGAAGAGAGGCATAACCAGATTATTTGGTGGCAATAATATTAAATTTGAAGAATATACCAAAGATTATTTATGGCTATGATCTTTGTAATGCAGGTAAGAAAGCAATTAGTATATAATTTTATTCTACATACTGCTGCCTACCATTCTATAGGTGAGCAATAGAAGCTTCAACTTTGTTAAAGATTATCCCAAGGTCACATAATTAGAATGGAAAAAAAGAAAAAGGAGTTTTCTTTACATTAAACCGGCCTGCCTACTCATCCATGAAATTCACAACAGTTTTTCACCATTATCACATTATCCCACATTACCATAATCATATTACAGTCTAAGATGGAGCTCAAAATGTTTAAGATATTGGTCCAGTAGAGATCCTAAACCTAGATTAAAGTATTTTTCACCCTATGGTAAGACTGTATTTCAACTCTGCAAGAACAACCAAGCAGTTGTTTAGCTTGTCATATTCTTCAGCACACATTCATGCTTAGAGTTCACATTTGCTTCCTCCTAGCAAGTGCCTGGCATACAGTAGGTGTTCAATAAGGGTTATTTTCCCTCTATTGCTTCTCTTGGTCATGTGTCTAGGAAATGTTTTATTATATTATGAAAACATTAATAAGTAGAGTATAACAAAGCATAAAATCCGTGATGACGTGGCTGTTTTATTCTCTGGTTAGCAAATAACTGACTCCATTTAGAAGGGGGCTTTTCTTTTATTTTAGGAGGGGGCTTTTGACATTTGTGGATAGTTAATGAAATCATTGTCTACCTTGACTGAAATGGCCTTTCCAAAGTAGATAAGTAAAAAGAAAATTTAAAAAACGAATAATGCAAACTAGCACATCATGAATGGCACTAATAAAGAAAACGAAGAAAGAATTCTGAATGGCTTAGATAACAAAAAGGAAAATATTTCCCTGTTAACCAAAAAAAAAATTTTTCACCTACTTACCCAGCCCTGATCCTGATCCCAACCACTATATTTTCAAAGGGAGAAAAGAGTGCAGAGGGGAAGAAACCTGATGTAGGAAATGATAAAGCAATTGAGGTCCAGAGATGTTCATAAAAAAGAGAAAATGGAAAATAATATACAGATTCAAATCTAGAAAAGGACCCTAAAGAACAAGATCGACCCCTTAATTTAAAATTGAAGTAACAGCAATTCAAAGTGATTGAATAACTTCTAACAATCAGAATTTGTAACAACCCATATTGAGCTGGTAGGATCCAGGTGTCTGGATCTGTTTCTCAGTGCCTCTCTGAGAAGGCTGGAAGGAAGTGCAGAAATACAGCACGGTGGAAATCACAGGAACTCGAGAAAGAATTGTGAGAGCGGCCCCCGTTGTCTCTTCTTCCCTTCTTCATTCCTACTCCCTGTTCCTTTCACTTCCTGCAGTGAAGTCCTACAGAAAGAAAAGGAAGAGGAAGTGGAAGGAAGGGAGGGAAGAGAGGCAGGTAAAGAGGGACTCTGAACACCACAGGGGCACTTAGAATAATTGACTTCCTGTACTCCTAGGCAGAAAATACACACTGGAAACTTATATACTGTATAGGTATATAAATACACACACATATATTCCTTTGAGCTAGAGAAAACATTTCAAATATTACTATTATCACTTAGGGTTATGTTACCAAAGCAGGTATACATACAACACATTAGAATTTCTTAAGTTGATTTTTGTGTGTATTTTCAAAAGAATCCTAGCCAACAAAAATTCAAATAAGCTTTAACTTTTACAGCCTGAGAACCAATATAGAGTCAGAAAGTTAGCTCTAATATGCCTGAGGGAGCAAACAGTTGTTTAATGAGGACAAATGAAATAAAATTAAAATGCAGCTTAATAAAATAACTTCTAAATGTAATGTTAGCTCGGTCATGTGGCTCCAATAATATTTTTGCTCAAAGGTACATAAATGTTATCATAGCAAAATAAAAATATAAAACAAAAGAGAAGAAAAACAGCAGAGAATTCCTAGCCATTACAATATAGAAATAAGGAAAGGGTAGCCATATAAATAAGATTATAATAATAAGATTGTTATTGTGCTTTCTCCCCCACCCCCAATAAATGCTTCTCTTGCAAACTCATGATGCTTAAGATCCAGAAGGGGTCTGGGTATAAGCCTCAGATGGGGAGAATATAACTCTCATTTAAGAAGAGAGCTTCAATACAGAATTTTTTTAAATGGTTCATTATCTTCAAGGCTGATTAGAATTCTAGAGACCAAGTGCCTACAATTATTGTTTGATTTTAATTAGTTGAGATATGCACAAACTAGGCCCCAGTAGTCTTTAAATGTCACTGAGTTTCCCAGAAGGCCAAGAGTCTCTCACCATCTTCTAGTTCAGTCTAAACTGGCCTCTGGCAAACCAAAAGAAAGCCCAGAAAAATCAAAGAATTCCAGAAACCCTTGTCACTCACATTAATCAGCATTTAGACCCATTAAATATCTTTTTAACTCATATTAACTAACTATTCTTAAAGAAAGACATGCTAATAACTCCATAAATAGACATTACAATGTGAGACTTAGTCTGGTGACTTAGCCCACCCTCTCTGCCATAGTCAATGATGAGATTACCTAGACAGAAAAGCCTGTGCCTTTCTCTAATCCTCAGCACACACATTTGCCAGGGTCTTTCAACCCACACTTAGAAGATTTCCCGAGACCAGAGCAGACATGTATTGTTTATTCCTTACATCCATGCCCTGACCCAATAGTGGTGACACTATAGTTCTGTTTGACAGTGCAGTCCTGGGGTAGTGTCCAGGCCCTCTCGTAGATCTACCAGGCATAGCTTCTCTTTATCCAAGCAATTCCTGTCTGTTAATGTCAAAGCTATTTCCTGACTACAAAAGATGGCACATACATAATCCACTTCTCTGAGATGTATGTGTCAACTCAGCATTGAACAGTGTCCTATTCTGTAACCCAAAATCCCTAGAAGCCACCAATCTGAATTAAATTAGACTTCATTTTTTAACATGGATAGATTTCAAAAAATATCTTTGAGCAAATAAACAAATCAAGTTGCAAATATCACCATGGTAAAATTGCATAAGGACCACATGGCAAATGATAAAAGACAATCCTATCCCTCTCAGCCAGAATGGTAACAGTGGACGCCTAGTGGGGAGTCAAAACTCTCACCCAGCCAGGAGTCAAAGGAGGCCTAGTGCGAAAACTGGACTTCCGTTCTTACATGGCAGTGAGGAGGCTACACCATCGACCCTTTTCCTGCCAGAACAGCATCAGTGGGAGCCAGCTAGAACAAAAGATTTAAATAACAGCGAGAGTCTAATAAGGTTCAAAATGTCCCCATTTCAAACAAAAATCACTCCTCATAACAAAGAACCAAGAAGATCTCCCCTTGAATGCAAAAAAGGCAAACAATAGATGCCAAAACAAATATGACAGAGGTATAAGAATTATTTGACAAAGATTTTACAAGCAACCATCATAAAAGTGCTTCAACAAGCAAGTATTAATATGAATAAAACAAATGAAAAAATAGAAAGTCTTAGCCCAAAAAAAGAAATTATAAACAAGAACCAAATGGAAATTATAGAGCTGAAAAATATAACAACTGCATAAAAAAATGAATAGACTTTGTTAACAGCAGAAGGAGGTAACAGAGAAAAGAAATCAGTGATCTTTAAGATAGAACAATGGAAATTACCCAATTAAAAAAAAGAACAGAGCCTGTGGCACACATAGGACTATAACAAAAGACCTAACATTCATGTCATTTGGAGTACAAAAGAGGGCAAGAGGGCAGATGAAGAAATAATGGCTATAAACTTCCAAAATCTGACAGAAGACATAAACCTACAGATTTAACTCAGCAAATCTCAAACAGGATAAGCCCCTCTCCAAAAAAAATCCACATAAAGACACATCTTACTCAAACTTCTCAATACTACAGAAAAAGAAAAAATCTTGAAAGCAGCAAGAGAGAAAAGACACCTTAACTTTAGGGGAAAATCAATTTAAATGTCAGTGGATTTCTCATCAGACACCATGGAGGCCAGGAGGAAGTGGTACAACATTTTTCGAGTGCTGAAAGAAGAAAACTGTGAACTCAGAATTTTATACCTTAAAAAAATATTTTTCACGAATAAAGGTGAAATCAAGATATACTCAGATAATGGCAAACTAAAAATTACACTAAAAGAATGGTAACAGAAGTTCTCTAAACAGAAAGAAAATGATAAAAAACAGAATCTTGGAACATCAGGAAGGAACAATGAAAAGAGTAAAAATAGTAGCAAGTATAATACATTTTCTTTCTCCTCTTGAGTTTTCTAGATCAGATTTAATAGCTGAACAAAAATTATAGCACTGCCTGATGTGATTTTAAATGTATATAGGTGAAATATTTAAAGCAGTTACATTGTAAACAAGATAAGGCAAATGGAGGTAAAAGAAAGTAAGGTTTCTAAGCTTCACTGGGATTGGTAACATGTCTACCCCAGTAAACTGTGATAAGTTATATATATATAATATAATACCTAGAGCAAAGAGATACACTGAAACACTATTGATAAATCAAAATGGGATTCTAAAAAAATGTTCAAGTATAGTGCAGAAAGGCAGGAAAGAGAAAACAGAGAAAAGAAAATTATCCAGAACAAACAGAAAACAAAAATAAATTGGCAGATTAAGTTCCAACATATTGACAACTATATTAAATGTAAATGATCTGAAAATATTAACTAAAAGACAGAGTTTGGCAGAATGAATTTAAAAATAGGACCCAACTATATACTGTGTACAAAAAGCACATTTGAAGTAACATGATATAGGTAGTTTGAAAATAAAAGAATAGAAAAATATATATCATGCAAACTGATCAAAATAAAACAAGAGTGGCTTCCCTACAACAAAGGATTATTTGGCCCATAATGTCTATAGTGACAAGACTGAGAAACCTGGAACAACTGATGAAATTTGAATATGGACTGTATTGTATCAGTGTTAAATTTCCTGCATTTGATAATTTCCTGTGTCTTCATAAAAGAATGTCTTTCTTTCTGGAAAATACATATCAAAGTATTTAGGAGTAAAGGAGCATAACTCAACTTAACCCACAAATGGTTCAGAAAAAAATAATACAAGTATATGTACAGAGAAAGAATAAATGATAAAGTAATGGGTCAAAATCATAACAATTCATGAATCTGAGCAAGGATATACAAATTTTTTTATTTTTCTTGCAATTTCATATTATATCAAAACACAAAGTTATAAGAGAAAAAAATAGGAATGGCTATATAAATATCAGAAAAAGTAAGAGTCAAAGCAAAAGACATTATCAGAGATAGAGAAGGGCATTACATAATGACAAAAGGGTCAATCCAACAAGAAGATGTAGCTTCATATTTTAGATACATCATTTCATTGTGTATTTACAACAGTCAAATGCCAATACTTCTCTTCATGTCCATTGCATAAATGAGGAAAACCAGAGTTAGAAAAATTTGTGTCATCTAGGTAATTCATTATAATTAGTTGATGAACAAACTTGGATCAGAATCCTACTTTTATAGAATCTCTATCCAGAGTTGCCACCACTGGAGTAGAATATTTTCCTGGTGAGAATATAAAATGGTATGACCAATTTGGCAGTTTCTTGAAAAACTAAACATGTATTTTGAATGAGTTTTACTTCCCTTTGTTCACGTGTGATCATCAGTTCCAATTTAATAGTGAGTACATGTGGTATTTTTTTTCCATTCTTGAGATACTTTGCTTAGGAGAATGGTCTTCAGTTCCATCCAAATTGTTGCAAGAGGCATTAATTCATCCTTTTTTATGGCTGAGTAGTACTCTGTGGTATACATATACATTTTGTTAATCCACTCATGAATTGATGGGCACTTGGGTTGATTCTACATCTTTGCAATATGAATTCTGCTGCAATAAACATTCGAGTACAGATGTCTTTTTGATAAAATTACTTATTTCCCTTTGGGTAGATACACAGTAGCAGGATTGCTGGATCGAACCATAGTTCTACTTTTAGTTCTTTGAGGTATTGCCATACTGTTTTCCACAGAGGTTGTACTAATTTGCAGTCCCACCAAACATGTATAAGCATCCCTTTCTCTCTGCATCCATGCCAGCATCTATTGTTTTCAGACTTTTTAATAAAAGCCATTCTAACAGGGGTAAGGCGACATCTCACTGTGGTTTTAATTTGAATTTCCTTGATGATTAGTGACATCGAGTATTTCTTCATATGTTTATTGGCCATTTGTATATTTTCTTTTGAAAATTCTCTTCATGTCTTTTGCCCACTTTTTAATGAGGTTGGTTGTTTTTTCTTGCTGATCTGCTTGAGGTCTTTGTAGATTCTGCATATTTGCCCTTTATTGGATATATAGCTTGCAAATATTTTCTCCCATTCTGTAGCTTGTCTATTTCCTTTGCTGATTATTTCCTTAACTGTTCAGATGCTTTTTAGTTTAATCAAATCCCTTATTTATTTTTGTTGTTATTGTCATTACCATTGGGGACTTAGTCATAAATTATTTGCCTAGGCCAATATCTAGAAAAATTTTTCCAACATTTTCTTCCAGAATTCTCATGATTTCATACATTACATTTAAGTCTTTTATCCATCTTGAATTAATTTTTGTGAGTTGTGAAAGATAGGGTTACTGTCTCATTCTTTTGCACGTGGCTATCCAATTTTCCCAGCACCATTTATTGAATAGGGCTTCTTTCCCCTAGTGTGTGTTGCTGTCTGCTTTGTCAAAGATCAGTTGGATGTAGGTGTATTGTTTTGTACCTGGGTTATCTATTCTGTTCCATTGGTTTATGTCTCCATTTTGTGTTTTTTTACTGTAGCCTTTTAGTATAGTTTGAAGTCTGGTAATGTGATACCTCCAGATTTGTTTCATCTACACCTAAACACTCCAACAAGGCAACATTGAACAATTTAGCCCTGCTGGAAAATATTTCATGTGGCAATAATCCAAAGCCATTTACTCTGAAAATGTTATTAGAAGAAAGAAAGGCAATGTAGCTAAAACTTCACATTTTCATTATTACAGACATAAACAGATATACTGCTAATTATTTTCCAAAATCACTTCATATTTGATATACTATGAAAATAAAAGTGAAGAATAAAGAAATAAATAAAACTAAACATGTAGCTACCATAGGACTGGCAGGGTGATTGTTAAAGAGTAGAGAATGAGGATCATAAGAACCATTGTGGTTCTAGTGCAGATATGGAAAAGAGGCAGAAGAAATCTGGGACAAGAGATCAATCATGAGCTTCTGTAAAGGAGATGGATGCTAGGGATGTGAAAACATCCATGTAGATCTGAGGGAAATCTGAGACCATGAATGATGGTACCCTACTTCCTTGGACATGACATAGGGAAGACAGTAAACCTGTCTAAGATGGCAGGCACTGAATATGATACTACAGTCAACATGGCAACAGGTGGCAGGTTAGAAATATATGAGTCAGGTGCCTAGGTGGGTGAGGCTTGCAGAACCTTGAAACTCCAGGTTTCAAGTAGTGCAGAGGTAATTGCCTAGAGAAGCTCTAGGAGGCATGGAAGCTTTAGAAGAATCAAGATAATAAGAGTTCTGGAGCAGGATAGATCACAAGCTAGCTCCCAGAAACTTTGCAACCAGAGATTAGGATAGTGACTGTGTGCTTTTCCAACAGGGTTGGAGCAATGTCCAAGAGAAACAACTTACATCAGCCCACCCACCACTGAACACCATTGCAGAAGTCCAAAGATGAGACAAGACCAACCACCCAAACTGGCAGCACCTTAAGTAAGACCAAGGAAGAGAAAGAAGATTTATGTGGATCCTTGCCCATGGATCCGTGATATATTAACTTCTCCCTGCACCAGACACCACTCTGGAGAGGGGTAGGGAAGTTTCCTTTAGAAAAGAAAGAAACAACTGTCAATGTATGTGAACTTCTAATCAACTGAGAAGTTACCCAAATAAAACTAAATATTTATCTGGAAGATACCCTCTTAAGTCAAAAAAGATCAAATTATTTTTATTTGTAAAAATATCTTTGTCCCCCACAAGGTACATGGAGGCTCCAGAGCAAAATGGCAAATCAAATAAACCAACATTATTTCCAAAACACTTTGTGAGATACTTTGCTAAACGCAGGATAATCTACAAATATGTGTAATACATGGTTCCTGTCCTAAAAGAGTCTGTAATAGATTTCAAGTGACAACACCTGTATTTGTTAAAGATTTGGCAGGAGAATCAAAAAATGTGGAATACTTTGTTTGATGCCCTCTAATGATAGCCAGTGCTAAATGCAACTAGCACCACACTACAAGTGAGAAGGGAGGTTTGAAGCTCAATCTCTTCTTTGTGCTTATTGGGATAAGCCACCTTGGTGAACAGAAAAGCTTAATCTAATAAAAATAATCTCTACTACCACCTGGTTTATAGATAATCACTCTTTAAAAGGAATCACTTTCTCGTCTTTGAAGCTCTAGAGAGTTCCTCCAGGTGTATGCCTATATTTTGGATACACACTGCAGTCTCAGAGAGAATACAGGAAAACCACCAAGAGTGATGCATCTTCTCTGACTCAGATATGCTTCTGGGTATATACCTAGGTTGTACTTAGGCAAATGACTTTGACTGCAATTATTATTGTAATCATTTACCCCATAAAGTAACGCAGTTTAGCAGCACCTGTTTGACATGAACAATTTGATGCAGATATATATATATAGGGTATTGCAAGATGTAAATGTGACTTCTTTTTATGTTTCTTTATTTATTTATTTTTCAAATTTATTTATTTATTTTTTTAAATTGACAGATAAAAACGTATGTATTTATTGTGTACAATATGATGACTTGAAGCACTACATTGTGGAATGGTCAAATACAGCTGATTAATATATGCATAACCTCACATAGTCATTATTTTTGTGGTGAGAACAGTTAACATAGGAAGTCTCCAAGCATTCCTCAAGAATTCAATATATCATCATTTATTATAGTCACTCATGCTGTACAACAGACCTCTTGAACTTGCTCCTCCCATCTAACTGTAATTTTGTATCCTTACACTGTGTCCAACAGATAGTTCTGATCCATCCCCCATCTTCAACTACCCTTCATCCACCAACAATTCCTATGCATTTCTCACAACTCCCTTCTGAGATCTAGATCAATCTCATTATTTGGTGTCTTTCAAGTACCTCAGATCTAATACGTTCAAGAGTGAACTCTTTTATCCTTTCCCCCAAAATTTCCTTCTCCAGTGTCTTGTGTCTCTAACTACCAACCACCCAGGTGTTCACACTAGTAATTCAGGAATCATATTTGACATTGTCCTCTCCTTCACATATTCATGCCCATTATCAAGTTACACTAATTTCATATTCAAAATAGATTTTAAATCCACCTGTTTCTTCCTATATCTACTACCACCAGCAATTTTCATCAGAACTCGTATTAGCCTCATAGGTCTCCCTTATACCTATAATAGGTCTCCCAACCTATTCTATATAACCGCTAAATTAATTTTTTAAAAACACTATCACTCCCCTAACTCAAACTCCTAAGTGGATTTTCACTGACCTTGGATGGGATCTAAGCTCCTTATCCTTGCCCTTAAGACCTTTTGTGATCAGCCATGTTGGCCTGCTCCAGGTCCACCAGTGGTCCAGGTGCTTTCCGCTCGCAGGGTCT
This sequence comes from Daubentonia madagascariensis, assembly GCA_023783475.1. Classification (NCBI taxonomy): domain Eukaryota; kingdom Metazoa; phylum Chordata; class Mammalia; order Primates; family Daubentoniidae; genus Daubentonia; species Daubentonia madagascariensis. The sequence continues at coordinate 5,313,228 of JAKFHU010002080.1, forward strand.
CTTTGCAGAAACTCTTCTGTCATTCTTTGTCTACTTCTTAATCAACCACCAGGTTGCAGTTTAAACTCCCCTATATAAAGAGGGTCTTTTTTGGCCCTGCATTCTAAACTAAGTTTCCCATTATACTTTCCTAACACTCTGATATTTTTCTTTATAACAAATTACCCCTAATGTATAATTATTTGTGTGACTGTCTCTCCCACTAGCTTTAAATCCTATGAGAGTAGGGACACTGTTTTGTACATGATTTCAATTCCAGAATCTGACACAAAGAAGTTTCTCAATAAGTGTTTAAGGAATAAATGAATTAATTAATAATAAAATACTGAAGTGTTTGCTATCTGAGATGGGTAGTAGTGTCGATTTAAAAGGATAAATTAAACAAACAAGTAAATAGCCCATAAAATAAAAGTTTCTCACTCTAAAATTTAGGACACCAACACATATATAGGCAGCTCCTGTAAAATCTGGCTGAAACCCAATCAGTGAACATTTAATGTATGAATAAATGATCAATGACACATTTACAAAATATCCAAATATATGAAATTATTAGGATACTGTTTTCCATGATCAGCACAAAGATTAGTCAACCTAATAACCCATATTAACATATTGATAGTAAAACATGTTATATAACACTGTTGGGTATATGTATTGTTTCTGTTACAGTTTTTTTTAAATATATGTAAAAAAAATTTTCAAATCAACATGTGGAGCTCCTGACAGTGTTTCAACAGAATAAAAGGTGAAATTCATGCTCTGATACCAAGATGTCTCTCTAGAGGGAAAGATAGTTCTATAATAATAAAAACTTCTTCCCACAAATTATAGGCAGTACTCTATAGGAGAAAAAAGTTAAAACATTGGTGAGTATAATAAAATCTTAGGTCAGCATGTATATTTCACCATTGTGAACACTGATATTAAAACTGTGCTAAGAGGATAAAACAATTTTTAAAATTGAAGCAATTAAAAAGCAATGGTTCATTTAGTTCAAAGAGAAAACTGAGGGGTTATTTGGGGTTTTTTTTAATTTCAGAATATTATGGGGGTATAACACTTTGGTTATATATATTCCCTATGCACTGCCCAAGTCAGAGCTACAATCATGGACATCCCCCAAACAGTGCACCCCACATCTATTAGGTGAGAGTTTTTATTCAGTTTTGGAATACTAATAGAACAGAATTGTTTCCATTAGTAGAGAAAGAGTCAACATTTTAGTGTACAAAATGATGATAATTTCACCTTAATCCCACTATTTAGCCAATATAAATCTCCTCTAATTAAAGATAATTCCAGCATTTTAAAGATCAAAGCTTCTCTGCTGGTTGATTAGTTTCTAGGTCCTAATTTTACACTCTTAGTCAAACCATACTGTCTTTAAAAAAATCTAAATTTAAAAAAAAACAGGAATATTGCCTCTTCCAATAAAGACAAATTAACAATTGTCCTTAGATGAGATTGCATTTCCAGTAAGTTATAAATACTAATCAAATTACACATTAATTATCCCACTTCATGCCTTGTGGCTGGAACTCCCTGGTTTTCTTAACTTTCCATGAACCCTCACGTTGGACAATTAGCTGTGAAAATACCACGGTTTTTATGGAAGACTCTCTAAACCCCAGAATATGTCATAAATATCTCCCCTTCTACTACTCCACCTTTTAAAATATAAAAATCATAGTTCAGGAGGGATTATTTCAAAATAGCCCTTCTAAATCTGTAACTCTACAAATAAGAAAACAGATCATTTCCTTTAAATCACATAGTTATTATTTTCTTATTCCTGACTAACAAATACAGAAACTGAGACTCAGGGAGATTAGTAAATCACTCAGGATCACTCTAACTAGGATTCTATTTCACTCCAAAATGCATTCTTTATTTTTCTCTATTACTATATGGCTCCTGAAATGCTACCTCATCCTTCTTTTCCCAAGTCCAAGGACCCTACTTCTACTTTTCCACATGGAATTTGCACAGCTTCTTTAACTAACTCAATTTCTTTTTTGCTGTACTCTCTTCAATTCTTCTATAAAATTATAAAAATATGTAGTTAACACCAAGATACACATATTCTACTGAGGCCAGTGACATCTGTTCACAAAGAGCAAAATCCATGTTACTAACCTTGCACAGCATCCAGGACAAAGAGGTTGGCACTTATCAAACACTTTTTGATGTGATTGACGATTCTAAGACCTCCTAGAAGGTTTAAGAAAGACTCAGCATTTGGAGCTTCCACAAATTCTGACATGTAAGGGGATTCACGAGCTCCAAACCAATTCTGAAACTCCATGATGCCAATTCAATTTCTTACAATGTGAATATTCTCAAGTTTCCTTCTTTTTTCTTTACAGTGAAAGTTTTAGGAAGTTTATATGAATTAATAAAAATCCTGGGCTCTATGAAGCCAATCTAGCTTTGAACATGCTTTTATTGATCTTTCAGGTAAATCTACTGTGAATGTTATGAGCCAAGCCCAGATCACTAACTTCAAACAGAATTGGAGGTACCTGTGGAGAGTTACTCTGGCAGACAGGCTTTTACTAAAGCCAGCAGAGCAGAGGTGAGGATAAAAAAAAGTTGCTTAATTAACATTTTAGGTGTGTGATAGGTTGAGTGATTTAAGGCAGCTTATTAAACCCTCCCTGTTGCATCCTGGAGAGTATTGTTTTTCTTTCTCTTCTGTTTTATAGATGTAATCAATTCGTTTCTAATATCTGAACACATTAGCATAGGGAAGATTTTTAATATGCTGGAGTTCTTTTTATATTCATTCTTATGAGGCAGTTATCTTGCTTGAAGATATCAAACAATGTTACTCTAGCCAGTGCAATAAAAAAACATTTTCTAGATTCTTGCTTCTTAGAAATAGAAAGCATATCTCAATCAGGAAAGAAGGTATTTTCATTCCCTGTTTTGCATATGAATGAAATGAACAATAACATGATTACCCATTCTTACCATTCCCAAAATTTATGCCCTTATATCCATCAGGAGGATCTGTGACCATTCCTACAAGTATCAAAACAGATTCAACTCATACAAGGTGAGAAGCTAGACACATAAGCCCTTAGCATCTCTGTCCCATGGCCTTGTTTCTTGGCCTAGACCTAATTTCTAATCTGCACCCTCCAAATAAGCCATAAAGTTACTTACAAGTTCCATGTGAAGAAAACTTTGCCAATCGTGCTAGTTAAAAATATCCCAGTGAAAATCTCAACCCAGGGATACACACCATTGTGATTAAGCACAAGGGCCTTGGATTCAGAGAGCCTGGATTTGGAACCTGGCTCCACCACAAGCCATCGTGTATGACCTTGTGCAATTCACTTTATCTTCCTCTGCTTGGGTTTTCTCACCTGTAAAATGCAGATAGCAATAGTAACAACTTCATAGGGTTCTTATTTTTTTTTAACAAGAGCTGCAGGATATCCTTGACAGAAATACTGTTTCTTGTTAACTTCACATCTAGCATTACCTGTGTCTGTCATCCCAGACAAATGAACGGCTGGGAAGATTTTTACTTTCTCATTCCAAGCTACATTTTAATTACTTGACATAAAAGTAGACAGACTATCAATAAAATTTATATTTTTGAAAAGAAAAGTTGCGCATCACCTAGATTCAAATATCAACTTTTGGCAAGACTTATTTTATTCAAGTCCTCTTCCCTTTTTGTATCATTATGGAGCATATCCCAGACATTGTACCACTTTGTAGGTATTTTAGTATGTATCTCTAAAAGATTTTTTTAAAAGCCACATAACCACAATAACACTAAAATACAAAAAAAAAGCTTAATACTTTCAAATATCCAGTAAATGCTCAAATTTTCCATCATGTTATAGAATGTTTTAATAGTTTGTTTGAATCGGGATCCAAATAAGATCTACATATAATAGCTGGATGATATGTCTTTTAAGGCTCCTTAATCTATATCTTTTTCTATCTCATTTACACTTTATTTGACAAGGTTAAGTACTTACTCTGTGGATTTTTCCATAGTCTAGTTTTTATGATTGCATCCCGTGATGTTTTGTTTTATCTTATTTTGTCTTAAATATGTTTCTCTGACTTTTACGTTTCTTATAAATATAAATGGATCTAAAGGCTTGATTAGATTTAGGAATAATATTTTCCTTGTAGATGGTACATCCTTCCCTTAGGGGATATGTATATTTGCTTGTCTTCCTTTTCTTAAATTTTTTTTTAAGTTAACGGATAACACCGTATGTTTTTATTGTGTACAACATGATGTTTTGAAGTATATATACATTGTGCAATGGTTAAATCTAGCTAATTAATGAATGCATTACCTCATATGGTTATCATTTTTATGGTTGGTTGTCTCCCTTTTTATGATGTTAGCAACCACTGATGTGCAATACCTAGATCCATTAATTCATCACAGGTTGCAAAATGTTGATATTTTAATTTTATCATTTCTTCTTCATTTGTTGCCTAATGTATGGCTATAAAAAGAAATGTTCCTTCATCTACTATTTACTAACCCAACAGTATAGCTGTATAGAAAAGACAAAATAAATGTTCAATTCTGACCTTTGTTTATCAATTTTCAAAATACTCTGTCATCCAAGGATGACCAAATTATTTTTTAATATATCACTAAGAACTCATAGATTTAAACATAGTTACTATCCTTACTGATGCTCAAATTGCCCCTTTGGGCAGAGGAAACTTTTCAAATTGTCTCTTGAGTCTTTTAACACAAACCTAGTACACTTTGATAACTTCCTTGGCATAGGCTATAATAAAATGTTGAGGCTCATCTTATACATTTCTGCCGCACATCTAGAATCAACCATATCTCCAAAGAGGTCTTGTTTATTTCAGTAGGAAACAGTACAGTTGATAGAATTTTCTACCATATTTTCTCTCCCTCTCCCTGTATGTATCTACATGTGTGTATACATACATATACATATAACTGTACCATTTGAAAGTTGCAACATCATGATACTTTATCCTTAAATATTTCATAGTGTATCTTCTAAAAATAACAACCAGAAACACAGTACCACTATGACCTAAGAAAATTAATAATTGTTCTATAATAATACATAATATTTAATTTAAATTCAGATATCTCCAATTCTCCCAAGGTTGTCTTTTATAACTGTTTTTATTTTAACCAGGATCCAGTCTAAGTCTGCACACTGCATTTGGCTGTCTGTTTAGTCTCTTGTAGCCTGGAACACTATTGATTATTTTTGTAACACTACTAATTCTTTCAAGAGCCCACAATTGCTGTTCTGTGGAATATTCTACCTTTTGGAATTTTGGTGTGTTTCATCATCATGTTCCATTTCTTTCAAATATTGACTCTCAAAAAAATTCCACCTTGAGCTATCGAAGTTAGCTATATATCTAAAACCTTTCCTGGAGCAATATTGATTTTCTCAATATTGAAAAGTACATTTGAATTATAGGAATATTGTAGTTTACTGACATAGTATTATTTGCTTTCTTTATGAAGTGCAGAGTGTTCTAAAATCTGTAATTTTCAGTGTATATAGAATGACTTAATTTAAGGAATGTCATGAAAAATAGAATATTATACTTGACCCTTCAGGCAAAATTTAAACCTGTGAATGTCTACTTGTAAGACACCCCTTACCTGGCTATGATGAGATGTCAAAACTCTTTGTAGATAGTAAATAGAAGGAAGGACAGGAGAAGTAACAACGCCATCTCTCAGGCTCCCCTCTATTATCAAATCATCTCTAATATTTTATTTTAAATATGTAATAATTATTTTTAATTAAATGTGCTTGCTTCCCTCCAAACTAACAGGAAGCTCTCCCCAGTTGGTCTCCTGATCTTCCTTCCTTCTTTATATTATGAAAAACAAAACGAAAGAACCTCATTTTTGTCAATTTCTAAGCTACATAGTGAGGCCAGATATTTGCATTTTTTAAAAATATATCTTAAAGCATATGTTTTAATCATTCCTGATAAGAATTACGTGTGAGGCTTCTTGAACTCAGATTTATGGTATGAACTCCAAGGGAAAGGACATGGGGATGGGCATTTTGAACAAATTTCTTAGATGATGTCTTTTATAGGCAAGTTGGGAAAATACTGCCCTAGTATGTAGCTCCTAATCACAAAAATCCTCTCCAGTATGATACAGCAGTTCTGATCCAGAGTTCTGAAACCACACTGCCTGGGTTCCGGCTTCAGCTATCCTTACCCGCATGGAGACCATGTGTATTAGAATCTCTGGGCCTCTGCTTCCTCACTGCATAATAATGAAAACATAATAGTGCCTTCCTCAGTGTCAATAGGACACTCATATTAATTGCTTAGTGCCACCTCAGTAAATGCTAATCATTAATCATTATTAATTGCCTTTTAGTTAAAAGTTAAAAATCTCAATGCATGGGCTTTTCATATGCTTTAATATTACATGCCTAAAAAAGACCAGGATTAAAAAAAAACACATTTTTTTCTATTTAAAATTTTGAAATGAACTTCTGAAAGGAAAACATTGGCTTAAGAATGTTGAAAGGGCCATTCTGGATTCAGCCACCAAGTTCCCTTCCTATAAAAAGACTCAATTATTTTTTGTTTTGATTTGGCACTGGAAACATTAATAATAATTTTTCTCAAGAGCTGTATCCCTCCTCTAAAAGGACACATTCTTTGCCCTGGTGACTTGTTACATTTAATGGTATTTTACCTCTTTAAAAAGTGTATCACATGGTAGACATAATCATCTGTAAAGATAAGAAGAAAAGGATCTGCCATGAAAACAATGAGGACCTTCATGAAGCCACTGAGAAAAAAAAGGATGTGCTCCTACAGACCACTTCTCTCAAGGTAGGGGGGCAACACAAAAGTACATGGTGAATAGACTATTATTAAATAGAATATGGCAATATCTGAAAGTGATTTTATTCTTGGAGTGAGAAAGAAAAACCATGCTATAGTTTATCCTCCACATCTTAAATTATATATTTTAGATCAGAAAAAAAATTCATTGTTATCTCTGGCCTCATGACATGACTGTTGCTGAGCCTGTTTTACTTATAACTGGAGAAATAAATCAAAAAATTAAAAATTTTATTTTCCACGATTCTCTTGGAACTTAGTCTCAGAGGCCTCAATGCAGAGCATCTCAAACTTTAATATGTATATGAATTATCAGGATAACTTGTTAAAATGCAGATTCACATCCCATGGATCTGGGGTGGGGTCCTCCAATGCTGTTCCAGTGAGGACACTTTGAAAACCAAGACCTTAAAGAAACGATTTCTCTTTCATTATGGGAAGATTGTGGATAAACAAAACTGAGTCTGATCCTTGCCAATATCTTCTCTTCTACAGTGAATATGAGCCCATCTGTAGGGATTCAGAATGTAGCCCGTTTTGTTTTGTTTTGCTTCACTTAGCATTTTTAGGGGTAATTTTCTACTGGGAAAGCACAACACAATCTAAGAACAGGCACCAGGAAATCTCTACTCCCTGGCCTAGGACTGGAGCAATTCACTGTTTATCCCAAATTATAATTGGAAAGAGATGTGAGAGGTGGAACTCTGAAGTTTGCCCACACATAAAACCAACTCAGAACTGGATAACACCATTGTGTGGACGGGCAGGAGAACTGAATAACTACATAAGCTATCCTACATAACCAGAGCAAGCTAAAAGGGACGTTAGAATAAGTGTGTCTAAACTGTTGGAAGAGCTACAGAAAGGACTAAAATCTAGAAAGTATGTTGTAAAGAATAAAGACTGATTTTAAAAAGAATAAAATAAAATGTCCAGAAATTTAAAATGTAGTAGAAATGAAAATAGTAGCATTTTTGTTTTTGTAGGATGAAAGTAACTGGAGTAGCTTTACTTGTTTCTGATCCAGAAGAGTGGAAGAGACTAACTTTGCAAGAGAGAAGAAAACCTAAGCAAGCCAAATCCTGTGGTTATTAAAGGCATATGGACCACAGAACACAAGAGGAGGGACCATTGAAATGAAGGGAAGAACTTTCTTATTGCAACAGAAGGGAAGAACAAGAAAGTGAGCACAAATACACTGAGGTGTGTGGATTCTGTGGTGGGAAATAAAGGGGTTTCCATCTAATGGCTTCTTTTTTCCCAATGAAATGTGGGAAGTCTCCAGTAAGAATCATCAGAAGGGATGTGTGATGTCCAAGGAGATTAGCAAAGGGATAAGATAGTGTGTTCAGCAAGTGAGAAATACAACTTTCTAAGTGAACAGTGGTATTACAGGAAATTGTTGGGTGCTCATGTGAGGTTTCTGAAAATTAATTAATATAAAATAAAAATGTATGATGTTCTCTAAGAATGTTCAGTTTTCTTAAGGTGGGCACAAAGAAGGTGAATGTGTGGTTCAACTCAAGATGGAATTTTACCAGGTGAGTACAATGAAAGGAGAAATAAAATCAGAGTTGAGAGAATCTCCAAGGTAGTAATTATAATGAGGGAATGACATTCCAGCTGGGCAAAGAGAAAAGTAAAAATAGTCAGGCATTGATAGGAGACTGGTGGAGTCAGTACAACTGATGTATCCATGAGGTCAAAGAATTTTAACAGTGGATAATATTAGATCAAAAGAACCGGAAGGATAAGAGGTAGTGGAAAGCAGAGGGATGTACTTAGGGTGTAGAAGAAAACCATTTTCCATTTGAGAGGGTGGCAGGGGAGGCAGAGTCTTCGGAAGAAAGGCAGTTATGAGTTAAGGCAAGGTCCAGGGAATATTCTAAGAAATTAATAGTAGAGGAGAAATTTTGTATTGTCCTAGGAGATCCAGAAGACAAAGTGGAAAAGATTAATAGGAAAGGGTGAAACACTCATTCCATATGAGAGATATAACGAGCATTTTGTTAGTGGGGGTTGAGTAAGATATTAAAAATACTTAACAATGTTGCTATTATAGGTGTGAAACATTAATCTTTGGCTTGTAGGGTGGGGTGGGGGGCATAGATATAGAGAAATGCAGAGATAGGGTGTCTACAGTAGTGTGGGACATTCAGGGACCTCTAAAAACCAGATATCTGAATGCAAATTAGGGAAGTATTGTATTTATTTCAGTATTTTAAGAACAAGATAGGAGGAACCCTGGACCTTTGTCAGCTGCTGAGGTAAAGTAAGGTGTAAGGCAAGATACACTAATTCTGATGTGTCTTAGAGTGGCATGGACCCCATTCTATTATATGGTTCCACACACTTGGTAATAGCAAAGCAACAACCTTCTTTCCAGTGCATATCAGGTACATGAAATGCTGTGGAGGCCTATGAGAAGCAACTCTTGCAATGGCTGCTGCAAACAAAAATCGTTTCTTACCTGTGATACTACAATAGAGACCAAAGAGATCATGTGTGATGCATGATGAAATGGAATCTATTGATATTGGACTGTAGAGAATGAAGGGAAAATTTTTATAACTTTAGGGAATTCATTCATGGTTTTTAATTAGGGTAGTAACATGCTCACTATTGCATTTTAAAGATCCTTCTACCTGCAAGATTGAAAATACACCAATATACCATGGGCACCTTACTTCATATGGTGCGTCTACATTCTCTACACTCCAGCAGTACTGGCTCTGGGGATAGAGAAAGATCATTAAATATAAAAGCAATGGGAGAAATCACAATGGAAAAGATCTATGAGTGTAATTACTGAAAATTTTCAAACTTCTGTATGTCAAAAAATACCATAAACAATTGAAAGACAAATGACATTCTGGAAAACTCCTTGTCACAACTATGAATAAGTGGTAATTTCCCAAATGTGTAAAAATTATTCATAAATCACCCCAATTGAAAAAGTGGAAAAAATACAAAATAACAACTCACAGATAAAAATAAATCAATCAGTAAATACATGTAAAAAAGTAAGCTCAATTAGTAATTAAAGAAACAAACATAATCAATTTATGTTTGTCAAGTTAACAAATTCTTATTTAAATAACACTGTTTGATGCTGGTGTTGGTACGGTGGCATGAAGCTTGTCACACATTGTTGGAACATTTTCTGAAAAGTCATCTGTCCATATAAAAGGTTATAAATAATCAATACTTTTACTTCAGTAATTTGCCTTCTAGATAAATTTATCTTCAGGAAAATGATCTGAGATGAGAACCAAACTTTGTTTTATGTGAATATTTTGTTACAGCATTAGTTGTAATAACAAAAATTTAGAAAAAAATACATTTAACAATGGAGAAGTTTTGAAATTATAATTTACTTGATACAATAAAATTATATGCAATCCATAAAATTGTGTTTTTAAAGAAGATTGAGTAACATTGGAAAATAGTCACTGTATCACATTATATTGAAAAAACAAACTAAATATAAAATAAAAGTTTAGTTTTAGAGAGTGAAAATGTATACTTAGAACAAACATTAAAAGTAAATTAATGATATTTATCTCTGGGCAATAAATTATTTTTTCTTCTTTATATCTTTTTATATTCTCAAATTTTCTATAGAATACATGAATTAACATAAAAATAAAGAAAATACATTATTACAAGAAAGAGGAGACAATTCTCACTTTCCCTTTCTAGAGGCTTGTTTTACTTCTGCCTACAATCCCACACACAGGGATTAAATCTAATTCTAGGCTCTCTTCAATGCCTAGTACATGTTGGAATCTAACTAAATCTTATGTAATTTAAAAAAAAAAACTCTGCTCTTTGCTATGCACAAGTAACTAATCTTCTATAGCTATGTGTATCCCTAAGACAAGTAAACACAAATAAACATCTCTTCAATATCAATGTTCTAGGACATGAAATCATTACAACAGAAATCTGATTTAAATATAATAGTAAAGTCCATCATCATGTACCAAAGGTATAAAATATTGACCTTTCCTTTCTTCTGTATTGCTCAGTAAAATCCTGTCAAAAATCTCTGGTTTATTTCACAATGAGGCATTACAACATTACATTATGATCCTTGGCTTGTGTGTGTATTTTGATCACATGTTTCATCTTCATAAATCTACCAATGGCTTACTTACAATTATAAAAACCTGTTCAATGGATAAAGAGCAGGATTATTATTTTATGATATAAGAGAAAACTCCTTAGAGGGCTATGTTCTTAAGAGAATACTTTTAGCAAAATATTAATGTAGGACACTTCATTTTAAACAAAGTTCTGTTTTAAACATCTTTTAAACAAATTTTAAATTTTAATATTATTGTATTAAAAAAAAAGCTGTTTTACCTTTAGCAGGTTATTTAACATCTTTGTGCTCCAGTTTTTCCAAAAATACAATGGGAAAAGAAATAATGGCCCTACCTACTATTTGGATACCTGTTAAGGTTAAGGTAAATTGGGACAATAGAAATAGGTACCAAAGCTCTCTGAAAAGATAGTATTTACTATTATCATTATTTATAAAACTAGAAAGAAACTTGGTGATGTTTCCAGTTTCCAATTTTAGATGAGAAAACAAGTCACTGATAGATGAAGTGACTTGCTTAATTTCAGATGACACCTTGATAATTCTAGTTCTCCTTTTGAAAAAGCTAATAAAAATCAAATTAAAAAAAATCATTTGTGAAATGTAGTAAAGGGACATGCTACATACTTTTGGCAAAGCAAAACACAAAGTGGCCTCAGACTTCTCAACATTAAACTTAAAGACTGTGTTATATTGCCTGGATAATTCTAAAAGGAAGTTACTTTTTAGTAGAATTCTATAGAAGCCAATTGATCAATCAAATGTGAGAAATACTGATACTTTTAGAGACATAAGGACCCAGAAAAGGTATTTGCCATCCAACATTTCTTAAGAAGGTATTCTTCAGAGAAATGAAGGTATAATAAAAATAAATACTGCAAGAAAAAATAGGCAGTTAGAAATTCTAAGGAAAAAAGTCTCAATGAGAAGGAAAATATATTTTTGTCACACTGTTTACTTCTGTAGTGATCAATAAGAAATAGATGAGAATAAACAAAGTGTTGGATTGTCAAATCAGACTCTCAGGGAACAGAGTTCTTACCTACTATCAAACTTTAGTATTAATTCAAAAAATATCTATAACAGAGAGGGATATGGAGAAGTCCAGCACCACCAGAAATGCTTCTCAGTTTTTTCCATACAACATTAGGACATACCTGGCCCAGATTTAACATATGAGGTCTTAAAGTAATGCATGTGGGCATCTCCTGCCCAAAGGGAACTCTTTCAGTTATGAAATATCTTTTTTTAATACTCTAATAACGACATAGCCAACAGTGACATTTTCCAACAGGCCATGCCTCATTAATCTATAAAGTCCAATTTTACATCAAAATGGGTTATTTTTTCCTTTCTTCCTTGTCCCTCTTTTTTTCCCTGTGTACCACAGCATCCCCTGTGTAAGAAGGATGGGATACAAAACAGCCGCTAAACCTATTTCCTCCACACTTGTCATAATAATGTAAACAATATTTGTTGATTTTTCAACTTTTAGAAGCAATCTATAAAAAATTATAAGATATTTATGGTTGATGAATACAATGTAACATTATCATGCTTGACATATAAGAATAAAGAGGACAAAAGTTTGGGTTAGAATGGAAGATTAAAGCTGAAAGAAATGTTAGAAGTGCTAATATCCTCAACTTCAAAGTACAGAATCAAGAAATACTGTCTATAATTGACCAAATAAGAAATGAATATGTAAGTATATTACTTAAGTTTACAGAGAAAATGAATAGAGGAAGTAAAATTTTAATATACTTACATTGGGTGGGAGGTATACTATTATTGGTCAGTGAGCTAAGATTCAATAGATGAAGTCTAAAATTAATAAACTTAAAGTGCATAGACATAGCTATAGTGTTTTGAGATAGGACTATAATTGCCAGAAGACCTAATTAAAGAAATTAAAAAGGCGTCCCCTTTTCAGAATGGCACAACGGAGCATGAAAGTAAGGCTTTTCTTTGTAAGTACACCTGTACTCTATGATATTTTTTAACCATGTGTAGGAATTATTTTTCCACGATTTTGATTTTTTTTTAATTATTAAAATAAAGACACAATATTCCAACCTGGTCATATCTGGGTCTGTGCTGAGGCCATAGCATCAAAGAGAAAGCATAATTGACTATGGCCAGTTCCAAAACCACAGATGTAATCAGAAAAATTTCCCCCAAGATAAGGTGAAGAGACTAATCAGAGGCTAATCTACAGCCCCACTGTTCTTTCCAAAACTGTGACTCCTGTTGGGTTAGAGACTACTATTGTTACAAAAAACACACTCTCTACTTCTTTAAGAATAGTGCTTTTGCGTTTTAGACCGGCATGTGTCGCTTATCTACAGAGTACATGTCCCAGCACCTTGCAATTAGATGTGGCCTTGTGACTTAGTTACGCTAAGAAGACATGAACATAGTTGATATTTGTTATTTCCAGGTTGCACCCTTAAAAGGAATGGGAATAAACTTTTGTCTTCTTTATTGTCCCATTGTAAGAATTGGATATAGGAATAGAAGCTGTATTTTGAGGATGGCAAGACTCTACCAGGCTTTGACTGTCTATCTCTATTCTGTTATGTGAGAGAAAAATACAATTCTAAATTGCTTAAGCCAGTATTTTTGTATCTCCCTTATGGCCGCTTAGACTATACCCTAAATAATGCCTCTCACCTTCATTGCCAACCTTATAGATTTGGGTTGTTTTTTATAAAGGAATTTAGTAGTTGGGTCTCCTTACATTGGATGATTATAATTGTTATATGTGCATCTAGTTTGAAATGCTGCTATGAGAACAGAATACTCGCTATACTATGTATATGGAGGCATTTAAATTTTGACAAGTTTTTAACGGGGAACCTTTCGATCACTTGATGCCTGATTTTCCCAAAACCTGTGCAAATGGCTTTTTGTCAATCTATGCAATCAAGCAATCATTTATCTATTTATTCAGAAATTCAGGTTGAGTGTTCACAATGTACCCTGTACTGAGCTGGAAACCTGGGATATGGGAAAGGGAAAATTAAAAACATATATGTATTTTCTTTTTTTTTTTTAACAATTTAAAGAGGTTTATTCTGAGCCAAATATGTGCAACCATGGCCCAGAGAGTCACACCCAAGAAGCCATAAGCAAGTGATCTTGCCACGGTTGGGTTATAGTTTGGTTTTTCACATTTCAGGGAGACAGGAATTACACATCAAGTCATAAATCAATACATGGAAGGCGTACATTGGTTTGGCCTGAAAAGGCAGGACATCTTAAAGCAGGTAATTATAGGTTATAGGTGCGTTTAAAGATTCTTTGACTTCTAATAGGTTAAAGAAATGAAGCTTTGTCTAAAGGCTTGGAATGTTTTAAGATAAGGAAGTCTGTTAATCAGAGACAAGCCACAGGACATATACCCAGACTCAAGTGATCTGTTAAGTAAATAGATGACCTGCAGGTGTGGTTTAAGTTTTGTCTTGTATGGCCTTAGGCCTGTTAATGAGTTACAAAGGATATCTCCAAGAAGGGAAGGGGGCATGACAAGACATGTCTGACCTCCCTTCTCTTGACCAGAACTCAGCTTTAGGGTATTTTGAGGGTCCCCTTGGCCAAGAAGGGGTCCATTCAGTCAGCTGGGGATCTTAAGATTTTATTTTAGTTCACAATTCCTCCCTTTTGGCCAAGATCTGCCAGAGGCAGCATCCATGGCCAAACTCGTATTTTGTCCCATTGTTGCCAGAGTGGTGTGGCTACCTTCCCCGGGTCCCTGCAGGCCCTCAGTGGGACCCTTGTGGCCAAGGGGACTTAAGAGTCAAAAAGGCTCATAGCCAATTAAACGTTCTAGGCCAGATGGGACTGGAGGTGGACAGGCACCCACCAACCCCTTAAAACCTTCTAGGTATCACAAGAGTAAAAATGAAAGTGTCAAAGGCAAGGTTACAAAATTAATTTATCTATAATGTTGAGCTACTGTATTCTTCAGTTTAGTTGCAGACTTGTAGCAATTTGTTACATAAAACATAAGCACTGTTAACCATTTAAGCTAAGGAATTTAGAGACTTTTGTTGTACAGCAATATTTTTTGTTTCTTTAGTAATTTGTCCTATGGTGGCTGATAAATTTTTTGTTATATCTCTACTTGCATAAACTTTATAACTGAGAACAATTTTATTTAGGAAGCTCTAAGTTTATGGGAAGCAGGAAATTCTTTATGGTTGAGATGGATGTTTGGACCACTTGGCGTGAAAAGGCAAAGTCTCTCATTTACTATTTATTTAGGCTTCTGTGTGTCCATCCTTGATCTGGAGGGTCTGAACTAGTACTCCGTCCCTCAAAATCCCTTATAATCTCACATGCCCTCCTCTTCCGCAGCAGTCCCTGGGCCTAGAGGGAGGATGTTTGTAGTTTTAGTACCAGGGTATTGGCAGTGAATAACAGGTTGGGCCCAGCGAGATTCAGTAATTTTAAATCCTGGAGATATCAGGTAAACTTTGTTATTTACTTAACACTTGGCTTAACTCTGGAAAACAAAGCAAAAAGAATCAGTAATGTTTTAAATAAAAAGTCATAAAAAGTATTTTAGTCCCATGTAATTAAATTTTTTCTATTTGACATTGGGTGAGTAATCTCCATGAATACATTAGCTTTTTAATTAAAGGTTTGGAAGTTTTTCTAGTCCAAATGGTATGATCTCTAAAGTTATCAGAAACCTGTATTCAAGAGTACTCTCCAAAGAGCAAAGAGCCATGATTAAGAGGAGGTCTTGGAGTGAGGCTACCTGGATTCATATTCTGAATCTGCTATTTACAAGCTATGTGACTTCAGGCAAAGTTATTTAACCTTACTATGACGCATATGCCTCATCTTGTAAAAGGAAATAATATTATTAGCCATCTTATTGGTTGGTTGTGAGAATTAAGCAAGTTATAAAATGAAGCATTTAGAACAGTGTCTGACATAGTTAACACTAAATAAATGATAAATATTGTCATTATTCTACTTGAAGAGATGAGACATACACAAACATATACAGAAATAGTAATTTTTGAAAAGATGTCATGCAGCAATCTCTGACTAATTATTAACCATCAAATGGTGTCTTTAAAGTAAATTTTCAGATATGGGAAATGGACAGGAATATTCTTACTCTGGTTCCACCAATCATACACTCAAGGCATTAATTTAAAATCTTGACCATCAATACATATGATTATTTTTAATTGTGACCATTTCATACATTATCTTCTTCTGTTCATTCAGTTTATGTAGGTTTTTTCTTTTCTGAATTATTTGAATTACTCTGTTTAGTGTCAAATTCTGCTTGTCTACTGATAGCCATATATAATTATCAATATCCACAAATTTTCTTGCATTTTCACATACATGTATTGCTATGTAGGTTCCCAGTTCTATTTTGATCAAGTGTTTTCTCTGATTTCCCTACTCATGTTAAAAGGATCATACCTTGAGAAATCATATATTTTATTTGAAATTGAATGTACTTCATATTTGCTCCACTCAAAAAGCTTCAAATTTTAAAACTTTTATAAACTAAATTGTATTGCCCACCTGGGTTATATAAATGAAGTGTTCCTTGTCTTTACCTGGTTTTCTTTTTTCTTTTTTTCCATTCCAGTAAGGTAGAACAAAAACATCACTGAAGGCTAACTCAGTTTCCTAATAGAGTACTTAGGCCTCAATTCAGATTTTCTATTAAGTGTCTAACTTGCCATTTTCCCTTGGTCTTTAATATTATGAAATTCTGGCTTTTCTGATTACAAGTATTTGCACCACTTGTATTATTTGTTTTTATTTAAATTTGATTGGTGTAGGCTTTCCACATATATTAGGTACAATAATTTTTGTCCTCAGTTTCAGAACTGCCAGTGATCAAGTGAGTTTTTCTTTTTAGTTTATCTAGTTCTATTATTGACATGTTAAACAAAGCTAGGGGATTGCCAAATCTTGAGTCTTCTTTTAACTGTATAGATCTAACCTCCTCTGTAAGTCTCGTAGCATTTGCCAAATTATGAGTTATTTTTTATTGAAAGAAATAGAATGTCCAACTGAAAATGGCTCCATCATTAGGTGTTTATTACTACTTCACATAACAAAAATACTGAGGTAGACAGTTCCAGGGTTGACTTAGTGGCTCTATGATATCATCAAATACCCAAGCTCTTCTAATTCTTCAGCTCTTTTATCCTCAAGAAGTTGAGGATGTCTCCTCATCGTTGCAGAATGGATGCAGTATTTCCAAGTATTACATCCTCACACAAAATATGTTCAAAATCAATAAAGGAAGACAGGAGCTTCTATTCATATACCTTTCTCCTTTTATCTAGGAGGAGTATTTTTCCCAGAAGTCCCAGCATAATTCTGCTCATGCATTATTGGCCAGTTCTAGTACATATGATCCTCCTTAGGAGGAAGGAAATTAGGAGAATAAATATCCAGTATTTTCAGCCTATCTCCTGGCTGTTGTTTTGGCCAGTGGAATAAAGCAGAGGAAAAAGGCTTTTGGATGTGTAGCCATCAATGTAAGACACAGTAAAGAAATAATTCTTATAAAAGGAGACTCAGGAGGGTTCAAACTAGCAGGCACTTTTTTACAAGGTTTCTTCCAATTTCTGTCTCAAGGCCTTAGCTATATGAATGAAAGAAATGAAATTTTTTCCTTCACTAACAAAATTTTAAAGCAGAACACATAGTTTCATTATGTTATTTTACATAACTAATTAGTGAATATCCATAAAGTAACTTAAAGGCATGATTTTTGATAATACTTTGTAACTTCCATATGGGTCAAAAGAATGATGATTTGAGTGATGTTAAGGATAGAACTATATTACTTTTCATTTTTGCTATGTGCCATAACTCCTCTAATACTTTAAATTCTATTTAAACTACAAGTTGCTATTTGTTGTTTCTAGAATCTCATAAGTCTTTGTTAAAGAAATTAATACATATATCACCAATTCCATTCAAATCCAAAGAAAATAAATCACCATATTGCATAAGCATAGCCTTTTTTCCTACCCTTCTATTACATTCTAAGTTGAAGCAAATAGTACATAGCATTTTCAGCCATTAGTATACTGAATCCAAGAATAAAATAGCTAGTTAATTGAGAAAACATATTAGTCAATACATCTGCAAATGCCAATCTGGGAGAGTGTTTAATTACAAAATTTCTGTCAAATTTATTTGCAATAGTACTTTGTGGTTATAAAGAGGTATAAAATAAAGGGGAAAGTGAGACATTAAAAAGAATTATAAAAGAAGCTCTTTTATATGAAGTGTTATGTCCATCATCTGGAACTTAATGCTCTGTGGTAAAGCTGTCATCAGACTCAGCTATTACCAGATTACAGGATGAGGTTAACATTTAGGGAGAGAGACCATGGGGAATGCAACCTTCTCCTCCACTGTAGTCACCTGAACTAGAATGGCTGCTGTTCTTGAGAACAACATGTCCACAAGAAAAGAGCACCGGCAAACCTTCATCCCAACAGCAGCTGGTAAGCAGCAGGGCTTGAATTCCTGGTAGACCACAAAAAGCTACTGATCCTTGTGGAAAATGCTGAGAAGCATGCTAATTCAACACATAGAGCTTAAATTTTAAGCATTTTTTTCCCTCTGAGCAGCAGGAACAGATGAACTCTCAAGAAATAAAGATCTCATTTTCATGGAAATCATCTCCCAAGAACAAGAGAAAAAAAAATAAAGAAAATGTATGATGTAGATTTGGGCTTGCTGTAAAAGACAACAGGTGTCAGAGTTTTCTATGAGGACTTAACTATTCCTGGAGGTATATTTTAATGACTTTCTAACAGTTAACACAGTTTATCTTCCCTTTGGAGTAAAGGGGATTCTAGTAACCAGGTGTAATGTAATCAGTTCTGAAAAACAAAGTTTAGCTACAAAATTACCATAAATGCAAGACTACTTCCTATCTAAGGTTAACACGTTACAACAAACAGAACGCTGGGTAAGGAAAAAGGTCTAGCTGGTATGTGGTTCATAATCACTGGGCTGACTTTCTAAATACTGATGTGAGACCCATATTTCTGATCAAATAGTGAATAATTAATAAAACTTCAGAAGATCTCAACCTATAGCACATCAGAAGCACTGTGGAGCTCTTTAGAATGTTCACACCAGGATCCCATGCCCAGAATTATTGATCCAACAGGTCTGATTGCAGCCTCAGACAACCATATATTTAAAATACTGCAAGGTGATCTGGAGGGCACCAAAAGTCGCAAGTCACTGAAATACCCACTGACTTAATATGGATGTGTCACAAAGTGTTTACATTATAATCTCAAATATGGGGTTGATGAGAATTTGATATAAAACAATAAACATTCTTGAGCTTTTTAAATTTATCTGCTATTTCTCTGTCTCTCTGAACCCCCACTCCCATTAACCTACAAGCTCCACAAAGACAGAGATCATGTCATGTTCATCTTTGTACTAACAAAACCAAACTCAGTTGCTGGTACCTGGTAAATATTCTGCAAATGCTTATCAAACAAATAAAGAATAAATTCTGAATGCACTGAATTCCCATATATTTATCTTAATATTGGTAAGGAAATGTGAATTTGGGATACCAAATATTCAATGCCTAGATCTTATTGGCAAAGCCAGAAAGGCAACAAAGATGGAAGCATGAACACTAGAATAACAGTGTTTTATCCTTTTATGATCACAGATTTTGGAGCAGCTTAATGAAGGATTCCTGTACAGAGTATTTCTAGGAAGCCCTGGAAAGAACTGTCCACAAGGGACATATTTATATGTTAAGTATATTCAGGTATACTCTGTTAGTGTGGCGCATTTGATGCCTAGAAAAATATATACCTTCCATTGTGTCTTGTTACAGTGATAAGCATCACCTTTGCCTTAATTAACTAGGAAGTTATGTTAGCACTGCTTTGGTAGCTACCCAAAGCCTTCTGGGCCTGTTTCTTCCCACACCCTCTCTAGCTATGCATTCTATACAGACTTTTAGACTCTTCCACGATTTGCCAGAATATATACTAACTTGAAAATTTGTGTGCAGGTCAAAAAACTATATTTACTATCAGTTACATTCATTGCCTTGAAAATCTAGTGAATGCTATGGGTTCTTCAACGGGGCCAAAACAAACATTCAAGAAAAACCTGCCATTCAATTCCAGGAGACATCCTGAAGTCCACCCACAAATCTTCTAAGGATTTTTAAAACCTATGTTGAGAAACCATGTAGATGAGTAGTTGAGTAAAATCTCATAGCGCAACTACACCAAAGGCTACACTAACCACAGACTGATATATTAAAGGCATATACATGGGTTGCTACCACCCTAAATCGTCACTCCCGACTAGCCTGTCATAAAATGATTTGTTAATTTCCACTGTTAAAACTTCAGACTCTTTCTCATGCATTCCTTCTGGCTTCCTCCCTTCCCACATGACTCAAAACAAGAACAAGCTTGGCACCCTACTCACCCTATTGCCAACCCATATGCATTAATTTATGAATGCATCCAACATGACTGCTAGAAGACTCAGTCATACAGTGATCAAATTAATCAGGACAACCACTCTTAGAGCTGAATTACAGGCAGCAACATGAAAGTTTTCCTGGCATTTCTATACATCTTTACATTATTCATTGCATAGAAAAATTGGGAGAAAGAGCCTTTCAGGATTGAATTTTCTTTCCTCTGCAGTTTCATTTTCAATATTTGCATTTATATGAGTGAAAGTAATTTATCCTTTTAACATTAGTAACACAACTGTTAAGGTATTTAGGGGTACCTCTTTGGCTTCAGCTAATTGTAGAGGCCAAGCACTCAGCAGAGCTGAGCACTGAGAAGAGTCACATGCATGCTGCAGCTCCAGTGTGGCAGCAACAGGCACTCAAAAAGCAGACATCACCACTTAAGCTCAGTGTGAGCCCATTAAACTCATCCAGTTTATGAGGATCATTCCTGCAGTGACTGAAAAATGAAATATTCATTTTCTTAAGAGAATAATAAACTTTTTCAAGTTCCTAGGGCAACATTTATTGCACTGGAACAGTCATTCTACAAAATGGTACTTTAATGGCCCCCAAAGTTCTGCACATGGGAAAAACTTTTACATATGGTGTCTGAAAATAAAACACCATTATCGGTGAAAATCCCTAGATGAGTTCCAGTGACTATAAGTTAGGGCTATATTATAGATTTCTTTATGAAACAGTTAAATGAAGTTTACTTGGTCATCTCTAACTTCACCATGGTATGCATTAACATCATACAAACAAATACACACACACACACACACACACACAGATATTCCCAAACATTTCTGAATACTGTAAAGCTGCAGTTCCCAACCCCCATGCAGTGGACTGGTACCAGTCTTTGGCTTGTTAGGAACTAATGCAGAGCTCCACCTCCCTCACCACCCCTCCCCACCCCTGTCCATGGAAAACTTGTCTTCCATGAAACTTAGAGACCAGGGGTGCACAGCAGGAGGTGAGTGGCAGGTGAGTGAGTGAAGCTTCATCTGTATAAGCTTCAACTGTATTTACAGCCACTCCCCATAGCTGGCATCACCACCTGAACTCTGCCTCCCCCCACCCCACCCCCATCTGTGGAAAAATTGTCTTTCATGAAACCAGTCCCTGGAGCCAGAAAGGTTGGGGACTGCTGCTGTAAAGTATATTTTTAAATGCACAGAGTAAATAAATAATAGAAGCTAGCATTTATTTTAAATGTTATTCATTCATGCATTTCATTTTTAAATGAACTGTTTCATTTTAGAACATACAGAGCAAGTTCATTTTTAATGGCTTCATCATATCCCATAATATGAGTGTACTATAACTTATTTAATCAGTCTTCTCCAACTGATTGACTATTAGACTTTTTCCACTACAGTTGCACCTTAAGTTCTGTGGGGGATTGGTTCCAGGACCTCCACAGATACTAAAATTCTCAGATGATCAAGTCCTTGATATAAAATTGTGTAGTATTTGCATATAACCTACACATATCTTTCTGTATACTTTAAATCATCTCTAGATTACTTACCATAACTAATACAATGTAAATGCTATGTAAATAGTTGTTATACTGCCGTGTTTTTTATTTGTATTATTTTTGCTGTTGGACTTTTTAAAAATATTTTTCATCTGAGGTTAGTCGAATATGCAGATGCAGAACCTGCAAAAACATTGGGCCACCGTATTTGGCTAGTGCAAGCAACGTTACATGAGATTTTGATTATTTTTAAGCATGCAATTTTATATATATCCATAAGATAAATTTCTAGATGTGGAATTGTTAGGTCAAAGCATATGAAGTTGTAATTTTAATTTAAAGAGCATTCTGAAATTGCCTTTGAGATAGGATGCAGCAATTTATACCTAGCAATAATGTGTGAGATTCCCTATTTCTCCACTCTTTATATTTGGCATACTATCAAAACTTTTTTCTTGTTTGTCAGTCTGTCACATGAGAAAATGGTATTTTCTCAGAGATGTAATTAGCCTTCCTTTTATTAAGTATGAGATTGAGCATCTTTTGCTTTCTTTTTAAAATTAATTTTGGTGAGCTTTTATAAATTAAAGAAACTGGACCTTAGCTTTCAAATATGTTGCAGTTTTTTCCTACTTTGCAATTAGTATTTTGACTTGGTTTATGTTTGTGTGTGTATACATGTGTATGTGTGTGTGTGTTTGCCAGGCAGAAGTGATAATTTCTTTATTTAAATTTAACATCTGTCTTTATATGACCTCTAGGTTTTTGGTCTTATTTAGAAAGGTATATTTCCTTGAGATGAATATTAAAACCAAAGCCAAAAATAAAAAGCCTCTCCTATGTTTTATTCTGAAAAGTGAGGATGTCTTTATATCCAGATAAATAGTGTTTTTATAGAAAAATTTTTAATTTACTTTAATCAGTATTCTGTGAGTACTCTTCATAGAGATAGTGGAGCTTGATAAAATCAAATGATAACTTTTTTATATAATTCTTCACAGGACTAAATGAGTCCAAATTAATACTTTACAATAGAACAATAGATTCATTGTCCCAGGCCCCACTGACAAATGTCATGCTCATTTCCCATTCTTAATGGGAAGCCTTCAGAGATGTTTTGATCAAGAACCATAGGTAAATGTTAAATTTTTACATCTAAATCCATAGAAATATATATTCTTTCTGGAGTTTAAGTAACAAACTCTCCCTCTAATTTCCAACCAAATAATAATAATACATTTAGGTGCCTGATTTAACTTGGTCAACAAGGTTTTATTGAGCAAGTACTATGTACTAAGCTTCATTCAAGGTACTTGGGATACAGAAATGATTAAAATAGACCAAGATCCCTGTCCTTATAAAATCAGGAATAAGGGTATTGATAAAAATTTCTGTATATTAACAAGCACTACAAAGATCACTTCATGAAGAAAAATAAAGATATGCATTATATTTTCAAGTAATTCAAAAAGAATTTCTCTTCTTAAAGGAGAATCTTATATATTCCTGAAATTTTAAATTTCTCAAAGACTACTTTAGCAGTCATATCTATGATGAATCTTAGAGAGTTCCCATATATTTAAAGTTTGTAATATACATTGAGAAAAGTGGGTCTTTTTAGATCTTTCTTAACTCAAAATTTTGAAAACTGCATAGTACAATTGAAACTTGTACTCCTATATTTAAAAACTTAAAGCAACTTGCATGTAAAATAGAAATAAATCTGTGGTACCACACTCAGCACAATGCTAGACACAAAGCGCTACATTAGCTCTACAAAGAAATCACTCATTGGAACACAGGAAATAAAGCCATATTTCCCATTCAATATCCAGACAGAATTCTTTTATCAAGTGACCCACATCTCCAGAGAACAGCTTCTTACATCCTTATTTAGGCCCTGGTGTGGATTTGCAAATTAAATGAAAAGACCATTGGAAAACATTTCTGTTTAAAGTGCTAAATGGGCTGCAACTTTCAAAACTAACCAGTCTGCCAAATTGTGATTTAAAGTGAAATTGGCATGAGCAGACATTTCCACATCAGCCTGTAGCACATCTGGTCCAGACCAAACAAACAGAAGATTTATTCTGTCAGGGAGATCATTTAGCATTCCTTTTCATGCTTCAGAAGGAGCCTGTACCTGTCACTCACCAAAGCGGTCGGCTTTTGGTGGCTAGGCTCTGTTGCTCTCCCTGACTAGCCTTGATCTAACACTTCTAAGGAGGCTCATGTGCACTGCTCCACCTGGGAGCCCAGTATCCATGCCAAGTTCATTTCCATAGTCTTATAGAAACCTCCTGGAGGATTTCAAACATCTGCTCATAAGTAAAGAAACATTGTCTTGAGCTCTAACAGTAATATAAAGGGCAACTAAACCTTCTTTTGCAAATAAAGCAGAGCTGATAAATGATCTTATTTCATAGGGGTGGGGGCAAGTTTTTTTGTGTCTTTCTAAATTCAAACCCTTAAAGTAAATACAGTCCATTAATCATGGGAAAAATGAAATGTATCCAAAGTTTTATCATTAAGTGATACATAGTAAGGATTATAAAATAGGTTAAAAAAAACTCTAAGTCATTTTGCTGAAACTAAATGAACATATTCACAAAAACTGTGTCATTATTCCTAAAATGTATTGTATTGTCCCTCTCTTCTCTCTCTCTCTCTCTCTTTCTCTGGCTATAGCCTCAGACAGAGGCAAGTATCATGTTCTTGCTGCATGAGCCAAACAGCCACTTTATTCTCTGGAATGTTAATCAGCTCTTGTTGGGGTCAGCAACCCCAGGAGGATCACTTCCTGACTGTCTCATCCAGAAATAAATACTATTCTTTCCTGCCTCTGGAGTGAATACTCAGAAGGGACAGATGTACCACCATTGATATTTCCCACATTTCCTTATGATGTTGCTCTATGTAGATATGAAAGATTCAGTTTTAATCTAAACAAAAACTGAAAAAGAAAGGGGCAAATTTTTTGTTTGTTGATGTACATATTCTTTCTTATTTCTAGCTAAAATTTACTTCTGTATCTTCCTTTGAGAAATAAATAAGTTAGGTAAAATGTCCCCAAATGCCCCTCCATAACATTATGTTATAATAACATAATTATTATAAATTTCTGGTGGCTCTTTTGTCCTTGAGGAATTTATTTAATTCATAAACACTATTACTTTGCTTTTCATACTGATCTGTGAATCTAGGTTTTTTCTAGGCAAACAGGGGAAGTTTATCACATAAACACAGAAAAGGTATTTATCTTATTTAAATTGCAACAAATGCAAATTTTTTTTAAATTATGGAGATTTCCAAGACAGATTTTAAAGTACACATCAGAAAAAGCATATATGTTGTGCAAATGTTTTCATCCTGTTGGTTCATTATAGTACCAAGACAGTATGAAAAGTGAATTACATCTACACTTGTTTCATGTCTGTCCCTCCTATTGAGTCATTAATAAACATGATACCATGAGTACTGCATTGTTAATACTCATTTTGGTCTATGGAGCTCAGAAAAAGCTCTTCTCAAATTCATATAGAACATTCTTACATAGGTTATATTCTAGCTACTGAATTTTTCAATGAAAAATCCTGCTTCTTTTGAAGGAAACAACAAAATCAGCTTTCCATAACAACAAAAATTAGTTTCAACCAATCTTGAAATATATATTGATGTGAAATGTTGGTAATTTCTTAGTATATCTGAACGTTTTATCTATTTGGGGAATATCAAGTCAGAGCAAAAGGTACATAATGATATTCAGTACCTAAATAAGTCACTTATGCTTACATTTAGTGTATTCTTATTGAAAGATATAACATTAACATTGAAAATAATATGTGTGTGTACTCCCACCACAATAAATTAGAGTAATATCATGTAGGAATACAAAGATTTCATCCTTCCATAGTGAACCTGTAAAATTTCAAAACACAAGATAACAGTTTTGATTAAAAAGAGCTATAGTCATAAGTAGTATTCATCCAAAGGGACCCAGCTTATGAATAAAAGGAATTAGAAAGTTACTTATTTTTAAATTTATATTTTTTAAAGGTTACATTAAGAGGTAAAGAAGAAAAGTTAAAGAGCAACGAAATGACTTTGTTTTAATAGCACATTGGATTGGTTGATAGGTTGAAGAGATAAAAAGTAAATCTACTTATAAAATATAAAGATTTAGTTCACATAAAAATCATGGACATATATAATATAAAACTATAACTTATAAAACTGTATCTCAATAAGATCATACAGTGTCATTCATCTAATCGGAAATGACTAATCAATCGTATCAATAGCCAAGAAACAAATAACCAAGGAAAGGTGACCAGTCTTGATAATCGAAACAATGAGCAATGTAAATGGAAAGAAACAAATAGCAGAAACAAAATATGGTTAGAATACATAAGAAGAAAAAATACTTGAAAAAAATTAAATTTCATTAATTAGGAATTCACAAAATGGAGTAATTTGAAATTTTAAGAACATCCTTATATATTTATTGTATTATTTTTGTTTGTTTTCCAAATATTTCACACATTCCATATGCATCTAATCTACACTGCTATTATTTTTTCATCAAAGTGCAATTTAAAAATTTTTATCAGAATTTTAAAAATTCCTAGTGCATTACAACTCAATCATAAATTTATGTTGTTCTTAGTTTTCTAAAATACTCAACTCATACAGATCAAAATCATAATCTTTCCAAAGTGACTAAAAATGTCAAAAGCATTCCCACTAAGAACTGAAACAAGACAAGGGTGCCCACTGTCACCACTTCTATTCAACATAGTGCTAGAAATCCTAGCCAGAGCAATCAGGCAAGAGAAAGAAATAAAGTGTACCCAAATCAGGAAAGAGGAGGTGAAACCATCACTTTTTGCTGACAATATGATCTTATATCTAGAAAACCCCATAGACTCCAACAAGAGTCTCCTGGAACTGATAAATAAATTCAGCAAAGTCTCAGGTTATAAAATCAATGTACACAAATCAGTAGCATTCCTATACACCAATAACAGTCAAGCTGAAAGTCAAGTCAGTACCATTCACAATAGCCACAAAAAAAATAAAATACCTAGGAATATGTTAATACTTAACCAAGGAAGTGAAACATCTCTACAAAAAGAACTACAAAGCACTGAGGAAAGAAATCCCTGATGACACAAAAAAATGGAAAAACATATCGTGTTCATACATCAGTAGAATCAACATTGTTAAAACGTCCATACTACCCAAAGTGATTTACAGATTCAATCCCCATCAAAATACCAACATCATATTTCCCAGATCTAGAAAAAATAATTCTACACTTTATTTGGAACCAGAAAAGAGCCCAAATAGCCAAAGCAATCTTAAGCAAAAAGAATAAATCTAGAGGTATCACATTATCAGACTTCAAACTATATTATTAATACAAGGCTATAGTAACCAAAACAGCATGGTATTGGCACAAAAATGGAGACATAGACCAATGAAACAGAAAAAAAAACCCATATATAAAACCATACACATACAGCCAACTGATCTTTGACAAAGCAGACAACAATATACACTGGGGAAAAGAAGCCCTTTTAAATAAATGGCGCTGGGAAAATTGGATAGGCACATGCAGAAGAATGAAACGGGATCCCTATCTCTCACCACTCACAAAAATTAATTCAAGATGGATAAAAGACTTAAATGTAAGGCATGAAACCATGAGAATGCTAGAAGAAAATATTGGAAAAACTCTTCTAGATATCAGCCCAAGCAAAGAATTTATGAAGAAGACACCAATGGCAATCACAGCAACAGCAAAAATAAATAAATGGGATTTGATTAAATTAAATAGCTTCTTCACAGCTATGGACGTAATTAATAGAGCAAATAGACAACCTACAGAATGGGAGAAAATATTTGCAAGCTATGCATCCAATAAAGGGCTAATAACCAGAATCTACAAAGAACCCAAGCAAATTAGCAAGAAAAAAAACAACCCAATTAAAAAGTGGGCAAAAAACATGAGCAGAAGCTTTTCAAAAGAAAATAGACAAATGGCCAATAAACATATGAAAAAATGCTCAATATCACTAATCCTCAGGGAAATGCAAATTTAAATCACAATGAGATATATCACCTTACCCCAGTTATAATGGTTTTTATTAAAAAGTCCCAAAACAATAAATGCTGGCATGGATGCAGAGAGAAAGGAATGCTTAGACACTGTTGGTGGGACTGCAAATTAGTACAACCTCTATGGAAAACAGTGTGGAGATTCCTCAAAGAACTAAAAGTAGACCTACCATTTGATCCAGCAATCCCAGTACTGGGTATTTACCCAAGGAAAAGAAGTCATTTTCTCAAAAAATATCTGCACTGGAATGTTTATTGCAGCACAACTTACAATTGCAAAGATGTGGAATCAACCCAAGTGCCCATCAATTCATGAGTAGATTAACAAAATGTGGTGTGTGTATACTATGGAATACTACTCAGCCATGAAGAAGGATGAATTAAGGCCTTTTGCAACAATTTGGATGGAACTGGAGACCATTCTCCTAAGTGAAGTATCTAAAGAATGGAAAAACAAACACCACATGTACTCGCTATTAAATTGGAACTAACCAATGAGCACACATGTGCTCAGAGGGAAGTAAAACTCAGTGGAAATCAAGCAGGGGGCCAGGGAGGAGGAGGGGATGGACAAAAACCTACCTAAGGCATACAATGAACACTATCTGGGTGATGGGCACACTTATAACCCTGACTCAAGCGTAACAAAAACAATCCATGTAACCAAAAACATTTGTACCCCCATAATATTTTGAAATAGAAAAAGAAATTAAATACTTCTCTATTACCTCAAAAAAAGAAGGTTTAACAAATTATAGCAAGTTCCACTGTCTAACAAGACCACACCAAGGTTTTTTCAATGTGTGAGAGTTAAGTCTCTATAGACCAATATTTTGGATTAAGAAGGAAAATATTCCATTAAAAACTCATCATATTTTTTTTGAGAATGTTCTGCTTATGGAGTCATGTACTTGATACTTTGGCACATCCAAAAGTCTGGAGAGGTTGTGAAATAACAATGCAATTACAAGTGCCTAACCAAATGCTACATATGCTGCACAGCATGTACCAAAAGACTAAAAAAATTAAAATTTAATAAAATGAGATGTTATTGCATTGTTCAATAAAATGTGGTTGTATTTGTCTATTAATACCTATATTTGTGAAAATAAAGTGTAAAGTACACTTGAAGACAAATTAAATTTCATTGAATAGGAATTATAAGAATGTGGTACTTTGAAACTTTTAAGAGCATCCTTGTAGATTTATTGTATTATTTTGGGGTTAGGTTTCTAAATTTTTAACACATACCATATGTATCTAATTATCTATTTATTTAACCCCCAGATCAATCAATACTCAATGCCACTTTCATGGTCATTCACAGACATGTGCATAGTGGTGAAAAATTTGAATCTCCCAACTCACATGCTCCCAGCTTAGGTTGAACAAAGTTACAACCTGTCTTGTTGTTTTAGCTCTCATATTATAAACAAATGTCCATTTTTCATTCTATTTAGTGCCATGTTTTTTGCATTTTTTGTGATTTTTGTCAGGGATTTCACTGTTTAAAATGGCCCCAGCTTTAGTGCTGAAGAGCTGTCTAATGTTCTAAGCATGAGAAGGCTATAGCCTCATGAAGAAGAAATGTGTGTTGGATGAGCTTCATTCAGGCATAAATTATACAGTGCTGGTGGCCATAAATTCTATGATTCTATATTAATGAATCAACAACATATTAAATAAGGTGTTTTTAGTCATAAACACACATAAAACAAGTATATGTATTAATCTACTGAAAAATATGTTAAAAAAGTGACCAGGGGCTCACAGGAACCTAATCCTGCATTTCCCTTAGGAGCAATGGTTCCATATTAGCTAATTCAGTGTTCATGATGACTTTATAGAGCATAACTACTGCTAATAATGAGAATTGATTATGTATGTCTATATATGGGTGGGTGTATATGTGTGTGCCTATGTGTGTGCATAGGTTCTTCCTTTAAAATAAAACAAAATCCAGACATTATCAAACTTGAAAATCTCTTAAAAGTCTACTATCTGTGAAAACACTGTAGGAGAAAAGCAGAAATAACACTGGATTTTGATTGTGCATTGTATTTTTAGCCATTGAAATTTCCATAAGGAGTTTTAGCACATGCAGTTAATTTGCATGAGAGGCAGCTGGAGCATATTGGCTCTTTCTAAGCCACTATGATTTATCAGCTCAATAATGCATGAGCTTACACAAAGTTATACAACTGTCTGTATTTTTAACAAGATCATGGAGTAAGAAATTTGCTAAAGCAGCCATTCCACACCCAGGTGACTAAAAGGAAGTTAGATCATTTACACAAACTGGAACACAATTTCACTATCCTGTCTTATTTTTGGCCTTAGATTTTTTTTTCCTGAAAATAACATTTTGTTTGGAAAAAGTGCCAGACTGACAAATAGACAGTCTGGGACACTGAAGTCATGTGTTCCTATATGCTAATTAGTACAATATTGGAGAGAGTCAATTAAAACGTCCAGTAAAGTGACCTCTGGAATTAGATTCAATTTACATAGCCTCTAAGGAAGAGTAAACTATTTTTTTCCCTTCGTTCAATAAAAGGCAGTGGTATTTATTTATTAAGCCCTAAATTTTGCTTGACAAAAATAGTTTATACAAAATGCCTCTTTTCTACAGTCTTTTTTAGGGTCTCTTGTTAGGATTTGAGGAGAATGTAACCAGATACCATTAAGAAGCTATTATTACAGTAGAGATATAGGTTACAAAAGTTGCATACGTGGACTTTAAAGTCAAGGGCAACAACATGGAGAATGTAGAGGAAATAAATGAAAAATAATTGATATGATTTAATATTCAATGATCATTGGAATAAAGAAGTGAGACAAATTCTTTGAAGATTTAAAAGTTTCTGTGCCTATATGACTAGAAGAATAACTATATTTATTTTAGAACTATAAAATATAAAGTTTGAATTTAAGCATTAGAACTCATTTTAGGCATTCATGTCTATAGGTTATAAACTTTAATATCTAATATGCTAACTCTACAAGATATCAAATGCCTATCTTATTCTACTGACTTATACCATGTTCCCCCGATACAATATAAGAAGAAGAGTAAGAGATCAATTTCATAAGAATCATTTGTACCTAGTCATCTTCCTTACCAGAAGGTCTCAGACTGACAGTTTGCAGCCAGGAATTGGCCCATAGCATCACAAAACAGGTATGCTGATGTGGGACCAACAGCTACAGAAAGCCTCCCACTGCAAAAGACCACTGTGGTGTAAGAATAAATCAAGTGTCAAGTTATAAAGTTGTCTTGTCTCAGTTAGGTTAACCTTATTTTGAATACTGAATCAGGTGCGGGCAGGGAAACCAGAAATGTTGTGCTACATAGCAACCACAAGAGTAACTGGAGAAAACCTCTTCCTCAATAGCTACATTTGGGGAAGCATCCTTATTGTCAGAGTTTAGAGTTAGTAGGGTATATTAACTGTAACCTTGTACAAACCTCTCATTTAATAGGTGAGAAAACTGAGCCTCAAATTTGTACATTTCATCAGTGCAGATCATGAAAATAGGAACCAAGTCCTTTAAATCATACAGTCTCCAAGTTGGATGATCCCTTTAATAGATCAACCACTCTCCAGACCAGCAGTTCTCAAACCTTTCTTTTCATGAGAATTACCTGGAGGGCTTATTAAAACACAGATTGCTATGTTCTATCCCTAGACTTTCTCATTCCATAGGTCTAGGGTAAGGCCAGAGTATTTGTATTCTAAAGCATTATCTGTTGATGCTGGGAAGCATACTCTTGAGAACCACCGTTCTAGACTTTCCAGTCTAATATTCATTTCACTCTAACAAATTGCCTCTCAGGGAAAAAAGGACCCTGTCATGAAATGCCTAGGCACAACACTCCAAAGAAAAAGATATGATCTAAGATATCATGACATATGGGCCTACATCACATAACTACAGCAATTCTATATACTCAGAAACCAAAGTGCACTTCACTAAACATATATGATATGGCTACTCCAAAATGATACTAAGATCTGTAGATAATCTGCTTCCCATCCCAGTGTGAAACTTCTTGAACTTAGAGCACAGAGTATTATCAGAATTTCTATAAATGCAAATAAAGGTGAGATCATTTAGCTGTCCTTTGTCCCCCAGAAACTTAAATAATACTATAACATTATACAGTGACAACATTGATTATCCAAAGTCTAGGTATGAAATTTAGCAAACAGAGATATATACACAGAAAATGTCATCAGTAGATAATCGAAACAAGGAAGTGAGTAAGATCACCTAAGCTCCACTGGAATAGAACACCTCAATACAAAAAACATTTATTGTATAACTATATGTACAAATCATTGTGTGTGATGCAGGTAAGTGGGAAAGATGCTAAGAAATATCTAGCCCTACTCCCAAGGAGCTTGTAGTAATTGACATCTTAAGGATATTAAATAGATGACTGTAATATTACATATATTAACGTATACTTAATGCAAGTGTGCGTGTATACACACACGACATTGGGAAAATTTAAGCAAGCTTCTCAGAATGAACATTGAAAGAGTTTTTAACAAAAAAAAAATTCAAAGAAAGAGACAACAGTGGAAAATCTGGTATTCTGTAGAGTAATCATGATGAATTTTAAATGAAGATGTCATATAGTAACAAAGGAGGATCAATATCTCTGAGTAAAAGGTAACAAAAATAATTTAGAAACTATTGTAGACTTCATATACTTTTTCAATCATTCTAGAAGTTTCTATCTAATTGCATATCTACATCATCAGAAACTTGATATTTGGTCATTAATATTTTGAACTATACCTATGTTTGTTTATATATGCCAAACTTTTCAGGTAAATCTAAATCACCAACCCTTACATTTTACTTTAAAATATGTCTATGTAATCATGTAAAATGCATACAGAATTCAATTTTAAACTCTTTAACAATCAACTAAACACCCAATTATTCATTAAGGTAAAATGACATCATAGAATATCGCATCATTATGTCCCTCATTTATGGCAGTATGCCATGAATGCAAAGGTGTCTCCTGGCACATATACATGAATCTCTTGATAGTACTATAGAGACAGACATTATTTCTTCCTGAGGTTGGAATCTGCCAAAGCCTTCTCTGTCTGTCATGTGGAAGAACTGTGATGTTGAATATATTTGCAAGAGCAAGAAAGCAATTCAGCATATACAGAAAAAAATTGCAAGCCAACTGTCAAAAGGAAAAATGTGCCTTACCCACCAGTCACAAAAGAACCTATCAGTGTAACAAAACAGTATCAATATGAATGACAACAGTTTTAAATGTAAGATAAAATGGAACTTTATACAAATGTACTGCAAGGAATTCTCCGAGTGCCCAAAAAAAAAAAAAAAAGTAAATTGAAAGGAAGGAAGGTACTATCTAGAGGATATTTGCTTATCCCGACAGAGATCATGATGAAAACTTCAACATTCACTTCTTCAGAAATAAATCTCTAATCTGCATGTCTACACTGTCCTCTCTCCAAGGCTAGTCTTGAATTTTTAAATACCTTCCTGGATTTCCACTGAAATTTCTAGCAAGCCTCGAGCTCAAAACAAAAGTATTTTTTATGCTACTTTCCTTAATTGCCATGACTTTGATTCTATTACCAATACCATAAGCACAGGTTTAAGCCTCGTCGCCATGGCAGAGGAATGATAACAAACACTTTTTACCATGTATTACTTTCTTTTCAAATAGGTTTAGTGGGCCCTGATCACTATGGAATAAAATCTGAATTCCTTAACATGGCATTCCAGGGCTTTTCCAACAATCTAATGCCGATATACTTACATATAACAAACTCCTTTTTCTCTCTTCTTTCTATTATTCTATAGAAAACTTGTGCCCTGGTTAAAAAATCTTTTCACTGTACCCAGAACACCCTTAAACTCCATGATGCCTTTTCTTATTTGTGGGGTATTTCCTTGCCTCGAGTGTCCATCTTCACTCTTCTCTGAGGCTTTCCTTGTTCAATAACAATAAATACTGCAGATAAAACAAATGAAATAAAGATGAGCAAGGTCTAATGGCTTTAGCCATGAAAAGCTCTTTAGTGGCCTTTGCCAGACCCATTTCGGTAGCATTTCAGAGGGAATAGCTAGAAGGTGGGGGATGAGAAACGAGCGGAAGACTAGAAATTAAAGATACCAAGTATAGCTCAAGAACATAGTGACGAACAGAAGGGAGGGAAAGTGGGTAGGAGAAAGGGAATAGCATAGATTAAGAGAGGGTTTGGTTTTTTTAAAATTAAAAACAATTGAGCATGTTTAAAGACTGATTCAAAAAAAAAAGAGAAGAATGGAGATACAGGAAGGAGGGTATAGATGGGTTAAACACCTGAGAAGATGGGAATGGATTGGAGTTAGAATCCTGCTGAGGGAATCAGTTTCAGGACAACGTTTCTTTTCCACTATTTCAGAAGAGGAAGAAAAGATAAGTACAGGTAAATATAAATTATTGGAAGTGGAAATAGTTAAGAAACCTCCCACCTGGTTGCCTCTGGTTTGCTACTGTTGTTTTTTCAGTAATATTGACAATAAGAGGAAGATAGAAAGGTAGGTACAGGGAAGAGCAGGGAAGATTGTGAAATTTAGCTGTGGGGAATTGGTGAAGCAGTACTTGCAAGGACCTATAGAAAACTTCTCAGGCAGTGTCAAGAACCCAACTGATATTGAAGATTATGGATTTATATGTGGGGATTATTCTCTAGCAGTAATCAGAAAAATTGGCACCCAGACATAAAAGCTGAAGACACAGTCAGTAGGATCCGCCTATGACTGGACTTTGCTAAGATGGAAAAATAACAGAGAAAAGAAGTTGAAAAATTGGGGAGAATGTTAAAAGCAATGGATCCTAGACCAAAATAAAAAAAAATTCAAGACTGTGGAGAGCTGATAACAAAAAGAAAAGTTGAAATATCAATCACATAAAATAACAAGTATGAGACAACTAGAAATAAATAACATGTGGTCAGAGGATCGGAAATCTGTATTAGTTTCAGAAATAGAAGAGTTCCAAGTCCAAGGTCCAGTTACTGAGTTATTGACAAATCCTATTCTGTTCCCCACTTTTTTAGAAAGAACCCAATGTGTGACTACTCTTTAACCTTTCTCCTATACCATCTGAACCCCTCATAGAATATAGAATAAGATAAGTATTTACCATATTGTATCTACTCTTACATCTTAACCAGAACCTGGATGCCTCTTTGGAAACTTGAGGGGAACTTCATTTTCTCACAATGCATGGACCTCAAAGTCAAGAGAGGAGCTTCGTTATTGGTTTTTAGTCCTATACCCAGACCATTAGTCTTCTTCTAATGTCTCAAAATCTGCTTTCCTGAGGCTCTTGTTATTCAGCTGTAGTCCCTCCTTTGTCTCCTCACTCTAGTCACCCTATTGTCCAATTTCATTGACAACTTGAATGTCTAATTTCCTCTATACTAAAATCTAAAATCTGGACAACATCCTGAAAGTGTTTAATATCCACGTGAATGCTCCAACCTACATGCCAGAATCTCAGTTACTTGAGCTTTCTATTCTTTAAAAAGATCACCAAATCTTGTTGGTCAAACAAAGCTGAGTTTATTAAACTTACTGCAGCACAAGAGAACACTACCTGAATAGGTCTAATTAGCACCGGAAAAGAGGAAAGAAATTTACGGTTTTTGTAAAATTTGGGGGTCTAGTCGCAAGTAATTTAAGATGAGTGTTTCAAGAGGCCGCTAGTTAGGACTGAGCAAAGTTTGTGACATAGTAATTTTTCACTGGTGGACACAAGGAGTCAAGGGTCTCAAAGCAAGTCTTGATAAGCTAATTGTTGCCATAATAAATATTTTCTTAGTCCAGGTGATCAACCTACTGTCCTGTATAGATAGTTATTTACCCAGATAAGCATTACTTTTGCCTCGATAAATTGGTGTACAATTTCCTGAAAGAAATAGTGAAGGTAATTATTGGTTTACTGTTTTATCTTCCTGGCTACGAATTTTTCAGAGAAAATGGTTAAGTTATGTTGACACAGATGGTCTGAATTTTCACAAAGATGGCCAAAAGGAGAAACGATCTTGCTTGAGTGATTTCCCCGGGACAAAAATCACTCCTTGCAAGGAATAAGAAATTGTAGCATCAAATCAAATATATTATTTAGTTCTTGAACATGAGGCAAACGGTTTCCATTACTTTGTAATTTCATCTCACGACCAAAGTCTGTTCTCTAGAAATAAAAGAAAAACAGACTTGATATAATTTTACTCTATGGCCCAAGACCATCAGCTATTAGTTACTCTCGCAGACAATCTTGTCCCTGTGAACAAAAGCATTTCTGGGGTGAAGTTTGTATAAGAATTTTCCTGTCCATCACAATTCCCTGCACTACTAGGACTCTACAGTTCTAAATCAAGAAGACTCCTCAGCAAATCTACCATTTCTCCTTCTTTCTTTGATTCAATTTCTTTGAAATCTGGTGTGAATCAGCTCCCTAACTCATCCCTTTCTCTGGAGCCGTTTCTCTTAGTCTCTCTCTTCTCCTTCCCTGATTTGCCCCTCCTTTGCACTCAGCAGCCACATTTCTAAAAGTATTTCATCCTCTTGGCTTTTATAAAGGAAATGTTAAGTTTTCCACAGAGGATGTGCCCTGGAGGGGAGTTTTGCTCACACCCTAATATGGATGTCAGTTAATATTTAGACACAATTAATTAATGGTAAACCCTAAGGCAAACTTTGCTGTTAGGAAAATCAGACTATATCCCCTATTAAATGAAGGGCTGCTTCCCTGCCCAAGTCAGCAGATGTCCTATTATTACAAAGAATCACATGCTTGTTGGATGGAGACATAGGTTCAGAATACTTAAAATGTATGGCTAAAACAGCATCAGGCTTTCTCAAGCTAAGTTGCCAAGGTTTCCCTACCTCCTGAATTCTTCTTCATATGGTTCCTTTTCTCCACCACACCCCACATTTCAGTTCATGATGTCATAAAAAGTTTCACAATTTCCAAAAAGCTCTTTGAGTCACTCTGAGGTCTTCTCAGACCTTCCTCAAGTAATTTAGCCTAGTAATTTAGGGTCTTGAAATTTTTATTGCTATCATAATGACTGAGAACATTTTTAAATTTTTTTTTTGAGACAACATCTTTCTCTGTTGTCCGGCTGTAGTGCAGTGGTTCAAGCACAGCTCACTGCAACCT
This sequence comes from Daubentonia madagascariensis, assembly GCA_023783475.1. Lineage (NCBI taxonomy): Eukaryota > Metazoa > Chordata > Mammalia > Primates > Daubentoniidae > Daubentonia > Daubentonia madagascariensis. Next base: position 5,350,552 of record JAKFHU010002080.1, read on the forward strand.
CAAACTCCCTGGTTCAAGTGATCCTCCCGCCTCACCCTCCTGAGTAGCTGGGACCACAGGCATGAGCCACCACGCTGGGCCACATTGAGAACTATTTGAAGATACGTTCATGTTTTTGCCTCAGTAAATATAGAAGTCTGAATATGGTTGAATCTAATAATTGATAGTTTCATCTTGACACTATAAGATGTACAAGTAGAATATACTGGTTATGAGGTAGTAAATAACGGAATTTACTCAGCCCAAGAATGTTTGTTCCTTTCTTATTTGTTTTGGACTAAATCCCTGAAATGAGTTTATTTCTGAATAAATATATTTAATAAATATTTAGTGAATGCCTTGTGTGTTTTAGCTACTCTGAAAGATTAAAAACTAAATTCAAAAAGGAACCACTGGTGGAGAAATAAACAGAGTTTATTGGGATAGGAAAACTTCTTCCTTCTCCAGAAGTGAAGTGAGCACCACATCTGGCCTAACTTTGCGATTCTCATTTACTCATGGCCCACTTGAAAGGACAAACTGGTCATACAGCCAACTTCCTTTCTCGTTCTTTTATCTTGGGGCTCAGCTCCTCTGCCTCGTACGTTTTAGGGCTTGCTGTAAGTATGTCGCCATGTTGCTCCACCCCTGGCATAGTTGGCCCATGGTGGTGTTTGTCTATTCCAGTGTGCTTTTTACTGGGTCACTAACTGTCCAGTTCTGGAATTCTGTATTAGGGACCCCACTTGCCCACAGTATCAGCTTTATCAAAATAATTATGATATTTTACATCCCATTCACCTTGTTGTTTTATCTCAATTGATTCAGAACACAGGTGGGAAGAAGGGTACTATTGAATTGATCAACACTCAAACGCCAATAAAGTAGGGAAATAACCATGATAAACATTTAAGTTTCAAAGTATTTAAGAAAAATATAAAAAGAAAAGCAGTTATTTCCAACTGGGGCACTAGCAGTTGAATTGAGAGAGAATCAAGGAAAATTGTTCTAGAGTGTAAGCTCAAAAATGATAAGGGTCTTGTCTGTTTGGGCTCATATTCTCTTCCCAGGCAGTGAATGAATTAGTGAGAAAGGTAGAGCCTTGACAATAAGCAAGAGTAAGAATGAGGGATAAAGAGGAAAGCAGGGGGCAGCGGGTGGTGGTGAATCTTTGGGCAAATGAGGAAAAACTGATTAATGTGCAGGGGTAAGAAATATGTATTCCTCTTAAGAATTAAATAGAGCAAAAATGTTTAATTAATCAGAATTTTTTATCCAAATTAAAAGCATAAAATCTATTTCATGCAGAAAATATAGTTACCTTGTTTCCATATAGTAGCCTGGGACATCTCTATCATTTACATATTGAAGTGAAATAATTATGATAAAGGATAAGTCTAAATACATACTGTAGAATAAGAAGCAAGTTAAGGATTAATTTATTCTGATTTTTAAAGATACCTTCTGAATATGGCAGAAATCTATAACCAGCATTTCTGGCACTCAACAAATTATTTTAATGGACTTGAAACTTCCAGGCTATAACACTTATACTGATACAACCACTAAGAGGTACCAGATTAGATGAAAATTTTATACCAAACTTTGTAGCTGATTTTATAAAAGAAGATACTGGAAAATACTAAATTAGCATTTTTTCCAGATATATTTTCTCATCTAGCTTCATTTCAAAATGAAGTGGCCACCATCTCTCCTGCCCCAATTTCTCCTAAATTCATAGTCGGCACACAAGTGGGCCCAGGAACTTCCCACTGAGAGCCCTACCAAGTTAGAGTGCAGAGTGACACTTACTGAAATAATAGCAGGCCCTGTTTTGTTCCACAGAGTTGTAAGCAACAAGCCTCTGAAACCATGATCAACAAAAACTTTATTTTGTTTGTTGCCCTTCTTTAAAAAAAAAAACAAAACAGTATTTTTGAAAGAATAAGAAATGAACTCTCCAAAGAACAAAGGAACTAGCGGCTCCAGATATATTTTAAGCCTAAGGAAAGTTAGAAGCCAGAAAAGAATATGAGTGGCAGGACACATACAGTCGACCTTTAAAGGTTTGATTTCTGTTTTAAGTTCTGCAAACGCCCCCGGCTTTCCCCCACATAAAATAAAAAAACCTGACTTATGTTCAAATGTGGCCTTCGCCCTTCACCCTAACACCAAACGCCATGAGGAAAAAATATTAGGGGTGGGAAGGCGACATGTCTATAAAGATATGAATATCCTTCCCACTGTACCAACTAAATCAAAGATGAAGCTCTGAGATTTGAGCTCGGTGCAGAATCACGATGTAGTGTGAGGATTCTTAAGCATGGGGGTCAGACTCAGATGGCAAGTTACTGCAGAGCTGATGAAGAAACTGCAACTCCCACCTCCTCTCCAGACCAATCTTTCACAAAGACCTACCAAGATCCTGCACTTGATGCTGGATGTGAGCCCCATAAGACAAAACCATTTTAATCTCTGATGTTTGTTTCATCTGAAGGTGAGGTCCTCAGATCATCAATGCTCTGGCTGTGTTCATGCTAGCATTATTAGGCAACGCAGAATTGAAAAAATTATCTAGCAAATCAAAAAAAAAAAAGAAAAGAAAAAAGGCCAGGAGACAAACATACTTTAGTCTAAAATATTTAGGTAATGAAGTAAAAATGATCTTGTTGTTAACCAAAGGGTATAGATAATCGATTCAGTTTTCAATTTGGTTTTTGGATGGACTAAGTTTTATTCTCTGCTCAGGTACACAGTTTAGTTCACTACCAATAAAGAAAGACTATCAAAGAGTGTGGTTCAGAGTAATTTTTGTCATGTTCAACATTGTTTTTGCTAGTGGTCATTGAATTGAGAACAACTTAAGAAAGCAGTGATTAGTCTAATTAGTAATTAGTAAGAATTTGACTTCTCATTCTCATTCAAAATCCTGACATAGAGGACTGAAAATCTACTAAAATTTTGAAATTCATACAGTCCAGTGGGCTTGTATGTTTAATGAACAGAATTATTTTTGAATCAATGAGAAATAGACAATACTAATAGAAGAATTGATAAAAATCTGCATATGTAATGCACAAATAAAGAAATACAAATGGCCAATAACTATACATTCAAAACTTACTAGTAAAATTTAAAATATCAAATTGCAATGAAATACAATAGCATATTTATCAAACTGATAAAGACGAAAAATAAAGGAAGAAGAAAAAGAATATTACCAAGCGATGGCAAGGCTTCCCAGACTTCCACACACAGCTGTTTAGAGTGAAATCACCTATAACCTTTCTGGAAGGCAATTCAGTAAGCTACAGCTGAAGTTTTAACAATATGTACATCATTCTTCCCTGCAATAGTATTTTCAAGGTTAATTCCAAATAAATTATTAAGGATAAATGTAAAGATTTAGCTTCAAGGATATTATCTCGTTTCTTTATATTACTATAAAATTTGGAAACAAATGTTATATCCAAGAATAAGAATTGATTAACTTGTGTTAAACCCATGTAATAAAACACTATGCAACTATGAAAAATGATATATCTATACATTTTATGTAAAAACAATTTTATTGATATAGAAAGAATATTGCAACATTCTGACTGAAAAAAAAAATACAGTCATGTTACAAATGAGTGCATATAAATATCCTCTTCTATGTTTTTTGGAAGGGTATATATCACCAAAATGTTAACAAGGGTTACTTGGGGTAGAAGTTTACATATTTTTAATTTTTGACAACTAAAATAGATGTAATATACCCAAAGGAAAAGAAATGATTTTATCAAAAACACACCTGCACTAGAATGTTTATTGCAGCACAATTCACAATTGCAAAGACACAGAATCAACCTAAATGCCCATCAATTCATGAGTGGATAAAGAAAATGCAGTATATTTATGCCATGGAGGACTACTCAGCCATAAAAAGGAATGAAATAATGTCATTTGCAGCAACTTGGATGGAACTGGAGACCATTATCCTAAGTGAAGGATCTGAGAAATAGAAAAACAAATATCACATGCTCTCACTAAGAAGTGGGAACTAAAAGATGGGTACATATGGGCACAAAAAGACAAAGGACATTGGAAACCAAGAAGGGGTGAGGGGGGAGGGAGGTGAGGGATAAATACTTACCTAACGTGTGCAATGAACACTTTCCTGGTGGCCGGCACATTAACATCCCTGACTTCAGCATTATATAGTGTATCCATGTAACAAAAACATTTGTACTTCCTTAATATTTTGAAATTTAAAAAAGAGGCAAACAAAGAAAAAGAAAAAAAGGAAAATACATGTAATATGGTTTCTTTTTAATTTACAGAAAATAGTTCAAAAGAAAGTGAAAATGTACAGATAAACCCAAGTAAGGACCAGAGAAGTAAAATTGTGAGCCCCACAAAATGAGGTTCACCAAGATATTTGGTAAAAACTATGTATACCTAATTCTAAGCAACTTTACAAAAATATAAAACGATGGAAGTGGAGACCATTATCCTAACTGATGTATCTTAGGAATGGGAAAACAAATACCACATGTTCTCACTTATAAATGGGAGCTAAACGAAGAATATATATGGTCATAAAAAGCAGTAATGGACACTGGAAACTAGGGGAGGGTGGGAGAGGGACAAGAGATAAAAACCTACCTATCCAGTACAATGTACACTATTCTGGTGACAGGTACACTGAAAGCCCTGACTTCAGCATGATACAGTTTATCCACATAACCAAAAACTCTTGTATCCATTAAATTTTTTGAAATAAAAAAAATAATAAAAAAAGAAGGCATTCTCTGTTGGTTGCACATTTTGTTCTTCAATATAAAATTTAGGAAATTCTTCACTTTTTGTTAAAAAGCTTTATTCAAATGACTGACATGGAGCTTATTCCAATAACTTAGAAATAAGAGCTCAAGTCTCCTAACATGTGCATTGGATTTTAATGCTAACCTATATTGCATTATACTTTCGGTAAGAGTTTACAAACATTAATGGAATTCCACTTACTTTCCTAAGTAAAAGATGTCATCTAAATTCATAAAGATGATAATAGCATGCTGTTATAAAAGAAAAACACATTTTTTTTTATAATTCTCTTTCCCAATGGTATTTTCTGTACCCTAAACAGAAGTAGAGGTTTTGCCTGAATTATCAGGATATTGCCACACTTCCAATCTTTGCTTTGCTAGTAAATATCCGACATATGGGGCTTGCCCTAGGTTGTTTAAAAATGAAGGAAATGCCACGAGGGGAATACAGACATTCTGACTAATTCAGATGTACCTCTCATTATCTATTCGTTCATCCATCCATGCCAACCCAGCTGAGTTTGTAAGATCCATTTTTCCCCTACCAGGATCTCCTTTTCCTCTGGTATCTGACTGCATTTCACAGGCCTGTTTCATTACATATACCTGTCTTTCACTCTCTTACCTCATAGGGGCATGTCTTTAATTTCACAATATTTTTAGTCTTGTACTGTAATGACAAATGGACATCAAATCATATATGAACTCCATTTAGTTGGCAGTGGCCACATGACATGATTTGTTATGGATTCTAGGGGACACAAGAAAAAGCATTCTGACTTTGTATCTCAATTCATTTGGACAAAACTTCCATGATTGATGAATAATGCCTGCCGTTCACAAAATTGAGGACAGGGGTGCAGATAACAACACTAAATTTTCATTTTCAGGGTGGACATTTCTAGTTTGATCCTTTCCTCTGTCCCTTCTCTACTATAAATAATTATATATCTTTTTTTTTATGTTTAGCAGAGCCCACCTTGGCATCTCCCAACATGACACATATCCCCTCTCTCAAAACAACCCCTTCCTAAAACTCTCCCACATTTCAGTTCTCTCCTTAAGTCCTGATCCATTTGTTCCATTGTATTTGAAGCATTAACTAAGTGCCAAGCACAGTGCTGGGACTTTAAGAAAACCTCAGGACCTGAATGGGACAGTGAGACACCACAGCCAACCACATTCAATGTCAAACACTCACAGGGAGGCTCCACTTTGAATTCACATAAAAAGCCGTGCCTTTCAAGCTAATCATATCTCAGGTTCATGTTAGGAAAAAAAGACTACCTAAACATTTAATGGGTAACAAGTGACATTGCCTCCCATACATTTTTTTCCTTTTCCTTTTTCTCTTTTTTCCCCTTTATTTGAAATGTGGTTTAAACAATAATATCAGGCAGAAAGTCACCCCAGGAAGCTAGCTAAACTCCTGTCTTCAAGTACTTGAATACAAATGAACACAAAACAGGAGTTAAATGCCACTGAAGACTGTTAACCATCTGAACTGAGTAAGATTTTAAGCAATTGCATAATATTGCCTCCAGCGACAAACTTTACCTAATCATATGAGTCCACACCACTTCAGCACAAATATAAACACTGTAAGAAAAAGCCACATTCAGCCTTAAACCAAAAGCAGTAAGATGTATCCTGAAAAATACTCCCCTAAAGTACAATGAAGGAGCTAAAAGCACTAGGTTATATGAGGCAACTTATTTACCCAGAACTTTCTAAGCAAATAAAACCAAACAGGGCTAATGCACTGCAAACAATTCTATTGCCCGTTAATAAAAAAAAATCTAAAGTTTGCATTTATCATTAGGAAAAAATTTTAAATGTTGATTCAATTTTAAATGTTGATATAAATGTTAGGTGCATTAATGCATGTTGGGCAGTTAGAACAATGCCTTGTGCATGGTAAGCACTATATGATTTAGCTATTATAATTATCACATTATCATTATTATTAATTCAGAAATGCCTGTGATTACTTTATCAATTGAACCCAAATTTATATAACTCTGAAACCTGTATGGGAGAAAGTGCACTAGACCAAGACTCCAGAATCCCAAATTCTAGCTTATGTTTATATCTATTTTTTTCTGTGACATTGAACATCTCACTTTGCTTCTCCAGAGCTCAGTTTTACCCATCTTTAAAATGGGAAGTCTGTGCTACATGACTAAGCCATGGTCCGTGGACGACCTGCTCCTTTTGTGAGGAGAGACAATTAAGCTAAGGCACATGAACGGACAGCAAATGCTGGTCGGTGCTTCACGAGCGAAAGACATTGTAAAGCAGAAGGGAATAAGCCTTCTATCTACCTGGCGTGCCTTTTAAAACTCCTCTCTAGTATCGATCAGTTAGTACCGATACTTATGTCACACAGGGCAATAATATTCATCAGGGGGCGGGCAGGCGGGAGGCGGGCGGATGGGATGGGAAAACTCTCACTGAATGGGTGTGGGGTTCTCAGTTTGGGGGATGACCATGATTGTAGCTCTGACACGGGCAGTGCATGGGCAGTGTATATAACCAAAGTGTTGCACCCCCACAATATTCTGGAATAAAAGGAAAAATAAATAAATAAAATAAAATAATAAAAATTTTAAAAATAAATAAATAAATAAAATAAAACTCCTCTGTAAAACAAAAATAGCTAATCTTCAAATATTTTAGTTCCAGATTTCCTATGTTGCTCATAACCATGACTTTCTTGGCTGAAGAAGGTCACCAAAGTAAGATCACTAGAAATAGACACCTTACCAAAAAGGAGTTTGTAAAATGAATCTTCAATTCTCTGAAGAGTCATCAGAGAATAGTGCACAGGACACATGTGTTCTTATGGAAAAGTCAGTTAAAGTCTGAATTCTGGTAAGGTGCCTGCAATGAAGAGTCCTAGACAGCCTGGAAGAGATGGGTACTGTGGTAGCAGTTAGAGGAATTGCTGTCCATTGACAGTTGTATCAACTAAACCATTTTGTTCAGGTCTAACCATAACAGTAATTTTAATGCCTGACATAAGTCCTCAAAGACAGCATGGCCATATGCCTGGTTTACCTGGGCCAATCTGCTCATTTTGTCTCAGTGTAATTCCTAATAGCACCCCTTTTCTCTCTCAGAAGTGCTTAGGTTTGGATGATAAGTCATCTGGTCATCCTTTTCATGAGCAATATTAACGACAAAAAGAAAAGGTGAATGAAGAAGTATCCAATCATCCAATCTGCAACTTCCCTCTTCCCACCCCATTTCTGATAAACTATTCTTTTATAAATTAGGAAAAAACATAAATATCTATACACTTAAGGTAACTTCCTTTAGAGGTTAGAAAATAAGAATGCAAGGTCATTTCAACTTTACCTGGACTATGATGTCACATGCTTGTGAAAGTCTGAAGTGAACAAAGTGGATGCTTATGCCACTGGGCTTGGAGCCAGCGTTTACACACACACCGGCACTCTACCAGGAAGTCGAAGCAAGGAAAGAGTGAAATTTCCTCTACACAGGACATGTTCCTTCAGTCCCTGATAATCTTCTCCTTTCAGTATATGAAAGACTTTTTTCACCTACCCTGTTATAGTAATTCTTGAGTTCAAATTGCAACAAACTGTTAAATTACAGAGAGGGAATTTCTACATAGAACCAAGATCCAGAGGCTCGTGACTACCAATTGATTCTGCAAATATTTTGCTTTAATGAAATACATTCAAGTATAAACTTCCCAATCATTGACATATAATTTATATATAATTATAGTTTCATAATTTAAGGACAGTAGGGATATACAATCATGGTTTTCATAATTTTAGGACAGTAGGGATAATTTGCTTATGCCCAGCATGTCAAACTGTTAAAATCATTGAAAACTCCCTGTGCCACTTTTTTCCAAACCTTTTTCAGTGTTACCACATAGTGAAATTCTTCCCAATGGACTTTGTAAGAAGGAGTGAATCAACCCAAGAAAGTGCCTAGAGAAAAAGGAATATTGAAGAAAATCCACATTTATTGGACATATACTATCTACCAGGTACACTGTGTTAAATGTTTTTCTTTTATCTCATTAATCTTCAGAGTCTGGCAAAATAATCCTCCATTTTACAACTGAGGAAACTGAGCTCCAGAGAGCAAATTGTCCAAGATTCCACTAATATTGGATGGTAAATCTGGGGCTCCAACTAGGGCCTGCCTATTTAATAGCCTGTGCTTTGCAACTGCTCTCTGATGCTGCTCAAATTTCTGGGGTCCAGAAAACATTTCCACAGAATGATTGTCATAAGTGACAAAGCTAGGATTTCAACCCAGGACTATCCCATGCTAATATTTTAAAATCTTTGCTGTATTCTATTTCTCTTATAAAAAGGAGATAATAAATATGGTAAAGCTTTAACATTTTTTCAAGATTTTGTAAATGCAAGGAGTTATTTATTCTGTTAAAGTGAGGATGGTGTGATTAGGCATCTCCACATTCTATTTAATCCTTGGTCTGCTGTTTACTTCATATTTAAAGCTTCTGAGGACCCTAATAGTGGGAGAGGTTTCTATTATCAAAGTCAATAGTGAGTCCTGTATTTTAACACCAAACGGACCCAAAGAGTGGGGGATTTCACCATTAAAAGAAGGGGTGGGTGAAGAGGTGCTAGGGGAGAAACCTTTATGCAGACTGAAAGAACTTGGACAGGATCTTTTAATAACAAGGCTAAAAGAACAAAAATAGCAAAATGCTGGCTTGGAGGGCAAGTATTTGTGCAGTAAATGCCTCTCTTCCCAAAGCAAACTAACATTCTTTCTCAAATATTCTTATTGAGTCTTGTACTGAGAAGGACACAACATCACTTCTTACTATTTCTGCCAAGATTCATGCTTGGTGTGCACAATCTGAATCTAACCATTGGCAAATATTAAACAAACCTAAATTGAAGGATAACCTGTTCTCTTCTAAAATATTAAGGAATGGCCAGTATCCTGAAATATTAATGTTATGAAAGACAAAATATGTAGCTTTGCCTTTTGTTATGAAACACAATGAATAACTGTTTCCTCTCAGAAAAAAAATAAAAAATTAAAAGGGACACTAATGAGGTATAACCATGAAATGCAGTGTATGACGTTCTGTTGGTTCCTGGACCAGAAATTTTTTCTTTTGCTTTAAAGAAACTGGGGTGTGAAATTTGAAAAAACTTAATAGATTAGATAATAATATTGTATTACTGTTAATTTCCTGATTTGCTCTGTGCTATGTAAGAGAGTATTTTTGTTTTTAGGAAATACACTACACTATTTGGAAATAAAAGGACACTGATTCTTAAAATGTTTCAGGAAGAAAAATACACATATACAGAGAGAGAGAAAAAGAAAGAAAGAACAAGACAAAGATAATGAGAAGGCAAATACAGTAAAATATTAACCACATTTGGAAAGTCTGGTTGAATGGTATGTGGGAAATATTTGTAATACTTTTGCAACTTTTCTGTAGGTCTGAAATTATTTCAAAACAAAAAGGTAAAGGAAAAAATTTAAAAGGCCTTATATGGGAGACTCCCAACTCCTGAACAAGATCCAAATAGCTCTTCTTTTCCTGGATACCGCGCCTCCCATATAGACAAATGTAGGGTTCTTAAAAACTCACTGACTGGGACAGAGATGTGTCTGAGTGCATGCAATTTAACCCAAAATTGGAGCTTATGGGTCAGATTCAACAGATAAACATGTTTCATTTGCCCCACTCTGTGTTCTGACATCTAAGATTTTTTAGCTGATATTTATAAAAATCTGGAGTTTTTGCTTTTTTTTTAAATCCAGATTTTGGGCTTCTCTTTTTAAAAGAATCAGAAAATCTGGCAATATGGGGCTCACATGGCAGGAATTTGCCACCGCTGGGGAACAGCTACCCCCTTTAGGTCACATGCGGGTGCCAGTTCTCCACAGGCCCCACCATTGGTTATTTTTCTCCCCAACTGTGATCTAGTTGTTAATCACTATGCTTGCACAATCATCTGTCTACAAGTAGAACAATATATGTCTGTAGCTATATCTTTACCTAAAGTGAGGAATAAAAAAGAGGCTGATAGCATTCCTTGTTCCAGCTTGCTTCACTTGTTCCGGTTACCTGCTTGGCCCCTACGGGCATGTAAGAGACCCTTGACTTAACCCATTGTGGGGGCCCAGACTTAGTTTTAAGAGCAGCAAGATACTTTGGCTCAAACTGAGCCCACTCTCATCGCTGAGAATTAAAGTTAATTCCCTGTTTGAACAAGCTTGAGGGAAACTTCAGTCCATCAATATCTACTAGTAATGGAGCAGATGCTGACAAGGAAGACACTATAGGAAAGAATCATTAGATAGATTTTTTTTTCTCATTTTCTCTGACAGAAGCGAGGAGTCAAATAATAAGATAATGAGAAAGAAGACTTGGCAGGAAATGGAAGGATGGAAGAGGTTTATCACCTTTCCCTTGGTCCTGGGATCCATACAAAATGCTGATTGTAATAGTTTCTTTAATTAGTTTTGCTAACTCCCCGTGGGTAAAAATGAAAGAAAACAAGTTTCAGAAGGATCTTAACTCTCCATTAATAATAGAAAACCCTTGTGTAGCAGTTAACTATATGCTGACTCTATTTCTTTATACTGCACTTGTATTAATGCATTCAGTCTTTACAACAACCCTATGAGGTAGGTTACTATCATCATCCCATTTTATGGATAAGGAAACTGAGGCAGAAAAATATTAAGTCATTTGCACATAGTCACACAAGTAAGTTATAGAATCAGTATTCTGGCCCAGAGACTATTCTTTTAATCACTACATGTTTTATGCCAAAATGGCTCTAATTAACTATTTACTAATGAAGCAGAAATCTGAAGTGATTCTGTGAAGGTTCAGAGACCAAGATATCATCTTGCCCACCACTACTGATGCTTCTAATTAAGTTGAATATTGTAAGCTGAGAACAGAATATAGTCTATGCTTTCTGTTAAGACTTGAAACCATAACCTAATCATATGGCAGTTGGTTTTAAGTAACTCAGAGCTGAGAAGACATCTGACTGACCATTGAGGCTCCTTGGAGTGTGACTACAATTGTATGTCCTAACTTTGGCCTGGGGCTCTTTATGTGGTTCTCTGCAGCCCAATCTTCCAGACAGTAACCCTCTGACCACCTTTCTGCAGGTTACAGCTAGATCTTTCGGTCTGAATCTGCTTTCAGAAATGATAAACAATTGACTACAAGTGCTTCGTGGAATTAGAAACAATGACCTAGCTAGCAACTACAATACACAGGTGCCCTTTCAAAAATTTAACAATCTCCACTCCAACAGGTACCCACGGCAGGCTCACTGTGTACCATTAGCTTTGCAGGAAGAAGCTGGTCAGCAGAAAATGTATACCCCTGCTTCCTAAGGAATCTCTCTCCCTTTGCAGGTCAGTGCTCACAGAGCACAAGGTCAGAAAATTAAAAGACTACTCTGGGCCTCAGAAGCCCAACATGCTTCACTTGTCCTGACTTTCTCTGAAACTCAACCCTCTGGATTCCCAAGGTCGGTTTTATTTTGTGCTTTTCTACCACTTTGCTGATTTCCCTTGATGTATTGGCTTGACTTCACGGTCACCAGGTGTCCTCTGTCCTCCCATCAACTGACACTTAATGAGCAGATGGTGCAAATGGCCTGGCAGTAATGTGATGCCTGAACGGGTGGACTGAAAAAGGGGAAGGGAAGCTGCTTCAAGGAAAAGGACAGATTGGCTTAGTGTTTGTACCATATAGAAGCAGCAACTGCAGAAAGAGGTTAGGAACAACTATTTTCTAATGTGAAAATAAAATAATAATTGTGTTTAAAAGGAGGAAATGGATATAAGAATGCAAGACTCTCAGACTCTCATGCTTCCATGTGAGGGAAGCAACTGAACCCTGGTGTGACTTACAAAAAGGTTCTCTGAGATTTCAAGGTCTTATTGGTCGGGACAACTTGTCTTTGAAGCTGGGCTGGATGAGAATAACTTTCTTTTCATTGTTTGTTCATTCCATAGTGCATTCCACACCAGACACTCTACTAGGGTTCGGAGGACAGTCCCTGTGCTTAAACTGATAGAGTGTTACAACTGGGAGGAATCATTAAGATCCTCAAATGCAGGATTTCTTGAACTGCAATGTTCACAGGAACTACCTGGGATCTTTTTCAAGTGCACGTTCTAGTTCGGTAGCTCTGGTGAGGCCCAAGAGTCTATAATTCTAACAAGCTTCTAGGTGATGCCAGTACTGCTGGTCCCTAGACCACACTTTGAGTAGGGAGTATCTAATCTACTCTGTTCTATACCAGCTGAGTAAATGAAGCTCCAAATATTCAGAAATGTGTCCAGGATCACAAAGCCAGAGAATGGCAAAGCCAGGCCTGCAACCCTAGGCTGGAGCTCATTCCACAATGACACGTTACTTCAGCATTGAGTGATTCAACGTTTTGGTTCTTCAGTCCCCTTCCTGTCATAAAAATGAGTTGATAATAACTATACCCACCATCTGTCATCAGGGTTAGTGAGGTAAAATCATTTAGGCTATTCAAACAAAAGATTATCTTTACCAATTATCCTTTGTAGTCTGACTACAAACCATGGAAATCATGACAATCTTCCTATTGCCAGATGCTCAATCTATCTGCAAATTTTCATTGAAGCACAACTTGTTTGCAAAATGTAAAATTAGAAGTGACAGACAAATCTATTTTTATAAATCTTAGCCTGTCTATTTTGAGTCTCTGAATTTTAAAAGGAGGATTGAGGGCAGCTGTTGAACTTGACTGAAATGTTTAATGATGCTACTGTATTTACTTTTAATTTATAAGATACAGCCATTCCCCCCACCCCTGTATTAAAAATATGCAGTGTGATGTAGGGTATCTGTGGGACCATATCAGTCCTATAAGGGACATGCTTTAGCTTACTATTTGTTGGATATAAGATTAAGAAAGTGGTTGCAGTTGAGTAATTCAAGATTGCCTACAAACAAGAGTTCCTGCTTAAATTTACTTACTATGTGACCATAAATAAAACACTGTACTGCTTATACTTGAGTTTTTTCATGTTAAATAGAGATGAAATGAATTATTTACTTGATCACCCAATTATTAAACTTGAATATTTTGTAATTAAAAATAATGCTTTGAACTTAAACAAAAAAGTCAGCACTACAGGAAATTTAGACTTAAAAGAGCAGTCTTAACCATATATGGGACTTCAAGAAATGTACTGCAGGATCAGTCAACCCATTAAGCTATTCCTAATGAAAGTAATGTAATCAAGTATAGTACTTAACATTCCCTGGGCCTTGGTCTCTAACCAAAACAAAGTCACAGGTCACTCCTATTTAAAACATAATTAGTGTCATAAACTATGATGAAAAATTAGGTAAGTGATCCAAGTCCTACTAAGTCATTTATGTCAACAGGCATAAAATTTCCAATGGAATTAAGAAGAAAAAGGTGTCCAGTGAAAGTGAAAGTTCTAATGTCAACCACACAAAGCCTGTGAACAGAATTGGAGGGCACTCGAACAGAAACTTCCTCCACTCCCTATTTTGTTATGGTTTTTTAAGTTTTTTTTTTTTATTTTGTCACAACCAGGAATCTGACGTTCTTCCCCAAAAGCTAAATGGCTCCAGCTTTGCATAATGGCTTTTGTTTTTTCCTGCTTTTCTTTTAAAACCCAGTTAATTGATTGCATCAAAATATCTCCTCTCAATGGCTCGTTCCTTCGGTTCTTTAGCCAACGTATGACCCTCTAACAGAAACCTACTTGATCTCCCTAAGCGAACCATCAAACTTACGTATGTAAAATTTAGGTAAATTGAAATCTTTGAAGCAGAAAATCCAGTTTCCCTCTGGCCTTACATGTTAAAAATATATGGCAGAATTTGGAGGAGACTAAAAAAAAGTACATTAAATGTGCACACTTACTTAAAACTGTTAAAATATGTCTTAATAGTAACTATGGCATATTATTTAATTCTTATCATAACCCATGTTGAAGGCAATGGTCATTCATCCCATTCTAGAGATGATGTATATCTGATGCACAAATGGCCTGAATTCTCACGGTCTGAACCCAATATATGTGACTCCAAATTCGCTAATCTTGCTGTTGTGTAGCTCGTCTTCCTAAGATTAAAAAGAGACTTTTTGATTCACATTATCATCTTCCCCGACAGATCTCTGCCCCAAGGTTGGGAGGGCGCTAAGGTTTTTTTTCTAGATTTAGCATCACTGATTCTGAATCCTTAAGACCAGGAGGTTTTTTTGAAGCCATTTTAGGCTTTGACGTGTCTCTGGATAAAGGCGGTCAGAGCTGATCCAGGGGAGATAGTTAACTGCATTCTCTTTTTTTCCCCATTATCAAATCCTGCTCAGAATTCTTTGCTGTATTTGGTTACATTAACCACTCCCACCCCTCAACCTTTTCTTGTCCACACAAAGAACTTAGAATTTCTAATGGTTCTCTATTTTTTATCTCCGTTAGTGCTGCATAATTACAAACTGCATTCAGTGAATACCTGCCTGGTCTCACTTATCTTCATATCACTCTTTCCCCAGACAAGCTAGGGGAGTGCCCAGCACATAAGAAGCGATCGATTCATGTTGTTTTAAGAATGGATGATTATTGTGCAACACACACCGAAATGATTAAATTAGATTTTGTATGTGCAGTATTTTTAATTCTGTATTAATGTTATCATTTGAGTGTAAAGCAGTAGCTATTAACTGGGAGTGTTTTTGTACACAAAGACATACCCTGAGGACATTTGGCAATGTCTTGAGATAGTTTTGTTTTTCACAATTGGGGAGAAAGTTGGTATTGGCATTATTGGACGGAGTTGCCCGCTAAACATTCTAGAAACAATCCCCTTATATCCACAGCAAAAAACTATCCAGTGCAAAATGTCATAGTGGCAATATTGAGAAACTCTGACATAAAGGTATGGCAGTAAAGGGACCCTAGGAAGACTTTGGTCATCTTGACTCAATCCTGTAATTGTGTGTCATGTGCACTGTACTCAAGCACACTGCATCTAGCCCCAGAGATACTGGCCTACACTCTCCAGGCCCACAGACTCTACCCCCCACAATCATCCCAGAATCAAAATGTGACAGATGCAACAGATTTCAAAAGCTCCTGGGATAAGGTACCTGGCAGACCTGTCACATCTTCAGGGTAGTGACTGCAAGGTAGTGACTGACCACAGAGCTGGGCTGGAACCCCAGAGTTGCCACTTCTTTACTGTGGAGCCTTACGCAAGTAAAAGTCTCTGAGCCATGATTCCCATAAAGTGAGGATGATAACCCCAAGCCTTCAGGCTTGCTATGAGGGTAAAAAATAAAAGTTCAAAATGTCACATAGTACATATTCAAAAAAAATGGCAGCTAATATTTTATTTCTGATATTTTATTCTGATAATAAAACACATTCTTCTAGACAAAGTGGTATCTGTTCACATCACAGTAAGGATTGCCTCTCTAAAAATGTATATAGATTTAGTCTAAGACATTGTAGGTGATTTGATTTTTGCTCAAAGTATTCACCACCCCTCCTCAAAGGAGGATTAAATATCCTGCCTCACGGATGTCATGGCACATCAAGTGGTATATGAGTGGAAGGGATGAAGATCATTCCCAAATTCTGCCATGTTGTCTCCTCTGTTATGAGATGGGCAATGTCCTTGAGAGGGACTGTTCCTTCAATTTCAGGTCTGTAATAAAGTCAATATGAACTCCATAGCCAACCCATAAGGCATCCCCTGTGAGTGAGAAATAAATTTTTGTTATTGTAGGCATCTGAGGTTTAGGGGTTTTTTTTATCATAACATGAATTTGACTAAGTTGACTGATACCTCCAACCAATTGTTCAACTGGAAATATAAAACTCCCTTTTATCTTAGGAAACTTGGCATCAAGTAGGTGACAGTTTACTGGGAGCCTAAATGCTAAATGCTAAAAAGGACTAGGTATATTCTCACAGTCTAGGATAGAATTTAAGCTCTATTAATTGGAATGGAAAGAATGCCTTGGTACTGAAAACTTGACTATTCAAGCCAGAATCTGAATCTGGCACACAGCATTGTCCCTCATTGTTTACTTAGGAATTTGGTTTTTCACCTTCTCCAAGCTTAGCCTGGCCCTTAGCAAATCCCTGTTGATTTTAAACAGACTACACAGTATAGAGTAATTCAAAAAGTTGGCAATGACCAAAGCCAATATGTTATGCATAACCAGATGTGCATAATGAGTCTGCTTCCAAATATCTTTAAGTGCATAATTCTTTAAATAACCTTATTATTAGATTTTCCGCCAAACTTCACCTATTTCTTGAAGAGTCATAATTCGTTAACAACTTCTTCTAAGTAATGCATAATTGCCTCACAGAAATTGTCACTATTTCTTCTATATATTCCCCTTAACAAAATCCATAACATGATGAGAAAAAATTAGTTTTGTAGATGCCCGTTTCCCTACTCTATTACCAAAAAAAAAAAAAAAAAAAAAATCATTTTCGACTCTGCCAGCTGATTATGCAGCCACGTTGTTTGAAAGCTTGCATAATTTACATTAGCATGCTTAAGATCTCAGGTGACTATGCCTTTGAGGCCAGCATGCTAACCCCAGTGGGCCGATTTGATATTCTTCCCAATATCTGACCCTTTTTTCCTTGTTAATTACACGCAGACTTCCGTGGTCTGGCCCTGGATCTGCACCTGTTTCCCATCTTTGAGCAGCTGCTAATTAGGTTGAAAATGGTAGGGCTGGGCAGTGCAGGCCACACATGCCTCATCAGGCTATTGATCAGACTGGCATACCACACATGCAGTAACGGCTATCTGCACAACCCAACTCCAAAATAAAAGCCATTCCTGGAATCGCATGTTTGAATCCAAGCATATACCAGGCTGTATCCCCAAATATTAGAACATGTGAGAGGAAAAAAGATACTATACTTTTAAAATAAAATTTTCCTTTGAAATGCCAAGTATGACCCGAAATACCTTGCACTTTTCATTTGATTCTTTTAGTTCAGAGTAGGAAAAAAAATCTTTTAGGGAAAACACATATGTATTTATATTTAAAAATCATTTAAAAGATACATTATGTGTGTATAAATTATATGTTTGTAAACTAAGCAAAACCTCTACTTTGAATTCCCATTTGGCCTTGTGCATGACACAGTTATAAAAAGTTTTACACTACATTGTGATTTATGGTTTGGGTAACTATAAACATCTAAAACACCTATTGTCAAAGAAGACAGTACAGCTATCGGTGGGTAGTATTAAAAGGGGTTACCACAATGATTAAGCAGTGCTACTGGCAGTGGTAGGTACAGTGTGTCCACACAATGAAAATTTGTCCAACATCTATAACAAATCACAAATATTAGGAACCAGATAAAAATCATTTTATAAATATCTATATCTAGAACCTAGCTCCATTGTACATACAAATATAAAACATTTTTGCAACATTAATATACTGAAATTTAGCATCCTAAAATTTCCAAAAATACAAATCCAAGGAAAATTAGACTTATTTTGGTTTGAGATGATTGAAGAATTATTCACCATTTTGAAAAGTGCATCACCAATGACAATACAGTTTTGATATTTGAGTTATCAATCAACCACACCATTATCTTTCTCTATTTATACCTTCTACATTCAAGATTTTATTTACAGCTATACACATCTGACCAACTCACCATATCATCTAGTGTAGGTGAGCCTAAGTCTTTACGTATTGAAATATGTACATATTTCACAATATATACACAATTTTTATATAGTTTTCTTGTATATTACAGTTAGACTATTATATTGATTTTTAAACTACATGCATTGTTAAGTTATATTATCTATGATTTTCATTCAATGATATTAAAGGGTAGATTATAAAACATGTATTATGAAAACAGAAGGTTGGCTCTGATAGAATAAGAGTAACGGTTCTAGGGTGATAGGCCTGGGTAAATTTTCATTTGTATGTGTTTGCATTGACTTTGTACCTTTGATGCCTAGCATGTGATAGATAGTCAATGATTTATTTCTTAAAACTCTATTCCTCACTTCCCCTCCTGACATTGTCACATATTCTACTGTTGTCTATGACCCAAACACATTGCCCAGTAGAGTTGTCCCAGCATAGGCACACAATAGTCTAAGTACAGAAAAGCCTCTGATATCCCAGAAATGAGTCATGGTTCCCTTCCAACATGTGGGTAAACCTCATGCTCACTTTATGTAAACCTTGCAAAGGCCAATGAAATGGAATACACAGCTTAAGTGGTATAAAGATCAATTACTCTTGACCTTCCCTGAGTTATCCTGTCATAACAGTCTATATAACTAGCTCTTCACTTTGTTCTTTCAAGAAACAAAGAAGTCTTACAGAAAGTCACAACATTTTTATGTTGTTCTTCTTGTTCCATTTCCTATGTCTTATCAGTTGGGAAAATTGTAAAATGAAATACTTAGGCATGTGAAATTTTCTAAAGCAGATTACACCAGCATTCAAGGATCTTGGTTTTTGGTTATATACTCAAAGACGCATGCTGACTCTTACTTCATCATGTAAACTGAATATAATTTAATTTTATTAAATTTCCTACAAAAGTACTCCTATGGTTACCTTGATTAAATGGTTATATTAAAATTGTCTCTCTAATAATTCCCCTGTCATATTTAGAATCTCAAATGATCTGATAATTACACACATGATATGTTTACATTAGTAGGTGAGCAACCTCAAGTTATTAAAAATAAAAGTTTACTTATTGTCCCATTACACACTTACTAAGTACTGATAGAAGATTAGTTCACACTTAAATTGGCTGGCTAATATATTTGCAAATACAGGGCAAATTCAACTCAAACTTTGTCACAAAACCCAGCATCTCTGCTCTGCCTTCGGCAGTGTAAGCCTTGTCATTGGTTCTATGTGGTGATTCCCCCAAGAACCACCAGGCTCTACCCCATGAAAGCCAAAGGATGTGCCAATTCTAGTCTTCATGTCTTCCTACTACACCATCATCCAGAGGAAGACTTCGAATTGCCTCACTTAGCACCCTTAGAAGAGAGAGAAGGGCTTTCTTTTCAAAAAACCTAATCTAATTTTTTTGCAGTTTGGACTGTGTGCATAAGCCTGAATTGATCATTGTCATCAGGGAGATGGGCTCCACTGATTAACTCATTACAAGCAGGGTGCATCCCTAGAGTGAGAAGTGGGTTACACCCATCCAATTGTACTGCTGAGAGCAGGAAAAGGGGTGGTTTCCCAAAGGAAATTTTCACTAAAGAAGATTGTATGAATGCTGAATGGCAAAACCAGCAGATGTTCATTGCAATGACTTTCCTCTAATTGGATTGATGATTGTTGTTTTTTCATGTTTAATAAAACCTTGAAAAAAATCAAGGGAGTACATAATCCACTCTCCAAAAACAACTTTCTATGTTTCAAATAAAAAGAAATTTCCACTCTTTTTGCAATTTAAATGCGTAGAGAATTGAAAGCATTTCTTCATCCTTGATTTTATTAGTAAAAGATAGTTAATGATGATTCATGGGATTTTTTTCTTTATATATACTGGCATGAATTATTTTTGCGTGCCATATCCCACATTTGTTGTATATTTTTTTAAATTTCCCTACAAAATCAAATCATATTGAATATTTTAGAGTCTCTCTTCTGTAGAATTTAGATGAAAACTCTCACTGCAAAGCCATATTTGCAAAAAGTCAGTGTTCTTTTTTAAAATGAAATAATTAAAAAACCTGTGTACTTACATTAAATATCAACAAATGTTTTGGAAAAGTCACGCTTATAAAACACATAAGGACATATTGCTTGTCTTTTTCTATAGAGAAGAGTAGGCTTTCAAAATATATGGTTGAGTCTCTTCTCTCTTCTGTTAACAGTTCAACTTGAATTTATAATAGGCATGGAAAATATAGTCAAAAACACTGGCTGTTTCTTCTATTGTCCTAGCTTCATGCCATCTCCTTCACTGTCCTTAGCTTCTCTCTCCTTGTTTGGAAAACACTGTTCCAGATTTTGTGCTTCCATCCAGGGAAATTGCCCAATGTTTATCAACACACACCAAATATGTTTGTTGGGAAGAGGTATCTTGTAATTCTACAACTTTGAAGTCCCTGACCCTGCACAGCTAAGTTACCTGTTAGGCTAACTAATGGTACCACTATCTACCCAGACACCTAAGACAGAAACCATGTGATTTTCCTATATACCCTCCACTTCCTCGCCCTCTTTAAGTCTTGTTGTTTACTTGATGCCTCTTACATCTCCATTTCTGCCACCACACCTTGATTCAATATCCTCTTAACTCATCCCCCTATAGTCAGGCTTGATCTCAGCCTTGCCACTGCAAGATGTCTTTTACATTTTGTCTAGAGTTAAATCTGTAAAACATACATTTGAGTATAATACCCTGTAGTAGTAAACCCTTCCAGAGCATGCCAAAGCTAAAGATAAAGCTCAAAAGTCCCTATTCATTCCCATCTCCCACCACCACCACTCCTCTTCCCTTTTCAAGGAGAAAAATATTTTAATTTGTAGCATTTTAGAACTACGCACAGTTTCTCCCAGAAAACTATTATCTACTGTGCCTTTTTGTCTTTGTTGTTTCTTATGCCTGTAATGCCCTCAACCTACTATTTTCCCCCTCATTTACTATTTAGTTCAAAATGTCCAACTGGGTACAGCTTTGTCTTAGACTGTTTGTGCTGCTATAACAGAATACCAGGACCTGGGTAATTTATAAAGAACAGAAATTTTATTTTCTCACAGTTCTGGAGGCTGAGGAATCCAAGATCAAGGCACCAGCTGGTGAGGGCCTGGTCTCTTGGCTTCCAAGATGGCACCTTGAATGCTGTGTCCACACACGGCAAAAGGCAGAGGGCAAAAAGGAAGGAACTCCCTCCATCAAGCCCTTTTATAACAACACCTAATCCTATCATGAGGGAGGAGCCCTCATGGCCTAATCCCCTCTTAAATGTCCCACCTCCCAATATTATCACATTGGCAACTCCTAAATTTTGGAAGAGATACATTCAGACTATAACAGCCTTCTTGATTCCACCAAGCAGATTCCAGATTTTCTTCTTTGTATATTTTCATATTATACCAGTTATGAGATTGTGTTGTATTTCCTATTTTGCTTGTCTGTTTTCTAATTAAACTATAAACTTGAGGGTAAAGTCTATGGGGATTTTTTTCTTCTTTTTTAATGTATCCTCAGAACACAGAACAATAACTTTAATGTAAACACTTAACAAAAGTCCTTGGAATGGGTAGATAGATATCGCATCGAGCACAGATTCCTCTAACTAGCTTTGTAATCACTTCACAAACTATTCCCAACTGAACCATGTAGTTTTGTTTTTTGCCTCTCCCTAACCTCTGTTTGGTGGATAAAGCTACAATTCTCATTTATCATTATGTTATGACTTATGTCTTATGTTTTGGCTGATGATGGTCTTCCAGCCTGCAATGCCCAATGTCCCTAACTATTCCCCCTAATTAAAATAATAACTGTATCCAAGTCCCAATCTACATGTTACTTCATTCTTAACCACCAAACCCTGTTTAATCGTTTTCTTATAGAACTAACTAGTCCCACCAGAACAAATCAATAATATCAATAATTAAATTATGCAAGTAATAGAAATCTTAGGTCAAGATTTTCTTACTCCTCCCTAATGCAGGTTAGTTTACTGCAATAATATTGTCTTTTTTCTCTAATACCACATGACTCTCTGCATGGTTCTACTACATGTATCCACTGTATTGTAATAATCAATTTATGTGTCTGTTCCTTTCCCCTCCTATGCTAACCCTAAATTGGGAGCCCCTAGAAATCAGAAACCATGTTTTTTATATATATTGTCAGGGTTCCATACAGTACTTAGTAAATAGCAAATGCTTAATAACTTTCTTTTTAACAGAATGAATGCATTTACCACTCTCTATAAGATAATAAGCTTTGTTAAAATGTTTTTTTTTCTTTTGTCTTAGTTTGCCCTATCTCTAACATCTGGTATAGAGCCTACCATATAGTATGGTTGAATGGATAATTATTGAATGTATGGAATAATTACATGTAACAAGAACTAGTTAGCTATAACTGCTTCCTGTGTGTTTTGTGGGCTTAGAACCTACGACATTCCATCAGGAAGGCAAAACCAAATTAATACTAATATTAATACTAACAGCTCTCACACATATATACACATACATCTAGCGATGGTATGTGAAATGATGAGCAAGAAAAGAATCACCCAGAAGAGTAACAATGCCTGATGATACCTACACTTTACTATTAGAAATTCAACATTACATGCTTTGCAAAAGAGAGATAAAGAGATATCACAACTTATTAAGTGTAGTGACTTAATAAGCCATTCCAAAGGAAACGGCTCCTTCAGTCTCAGCACCCATATTCCTGCCCTATGATAAATGTCTCGCCTTGTCGCGTATGGTTCTCACCTTCAAAGTTATTTACTTTTTGTACATCTTGGACCTTAAGACCAAGCCAGTATCTCATCTAGGCCTCAGTAATGATTGGTTTCAATAATGGAGAAAGAGACTGTAGATCTACTGAGATATTTCCATATTGGTCTTCCATAGGGAAGTGGATTATTATATTACTGCACTTATTATATTATATTATTATAATATAACAATATAATAATCCACTAATATAATATAATAATCCACTTTCTTAGGGGATATTTGTGGGTAACTCCAATTAATAATCAGTTTTTGCCTGAATACTGCAGAGTATGTTACTACATTGCATAGAGTGAGAAACACAGTGCTCCAAGAACAAAACTTTAAAATGGGTTGGGAAAGAAAAGCCACCAGATACTAAAAAAAAAAAAAGCCAGATAATTATAAGGAGAATCAGCAAATATCAGTGTCACATAAACCAAAAAGGTGAAGAATTTCTAGGGGAAAAAAATGATTGTTTCAAATACACCAAAGAGATCTAGATCTATATTAAGATCACCAAATCTTATTCAAAGCAAAGTTGTGATTACCGTGTCAATAATAGTATAAATAAAACTACACAGTTGGGTTTTTCTTTTTTCATTTTTATTCATTGATAGGAACATGAGACTAATATATATATAAAAGAAACAGAATTTCCTTAACTATCCTACTTTGACAGTTGAACATAGAATATGTTCTGTTTGGAGAAAAGAACATATGCTGGATTTTTCAAGCTAGAAGTCAGACAGCCCAAAGAGATAGAAGGGATATATGAGAAGAACTGGACTTAGAAGCAGTTGAGAACTAGCAAATGAAAATGCAGCGAGAGATGGCAACTCCCCCTACACTAAACTGGCAAAGAGAAAACGTTTGTAGAATTCATGGTGAAAGGAAACCTAGAACCTAGGGGGTTGTAAGTAACATGTCTTTTAAAAAAATTCTATGTAGTCATGCCTGGAACCCAGAGAATGGATTTGGATTGCTAAAAAAAGTTAGTCCATGGTCAGACTAGGAGGCAACATCCTTATAAAGAACTTTCCCAGTCATTTGAAGTCGCTGTTAAGTATATTATACTCACAGGAACAGAGCAAACAAGTAAAAATCAAAAGAGAAAGTTGAACTCAAGCAGCTTCCCTTTCTTATCCTTAGCCTTGAGGAAATCGGTGCCTAAACTGAAAGTACCCTGAAGGCGGCTTTAACTTGCAGGACCAGACCTTACCCCCGGGATTGCCTCAGGTCCTGCTGACCTAGGCAACCATTTGAGGTCAAGCTGCCACTCAAATCAAGTATTCGTGAAGGAGCCCTCCTGTGTATTCAACGTGGACAGCATCATTTTCTTCTCTCTCAGTCTTTTTCTCACAGTTGTTTGTTCTTTAATGGCTATGACTCTGTGCTGCTGGCAAAGGTAGGTCCTCCAGAGGATGAATCGAGACAAGAATGTGGTGCTCAGTACTTCCCTCCTGGGGCATTAACAGGTTCATCTGTGTTTGTTTATCATTTTCTTGGTGGTGCTCTGCCAGAGCCTAGATTTATAACTTGTCAAATTGACCTTGTATGTTCATTAAAACCAGAAATCCAATTAACAGCACAGTTTTTATTCAAGAGCCAATACTATTAAGGATGTGGAGTTGAGTTTATTTGGTTGCTTGGTTGGTTGGTTGGTTAGCAGGAAACTATGATGAAAAGCAAATGAGGAAAAAAGAGGGTTAGGAGAAGAGAAGTTGCATGAGAGAGTCTGTTTTAGAAACTCCAACCTCTAAAATTCAAAGATTAGCCCCTTTGCATCCTCTTATAATACTAAGCACTCTGACATAAATTATTTTTTGAATATATGTTTTTGGGAGGGCAACATTTGTATGTCTAAGACTGTAATAGGCACTCAGGGTGTGGGGTAGAATAATATGAAAAGTGATATAGGGTACACAAAAATCTTCAAAAACATAGACATTAAATAAAATGTAAATTCCATGATGCAATCCACTTTAGTTTAGATAGAAAAACAACACAGACCACTAAAAAACTAGGATTCATTTCCTTTGTGCATGAGTTATTTTGGCTCGTTCTGAGGGAAGAAACCCAACACTTACTTTAATCTAACATGTACCCTTGCTTATAATTGTGAGATGAATATAAATCCATCACCTCTGCTAAAAAAGAAAACAAGTAAAATATATTCACAAATGAGTGTGAGTCTATAGTGGGGTCTTTCATTATACACAGGGTGGCCATATGTCCCAGCTTGCCTGGGACAACCTCAACTTCTTGAGGTCCTAGAATTATGACAGATAGCACACTTTCACTCTTAAAAGTGTTGCAGCTTGGACAATAAATCACAAGCTCATCCTATAAAATATGGCATATTTAAATGACTATAGACATCCAAACTTCCAAAGGAAAAGAAGTGCAATTTTGGCCCACTATCTTTCACCTTATATAGTTTCTGTGAATATCTTAAAATTCTATAAGATCTACACTCTATTTGATAGTCTATCAAATAGACTATAGTCAAATAGACTATATATAGTCTATCAAATTTTTATAGACTTAAATTATGTTCATTTTACTTTTAAGGTAACAGAAGACTCTACTAGTCAATGTGGAGAAATCAGGACCCTTTTATACTGGTAAGAAGGAAAAATGTTGAAGATGTTTTCAAAAATAGTCTGGCAGTTCCTAGAATAATTAAACATAGAGTCACTATGTGACTCAGCAATTCCACTTCTAGCCAAGATATATGAAAACATGTATTCACAAAAAAATTTTATAGCAGTAATATTCATAATAGCCAAGTGGAAACAACCCAAATGTCCATTAACTGATGAACGGATGAACACAGTGTAGAACAGGTAGAGTATCCCTTATTCAAAATGCTTGGAACCAAAAGTGTTTTATATATTTTGGATATTTTTGGATGTTGGAATATTTGCACTATACTTACTAGTTGAACGTCCCTAATCCAAAAAAGTTTCAGATTTTGGAGCATTTCAGATTTTCAAGTTTGGGATGCTCAACCTGTATATCCACATAATGGAATATTATTCAGCCATAAATATGAATGAAGTACTGACACATGCTACAACATGAATAAACCCTGAAAACATATGTTAAATGACCAGTTTCAAAGGGCCATATGTTATATGATCCCATTCACACGAAACATCCAGAAGAGGTAAATCTATAGAAGCAGAAAGTAGATTAGTGGCTGCTTAGGGCCTATGGGAAGGAGGAATGGGGGAAATAGGGGAGTGAAAGCTAAAGGGTACAAGGTTTCTTTTTGAGGTGATAAAACTATTCTGTAACTTACTGTGATAATGGTTGCACATATCTGTGAATATACTAATAACCACTGGATTCTACACTTTAAATGGGTGAGTCATCTGGTATGCTAATGGTCTGTCAATAACACTGTTAAAAAAAAAGAAAAAGCATAAAGATTCTACCAGTCAGAGCAGCAATCAATCATCACTATCAATGATAATCAATAGTTATGGAGAATTTACCCCTTGGTAAATGTTGTTTCTACATGCCTTTTCTCAATAAACCCTCACATTAAAACCTATGGCATTGATTCTGGAATTACACCCATTTTTAATATAAAATGTTAAGCATAAAATGTTAAGTAAATTGCCAAAGGCCACAAAAGTAGTAAAAGACAGCATTGGGTACAGGCCAGTTGGAGATGAGTAACTCCAAAGGTAAGCCTTAGATGTATATGCTTACCTACGGCCAACCTTGTGATTGAACCCTATGATCCATGGAGTTTTGCCTTTGTTTGGAGTCTGCTTTTTAGCAGTAAGTACAGGGAAACTACAACTTGTCTCTGTAGGTTAGAGAGGACTTAGAGCTGCAAATTAGTTCTAAACCCAAACTGAGCTCTTGCACTTGCTTCTCTGCTGGCATGGCCCTCTGTCAGCTAGCATCATTTTATTGCCAGTTTTCTCATTACGCTTTTCTTGCTTGAGCATTACAATTTAGGTCTCAGATCTAGGCTTGGTCCTTAAATCAGGAATATATACATATGTAAGTATTAGGGAAACTTTAGAATATGTATTTGTAACAAATAAAAATGAGTCAATCTTTGGTCAATTGAAATGAAAATTAACAATAGGGCAAAAGATAAAAGAAGAAGACCTAATAGGAAAGACTGTTTTTTAAATGACTTGGAAAAAATTTAATTAAGTCACTTAGATTTATATACTATTAAAATCTGGCTTTTTGCTGTTTTGGGAACAGTAATGTATGCACATGATAAAAATAAAATCAAGCAGGACAGATGGTTTTTAAACAGTTAAAGCATCACTGGCAATTCAGAATGTGTAAATAGGAATCTGAGAGGAGCAATGTCACCTTACTCTACATGACAGACTTTATCCCAACAGAGACATCAATCCCTTTAGGAATTATTTCCCCTACAGAGATTCAATAAATGGGACATTTAGGTACAACAGGAAACCTGCTATGGTTTGAATATTTGTCCCCTCCAAAACTCATGCTGAAATTTAATCCCCAATGTGGCAGTATCAAAAGGTGGGGCCTTTATGAGGAGATTGGGTCATGAGGGCTCTGTCTTCATGAATGGAGTAGTCCATTCATGGATTAACAGATTAATATGTTAATTAATATGTTAATGGATTAATGGGTTGTCATGGAAGTGGGAATGATGGCTGTATAGGAAGAGGAAAAGAGACCTGAGTAACACACTTAGCCCCCTTACCATTTGATGCGCTGCACCACCTTGGGACTCTGCAGAGTCCCCACCAGCAAGAAGACCCTCACCAGATGTGTCCTCTCCGTCTTGGACTTCCCAGTCTCCAGAACTGAAAGAAATAATTTTTAATTCTTATAAATTGCCCAGTTTCAGGTATTCTGTTGTAAGCAACAGAAAATGGATTAAGACAGAGCCTTAATGGCTAATCTTCTACCCAGGAATTCTTAACTAGGTAGAACATACCATATACATATAATTTTCATTGTCCATGAAAATTATGGGTCTAATAGTGCTATTAAACTGAGAAAATGGTGCTTTTTCCACCATGGAAAACTGTTTAGCAGGTTTGTTTGTTTGTTTTTATTTCAAAATATTAAGGGGGTGCACGTGTTTTTGTTACATGAATGAATTGTATAATGCTGACGTCAGGGCTTTAGATGCCTGTCACCAGAGTAGTGTACATTTTAATGTACATTAAAAATGTACAATAATGTAATTAATGTACAATAAATAAATTTACAATAAAATGTACAATAGGTACATTTTAATCACTCACTCCCTTCCCCCTTCTTAGTTTACAATGTCCTTTACACGACTATATGACCATATGTAGCCATTGTTTAGCTCCCATTTATTAGTGACAACATGGTGGTGTTTGTTTTTCCATACCTGAGACACTTCTCTTAGGATAATGTTCTCCAGTTACATCCGAGCTTGTGAAAGACATTATTTCATTCCTTTTATGACTGAGTAGTACTCCATGGGGTGTGTGTGTGTGTGTGTGTGTATTAAAAAAATATATACATATATATATATCTATCTCACATTTTATTTATCCATTCATCAATTGATAGGCACTTAGATTGATTCCATAAATTTGCATTTGTGAATTGTGCTGTGATAAACATTTGAGTGCAGGTGTCTTTTTGATATAATGACTTCTTTTCTTTGAGTACATACCCAGCAGTAGCATAGCTGGTTTGAAAGATAGGTCTACTTTTAGTTCATTAAGGAATCTCCATACTGTCTTCCATAGAGGTTGTACTAATTTGCAGTCCCACCAATAGTGCATAAGTGTCCCTTTTTAACTACATCCATGTCAACATCTATTGTTTTTTGATTTTTCAATAGTGGCCATTCTGATAGGGGTAGGGTGGTATCTCATTGTGGGTTTAATTTGGATTTCCCTGATGATTAGTTATTTGGGGCATTTTTTATATGTTTGTTAGCAATTTATCTATCTTCTTTTGAAAAAATTATGTTCATGTCTTTTGCCTACTTTTTAATAGGGTTATTTGTTTTTTTCTTACTGATTTGTTTGAGCTCTTTGTAGATTTTGTATATTAGTCCTTTGTCAGATGTATAGTTTTCAAATGTTTTCTCCCATTCTGTAGGTTGTCTATTTGCTCTGTTGATTATGTCCCTTGATGTGCAGAAATTTTTTAACTTAATTAAGTTCATTTATTTATTTTTGTTGTTGCTGTATTTGCCATAAATTCTTAGTCATAAATTCTTTTTCCTAGGTTTTCTTCTAGAATGGTTATGGTTTCAGGTCTTACTTTTAGGTTTCCATCTTGAGTTAATTTTTGTGTATGGTAAGAGATAGGGATCCTATTTCATTCTTCTGCATGTGGCTATCCAATTTTCCTAGTACCATTTATTGAATAGGATGTCCTTTCCTTAGTGTATGTTTTTGTCTGCTTTGTCAAAGATCAGTTGGTTGTAGGTAGATGGCTTTATTTCTGTGTTCTCTATTCTATTCCCTTGGTCTATGTCTCTACCTTTATACAAGTACCATGCTGTTTTGGTTACTCCAGCCTTATAGTTTAAGTCAGGTAATATGATGACTCCAGATTTGTTATTTTTGCTTAAGGTTGCTTTGGCTATTCAGGCTCTTTTTTTGTACCATATGAAGTTGATTAATTTATCTAGATCTGTTAAAAATGACATTGGTATTTTGATGGGAATTGTGATGAATCTGTAAATCACTTTGAGCAGTATGGACATTTTAACAATGTTGATTCTTCCAATCCATCAGCATGGGATGTTTTTCCATTAGTTTGTATCATCTATGATTTCTTTCATCAGTGTTCTTTACTTCTCCTTGTAGAGATCTTTCATCTCCTTGGTTAAGTATATTCCTAGGTATTCTATTTTCTTTGTAGCTACTCTGAAAGGCATTGAGGTCTTGATTTGACCCTCAGCATGACTGTTATTAGAATATAGAAATGCTACTGACTTGTGTACATTGATTTTATAACCTGAGATTTTGCTGAATTTATTTATCAACTCTAGGAGTCTTTTGGTGGCATTTTTAAGGTTTTCTAGATACAAGATCATATCATTGGCAGCGATAGTTTGACCTTCTCTTTCCTGATTTGTATGCTCTTTATTTCTTTCTTTTGCCTGATTGCTCTGGCTAGGGCTTCCGGTACAATGTTGAATAGAAGTGGTGACAATGAGCACCCTTGTCTTGTTCCACTTCTTAGGGGGAATGCTTTCAACTATTGCCCATTCAGTACAATGTTGGCTGTGGATTTGTCACGTATGGCTTTTATAATTTTGAATACATTCCTTTTATGCCTAATTTGTTGAGGGTTTTTATCATGAAGGGGTGCTGGATTTTTTTTGAATGCCTTTTCTGCATGTATTGAGATGATTTTCTTTTACTTCTGTTTATGTGCGAATCACTTTTATTGATTTGCATATGTTGAACAAGCCTTGCATTCCTGGGATGAAACCCACTTGCCTGATCTTGGTGAATTACCTTTTTGACATGCAGTTGAATTCAGTTTGCTAGTATTCTGTTTAGAATTTTCACATCTATATTCATAAAGTATATTGGTCCATAGTTTTCTTTTTTTTAATGTTGAATGTAAATTTACCATACAACCCAACAATTCAACTCCTAGGTATCTAGCCAAGAGAAATGAACACATATATCCACAAATATTTTTATATGGCTATACCTACATTGTTTATGATACCAAAAACTAGAAACAACTTAAATGCTCACAAACTTGTAGACAGATAAACAAAGTGAGGTATATCCATATAATGTAATATTATTCATCAATAAAAAGGAATGAAATGCTAACACATGCTGCAACATAGATGAAGCCTGAAAGCATGATGCTAAGTGCAAAAAGATAGTCACAAAAATACCACATGTTGCATGATTCATTTATATGAAATACACAGAAAAGACAAATCTGCAGATAGAGAATGTAGATGAATGGTTGCCTAGGCCTGGAGGTGGGAATGGGGAATGGCAGAAAATAAGGATTAAGGTTTTTTAGGGGGGATGAAAGATTTCCAAAATTAGACTGTGGTGATGGTTGTAAAAATCTATAAATTTATTTTAAAATCTCTGAATTGTATACTTAAATCAAGTAAATTATATGATATGTAAGTAATACTCCAAGGAAGCTGTTAAAAAGCAATAAGGTACCACATTAAGAAAATAAGATAAAAATCAATAGATTCAGAAAAAATTAGATGATAAAATTTAATATCTAAAGGAAGATTTTTAAATTTTTCTCCCTATGAACCATATTCCAAGCAACTGAAAACATGGTATATTAATTAGGATATAGTGGGCTATGCTTCAGTACCAGATAACCACAAAATCTCAGTGGCTTAATACAACAAAATTTCATTTCTCTCCCATACTAAATAGCCACCAAGTGTCATTAGCAGAGCTTGAGGAAATGGAGGTCTATACTCATAATGCTCAAAAGTGAAATCTGACGAAGTTACACTTTAATACCTATTTCTGAGATTTCAAAAAAAAGGAAAGGGAACATGGAAAATCACACTCTGGCCCTTACAGCTTCTTTTTGAAAGTTAAACTACATCACTTCTGCTCACATCTCATTGGCCAAAGTAAGGCAAATGACCACAGCTAATTTCAAAATATACTGGAAAAAATGCAATATATGTTATATTGCTTCCATATATTCAGATGGAGGGAAAATAAAATATTTTTAAACAGTCCTTATAACTACCACAGCATGATAAACTTAAATCCTTCTATTTCATTAGATATACCTGAGCAGCGTGCAAGATAGGCCACTACTCACTAACAACATGGTAGCTTAAGGAAAGTAAGTGTGATGCGTTTAGGAGCTAAAAGATCAGAATTTATATTTAACAAGTTGATACTTAAAAAGAAAATCTGAAAACCATGGTTAGGCCCTAGATATTAAAGATTTAAAGCAACATTTTAAGATAGACTTACATCTTAGGACTTAAAAGTATGCTTCAGTAGCTGTTAAGACTTTAATGGAAAAAAAATTCTACAATATTAATGGGAAGGATACTGCTAGAGTAAGTAGTGTGCTTTTGCCCAGGCTGAGGCCTGGTCAGATACAAAAATTAGAGCTGTAAAAATAGCAGTGGAGTCCAGAAATTTGTTGAAACATTAAAATCATTCAATTTATGTTGAATTGTATTACACAATTGTTTCTACATCTGTCAAATAGGTCATATGATTTTGCACTTTATTTTCTTAACTATTTGATAATGGTGATCTATCTACCCTAAACACAACCTGTTTTTTTTTTAAATGTGTATCTGTGGTTTTTTAGCATTTAGGAGAATAAATATGAATTTAAAAGACACAACAAAATTTACTATCAAGTGTAGGACAAAAAATAGAATAGCACTTTTCCCTATAACACTGGTGAATGGGGGCTGAAATATGAAGGTAACTCTCTAAAGTCGGGTGGAATACAAATGAACATTGAGTACAAAATGACATCAAAATGACATTATTTTTGGGAAGTTGGTTTCCAATCTTTCACTCTGTTCATTCATGTCAAGCAATATTTTAGGTGTAGGGTAATAGTGTGAAAATTATTAGATTATCATAGATGCCTCTAGAATCCTTGCTACTTTTTTATGACTGCTTAGTGGTTTCATAGGTTTTAGTTTTATTTCATATACCCTTTTGCCAAATAACACTGTGTATATTACTATTAAATCTTTACCTTAGAATTCATTAAAGGTACCACATAAATCCTAAAAGTTTTTCTTAGACATTTAAATTAGAGTATATTTAAGGGGAAAATAAAGGACAAGACAGTGCAATTTTAAAGTCACTTGGCAAACTGATTCTGTCAAGAAAGCTTAGTTTCATTCTGTTTGCTGCAACAGCTTTTTTTTTTTCCATAACTCCACTCCTCTTGTTCTTATAATACATTTGGGAAGCCTGTCAAGGCCTATCCACTCTCTAAATAGCTTTGCAGATTAAATTTTTAACTCTCTTCTCTTCATGCAGATGTATATTTCTGACAAAGAATTGCCCTGAGATGTCAGTTTCCATTTTTCTCACTGGAGAGAAAGCATATAGGTGCAAGTGTGGATTCTCAAGTCTCAACCTCATGAGGAAACACATGCACACACACGTATGTACTCCTTTCCAGGATCAGGCATCTGTGTTTGTGTCATTTATTTCTCTTGGATTTCCTACTCTTACTTTTTTCTCCATCCTTTTCCTTCAGTGGGGCTTGAAGCTAATAATGTAAGAAACTAGAACAAGAAAATAAATAGATTTTTTATATTTGTAAGTTGCTAATCTTATAATGAATATATGCCACAGTGCTAAAATAGCACCAAAGAATAGCATATAGTCAAACCTGGGACTTACGCTTCATTTTGCAGATGATATCCGAGATGAACTTTAAAGGATGAGTTCATAGGGGGAGAAAAGAGAGGAAGGGCAAGATCATCATTCCAAGCAAAGGAAACAACAGAACTAAAACTATGAATTTGTAGAAACAGCATGTTTTGTATAATAATCTTCAAAAACATGAGTAATACTAAATTCCAAAGCATGAGGTTGAACGTGGGCAAGTCCTATACTATCCTACAGAGCTATGTTACATTCAGTGCCAGAGAAGGGATAACATTCTCTTCACCGTTGGCAGGACCCACTTTAGGCCGAGTTCTTTGACATTCTTGTGCACTTCTCTGTTCATGTTGCTTAGCATCTAATTTGTAGAAACAGTGTGTCTGTTGTCAAAATACTTTAAAGAAGGCACTTCCGTTATCCATGGTGAAAAGTAAGCAATGGATTTGATTGAGCCCAGTGTGACTTTTACTCAAAATTAACCTAATACCAAAAGAAGAGATAGTGTTAGTGAAATGAGAACTTGATTTATTAGAAGATATGTGTTTTAGCCTGAGCTTTGTCAACAACTAATCATAAGACCTTGAGCAAATCATCCTAATTTCACTGCCTGTCAGTTTCCCTATCTGTAAAATAATAGAATTAAATTATATGATTTTCTAAAGTCTCCCCATTCTAAAATCTCCTGGTGCCATGCAGGTTGTAAATATTTACTAATAATTAATGGTCAGAGGAAAGGACATCTGAGAAAAAATAAAATGGAATACATGAAAGTAATAAAAAATATCACAAATCAACAAATTTGTATATATTTACTAACATATACATCTAAAAATATCCTGCTAATGATCTTGTGTTTATGTATTTAAAAAGAGTCCTTTCCATTTAGAAATGCAAAATGTAGTTATGGATTAAATTATATGATATCCAAGATTATCTTCATATTAATCCAACAATGTTGGGAGATAAGTGGTATTGGGTAGGAAAAAAATGAAACAAGAGTAGCCATTAATTGATGATTATTGTGGTTGAACAATGGGCACCGTGGAGTTCATTACTTTCCACACTTGAGTGTGTTTTAATTTTACTTAATAATATTTTTAAATTACTGTTTGTATGTTTAATAAAAAATACCAACTTATAGAATGGTGTATTTGTGTTTAAAGGGAGAAGAGCATAATCAAATATTTGTATTTGTTTTATTTTCATAAAGAAATATTGGAGACTAATAAAAGCAGTTACCTATGATGGTGAGAACAGGAAGAACAGCTACAGGTGTGGAAGCAAGTGTTCTTAACATATAACATTTAGTATCATTTTGACTGTTAACACATAAATATATTATCTATTTAAAAAGCTAAAATTTTGCCACTACAATGTAGTGGTGATAGAACAGTCTTTTCAGTAAATGGTGCTTTGTTAATTAGATTTCCATATAGAAGAACAAATTAACCTTATTCCCTACCTCACACCATCCACAATGATTGAGTCCAGATGGATTGCAAATCTAAATTTGAAGGGTAAAATAATAAAACTTTTAGAAGAAAACATAGGGGAATATCTTCATAATTTGGGGATAGGCAATCACTTTGTAAATAGAATGCAAAAATTACAAACCATAAAAGAACAAAGTGATAAATTGGGATGCATTAAAATTAAGAATATCATAATGAAAGAACACAAAAACTGAAAAGACTCAGTCTGACAGAAGATATTTATAATACATATAATATGTATGCGGAACCCAGAAATGATATCTATAATATTTTTTAATCACATAGCTATAAAAATGGCAGACAAGCCAAGTTAAAATATAATAAACCTAACTCTCCACTCTTTAAGTGTAACTGCACATAGTGACTTCCTTTGAGTGAGTGTGGCAAGGGAGGGAAAGAGAGTAACAATAGAGAAATTTAGCAAACACTACCTCATCCAGGTGATCAAGGTTAACATCAACAGTGATAACTCATGTTGATAGTAATATGTACCCTTGATATGATGGGATGAAAATGACACTTTAACTCTGTGGCCTTTCTTTTCCAAACCCATAACCTCAGTTTAATCATGAGAAAAATATCAGACAAATTCCAGTTGAGGGACATTCTGCAAAGTACCTTACCAGTACTTCTCAAAACTGCCAAGATCATCAAAAACAAAGAAAGTCTAAGAAACTCTCACAGCCAAGGGGAAACTAAGGAAACATGATAATCAAATGTAATGCAGCATCCTGGATGAGATCTGGGAACAGAAAAAACATTAGGTAATAACTAAGAAAATCTGAATAAACTATGAATGTTAGCTAATGCTATATCAATATTGTTTCATTAATTATAACAAATGTACGATACTAATATAAGATGTTAATAATAAGGGTAACTGATATATTAGTCAAAGTGCATGTGAGATGAATTTAACAAATTTAACAAATATAATAAAATTATTACATAAATGAAAATAAAATTTTATATAAATAAAAATCTTTTAGAAAAAAATTAAGCTTATTGAAAAGACATTTTCCAATAGGTAATAACCAAATGGCCAATAAGCAAAAGGTAGTCAATATCTTTTGTAATCAGTGAAATCCAAATTAAAACTACAAATACACCTGACTGGTTAACATTATCAACTGACCAATATTATAAAGACTGATATAAATTGTTGTCCTTGATGTGGAGGAACTAGAGCTCTCATGTATTGCTGGTAAGAATGTAAATTGGTACAATCCCTTTGGAAGAAAATTTGGCAATATGTATTAAACCTAAATATTCACCTACTGTATGACTCAGCATTTCCATTCATAGGAATATACCTGAGAGAAATGAATGCATATGTGTTAGAGTAGGAGACTAGGAGACAGGGCTGAGACCAGATGCAGGGGCTTGCAGAGTGGGGGCAGATGACAAAGTCTAACTAAGCGGGGTTGATACACAGACAAGGACTGGCTTCAACTGGCTTGTCAGTTATCTAGGTCACCTTACATGAACTTTGGCAAATTACAATATCATTTACATTGTGGTTTTGAAATTTCTCGGCCCTTGAAATCACCATAACAATTCTGAAACAACTATATAAAGTATAAAAGTGGGAGGGAACCCAATTCTAGGAATTACTACCCAAATTCTTAGTAAAAACCAGCCCCTTATCCTTGAATATTCCTCCCCTCAATTAGTGAGACTTCAAAAAGCCAAATATCCCTTCTTTCGGTGCAGCTGCTCTTTTCGAGCTGGCTTTCTTACTCTTGAGAGAGTGTACTTTCACTTTAAATCCTATCTTTCGATAAAAAGTGCTTGCATTGGCTTACATGTGGTGCGTCCTGAAATTCTTTTCTCTCATGATCACCAAGAACCTGAAAGAACCTCCACTCAGAGGAGGATGGTGACATATGTACATGAAGAGACATATACAGAATGTTCACAGCCAAAACCTGGAAACAACATAAATGCCTATCAACAAGAGATAGATAAATATACTCTAAAATATTCATATAGTGGAATATTACACAGCAATTAAAAATGAACTATTACTACACACAATATAAATGAATCTCTCACACTTAAAGTTGAGTGACAGAAGCCAGAACAAGAATGCAGTGTGTGATTCCATATAAATGAAGTTCAAAAGCAGGCAAAACAAATTCATGATGATTGAAGTAAAAGTAATGGTAAACTTTAGGAAGTATTGTTTTAGAGTTGGCAGAGGCAACAGGGGCTAGAAATGTTTTGATATTGAGCTGTGGACTTTACTGTAGTGTTGTTACACCTCAATTAAGAACATATTTTAAATAAACAAATGAACAAAATAAGATATCAAATAACAATAGGAAAAACATGTTTACAACAAGTATGGCAAATTGAGGTAATTGGCTTAACATATAAAAGGTCTTACAAATCAGTAAAAAAAGTCAAGACATAAATTTAAAAAGTAGTAAAGGATATGAAAGGACAGTATTGAGACTATATTGAAATGAGTGATATATAGAGTTTAGAAATTATTCAACCTTTGTAATAAAACATAGTTTTATCAGGATCAGAAGTGAGGTTCTGTGAGAATCGTATGGGAAATAAGACAACACAATTTCTTTGCTGTTCTGGCAAATGAGCATCAAGAATACAGGTGTCCCTTGATATTTGTGGGTTCCACAATTGTGGATTCAAAAATATTCTAAAAATAATTATCTGTACTGAACATGTACGACATTTTTCTTGTCATTGTTCCCTAAATCATGCAAAATAACAACTATTTACATAGCATTTACATTGTATTAGGTACTGTAAGTAATCTAGAGATAATTTGAAGTATATAAGAGGTTGTACATAGGTTATATGCAAATACTACACCATTTTATATCAGGGTTGAACATCTATGGATTTTGGTATCTGCACGAGGTCCCCCATGAATACGAGGGATGTCTATACAATGCTCAGAGAACTTCTAGCTCTCAGGCAACATTCAGACAAACCACAGGAAAGCCCACTTACAAGCCTGCTCATATGGCTGCCAGGATTTCTGTGGAGCAAATTGAACCCACATCTGAGGTTCATACTGTACAGAACAGGCTAATGGGCTATAGTTGTTCAAATGAGGTATAACAGGCAAAAAAAAAGGAGCCTGTGATTGTTTTAAAACATGTTTGACATGTGTTTCTCTCCCTCCCTCTCTCCTTCCCTCTCTACCTCTTCCTTTCTCTCTCTCTCTCTCTCTCTCTCTCTCTCTCTCTCTCTCTCTTTTCTCTCTCTCACTCTCTGCCTTTGAAGCCCAGAGTTACCATACACCATACTTCTCAAGTGCAACTATCTTAAAGCTACCATGCTGGAAAGAATACACTAAGAAGGAAATGCCAAGGAGTCCCACCTGTTTCACCGCCATCTATTTCAGTGTTTCCATAGTAGCCACCAAAAATGTAAGTAAAAATGTGTTTGATATGAACCCCCCACCTCCTTTGGCACTGCAACCTTATGAAAGACCCTGAGCTACAAATGCCTAGCTAAGCCCTTTCTGAATTCTTGACCTGCAGTAACCACAATAAATAATTGTTGTTGTAAGCACTAGGTTTGGGCGGGATGTGTAACACAGCAATAGTAACTGGAAGGGATTACTAGAGAAGGAGGGGGATAGTTGTAGGGAACGGGAGTCAGAGGGAACAGTTTGCAGGAGCAAGGTGGGGCAGTGCCCTCTCAACTGCTGAGCCACCCCCAACACCTAGTGGGTACTTGTACACTCTAGTAAAGAGGGCTGTTATACAAAGGAACATATTGAGTCCCAGTAGAGCTAATCAAGAGAAGCAGATGCAGCTTTTCTGCTATCCAGACAGAAGGTGAGCTCCCAGCTGATTGGCAACAGCCCGGGAGGGAGTAAGACCGGTACGTGGTTAGGAGAGTGAAAGCAGCTTCTGGAACAGAAGCTCAAACCCAGCACAGGAACTATAGATCTGTAGTCAGCAGCTCTGGTTTTTATTAGAAACTTTCTCCCTCCTGTGCAGCCTGGCATCACATTCCAGCTTTGCCACTTGCTAACTGCAGAAACTTAGTCAAGTTACTAATCTATGTGCCTCAGTTTCCTCACATGAAAAAAGTGGGGTAATAATAATGCCTAATTCATAAGTGAGTATGGTGGAGATTAAATGAGCATTTACATGTGAAGTGTTTTGAAAGTGACTGACATATAGTAAGGGATCAGTATATTTAAGCTCTTATTATCATTGTTACCAGGACTTTGGGGGATAAAATTAGGGAGGTACATCCAGGGAAATGACTAAATTTCCTGCCAGCCAACCAAGTGAGTATTAATATTTGGAGAATTGCTATAAATGTGACCCTTTTGTAATACATAGCCATGAAGCCTTGGACCCATTGGTTAAAGTAACCAGAGGAATACATATTTGAATACCAGTAAGACATTTTTGTTACCTGTCAAATTGAAAAACATTTGTTAAAATATAATCCTCAAATAATCCTCAGTGCCCAAAGTGCAGTGAAGTAAGTACCCATACATGACTAGTCTATCTACAAAAAGGAAATCCATACAGACATAGCAAAAATACTGAAAAGAAATAAATACACACACTTTTAAAATAATAAATTATGGATTTTGGAGTAACAGAAAATTTTGCTTTCCTTTTTTTATATAGTGTGTTTCTAT
The DNA here is from genome assembly GCA_023783475.1 of Daubentonia madagascariensis. Taxonomy (NCBI): domain Eukaryota; kingdom Metazoa; phylum Chordata; class Mammalia; order Primates; family Daubentoniidae; genus Daubentonia; species Daubentonia madagascariensis. Next base: position 5,390,356 of record JAKFHU010002080.1, read on the forward strand.
ATTTTCTACAGTATGCATATGTTACTTTACAATCAGAAAAGTAACAAAGAACAAATTTTAAAATAGGTATGTACCATTCTACAAAAATAAATTTGGCAGATTATTCAATGACAAGAGAACAGTAAATCTTATCCCACTACAAGCTTGAGTAATGATACCTGATTTTAAAAAGCCAGAATGAGGCTTTCCTAGAGAAGGAAAAGGCAGCCCCTGTCACTCACCAATAGTATTAATCCTACCTTCTCCATGCAAGAAGATGACAATTTCCTAGAGAAGATAGCTAATTTACTTTAACCCTTTGTGATTTATACAAACTGGAAAGGAAATGGAAGAGGTTTCCCTCTAGTACCAATCCTAATAATGAGGTATATTCTTTGATGCCGGGTTTGGCACAGAGAAAGAAAAATTGGTTATATAAAGGTTAAAGACATGACTCTTCCAGGAATCTCATCCAATCTCTCCACTCCAAGACCTTCCATTCCACCTAACGGTACAGCTTCCTTCACCATTAATGAGTTAGATCAGAGGTTCTCAGCCTTAGTTCCACCATGACACACATGGTGGAGTTTATATGTTTCTATGTTAATATTGATAAAATATTTTCCATAATCACAACAGATTTCAATAAAACAATTTTTCTGGTAAGATCTGATGCTAAAATAGTTCATAAGCCCCCAAGTTATAAAACTATTAAGGAGATATATTGCACTATGGCCATAGTAAATATATGAATGGCTTTAACCCTTTCTCTCTCATTGAAGACAACATATCACAATGCAATTGATTGATAGTAAAATGATGATGAAAATCTTGACTTTATTCTTATTTGTTCTTTGAAATAAGCTGCTGTGGTCTGAATGTTTGTGTCCCCCTCAAAATTTGTATGTTGAAAATGTAATAACCAGATTTGGAAAAATGGAGGTCTAATAGAGTCCTCCCACCTCACCACTCCCAGGGAAGGAAGTGAAAAATGCCATCTGCTGCGTACACACACCGATCACTCACTCCGAAAACATCATTGTGAGTTAACAGAGAAACATCATGGAACACTCAGCCCAAGAAAACAGGTGACTGGGAGATTTATTCACAAAGACTGGAGAGCTCAGGGAGTGCAATAGAGCCCAGAGCGCGGGAAGGACGCGCTCGCCAAGTTAGCACAGTGCGACCTGACCTACAAGGGGTGACGCACCTTCCCCACAGAATCCCATCCACTCAGTCAGGGACAAGCCCAGAGTTGGGGCAAAGCTGTCGCTCAAGACAGCAGGATCTGTGGAGAGGAAGCAACTGTGAGAGCCATACGGAACTCTCAGCTACACTAGACAGGGACCGCTCAGGGCCGGGTAGGGATAGTGCACGGGAATCTGCAGACTGGCACCTTGCCACTGGAAATCAGCAGGACCTGGGCCAAGGATTTTAACGGAGAGTGGGACACGCCCATAGTGGCCGCCAGCAATTGCCTCCATGGGACACAGGCCGGTTGAGAAAAGCTGCATTCACGGGCACGATCTGAGCCCTGCTGTGCACCAGGCTGGAGGCCAGCAGCCATCTTTAAAGCCTCCTGCCTGGAGCTGTGAGCCAGGTCTCTAGCTTCACCCCACCCCTGGCCCGGGGGCTCTTCGGCCTGGGCATGACAGGCTTCGCCCCTGGTAGCCAGGGACAGCTGCATGTGTGGGTTCAAGGTGGGATGAGATCCTGGAACTGTAGTGGCAGACCCTTTGGGTATTGGAAACAGTTTGCAGCCCATCCATCCAGTCCTGCTACCCAGGCTTTGGCCTCCTACGAGTCTGCTACATGCTGGTCCTAGTACCCGCTTTTTGGGTCCCAGCCCTCCTGTACCCCAGAGATCGGTCATTTTGAAGGTTGCTGGTTATAGTGACTCATTTTGTATAAGTACCGGTTCTCATGGCAGCCAAATGCCTCAAGAGCCACAGGCTGAACCAGAGCAGCTCCCTGTAACCCTGCCTACTTCATTAGGGAATTTTGCTCCACCCAAAAGTGCCTCCAGTGGCAACTATTCCCAGTGGGAACATCCCCCTGGCTGAGATTTCTGGGGATAGAGATGCCCACTCACTTCATCTTGGGGTCTAGTGGTGGAAAAGGGGAGCACAATTGGAGATCCCCCTGTCAGCCACTGTAACGTGGAGATGCACATTAGAGGACCAGACACACGCGGCTGGATAAGAAATCTCTGGACTGTGTAGAATTTGTCCAATTCAGCTCTTGCACTGCAGCCAAAAGCAACTGTGTTTCTACCCGCACCTCTGTAAGAGCAGAGTCAAAGTAACCCCTAGGAGCTATAAGGGCCCTCCCCCAAAGGGGCCATGGGGCTTTTGCATACCCCATCTGGGGGATCAGGGTCTGCCATGGACACAACAGTATACCTAGCTATTAGGGAACTGTGGATTCATACCCTCAAGTACAATCCACCAGCTCGGAGCTCCAGCTGGGAGGACAGTCTCACTACACTCCACCGGGAAGAGAAGACAACAGGTCAGAGGTAACCCAAGATCCACCAAACTTGCTAAAATATACCTAAGGCAATACAGACCACTACTCCTCTCCCTGGCTCAGCCAAGGAATGAATCTCGGGGGCTTGGAAACAGGGCCATAAACTAACCCTAACACACCCAGCTTTCGACCAAGAGGCCAGATGAGAAAAAACCAGCGAAAGAACTCAGGAAACATGAAAAATCAGAGTGAAAAGTCGCCCCCAAAAGAAATCATTAGTTCCTCAGCAACAGATACCAACTCAAATGAAATGGGTAGAATGATAGAAGAGGAAGTTTGTTTATGGATTACAAGAAAGCTCAACGAAATTCAAGAGAAAATTGAATCCCAGCACAAAGAAGCCACAAGAAAAATGCAAGAAATGAATGAAAAATTTTATAAAGAAATAGAAGTATTATGGAAAAATCAAATAGAAATTCTAGAAATGAAAGAGGCATTCAAGGATCTACAAAACACAGTGGAAAGCCCTAAGAATAGGCTGGATCACGCAGAGGAAAGAATCTCAGAGCTGGAAGATAAATCCTATGTGCTAAATAAATCAGTCGAAGAGAAAGAACACAAAAAAAAGAGGCACGAACAAAGTATACAAGAAATGTGGGATTATATAAAGAGGCCAAACATAAGGATCACAGGCATCCCTGAGGGAGAGGAAGAAAATTTGCATGGGCTGGAAAATCTATTTGAAGGAATAATAGAGGAAAATTTCCATGGCCTAGCCAGTAATCTCCATATCCAAGTACAAGAAGCACACAGGACTCCTGGGAGACAACGTGAAAAGGCGTTCACCACGCCACATAATTATTAGACTGACCAAAGTAAACACAAAAGAGGCACTCCTCAGAGCTGTGAGGTGAAAAGAGCAGGTAACCTACAAAGGGAAACCTATCAGATTAACTGCAGATTTCTCAGCTGAAACCTTACAAGCCAGAAGGGCCTGGGGACCCATCCTCAGTCTTCTGAAACAAAATAAAGGCCAACCCAGAATTCTGTATCCCGCCAAACTAAGCTTCCTTTATGAGGGAGAAATAAAGACTTTTCCAGACAACCAATCACTGATAGTATTTGCAAAGTCCGGACTGGCCTAGCAAGAAGTACTTAGACCTGCATCGTACACTAACCAGCACAACAGACACCCACCAATGTAAAACTACCCAAAGCTAAAACTCCTGAACCCAGCTTTCACAATGACTCAAGAGGTAAAACAGAACAAGAAACTACCCAACAGAATAAACAGAAATCTACCCCAAATACCAATTGCTCAATAAATGTGAATGGCTTGAATTGCCCATTGAAGAGACATAGGCTGGCTGAATGGATTAAAAAATACAAGCCAAGTATCTGCCGTCTCCAGGAAACACATCTTACACACAAGTACTCATTCAGACCCAAGGTGAAAGGATGGAATACAATTTTCCAGGCTAACGGAAACCAAAAGAAATCTGGAGTAGCCATCCTTATTTCAGATGATATAAACTTTAAAGCAACAAAAGTAAAGAAGGACAAAGATGGACACTATATAGTAGTGAAGGGAAAAATCTTACAAGAAGATTTAACAATCCTAAATATTTATGCACCCAACACAGGAGCACCCAGATATGTAAAGCAAATACTGCTTGATCTAGACAACATAATAAATAGCAATGCCATAAATAGCAGGGAACTTCAACACCCCACTGACCTTTCTGTTGTTTCTGACAGGTAAGAAAAATTACAATATTGAATTGTACTTTTTGAAAAGAAGTTGCTATTGATACATCTAAAAGCCTATTTAACTATGTACATAATGAAAATAATTGCTATCTTTGACTTCCTCAAAAGAAATGCAAAGCTTATAAAATCCCAGTACATTTTTACTCAATAATGACTATATTCAAGTAATAGCAATAGCTAACATTCACTGTGGGCTCTGTTGTGCCAGACACTGTGCTAGGTAGATCATGCACTTTTCCTAATTAAATGCTCTTCACAACCCAAAAATGTGGGTAATTATATCACCTTCATTATACAGAAAGATAAATCAAAGCACAGAGATTAAGAAATCTGTCTGACTAGTACAACCTCTATGGAAAGGAGTCTGGAGATACCTCAAAGAACTAAAAGTAAAACTACCATTTGATCCAGCAATCCCACTACTGGGTATTTACCCAAAGGAAAAAAAGACATTCTGTAATAAAGACATCTGCACGCGAATGTTTATAGCAGCCCAATTCACAATTGCAAAGATGTTGAAACAACCCAGGTGCCCATCAATACATGAGTGGATTAATAAAATGTCATATATGTGTACCATGGAGTATTACTCAGCAATAAAAAACAACAGCGAATTAACACATCTGGTATTATCCTGGATGGAGCTAGAGCCCATTCTTCGAAGCAAAGTATCACAAGAATGGAAAAACAAGCACCACTGGTACTCACCATCAAATTGGTACTAACTGGTCAATACTTACGTCACACATGGCAATAATATTCATCAGGTGGTGGGCAGGTGGGAGGGGGGTAGAGAGGATGGGAAAAACTTTCGCTGAATGGATGCAGAGAGCACAGTTTGGGGGATGACCACGATTGTAGCTCTGACACAGGCAGAACAGGGGCAATGTGTATGGCCAAAGTGTTGTACCCCCATGGTATTCTGAAATTAAAAAATAAAATAAAAGAAAAGAAAAGAAAAAGAAAAACTCTTACTGAATGGGTTCGGGGCACACAGTTTGTGGGATGTCCACATTGTAGCTCTGACATCGGCAGTGCATGGGCAATATTTATAAACAAAGTGTTGTAACCCCATAGTATTCTGAAATAAAAGGAAAAAAATTACAACAACAACAAAAAAATAAATAAATAAATAAACTGATTCTCAAAGCTCAAAAAAAAAAAAACAAAAAGAAAGAAAATGTAATAACCTATGTGATGGTATTGGGAAGTGGGGCCTTTGGAATTAGTGCCATTATAAATAAGGACCCAGAGAGAGCTACCTTGCCTCTTTCACCACAGAAGGACACAGCAAGAAGGCTTCACCTAAGAGCCAGGAAATGTGGCCTTACCAGACACAGAATGTGCTGGTGCCTTGGTCTTGGACTTCCCAGCCTCCAAAACTGTGAGAAATAAATTTCTGTTGTTTATAAGCTGCCCAGTTTATGGAATTTTTTTATAGAAGCTCCAACAAACTAAGACATACCATACACAAATTTCAATATTTTAACACAATATTTGCAGCAACATAACTTGCTAATGACCTTTCTTATTTACTATGATTGAAAATCACCAAATTCATCTACAATAGTGGACATTGCCTGTTCAGAGCGACTTTTAATATTCCCAAAGAGAATGGCATTAGATTCTAGTTTTAAACAATGAGCAGTAGATAGCCAGACAGAAAGTTGATAGAGATATGCATTACAGAGGAGGAAACAGAATCTGCAAGGTAGAAATGTACGGAAAAAACATAATCATTTGAGAGATGCAAGAAATCTAATAGCGCTAATTCAAGGAGGGAAAAGCATGATAGGCAATTCAGAATTAATTCATTCTGTGAGCATCAGCTAAATTTCACAATGAGCAGTATAGATCAAAAAAGAATTCCATGATACTAGAGGAGAAAAAACAAGAGCTGAATTAATAAATAAATAAAATATATGAGTTCAAAGATGGTAAAAATAAATATATGTGGTTATGGTTTTAGGAAACTATCATTTAATATAAATGTATATGATAAATGCTATATGTTACTATAATGTATAAGTTATATAAAGACAAAATTAAAATAAGGAAGAAAAAACTGAAAATTCTATATTCTTGAAATCACAACAATGGAGCAGTGTAAAGATGAGCTGGAATCTGACTGAGCAGAGCAGAAATGTGACTAAATACAGCTTGAGAAAATCGTGCTCCTGGTGTCACAGTTACGGAAATTCTCTTTCTTGCTAATGACATTTAAATGAGGAAAACTGCATGTAAATTAAGCACACAACTAAAACCCTTCCAAATTCCTCTCCATCCTCAAATATGAAGAAAGCAAGACCACACATAGTTTATTCCTGACGTTTCTTCCATTGCATCATCCCAACCATAATAACAATAATAACAGAAATAAAAAATAATAATACTAGCTAACACCCATTACTATAGAATTACTATCTTCCAGCACTATTTTAAACATTTTATATTGATTAACTCATTTGATCCTCGCAACTCAATGAGATAATTTTATTATCCTCATTTTAGCGATGAGGCTCCTGAGACTCAGAAAAGTTAAGTAATTTTCCAAAGGTCACACAGCTAATGAGTGGCAGAGCTGGGACTCAAATTCAGGAACTCTGGCGCCAGAAAAAAAATACGTAAACTGAACCGATACATAAACTAACTCTTTGTGTGTCCACATCCATCACCTATCTCGCCTTAAATTTGTGAAAGAAGGCTATAGAGGGTACAGGACGGAAGAGTCACAAAATCTATGTGCCAAAGTAGTGCATATGTCTCAGAGTTTTCATTGTTCCAGGCATTTTTTCTTGTCCATGGGCCTACTTTCAGGGTAGACCTAGGAAGCAACATTTTTTTAATGGGACCTCACTACACCTGGCCACACCTGATAGCGACTGGTATACATGCCTAAATCAAAGACAATCAGTACACAGATGACCAGCAACCAGATTCTCTTATTAGAATTTGAATAAAGGAGGATAGAGACTGTACTCAGGCAACTTAGTGTAAAAACATGTAAGGTTCTGCTCTCAGGCTGTTCTCAGTGTGCAAGCAGAGTAGCAAGAATGTCACTTTTTATTCTGTGTTTATTAGCAACAGAAACTGACTACACTACTTGTCAAAAAGAAAATTTATTGTAAGGAGACTGAGTAGTTCACATAATCAGAGAAAAGAACTGAGACAATTCTGGAGTCTCAATACAAGGACTCTGGCACTTTCTGTAAGTAAGGACTCAAGTCTCTCTAATGTTACTACTGGAGGAGTTTTTGCCTTTAATCACACTTTGTGTGTTACTTCACTCAAAGTTAAAATTCCTGGGAAAATAGCATATTAAGGCCTGGTCTGAGTCAATGCAATGCTTTGTCTGGAACTGGGGACTATTGGCTACTTTCAGGAGGGAAAGAATTGCATAAAAGAAAAAGTAGGGCTCTTTTTAAAGTGAAGAGGTTTTGGGCAAAAATAACAGTTTCCTCTATATTTTGTCACAAGAGGAGAGAGAGAGAAACCAAAGATGAGAAGATCATGCTCATGTGTCACTTGGGAATCAGTCAGAGAAGAAAAGTAATTCAGCTTGAGAGACAGAGAGAAAAAAGTTTCATTTCTAACTCCATTTCCTATGATGTCAGGTGTGTTTCATTTCCAATGTCTGTGAACTATCTTCTTGTATCTTTGCAATAAATTCCACCTCAACTGAGCAAGCCTGAGTAAGTTTCTGATTCTTGCACACAAAGATACCTGACTAAAAGAACCAGCTTTGTATTAACACGAGGAACGCAGTGGTCAAAGATAAAAAAAAAATCTGTCTTTGAGGGATTCACCCCTAATTTGGAAAATCATTATAAATGCCAAGACCAAAGTAAATACAATAAGTTACTGGAGCATATTGGATTATCTCTTAAAACAGAAATTGGTGGGTTCAGGAAGGGCTTCCTGAAAATACATAATAGCTAAATTTACTTTTAGAGGATGGCTTGAAATGAGAAACTAAAGAAGGAGATAATAGATTACAAAGAAAAGAACATGTAAATAGACCAGAGACTTGAGAGATCGGCACATGGGAGGCACAAGAAGTTCAGCATGGCTGGATAAAGGGTGAGACAAAAGGGGAAAATGTTACTAGGAGATTAGGCCTGTTAAGGTGTTGGAATATTATGATTAAGAAAATGTGGGGACTGTTGAAGGATTTTAATTTGATATTTGTATGAGATAAAAATATTTTGCACCTCATTCCTTTTGAAGGTGTCAACTTCTTTTGAAGGTGACTGACTTCGGGACAGCACCATCTCCCTCAGGACATACCAGTCACTTGGTCTGCGAGAGCTACATGATCAGTTTCTAGCATTTTCTGCCACTTCTGAATTTGGATGAAAAAGAATACATTGCAGATGAAATATAAGGGATAAAAGGGATGAAGAAATTACGATGAATAGGTAAACCAGGGTGGCTTGGAGAGATGGGGATGCTGTTCTTTAATATAGGATGAATTGAAATATTCGAAGTACTACAATAGATTTACACAGAGTTCTATGGCAGAATACAGGAGGAATGCTAACTTTGCTTTCTGAAAGGAATAGGTAGTAATTAAAAAAAATCTCTAAAGAAGTAAACCTTTAACTGAGTTAATTATGAGTTTTCTAGTTTTAAAATTGGGGGAGAAGCATTTCAGGCATTGTAGGTCATATTCATACAGTTTTTAAAATATTATTTTAAAATAATACATGTAAATAGTTCAAACTTAAGAGGTTATAAAAAGGAATATACCAAAATTCCCAACACAATATTAAAGAAGAACAAAGAGGACTGACATTACAGGACTTCATGACTTGCTATAAAGCTACAGTAATCAAGACAATGTGGCATTGGTGAAAGAATAGACAAATAGCTCAATGGAACTGAACAGACTGCATGGAAATAGACCTGCACAAATATAGTCAACTGATCTTTGACAAAGAAGCAAAGGCAATACAACGGAGCAAAGATAATCTCTTTAACAAATAGCCCTGGAGAAACTGGACATCTATGTGCAAAAAAAAAAAAATGAATCTAGACACAGACTTTACACCCTCCACAAAAATTAACTCAAAATAAATCACAGACCTACATGTAATATGTAAAACTATGAAATTCCTAGAAGATAACATAGGAGAAAATCTAGATATCCTTGGGTTTGGCAATGACTTTTTAGATATAACACCAAAGGCACAATACATGAAAGAAAGAATTGATAAGCTGAACTTAATTAAAATTGAAAATTTCTGCCTTGTAAAAGATATGGTCTAGAGAATTAAAAGACAAGCCACAAGCCAGAAAAAAATTTGCAAAAGATATATTTGATAAAAGACTGTTATGCAAAATATACAAATAACTCTTAAAATTCAACAATAAGAAAACAAAAAGCCTGATTTAAAAATCTGTCAGAGATCTTAACACACACTCACCCAAGAGGATATAGAGGTGGCAAATAAGCATATGAGGAGATACTCCACATCATAAGTCAGCAGGAAAATGAAAATCAAAACAATGAAGTAACAGTACACACTATTAGAAAGGTCAAAATCCAGAACACTGATAATACCAAATGCTGACAAGAATGTGGAGCAACAGGAACTCTCATTCATTACTGGCGGGAATGCAAAATGCTACAACCACTTTGAAAGACAGTTTGGCAGTTTCTTACAAAACTAAACATACTCCCTAACCATACAATATAGCAATCATGCTTCTTGGCATTTACCCAAAGGAATTGAAAACATATGCTCACACAAAAACCTGCACATGGATAGTTACAGCAACTTTTTTCATAAATGCTAAAACTTGAAAGAAACCAGTTTGTCTTTCATTAGGTGAATGCATAAACTGTGGTACATCTAAACAATGAAATATTATTCAGTACTAAAAAAAATGAGCTATCAAGTCATGAAAAGACATGGAGGATACTTAAATGCATACTACTAAGTGAAAGAAGCCAGTCTGAAAAGGCTAAATACTGTATGATTTCAACCATATGACATTTAGGAAAAGGCAAAACAATGGAGACATTAAAAAGATTAGTAGTTGGTAGGGGTTGAGGGGAGGAGGGGATGAATAGGTGGAACACAGAGGATTTTTAGGGCAATAAAACTACTCTGCATGATATTGTAATGGTGAATATATGTCATTATAAACTTGTAAAAACCCCTAGAATGTACAACACTAAGCATGAACCCCAGTGTAAACTAAGTACTTTGGGTGATAATAATGAATCAATGCAGGTTCATCAGTTGTAAAAAATGTGCCACTTTGGTGAGGGATATTGGTAATGGGAGAGGCCATGAATGTGTAGGAAAAGGAGGTATATGGGAAATCTCTGTAACTTCTGCTCAATTTTGCTGTGAACCTAAAATCTGCTATAAAAATAAAGTCTATTTTTTTAATTTTTTACATTTCAAAATATTAGGGAGATACAAATGTTTTTGTTACATGGATAACTTGTATAATGCTTAAGTTGGGGCTTTTAGAATTCCCATCACCAGAATAGTGTTCATTGTACCTGATAGGTAAGTTTTTACCCCTCACCCCCTTCCACCCTCTCTCCTTCTTGGTGTCCAACGTCCTTTACATCTCTTTGTGTCTGTGTGTGCATATGGTTTAGCTCCCAATTATTAAAGAGTACATCTTGTGTTTGGTTTTCCACTCCTAAGATAATTCACTGAAGATAATATTCTCTAGTTCCATCTGAACTGTTACAAAAGATGTTATTTCATTCCTTTTTATGGCTGAGTAGTACTCCATGGGGGATATATCACTTTTTTATCCACTCATGAATTGATGGGCACTTAGGTTGATTCCACATCTTTGCAATTGTGAATTGTGCTGCAATAAACATTCAAGTGCAGGTGTCTTTTTGATGAAAAGTCTTCTTTTCCTTTGAGTAAATACCCAGTAGTGGCATTGCTGGATCAAATAGTAAGTCTACATTTATTTCTTTGAGGAATCTCCAAAAATCTTGTTTTTTATAGAAGTTGTCCTAATTTTCAGTCCCACCAACAAAGTACAAGCATTCTTTTCCCTCTGCATCCATGCAACCATCTATTGATTTTTGACTTTCTAAAAATGGCCTTTCTGACAGGTGTAAAGTGATATTTCATTGTGGTTTTAATTTGCCTTTCCCTGATGATTAGTGACATTGAAAATTTTTCATGTGTTTGTTGGCCATTTGTATATTTTCTTTCAAAGAAACTTAAGTTTCTTGTCTTTTATCCACTTCTATGTCTTTTACCCACTTTTTTAATTGGGTTGTTTATTTTTTTCATTCTGATTTGTTTGAGTTCTTTGAGGATTCTGGATATTAGCCCTTTGTCATACATATAGTTTGCAAATATTTTCTCCCATTCTGTAGGTTGTCTATTTGCTCTGTTGATTATTTCCTCTGCTGTGCAGAAGCTTTTTAATTTAATCAAGGCCAATTTACTTATTTATTTTTGTTATTGCTGTATTTGCCTTTAGGGTCTTAGTTCACAATTCCTTGCCTAGGCCAATGTCTAGAAGCATTTTTCTTACATTTTCTCTAGAACTTTAATGGTTTTGTGCCTTACATTTAAGACTTTTATCTGTCTTGAATTAATTTTTATAAATGGCAAGAGATAGGGGTCCTATTTCATACCTCTGCTTGTGGCTATCCAGTTTTGCCTGCACCATTTATTGAATAGGGCTTCCTTTCCCCAGTGTGTGTTGTTGTCTGCTTTTTCAAAGATCAGTTAGTTGTAGGTAGATAGTTTTATTTCTGTGTTCTCTAATCTGTTCTATTGGTTTATGTGTCTACTTTTATACTTGTACCATGCTATTTTGGTTACTATAGCCTTGTATTAATAGTATAATTTGAAGGAAGGTAATGTGATGCCTCCATATTTGTTCTTTTTACTTAGGTTGCTTTGGCTACTCGGGCACATTTTTTATTCCAAGTAAAGCATATGATTATTTTTTCTAGATCTGTGAAATATGATGTTGGTATTTTGATGGGGATGGTGTTGAATCTGTAACTCACTTTAGGCAATTTGAACAATTTAACAATGTTAATTCTACCAATCAATGAACATGGGATGTTTTCTATTTGTTTGTGTCATCTTTGATTTCTTTGATCAGAGTTTTATAGCTCTCTTTGTAAAGATCTTTCACCTCCTTGGTTAAATAAATTCCTAGGTACTTTATTTTCTTTGTAGCTATTGTAAATGGTATTGAGTCTTTGATTTGACTCTCAATTTGACTGTTAGAATATAGAAATGCTACTGACTTATGTACATTGATTTTGTAAACTGAGACTGATGAATTTATTTATCAATTCTATGAGTTTTTTGGTGGAGTCTTTAGGGTTGTCTATGTACATATCATCAGCAAAAAGGGATAGTTTGATCTCTCTTTTCCCAACTTCAATGCCCTTTGTTTCTTTCTCTTGCCTGACTGCTCTGGCTAGGACTTCCAGTACTATGTTGAATAGAAGTGGTGATAGTGGGAACTCTTGTCTTGTTCCAGTTCTTAGGGGGAATGATTTTAACTTTTTCCCATTCAGTATGATGTTGGCTGTGGGCTTGTCATATATGGCTTTTATAATTTTGAGGTCTGTTCCTCCTATGCCTAGTTTGTTGAGGGTTTATATTGGAAAGGTGTTACATTTTATTGAATTCTTTTTCTGCATGTCCTGAGAAAATCACATAGTCTTTGTTTTTGCTTCTGTTTATGTGATGAATCATCTATTGATTTGCATATGTTCAAACACCCTTACATCCCTGGGATGAAACCCACTTTATCATGGTGAATTATTTTTTTTTATGTTCTGTTGAATTGCGTTTGCTTGTATTTTGTTGAGGATTTTTACATCTATATCCATAATGGATATTGGTCTGTAGTTTTCTTTTTTTCTTGTTTCCTTTCCTGGTTTTGGTATCAAGGTGATACTGGCTTTGTAGAATGAGTTATGGAGGATTCTCTTCTTCTCAATGTTATGGAATAAGTACTGTAGGAAGGGTAGCAGTTCTTCTCTGTAGGTCTGGTAGAATTCAGCTCTGAATCCATCTGGTCCATGGCTTTTTTTGTTGGGAGATTTTTTTATTACTGCTTCAACTTTGCTGCTCATTGTTGGTCTGTTAGGATTTCTATTTCTTCCTGATTGAGGCTTGGGAGGTTGTGTATTTCCAGGAATTTATCCATTTCCTCTATGTTTTCTAGTTTGTGAGTGTAGAAGTTTTCATGGTGCTCATGGATAATATTTTGTATTTCTGTGGTATCAGTTATAATGTCTCCTTTTTTGTTTCTGATTGAGATTATTTGAGTCCTTTCTGTGCTATTTCTGATTGATCTGGCTAGTGATGTATCAATTTTGTTCATCTTTTCACAGGACCAACTTTTTGTTTCATTGATTGTTAGTATTGTTTTTTTTGGCTTCCATTTCACTTAGTTCTGGTCAGAGCTTTGTTATTTCTTTTCTTCTGCTGGCTTTGCGTTTGCTTTGCTCTTCGTTTTCTGGTTCCTTGAGGTGTGACATTAGGTTGTTAATTTGTGATCTTTATGACTTTTTGGCGTAGGCATTTAAGGCTATAAACTTTCCTCTTAGGACTCCTTTTGCTGAATACCATAGGTTTGGATGGCTTATGTCCCCTTTGTCATTCAGTTCAAGGAACCTTTGGATTTCCATCTTAATTTCATCATTGACCCAAGGATCATTCAGCAGAAGGTTGCTTAATTTCCATGACTTTATGTAGATTTGAATGTTTCTCTTGGAACTGATTTCTAGTTTTATTCCCCTGTGGTCTGAGAAGATACATGGTATGATTTCTTTTTTTTTTAATTTGTTAATACATGTTTTGTTGCCTAAGATATGATCAATCTTGGAGAATGTTCCCTGTGCTCATAAGAAGAATGTATATTCTATACTTTTTAGATAGAATGTTCTATAGACGTCTGTTGGGTCCATTTGTTCTAGAATCCTGTTTAAGTCCAGTGTTTCTTTATTGATTTTCTGTTTTGATGATCTGTCCAGGTCTGTCAGTGGGGTGTTGAAGTCCCCAGCAATTACAAGATGCTATTGTTTATTTCTTTGCTTAAATCTAGTAAAATTTGCTTTATGAATCTGGGGGTTCCTGTGTTAGGTGTATGTATATTTAGGATTACTATATCTTCTTGTTATATTGCTCCCTTTACGATTATATAATGGCCATCTTTGTCCTTTTTTACCATTGTTGTTTTAATGTTTATTTTATCTGATATAACAATGGTTACAATTACTCACTTTTGGTTTCCATTTGCATGGAACATTTTTGTCCATCCGTTTACCTTGAGTCTGGGCAAGTCCTCGCAAGTTAGATGTGTTTCTCAGAGACAGCATATAGTTAGGGTGTGTTTTTTCATCTATTCATCCAGTCTATGTCTTTTAAGCAGGGAATTAAGACTGTTCACATTCAGTGTTAGTATTGATAGATGGGATAATTTTCTACTCATCATGTTGGATGATACCTTGTTTTGTTTTCCATCTTGTGCTATTGTTTTATAAGAAAAATGAGCTTTAACTTTTGGGTGTTTTTAACACTTGTGGGTATCTATTGTGCTGTTCCATGTATAATGCAGTTCTAAGTATTTCCTGTAGGGCAGGTTTAGTAGTGACATATTCTATTAGTGTGTGCTTCTCTGGAAAGGTCTTTATTTCTTCATCATTTATGAAACTTAGTTTTGCAGGATATAAAATTCTTGTGTGACAGTTGTTCTCTTTAAGAAGACTAAAAATGGGGCCAAATCCCTTCTGGCTTGTCAGGTTTCCACTGAGAAGTCTTCTGTTAGCCTGACTTTATAGGTTAGTTGTTGCTTTCATCCTGCTGCTTGTAGAATTTTCTCCTTAATTTCTACTTTGGCCAGACTGAGGACTATGTGTTGTGGAGATATTCTATTTGCTATGAATCTTCCCAGTGTTTGATGACCATCTTGTATCTGGATATCTGAATCTCTGGCAATATCAGGGAAATTTTCCTCAAAAATTCCTTCCCATAGGTTTTCCATGCTTTTTGCTTTTTCTTCTTCTCCCTCAGGGATACCTATAGTTCATATATTAGTTTGCTTCACATAGCCCCATATTTCTCTGAATAAATGTTCATTCTTCTTTATTCTCTTTCCTGCATCTTTGACTCACTGGGTTAGTTCAAGAGCCTTGTTTTCAAGCTGTGAGATTCTTTCTTCTGCTTGGTTTATCCTGTTGTTGAAGCTTTCTGCTGTATTTTGAAATTCCCTAAATGACTCTTTCATTTCTTTAATTTCTATTATAACCTTTCCTATGTTGTGTAGCTCTTTAGTGACTTTTTTATTTTTTTCATTGATGTTTTGAGATTTTTTTTGGTATCTTGATGTTGGTCTTGAAATTTCTCTTCAATGCCATCCATATTCTGAATTCCATTTCTGACATTTTGACAATTTCCTTTTGGCTGGAGTCCATTGCTGTAGATCCATTGTGATCCCTTGGGAATGTCGAACTTGTTTGTTTTTTCATGTTGCCAGAGTTCTTTTGCTGATTTCTTCCCATCTGAATCCTCTTCTCTCAGCTCAGGGCTGATAGGTTTGCAATATACCTTTTCTCCTTTGCTGGTAACTCTCCTACTTAGTGAGAAGGAGAGGTCCCAAGGTGGCATTTTTGTGTTCTGCTCTGGAAGACTGACCTGGCAGGGGAGGGCCAGGTGCACTGAGAGCCTGTAATGCAGCTGTTCTGCTTTTTCCCATTCTGCTGTGATTGACACAGTTCAAGCCAGTGCTGGATGATCTTCATGCAGAGTGGTGGGTCATTCCCCAGGTCATTGTTGGAAGCTCAGGTTGGGGGTTTGGCAAGATCCTCTCCACAGAGGCTCATGTTGTGGGGGATTGCTCTGCCTGGGTCTCTCCATGGAGGTGACAGTAGCAGCTGGGTAAGGCTATCTAGGCATTAGTTATGGGTGTTCAGGCTGTGGGCATTTGCTTCTACCAGGTCCAGGTGAAATGGCAGCTTGAGACTGGTGGGTCCCTGGCAGAGCATTGTGCTGTGGGGGAAGTTCCTGCCAGACAGACAGTGTGAGCCATGGCAGCGGGGCCACAGAGCTTGACAGCAGCAGGGAAACTTGGAGCCAGGTCTGGGGGCCCTGTGGCATTGCTGAAACCTCAGGTACAGAGCTGCAGGACACTGCAGCAGAAGTGGAGCCTCATGGGTGGATCCACAAGCCCAGCAGCAACAGTGGAGCCTTGAGGGCAGAGCCTTGGTGCCCAACAGGAGCGCTGGAGCCTCAAGGGCAAAGCCTCATGCCCTGGGGGCAGTAATGGAGCCTTGGGAACAGAGCTATGGGCCCCAGGGCAGCAGGAGCCATGCAGCTGGGGCCACAGCCTGGAGGCAGTTCAGGAGGTGCATGGGCAGGGCTGTGGGGTTGGACAGCAGAATGGGAACCACAGAGTTGGAGCCATGCAGGGCAGGTGGCAGTGTGGGGGTCACAGGGGCGGGGCTGCAGGATCAGACCCACCAGGTGGTCAAGGTTTTCCCCATGCCAGGTCCTGCAGAGGCAGTCATCCTGAGGTTTCTCGGGTGGCATCTGTGGCACCAGTTCTGCTCAATCCCCTGTCAGGGGGAGGAGTACTCAGCTCCCAGTCACAGGGCATGAGAGAGCATCTGCTCTTCCTGCTTCTTCCCTGACCAAGTGGGAGAAATGCAGAGGTGTCTGCAGCAAAGCTGAGCTCCGCATAGACCTAGTGCACCCTGGACCTGAGAGCTCAGAATGGTGTCAGGTGCAATAACCCAGGAACGGAATCCACTAGGTCCCTGCTGCATCTTCTCTCCAGTACAAGGTTGCTGCATAGACTCCAAGCAGCCCCATGATCAGTCCAGAAGTCTGTGATGGCAATGGGTACTCCCTCACAGCTTGGGCTACAGTGCCCACAGGGGGAGCATGGAGCCCTAGGGTTCTCTCCTCCTGTCCTTCTCCACATGTTGATGTCTCCCCCAGATATCTTCCAGTCTTACAGAATGAATTGCCCTGTCACTTTCTCGTTTACTCTGAATGTCCCCCATTGTTTATCCAGTGATTCACAATGCTCTTTCCAAGAACATCCATCCATAGGTGGGCATCCACCTGCAACTTTCTACCCTCTCCTTGAGAGCAGAGCACGCAGGCTGCTTCTAGTGCATCATCTTGCCCTGCTCCTTTCTGTTTTTTTTTTGATGCAAGCACTTAAGGCTATGAATTCTCCTCTTAACACTGCTTTTACTGTATCCCATACATTTTTGGATGCTTGTGTCATGATTGTCATTCAGTTTGAATAATCTTTTGATTTCCATCTTAATTTCATCATTGACCCAAGGATCATTCAGTAGCAAGTTGTTTAATTTCCATAACTTTGTGCAGATTTGAGAGTTCCTCTCAGAATTGATTTCTAGTTTTATTCCACTGTGATCTGAGAAGATTCACGGAATGATTTCAGTTTTTCTGAATTTGCTGAGATATGTTTTATTGCCTAACATATGATTTGCCTTGGAAAATGTCCATGTGCTAATGAGAAAAATGTATATTCTATAGTTTTTGGGTAGAATGTCCTATAGATGTCTGTCAGGTCCCTTTGTCTAGAGTCCTGTTTAAGTCTGGTGTTTTTTTGTTGATGCTCTGCCTTGATGATCTGTACAGTTCTGTCAGTGGAGTGTTGAAGTCCCCAGCAACTATGGTGTCGCAGTTTATTTCTTTGCTTAGATATGGTAGTATTTTATTTATGAATCTAGGAGTTCCTGTGTTAGATGCATATATATTTAGGATAGTCATATCTTCTTGATGAATTGCTCCCTTTATTATTATATAATGGCCATCTTTGTCTTTTTTTACCATTGTTGATTTAAAGTCTATTTTATCTGATTTGAGAATAGATACCCCCACTCACCTTTGGTTTCCATTTGCATGGAATTTTTTTTTTCCATTCCTTTACCTTGAGTCTATGAGTATCCTTGCAAGTTAGATGGGTTTCTTGGAGACAGCAGATACTTGGGGGATGTTTCTTCATCCATTCAGCCAGTCTATATCTTTTAAAAGGAACATTAAGAACCTTTACATTCAAGGTTAGTATTGATATGTGAGATGCTGTTATTTTTTTAAAAAATAAAAGGCATAGAGTGAAAATTCTTCTTCTCACACTTGCCCCAAATCATCCAGATTTCTTTCTTAGAGACAACAGTTATCTGTTTCACATATCCTGTCAGAGATATTTATGCAGAAACAAATGTATATAGACATATTTTTCTTTCTTTTTTTAACACAAATATTACTTTACAGAGGATCACCTGCTTTTTAAAAATTTAACAATGTAAAAAAATGAAATAAAAAATAAAAAATAAAAATTTAACAATGTATAGGTACTTAAATATCGTTTTCATTTTTACAGCTATGTATTATTCCCTTGTGCTGATGTACCATGACTTATTTAACCAGTCCTCCCATTTTGAGTCATTTAGGTTACTTCCAATCTTTTGTAATTCCTTGTATATTTATAGTTTATTATCCTGTGTATGCAAAAAAAGAATTCAGGCAATACAGGTTGGAATAAAATTAGAGAGAGAAAGAGAGAGTAAAAGAGAGAGAGAGAGAGAGAGAGAGAGAGAGAGAAACTCTTCCAAAATCCAAGCACCCAGAGACAACATATAACTTTTTAGTAAACAAACTTCCAGATATCTTTTTTCACAGACACAACTGGATGTATATTAGAATAAGCATTTCTACCTCCTAGTCTAATAATGGGAGAAGCATACAAATTAAGGCAAAATAATTTAGGCTGGAGTCTATAATAAGGTATGCTTCATAATGTAGTCCAAGGCAGGATGACAGTAAGATTCACTTATTACTATAATCCTATTTGCAAAAAATAGGATCAAAGCCATGTTTCTAGAAATAAATAAATCTTTCACATAACCCACATTAGGGAGATTGGGGAAAATTTTACCTTGCAACTTTGTTTAATTGCTGTTCTGGGCAGAATCCACATTTTTCTGATTCCCAAATCCTCCTATTTCTTAGCTAATTCTAAATTTTCCTAGAACACATCCACAAGTAGTAATGACAGACTACATGGAAGGTAAATTTTCCTACTGTTGTGAGTCAGCAAATATCTACATTCTTTCCTCTTATTTGATACAGAAGTTGTCTGATTTTAAATTTTAAGATTAAAAATCATTTTCATTAGAATTTCAAAGGTTTTGTTTCATTATCTTTTAGCTTCCTTGTTTATTTTAGAAAATCTATACCTGTGTGATTCATGTTGCTTTATAGATAACATATTTTGATTTTATTCTGGGTATACGTTTTTGATGGTTTGCAGCAAACAGCTATATTGGATAGCTTAGATCTAGATAGAGCCTTATTACCTTCATGTCTGGAGGAATTTCTTCTATTATTTCTTTGATAATTTATTTACCTTGGTTTTCTCTCTTCTCCCTTGAGAACTCCTATTTTTTAGGTATTGAAATTTAAAGATTTAAAAATCCTCTATGATTTTTATTGTCTCTCCTGTTTGCTATTTCTTTGCCTTTTTGTTCCACTTACTAACAGATTTCTTCTACCATATATTCCAGCTTCTGCTAATTTTTTTAATTTAGCAATTGTTCTCTGAGTTTTTTTCTTTGACACAATTATTATTATTATTCAATACCTTTACACATATCTTTTACTGGAACTTCATTATGTCTGGCCTGGCTACTCTAATATTAGTTGGTTTTTTTTTCTTCCTTTTCCGTGTTGAAGAATTTCCTCAAATGTTTGATAATCCTTGATTAACTAGTGATAATTACAAAACATTAAACAGCTGAAGGTGAGCTCTGAGTTTCTGAATTATTGACTTTTTCACTTGATTTTAGGATCATCAGAATGCCAGCCAACTTGTTAAGGGAGCACAAAATACAGAATATGGAGTTATTTTTTTCTGAGGCCATTCACCTTTCTGCATAAAAGAAACCTCCATTCTCCTGCCTGTAATGTTCAGGAACTGGAAGGAGGAGACATCTGACTATAGTAATATACATTTTTGGTGAGGGAGGAAGCTGTGAGTCAGCTATCCCATATATAAATGTTCAACAAGTCTTCCTGTTTTCACCCACATTTCTCACCTTGCACTCTGGTTTCTCCTAGATCTAAGCCTCTGTAAGATTCTAAGAGGCAAATTGATTCCCTTATCCATATTCTCCTTTGTAAATATCAAAGCTGTGTCTTCCTTTGACCTGCTACATGAGTTACTGCTTCCATCTGTTTTTTATCTTCCAGAATCCTTGAAACCTCTTCATGCCTGAAGCACATTCTCTGGTTCTTCAACTTTTATCTACTATTATCTATTTTATCTACTATTATCTACTTTTTTTGGACTTGTATGGGTTTTTTTTTTCTTTTACAGCATTTCAGGGAAAGGTCTTTAGAGGAGAAAAGATAAACATATGCTCTATCTCCCATCTTTAATCAGAAGCCCCTGATTTTTCTTTCCAATTTTATAGTTTAGAGATAATTATCACTAAATTCTTGATCACTGTTGGTGGAAAACCATCTAGATGACTAACACAGATTCTCAAGTACCACCTTTAAAAACTATGGTTTGGAATGACTGCAATAAGTGCTAAGAATATTCATTTTTAAACAAACACCCATATTTATTCTAATAAAGTTGTCCTTGAATACATTGAGAAACACTGTCCTAGATAAACTGAAGTTTGACAAAAGATTATTTAGAATAACTAGGTGAGCAGAGGTGGGGACTTCTAAATGGTTGAGAGATTTTTTTCTTTTTTTTTAATTTCAAAATGTTAAAGGGGTACAAAAGTTTTTGTTGCATGGATACACTCTATGATGCTAAAGTCAGGGCTTTCAATGTGCCCACCACCAGGACGGTGTTCATTGTACCCAATAGGTAAGTTTTTATCCCTCATCATCCTTCAAACCCTCCCCCATTCTTAGTTTCCAGTGTTATGATTGAGAAATTTTCAACTGTTTCCAAAGTTGATATTTATATCTATTTTTATTGTAGAAATATAATTGTGGCTTGCTCCCTACCTTTCTACTTTTATTAAATTTTCCTTTTTGGACTTCTATATAGTCATTTTTTAAAAAATGTTTTATGGGCATATAAAAAAGTGTTCTATGTAGGATAAAGAATTTCAATATGTTTATTAGATTAATGATACTAAGTGTATTAGTTAAATTGTTTAAAATATCTATATCATTACTTATAATTGTGTTCTAAATGTATCAAAAACTCAAGAGGTATATTAATATTTGCTGCTATTATCATTATATGTCCAATTCTTCTTAAAATATCAGAACTTAGCTTTAAATGTTTCTCTCCTGTATAATTTGAAACATGTAAGTTCTTTATACTTTATATAATTATTTTTAATCATATTCTTTATCATTACTCTTAATTGTTTAACATGATTTTAACTTGAACTCAACTTAT
Source organism: Daubentonia madagascariensis (assembly GCA_023783475.1). Classification (NCBI taxonomy): domain Eukaryota; kingdom Metazoa; phylum Chordata; class Mammalia; order Primates; family Daubentoniidae; genus Daubentonia; species Daubentonia madagascariensis. Next base: position 5,412,007 of record JAKFHU010002080.1, read on the forward strand.
AGTGATATTAATAAATTTATACTGATTATTATCAAGTTTGTTTGTATTTCTTATTTTTATACTTAAAAAATAGGAGTTATTTTATAAGTTAGTAATTTATAAAAGTTATTCATATAAGTTACCACCCAAATGAGTTATTTCATTTTGGGTGGTAATTGCTTTTGTTATTGACCTAATTTTATATTCTTTTTCTTTTAAAACTATGTTTATCTCAAGACATATATCATATATATAATATATAATCTCATATATTATATTGATTATGTTTGTGACCTTATATTTGTCTTCTATTTCTATTGAAAATGGATTTTCTTTTTCTGTGTTTGGCAATAAGTCTTTATTCTTTCATTTTCACTTTTAATAATTTGGAAGATATGCAGTCATTTGTTTATTTTTTATATGGTTACTTTCAACTTTCAAAATTATATTTAATTCTTTATTCTTAATTAAACTAAGAAACTGAAGTAGTGCCTGTTAATTTCTCAATATGAAAGGTATAAATGTTAGCTCACTTTTTATATGAACAGTTATGTTTTGTTTTCCTTTGTTTGGTTTGGTTATGTTTTTGGATGATGCAGGTAAATCTAGATCCTTGGGTTTCTGTCAGCATATGTATCTATACTGACTTTTGATATCAATGTATTTCTTAAAAATCCTTACGCTCAACTAGCACTATGTATAACACTATTATCAGGGGAATCATAAAAACTATATATAGTCCATTAAACATTTATTTTAACTTAGTAAATATTAATATTCATGCATTCTTCCATCAATCTCTTGAGATAAGACCAAGATCTTTTCTTTTCTTTCCTGATTGAAGTTATTATTTAAAGGAAAAACCATGCCCATAAAGTATTGTCTGCTATTTTGGGTTTATTTAGTTTTGAGTTTATTTAGAATTGAGTGTCTTTGGGTTTATTTAGAATTGAGTGTTTTGATGAGATCTGCAAAGCAACATGTACAGAATTGAAAATGTTTACATTTTTTCTACCTTATTCACAAAAAGGCTGGATAGCTTTTATTGCAATTTATTTTATCAAGTCTTCTTAAAGTATTCAACACTTTTCATAGAGACAAATACTTGGCATATATTTATTAGTTTAGTTAATATTACACTTACACTATATAATTACAGTGAAAAGTTCAAAGTTTTGAGAATAAACAGAACTATTGATAACCATATAACTCAACTGGAAGCAGAAGTACATGACTATTAGCATGAAGGCTACATACATACAGCACCGGGCAGTATGTTTTACAGAGGAATGAATGAATATCTGGTTAACGTAGAGACCGATAAGTGGATTGACTTTGTGTCACTAGTATATATTTAAAATCCATGGGTAAAAATAAATCATAAAATTAAGAAAAGCATAATTCCAAACAGAAAGTATAAAAGAAAATTGGGGAAACAAAAAAAGGCAAAAGAATATAGTAACGAGGCAGCACGTCACAGAAGTGTTATTAAAAAATTTTATTTGTGAAGATAACTATTTAGTTTAAAAGGCCAAGATATAACAAAATTAATTCTTTCAGCAGTCCAAGAAATTCTGGTAAAATTTTTGCTAAAGCTTCCTCTCCCATATTCCCTATATTTTTTGTGTGGAAGGGAGCATACAACTGCTTACAAAGAGATATTATTTAAAAGGTTTTGAGAATATTTTGAGTAAAATTTCTGTAACAGGTAAAACTGTCAGATTGAATGAAATACTCTAATTTTTAATAATTTTATATATAATTTTTATATATTAAATCAAAACCCCTTAGCTGGGTGTGGTAGAGTGTGCTTATATTCCCAGCTGCTCAGGAAGTTGAGGTGGGATGATCCCTTGAACCCAGGAGTTGGAGTTCAAGGCTGCAGTGAACTATGATTGTGCCACTGCACTCCACTTGGGCTACAGAAAAAGATCTTGTCTCAAAAAAAAAATCTTTATTTGGCAGAGATTTAATACATACATCTCCAAATTCATCAGAAGAAAATTTGATATTTACCTTGACAAGTGACAATTAAATTTTCTCTAGGTATTCTCATATACAACATATCCTTCAGAAGAAAAAATTGGCATTGGTAACCCATCTCTTGGAATCTAAATAAAATAAGTAACTATTGTCTTAACCAATAATATTTCTTGATGTTTATTTCTGTTAGTAGTAGAAAGTTAATATTACTATCAAACTTCTTGAGTTGTAGGGCTGTGGACAAGCTACCTTGAGCCCACTGAAAGTCTAATAAGAACAAAAAAAGCACTCAGAAGAAGTTAACAAACAACCCAAAATAGTGTGGGATAAATACCAACTGTGCAGTCTAGAAAATGTGGTGTCAAAGGATTTATCATCTCTACATCCTAATTCATTGAAAATGTAAAATATAATTATACCTGTAAAATAGCAATCCACATTCTTTAATGATTGAACAATTTAATCAATTTCTTAGTGATTGTAGGTGTTTTTTAGTGTTTTGCATTTTACCTACATGACTGCTGAAATAATGTATGCCACCTCTGTGTTAGACACAGATCAGTTTATGAAATAGCTGTGTGAAAACATATGTACACTTCATTGTGCCTCGTAGTTTTACAATTTATGGCCCTTGTAAACTAAGCATCCAAATGGTATCTTGATATCCCTTATAATAATAAGCCCCAAACACAGTTACAATTGATATTTTTCCTGGATTAATTTGTTCATTCCATGATCTATATCTCACTCTTATCTGTTCCATGTCAGAACCCTTTGTTCTACAAGATTTCTTTTCTTGCAGTATTGATCCGTATTGATCTCAACCTAGTACAATAGTGAATAATTAAATATTTTTTCAAAGAAACAAGTATTTCCCTCTTTTCAATATGACCTTCACCTGATGTTCAAATCGTCCCAGCATTAGTGAGGAATCTTTTTGGTGCAAACTTGACCTCTGTTGTCCTACTTTGAAAATGCGCTTGATTTCTAACAAGAGCTTTTAGAAATGTAACAGTGCTGATTTGTTAGATAATGAAATCCAAATTGTTCTAGAAAAAGGTGCAATTATACAGCATGTAATACACAAATAAATTGACTTAATGTTACATTATAATGAAAACTGTGCAAAATCCTCTACACAAGCACAATAAAATAATAAAAAGTAATAGAACAGGTAATAGATGTAAAATAAATGCTAAAAAAGTAGTTCAAATCATTTTCATACCAGTCAAAAGATACTGAGGAGGGCGCATCCAATCACAATAAAACACCAGAATGAAACACTTCTAAATAGTAATATAAATTTTTGTGGACACTTCATGTCCCATGATGTGGAATTGACATATAGTTTGATTTTCTTTTTCCTAATGTAAGCCACAGTTTTACAGTCCTAGTGAAAACATTTTATTGCTGGGGATGTATTAGACATGGTTCATTTCCCTTCTCAGTATGGCTTTAATTTTCCACATCCATGGCTTGACACAGACCCAAACACCAGAAGATGGTTGTCTGCTATAAACTGTTTGGTTTTCTTTGATTGCTTTACAATTTAATCTATAGTTCGTTCCATTAACCCTTTCCATTTTAATGCTGCCAAGTCTCCCAGCTCCTTAATATAAAGATAAACTTCCCCAAACATTTATGTTTATTCTGGTTTCTCATGCCCAGAAAATTATGTGCTGTGGGGGAAAAAAGAAAGGAAATGTTTCTTTCCTAGTTAACTTTTTCCAGGCCCTGGGTAATTGCAAAATAATTGTCATTTTACAATTGGGGGGGGAGTCCCTTTTGCTTCATAATACATTCATTCATTGGGTTTGGTTATATTCATACTGATCTGCTGAGCCAAGAAAGTGCCATTGTCATTCTAACTTTCGCCTCAAATCCCTGCTCTTTCGGAGGGTGTTGGGTGGATGGCGGGGTGGGGGGGAAATCCTTTCTCGGCTGCAGTGTTGTCACATCCGATATCCTGTTCCTTCCGGCAGAGAAAGTGTATCTGGGAGGGTCACTGGATCAGCCTGTGCCTCGGGGCGGCTCGCCTCAAGTACAAAAGACTCGACTCAACTCACGTTAGTCTTCTAGGTGGCCTATCGGCGGTGACGGACTGCCAGCTCGGGCTGTGGGCGAGCGGTGATGACTGCCTTGAAATGCTAAGTGCTTAATTAAGGACCTTTCATATCAGTTATTGAGGCCTCCATCTCCCATAGCCCTGGGCATTGTACTTTACCAAGGGCTCCCTGGAGCCAGAGCCAACTTTATTGCAGTGACAAGTAGAGAAAAAGAGAGAGAGAAACAAGTGGTTTCAATCCTCTCGCAGCATTCCCCAAATCTAAATACAGTCCGACAGCTGACTAGTCATAGTTGGCCGACTCCTCAAAATATACTTTTTTCATGTTCATGAAAATACAGCACACTTGTGTTTCACTTGCAGTGATGGACCGCGGAGTTCTCCTCTGAGAACAATCTCACTGTCGGCAGGCAGGGTAGCAGCCACCAGCAAAAGCCGTTCTTTCCCTTGCTCACCGAAATAGCCACCCGCTCACGGAAGTCATATTTTTAAAAGATGCAAAGATGATTTTGTCTGGTGCCTTTCCACTCACCTGCACCCCTGTTTTCCATAGTACTAATATTATTTTTAAAGTCTCTTAAATGCTGTATGATGGTGAACAATCCTGCCTACAGATTATAACTATTTTGCTCTTTTAGAGTGGTATCTCTAAGATAAGTAACTACCTGTAAAGACTTCTATATAGCTCCATTGCCAAATATGTGTAAAGTTATTAAGTAATGTGAGATAAGTAAAAAAGCTACAGCTGTTGGAAGCATCTGCTATGTTGGTTAATAGTAAAATAATTGATTACTGACAGGTGAAATGCCATTGATTTCAGCATTACTGAAGTATAATTGACAAATAAAAATTGTATATATTTAAGGTGTACAATGTGAACTTTTGATATGCATATACACTGGAAAATGATTATCAAAATCAAGCCAATTACCTTCTCCATCACCTTACATAGTTACCTTTTGTGTGTGTATGTGTGGTGATAACACTTAAGATCTACTCTCTTAGCAAATTTCAATTCTCCAATACATTATTATTAACTATAGTCATCATACCATACAAAAGGGCTCCAGAACTTATTCATATAACTGAAATTTTGTACCCTTTGGCCAACATCTCCCCATTTTCCCCACCTTCTAGCCCCTGGCAACCACCGTTCTACTCTCTGCTTCTATGAGTTCTATCTTTTTAGATCCCACATATAAGTGAGATCATGCAGTATTTGTCTTTCTGTGTCTGGCTTATTTCACTTAGCATAATATCCTCCAGATTTATTCATATTGTTGCAAGTAGCCACATTTCCTTCTTTTTTTAAGGCAAAACAATATTCTTTTATCTATTTTCTTTATCTATTCATCTGTTAATGGACACTTGGGTCACTTCCATACCTTGGCTTTTGTGAATAATGCTGCAATAAACATGAGAATGAAATGCAATTAATTTTTTTAAAAAGTACAGGAGGAGGAATACTGATTATTTCCTTCACACCTGATGAGGTAAAAATACAAAGCCTTCATTCATACACACAAAAAATTGTACTGTTGATCAGCACATTTAATGGAATAAAATATAGGTATAGGTATAAAATTAAAATAGCAAAACCATCAACAAATGATTTTGACTATAACTTGAAATGAAAAGATCCTGGCAGGGAAAGCATCTATAAAACAATGTTTTTGACATTACACTGTGGTATTAATGAATCATATCCAAATTTCTTGAACCAAAAGAACACTTAAAGTGTTTAGAGACCACTTCTTCTACTCTTATGTAGAGCCACATGAAAAGATTTTTCTTGGTGTCAAAATGTCTCCAAATCAAATCAAATCAAACCACTGCTATCTCTTCTTAATACACTTTGGGTCCATTTACTAATTTCATTTCCTATCCTTTCATGGAGAAGTTTTAATATAAATATATGTACATATTATTCTTTATTTATACACATATACATAAATGCATATTAATATCTAGAAAGTAATCACAGATTTGTGTTATACTTTTTCAGACAAAGTAAAGTAGGCTTGTGAATAGCAGTTCATGAAATTCAGCCTCTGGAGACAGATGGAATTTTAATGTTAACACTCTCTATTGGTTCTAAATGATCAGGTTAATAGAAACATTGGGATGGGGGGGTTCATAACATTATCTCTTTGTTTGTTTCAGGGATGACTAGGAGAGGGCACTCTTGTGATTTACCATTTATGAATCAGAAGTGGATTTTAACTCTTAAGATGTCAGCCTTCAGTACTATGCACACCCATCAAATTTTAATATTTTTACCTCAGGATACTGAGAACAACGATCCACTTTGGAAGCAAGCTACTTTTATGTAAACTTATGCCTGAGCACTTAAACTTCAATCTCTGCTCCTCTGTACATCTCAATGTTGTTGGGATTAGTCATGACATTTTGGGTTACAGAAACAACCGGTGCAAAGTCAGAGCAATACTTTCTCCCAAACCAAATATTCACCCCACCCATATTTTTCCCTAGTAGAATATAAATTGCTGAAGTAATTGCCTTGAATCTTAGCTCATAGAAATATCTAAAGCTTAACATCTACAGAAAAAGGCAAGCAGGAAATTCATTCCAGGAAAGGAATATTATGCAAAATATTAGAAAACACACGTTTGCAGCAATTTACTTCTATAATAAAACCCTATAATGGTGTAGAATCTGTTCTTTAAACAGGTCAGCCCATAGACATTACTGCTTTGCTACTAACAATGGGTAGTCTTGAATTTGTAACTGAGGACTTGACACTATCAATCTTCTAATTTAATACTGTCAAGCAGCATAGATTACATTGAAAGGCCGTTGAGAACATCAAAGAAAATAAAACATGAAAATTCCTAAGACACACACAGTAAACTAATAAATATTACTTTCCCTTCCTCTTTTTCTAATAGAGAAAAAAATAATAATTCAAGTTCTACTACATTTGCTTCCACATATTAGAAAGATAAGTAGCTATCTCAAGAAATTTAAGAAATATAGGTAGCATATCTAAATTAGACAGACCCTAAAGGGGATATTTTAGAATTCAAAAAATCCAGACTTATTGTCTATACTGCTATTAGAATTTAGCAGATAACACTTCAATTTTTCTGCATCTCTTTGGTTAAGTTAAGGGCATGGATATATGGGGTTGAATAGTAAATAGTAGCTGGTTTAGCCAGGACTTAGCTTTATAGCAAAGCATAAAAATATTGGTGCTATTGTCCCAATAAAATGACAGTCTGATGAACACAGACATCCACAGAGGGAAGACAATATGATGACACACAGGAAAGAAGACAGCCGTGATACTGGAGTGATACATCTACAAGCCAAGCCATGAGAAGGATTGCTGGCAAACTCCAGAAGCTAGAAGAGGCAAGGAAGGATTCTCTCCTAGAGCTGTCAGAGAGAGCATGGCCTTGCCAGCCCCTTGATTTCTGACTCCTAACTTCTAGAATACGGAGACAATAAATTTTTGTTGTTTTAAGCCAAAAAAAACAAAATGACAGTCTGGCCGGATTGGAACCTAGGCATATAGATATTACCTTAGCCACTCATTTGAAATATTTTATCAAATACCTTCCTAAGTGCCAGACAGAATCAAAATTTTTTCTGGGGGTGTGGGGTAGGGATTAGTGTCATGGGGATAGGTATAGACAAGATTTGATTAAAGATACTAGGCAATTGGGTGGGAGCACGGTGGTGAAGAAGCAATTGAACTTCCTAAGAAAAAAGTAGATTTTATGATTTTTAAATTGGTCTCAAGAATCCAGCACTCTTTTTTTAGCATTGACATCTGACACCTGTATGCTTGCATCAGTCTTAGAAACATTCAGCATCTCCATTTACCTATTTGTAAAATAAAGCTCACACCCCACAGTCTGGCATTAGAAGTTAGAAGTAAAGAGTAATTGCAGCAAATGTCATATGAAGAATTTAATTCTTATCTCAAAGTCAAAGGGAAATAAGTCAGAAATATTTATATGATTTTAAAACACTGAATTATTAAATCAAGAATAAACACAAAAGTAATAAAATTAAATTTAAAAATTCATAAAATCTAAATCACACTGACTTTTTTCCATTTTCAATTCACTTGTATCTCTATTTACAGAACAACAGCTTGTTTTTTCATATAAAAATATACAAATACTAAATATAGCTATGATTTTTTTTAGATATTTTTTACTTGTCTATAAAAGTATATATGTTTTACTCTTAGGTTAAATTATTTGCATAGAATTTAACCTGGCCCTCTAAAATAATCTGGGTTTATCTGTTTGGAAGAAAACACAATATTTTGAATCATTCATTTGCATTTAATGAGCTTTTGTAATCACTTAAAGAGAAACCAAAAAATGTCAAATACTTTTCATTCTACTCATAAAACTTAATTTCTCTGATAATTTTCTGACATGTTGCAATAAACAGAAAAAAAAGGGACATTTTTAGTTGTTTCTGTTGTTTAGTTTGTAAAGAAATGTTGAACATATTAAATTAAACAAAGTAGAAAACAGATGGAGTAGTACTTTTGAATAAGATCAAATTCTGGTGGATAAACAGAATTCTGGGGTACAATTTAATTCCGGAAGAAAGAGAGCAAGAGAGAAAGAGAGAGAGAGAAAGAGATCACTAAAAAGATTATTGATAATTCAAAGACCCAGCATCTGCACTCACTCAGCAGTGTGATACTGACAATTATTAACTACAAAACTGTGGTCAGAGCGTAAGGGTAAATAAGCTATCACCATGGAGCTGAGTGGTGGGGTGGCGTTCCACTGGAATGTATTTTCCTGCAGCAGGCTCTACCTGATGACAGCTACAATCAAGAGTGGCTGCAGGCAGCTGCTTTGCTCCAGGCCACATTCAATTATGTCGGACTGCATTAGTCCCTGGCGAAGCTGTCACCTTCTAGCCTGTGAAGTGATAGCGTAAAGAGGCTCCTGAAGTCTCTCCAGTCCCTTGCTTCAGGTTTCAGGGGGGAGGAAAGGAAACAATGTGAGGGGGAAAAAAAGACCATTAGTACTCTGACTGCTTGCAGCATTCATTTTGCTCTCAGAGTAGGAAAAAAAAAAAATAGCTTAGGTGAGCTGGATTCAAGAAGTTGTCTGGTGTTGAATAATTGCAGAGTTATTTTTTTCCCTCCAACAAGTAGCTCTTTTTCAGGAGACAGTGCCAAGAGAGTGTCCTATTTTCAGGATTTGAGATTCACTGTGGCTCACCCTTCTCAAGAGATAGCATTGCATTGAAATATATTTTATAATATATGAGAATCTCCAAGGAATTCTCTAGCAGTCAAGATATTTTGCAAGGTCTGATCTGCAAGTGTGGAATATTTTACTTCTTTCCTAAGCTTTCCAGAACTTTTAGGTTGGACGGATTTTGAGATTTGTTTCCTAAGGGGCCACTTGACATATGCAGCCAAAGAGAAACAAGCTCAGGTTATTCTGGGAAGATATTTGGGGACATAATGTATTTTGATGATCAACCCTGCCCAAAACAGTTTGTTACCTTTACTGCAACCAATGTCTAAAGGATGGTTGAGATAAGAGAATTTCAAGGTTAAGTCAGTATTTTCACTTCCACACAGAGAATATAAATTCTCACATGGAGTTGAGCGGGGTTATAGCAAGTCATTATATTTCTTTAAAATGTTTGATTAGGTACCTCTATACCTGCAGTCCCCAACCCCACGGCCACGGACCACTGCCAGTCCGGGCTGTGAGGGGGCATGTGGACCATGAGGCGGGAGGTGGGCAGCGGGCAGGCGAGCAGAGCTTCATCCGTGTTTGCGGCCCGCATCCCGGCGTGGGCTCCGCCTCCCGTCAGATCAGCAGCAGCATTGGATTCTCATAGGAACGTGAACCCTACTGTGGACTGCGCCTGCCAGGGATTTAGGTTGCGCGCTCCTTGTGAGAGTCTAGTGCCTGATGATCTGGGGTGGAGCTGGGGTGGTGGTGCTGGCGCTGGGAAGAGGCTGCAAGTACAAGTTGTCATTGGCCCACAGGTTTGACTTATAATGAATGTGGTGCGCTTGGGTTATTCCGGGAGCACCACCACCCACCCACCCCCCGTCCCCAGTCCCCTGTCCGTGGAAGGGTTGGTCTTCCACGAAGTTGGTCCCTGGTGCCAAAAAGGTTGGGGACTGCTGCTCTATACAGTGAAATTAGCAGGGAGATAGGAGTGGTTCACTGAAGACACTAAATTCCAGGCACCGTGGAATTTAGATGTGATGTTTATTCTCAAGAAAACATCTAATTGGAGGAAAAACATAACATGTAAAACACTAAAGATCAATTCTAGAACATATACGAAACTTCCCTATGACTCATTGTGTGATACCAGAGAAGTCACTTAACCTCTCTGCGTTTTCATGTTGAAAAAACAAGCATGATGATGTCTCCAGATGGAGATTATGAGAGAATAGAAATTGCATGCTTTATAGCACTCCTGAATAAATTAAACCAAAAGCACAAAAATTCTGGATTTTCCAGAATATTTTGCTACTTTAAAATTCTTTCTTTTGTTCATCTAAAAAGTTTCTTAAAATTGTTATTTCATATTATTAACAGTAAACTTTGGGTATTCTGTGGCATCATCATTATAACAAATGATTATTCAAAGATCATTTACTAAGCCAGGTGCAGTGGCACATGCCTGTAGTCCCAGCTACTGGGGAGGCTGAGAGAAGAAGATCTCTTGAGCTCAGGAGTTCAAGTCCAGCCTGGGCAATATAGCAAGACCCCATCTTTAAAAAAATAAATGAATAAAGATCATTTACTGAATGCCCAACATTATCATGGTCACAAGTGTACAAACCTCTTAATGATGATACTTATAAATTAGTATTCTTTGAACTAGGGATTTGTTATGTTACTTAGGTTAAACTGGGTAGAAGAGCTGTCTTAGCTTTGCAAGGCTGCAGAAATCTGGTATCTTAGTGGCTCAAAAGATAAACAACTGTGAATACCAAAATATCCTGGGCTAGAATGCCAATGTCTCCCTGGCATGCTGTGAGGTCTTGTTCAAAGCCCTCACCTCCCCAGTAATTGAATGTTTGGCTGAATGAGTTTTCTTGCTGCTTCTCATCCTCCACACTTGGAAGGAATCAGTAATATATCATCTTGTTGAAAGGAAAGAACTTCTTTCTGGCCCCACTTCTTCTCAAGGTTTATGAAAAGTAAGTTATTTGGTGACTTTCAAAACCAAAATTCCAACTAAAATTTTTAAAAGCCCCTTTTAAGAGTTTCTCAAGTTGCATATTTCTTGTATCCACCTCTCTATGCTTTTTTAATCTTGGTCTGTAGCCCTGGAGTTTTGTTGGTGGGGTAGTTATATGCAGAGCTACACTGAAAACCATATAGCCCAGCCTATCTGTGAACCTGAGGCATTAAGAACACACACTTGCACTGACCTGTCTTTCACAGAATCTCAGTCAATTAACCACACTTCTAGAGAGATAAGCCTCACAGTTAGGACACACATTCCTCTTCCTTGCTCCTAAAGAGGACTTTTATGGGCTAACTTATCCTGTTTCTGATAAATCAGGTGTAGAATATGGCTTCAAAGTTTATTGTTCTAAGGATAGTAATACCAAAAGTTTGAACACAGAACAGAGTGTACGGTTGAGCATAGGAGTAAATGCACCATGGGCTCAAAACCATTATCACTCTTCCTGTAATCACAGTCAGATTGGAAATACTGGATGGAATCTCATACTAGAAACAGAATGCTTTTTTTTTTTTTTTTTTTTTTTTGGTATCATGATATAATTTCCCAGCTGCTAGAAAAAGGCTTGGTATGTCCTTTTATCTCAGAAAAATAAAACTGATGCCATCATTAATAGAAAGAGACTTCACCATACCTCCAAAGTAACAGGTACACAAAAATATGCTGTTCTACTACAGGAAAAATAACTATGGTTGAAATAAAACCATATTGATTCTCTGAAATCTTTTTCTTTTAAAGAGCCAAACTGTTAAAATAAAAAATCGGGAAAAGATATTTTTACCTTTTCAAACAAGTTCCTATTATTTAAATATAAAGAGTTCTGTCTTATTTCTTATATTTTGATGATGATAATAAACTGTGAGCATCAGACACAAATTCTTCACTAGCCCCTTTAGTGAACATTTATCTATATAAATTGAGGCATCCTCGGCTGAAGTTAAAGGAAGAGCTGCATGTGCATTGGAAGAGAGAGAAAAGGCCAGTGGGAGATACAGATGTATGAAGTGGTGTGTTAAAGACAAAGAGAGGGAACATCAGTCTGGGGGAGAGAAGCAGGAAGAGCATCTTGTCTACAATGGAAAAGCTGTGATCGTGAAAGCTAAAGTTCGAAAGCTAAAGTTCGAAAGCTAAGGTATAGTGGGGACAGAGGAGGCAAAATGAGACTTACAGGTGGTTAACAGATACCACTGGATCTCCCCTGTGGCATTCATTGAAAGCACTTTGCTTTCTGGATTACTTTATCCATTTTTTTCTTTTGTATGTCTAGAATCGTCTATCCTTGACCAGAAATGTATCAAAAGGCATTTTGGAAATGAGAACAAAGTGAATAAAAATATAATTTATAAAACTTGCATTATGACAGTAATTTTTTAAATAGCATGGCTATATAAGTATACATATTCACACATGTATATATGTATAAGTACTTTCTTATATCTACATATATACATATAATATATACTTATATATGCATACTACTATTTATTATATCTAAATATGTATTAATATGTAGTTACCATATATCACACACAAAAATTTTTCATGTTAATAAAAATCTTTGGACAAAGTGAAGATTTTTGTCAACATTTTGCTTTGGAGAATTTTTAAAATAATTATAATGTTTCAAAGCATTAAATGTATATTAGTTAAAAAAACCTTAAAATCTCTATATGGGGCAGATTCTTGAACATAAATAGAATGCAGAACTTTAATGATTAGCAATAATGTACTTTTAAATTTAAAATGTCGCTTTGAAAAGTTGTATTTCCACATGCAATGGCATCCCATATGCATAAATATGTAGTATTCATTGAATAGCCAAAAGTTAAGAACAATGATTTTTAAGATAGTGAAAATTCTTGCTCCCTAGGTTCCTTCAGATATATACGAAGGGATGTATAGATTAAGTATTGATATGTATCTGTAGTGAAGTATTAAGCTCAACAGAGCACACAGAGATCAAACTCCTCTTGTTTGCCCAGATGAGCAGCAGTCAAATGTTTTCATCATTGGATTTTGTGAAGAGGCCCTTGATTAATCACGTGAAGGTTCCTACAGCCTTAGCAACTGGCTGAAGAAATAAGCCGGGATGATCAGAGCAATGTGCACTTCCCAGGGAATTTCAAAAGACTTGCTTAATAGAAACTCCTTGAATTAAAAAGAAAAGGGTTTCAATAACAGTTTTTACCTTTGAACAAAAGTAAATATAAGTATATATAATGGAATTTTTAGAATAAACCAGAAATCAAAGTTTTCTATGATGTTTGCTTTGCTTTTTCCTTTCTTTTAAGAAGAGTCACTAGGATATTTACTGAAGGTGATTCATCTAATTTTCAACTTGGTTAGAACAATGCTGCATAGATACTACAATGTGCTGTCACTTCAAAATGGTTTTACTTAGTGTGTGTGGCAGGAAAATAAGCTCCATTTTATATATTTCTCAGCGATCAATCCACAATTTCCTTTTCTGAGTGTGATTTGTTCTCTTTAGATTCCAACTAAGATCTACAATCCACCACAGAAATGTAATTCACAGACCGGTTCACAATTTCTTATCTCAAACATGGAGTCAAATTTATTTTGTTATTCATAATTTTTCAAAATTTAAAATGTAATATACCGTATATTATGTAGAATGCTCAGTGGGCCCTGGGGCTGGATCATCATTGAACACATTAACATTTCTGTAGTGAAATATATGAATATTCATAATAACAGGGATAAATAAAGACTGTAAATAGCCTTCTGTCAGTTCAGGTCAATTTTGATGCCAAATTAATTTTTTTAAAACTTAGGGCTCCCAGTGGTTTCTGGATTTCAGAATTGAATATAAGGAAATATGAACATATATTTAGAAATTTACTATTTTTCTTTTAAGTGTTATTTCTTATAAAAGTGAAAAGAAGAATTCTAAAATTCAGGAAGTGGTTCTCAGTAAAATCTTATTTAATGTTTTTTTAAAATATTACTTATGAGATCTGTTTGAAAACTTGCTATACCATATCTCTATAAATATTTCTATAAAATTATTTTTAAATTTACATACAATGTGAAACTTCATATAAATTTTTAGACGTTTTTCAACAAAATAAAATGTGAAGCTCAATGTACTAAAAATGTACATTAAATGTTAAGTTCTAGAAACACTATTTTTATTAATTCATTCAGTTTCATCCAGAGGGTTTTTTTTCCCTCCATAAGATAGCAATTTTCTATTCTTAACCGAGAATTTCCCCAAAATTTGGGCCTTGCATCTTAGGCTAACTTTAGATTTTTGAAGATTCATTTCTATAAGGATTATATTTTACTCAGGAACAAAATAGCAAAATGGGGCCTTATGTGGGTTAAATTTAAGTTATATAATTAGTACTCCCATCCACGATACGACATATACTCTGATAATAGGCAAGCCCCAAGTGGTGCATTCTGGACTTCTTATCACATAAATTGAAGGGAGAGAGAGAAAAAAAAAGGAAATGAGAAAAGAGGAGGAAATGTAGGAAGGAAGAGAAGGAGGGGGAAGGAAGAAATAAAGGAAAGAAGAAATAAGAAAAGAGGGAGAAAAAAGGAAGAAAAGACAACCCCATGTCCCCCGAGAGAGTGGCACTGTGGCAACTTAACCACAGCTCTTCTGAGGTCAAAGAAAGAAAACAAAGAACAGGAGTCTCTCAAGGACTTGCTGGTTTGTGAAAAACAAGAAAAACTCAGAAATGAGCTCCAAAAAATTAGGGTTCAAATGATTCCCAGATATGAAAAGTGAAGTTGGACCTACAGCAGACTTTTACAAAGCAAAACCACACAAATAAAAGCAGGCCGAATGCCAAGACCCAAAGCAAGGAGAAATACAGACTGAGAGACAGGTGGGTGCACCCAGGGTCTCAAATGAGAATGCAGGCTGGTCACTAGTACAGAGACAAGACCCTCAGATATGGGCTCGTCTCACGGAGAGAGAAATCCAGCAGCCCAGGTTCGCAGACATGCCCATCCTGGGCAGCAGGTTGTTTTGCCCTTATCCTGTTAAAACGCCACACGAAGAGCCAGATGGCCGGCAGGAACTCACACCAAGTGCAGTCCCATACATACATGTGCCTGGCAGTGGTTTATGGCACACAAATAGTGCATTAGCATAACAATAAATAAATAAGACAAGCTGAGTCAAGGAGCATAACAGCCCCCACATATGTATTAATACACACTCAGCATATAAACATAGCCAGATAGAGCACCCACTTGTAGATTTTATAAAAATGCCACCAATACGTCTCTATCCCACCAATCCCCTCCACTTCCCATCCCTGTCTTGGGCCCCTTAATGACTACAGGAAAGAATAAAGTAGGAAAGGAAGAGAAAAATCAATAAAATAAGAAAGAAGGAAGAAAGGAAGGCCCCTCAGAAACATCAGTTATGCATACAAGCTCTGTCATAAAGTTTACTCACACAAACCCTGCTTATTGCTGTGTTTGCTCTGATTCCTATAATTCCCAATGTCTTTAAAAAGCAAAATGATAATAGTAATAACTATAGTACTGTTTATTCTTGGTCACAGAGTTAATCAGTTCCTACGATGCATGAGTGTGATGAGGTGTGGACTGAGGACATTTTTCATCGGATGTTTTCATTTTTTGCCTTTGGCAAAAATTCCACCAGTAGTGATAAATAATTCCATACCCCTAAGTGGATATTATTATTATTTTCAAGTGTAAGCCACAGCTGGCTCCTAACCTGTCAGCTGTCCCGGAGTCACAGATGCTGTGTGCATACCTGTTGACAATTCTGTGGGTGGAAACAGCTCCCCATTCGCACTTCTGCACTTCTGCTCTTTCATCCTAATGGTGTCCCCTGAAAAAGCAGCCAGGGAAGGGATGAAGGACAGATGAGGCAAAGGTGCAAATAGACAGTGAGAATTTTGCCTGCAGGGTTAGAATATACACCTACTTTTCAGATGTTTTATTTTGCAGCCAACTTACTTGTTATATTAGGGGATTCAATGAAAATACAAACCCACCACTATTTTAAAGGACTAGCATAATGTCTTGTACATGGTAGGCACTAAAAATGGCTGAAGAAAGAAAAAAAAGTGAATGAGGGCCAAGGTTTGTTTTGTTTGTTTTAATCTATGGACCTGCACTTCTCTCTCTTACGGTCTTCCTAATCCCTTTTGACATACACATTTTCCCCATCCCCAGGTGCCTACTGTCCTTCCAATGCCCCCTGGCTGGCCCCAGTGCAATATTCTACTTGTCCTTAGGTATTATTTTCAAACTCTTACCTCTTTCCCTCTATCATAATGCACTATTCCAGCCAATCACTCAAAGTCCTGTGACAATGAGTCCTGATCACTTAATTGGATAACTAAATATTTTTAAATGTATTACCTAGCAATTAGGTTATCCCTTGGCTAGCTCCCTATCCTACTCAGCTAAGGAATTGTGAAACAGTGGAAATTCCCGATATAAACTGGATGGAGACTAGTTGGACAGGACAATTATTTGGAAGAGCTACTAAAATTGCATCATGTACTGGTTGCTGTCCATAGTTGGATAGGGCTGGCCATCTTTATCAGGCTCAAAAAAGTTGAACACACACATTATTTTTTAAATAATCCAATCTCTAGTAATTAACAAAAAAGTAAAACAATCATAAGAAGATTGAAGGAGGAGGGAAAGTAAGAGCAAAATATACCTTAGGAAAATGATTTTATGGTGAATTTATAACATGGAAAAAACACTTCTGTTATTCCTAAGCAAATCACAGACACCCAAACAAATTAGAATTTCTTTGAACAAGTTTTATTACTGTTAATCAGGTATTTCACCTGAGCATTAATACAGCTCTATAAAACTGCAAATATCGGACTACTTTAAAAAATTGAAAAAATGAAGTCAAAGACTCAGAATTGAATTATTGGTTTAATACTGGCAACAACATGGTCAATAGTTTTATGGGGAGCTTGATGGCTAAGAGAAAACACTGGACTTTGACTAAAGAAAACTAAGTTTTATTCCTATCTCTTCCATTAACTGGTTGTGCAACCCTTGGAACACAGGAGAATTTTTTTAAAAAAATACTATATTTAGCAAATACATAGATAAGGTAGTGAATGGCCCTGGGCTAGTCATTTTAATCATTGTGAATCTATAAAATAAGGCAGTTGAACATGAAGTCTCTACAGTTTCTTCTAATGCAGAAATTCTACAATTCACCAAACTAGTACCAAGGGAGTCAGTAGGTATGTTCTGAAATAGAGATGGAGAAAAGCAGTTGGCCACAGTGACTAGAGATCAATGTAATATCTTTGCCCCCTCAACTTCCCCTCCCTTCTCTAGGCTGGAGGAAAAGGATCAAAGGAGTAGAGATATCATGACAGCTCTCCATGTTGGTGGCACTGCCCCAGGCACCAAACGCCATGACAACTCTTCCTGTCCATTACAAACCTGAGGTCACAGAACAACAAAACAGAGGAGGAAAAAAACCCTGTAATTTAGCACCAGTGAGCCGAGCACCCTAAATAACTATTTAAAGCAGATATGATCTACCCATATAAGCTTAATGGTTTGCATGATAGAGGCATCAGCCCTTACTCTACTGAGTATTAGGATTAATAAAAACAGAATGAAGAAGTTGCTAAAAGATATGAGAAAAGTTTTCTTGCCATATAAGTAAACATAAAAAGTTCTGTCACATCCCAATGCACCATTAAAGAGTGGCCACATTTAGAAACGGATTTCATAAACTCTGAAGTTCTATGCCAGTGTTCATTAGGTCTGGGGCATTTCACCACCTTCTATCTACTCACAAAATATTTTTTTCTATTTTCCAAATCAAACAATCAATTTTGTAATTTGAGTTTTTAAAAAGTTCTGAGGAGAGGAGGACAGAAACATGAGTTTCAATCACAACTCAGCTCCAACTAGCTATATGACCTTGGGCAGTCATTTAACTCTTCTAGACCTCAAGTTCCATTTGTTTGGGGCATTTGTACAAAATAATTACTAATTCAATATTCCAGATTGAATGTTCTAATGACCCTGATATATAACATATGATGACGATTCTCCTCAGAGCTATTTTTTAGCGACAATGAAATTTAGATGGCTAGGGAACTTGGACACTAATTTTTTAAAACATTCTTTTGACATTTGTAAGAAATACTGGCAGTCTACCAAAAGCAAGCCATAAGAAATACCAGTCCACAACATTTTAGTGTGTTAGGGCAGAAAGGATGTTTAGGTAAGGAGTAGCCGATTTCCTTTAGAGAAAGCCATGTTAGGTAAAGTTAAGAAAAGATCGGATAGAAATACTCAGAAAGGTAGCATCACATGAAAATCTAGCCAAACTATATATTCCAAGGTGTAAGGAATGAATAGTTTGAATTAATAATAATAATAATAATAAAATTTGCTAACATTTATTAAGCACACATACTGGCATAATGAAAGGATTTAGGACAGATGATTTTATTTAATCAGATACAAAGTGGCATTTTAAAACTCTTGACAAACTTTCTGTCAAAGTTATAAATTAGGAAGTGTAGAAGTTTAGGAAGAGAGACTGGTTTGAGCTCTTCCTGGGCAGGCCCTTTCCTGGCTGATGCCAAAGCTCACGTGGACCAGTAGGTAGGGACGTGCCTTTGATGGTCAAGATGCTGCACCTTCTCACATCAGATGGTACCTCTGTCTTGTTAGCATTGTTGACTGGGAACTAACTTAGTTCCCTAAGGAAGTTTCACAATGAACATAACCTAATAGGAGAATTAATAGCAATAAAATACAGCTTCAAATCAATGGTTATATTAAAGTTCATAATGTTTGGCACTTAACAAACATTAGTTACAAGCAGGTGACACATTTTTCTATTGGCTTAATTTTTTTTTCTTTGATAGAAACAATGAATTAAAACTAAAACCATGCCTGTGCCTTGGCTAAGTTCAATTTGACAACTAAAGAATAATTCTCATCATTCAGTTGCCTATGTAATGATTAGAGTCATTAAAGAAAAGTCACATAGGTCAACATCTCTTCTTTATGACTTCAGCTTTCAGCTGTCGTAATTCAAACATATATAAAAGTCTATATTTAACCAGGAATTTTTGCTGTTTTGGCTGGTATTTAACTGTAGCACATTAACATGAACTTTTTTTAAAAAAAACTAACGTTAATAGTATTTTAAAGACCTAAAGATTCCTTCTTTATGGCATCTTCACTGCTTTCCTATAACTTACTCAAAATATTCCTGTCCAGGTATGAGAGAGGAGGAGAAGGGCGAGTCATTTTCACCTCTGAGAGAAAAGAATGAAAAAGTTAAAAATCTTGCTTCTTGTTTTACTAGTGCCCCCTCTAGTGGAACTTTTGCAGTAATGCATACAGAAAAAGGAGGTGGGGGGATTTATGACACCAAGCACATATTTTGTTTGCTTTTTTACATTTCCTTTTTAGAAACATTCTAAACAAAATGATGTGAAATAAACAAACATAATAGTGCATAATAGATGTACAATAGTTTCACCAGCAATTGTAATTAAACAAGGGAGTGATAAAAATCTGTGCTATATTCAGAATGGGAACATTTTCAGACGCAATGTGGCAGACAGACATGAAAACATATTTTGCCAGAATTCACTGTCATTCATTTTGTGACTTGACTTTTTTCCCTATATCAGCCTATTTGGCCATTAGCCTAAAACTACCAGTCACTTTCTTCTCATTTACTTTAAAACTTGTCTCCCTCCTACCCCCACGGTTTACCATCATTCTTCTTCTATAACATCATTAGGTGGATAACACCCTTTGTCTTTAACTTTTGCAATTCTTTTTCTGTCTGTAAACTATATTGATGCCTCAGAACCAAGACACATAAGCTAATTCTGCTTATAATTACAGAGTAGTCTTTTTCTAATCATTTTCTAGCATCATCATTTTGTTCCTCCTATACAAATCATATGTTTGTACCAGTAGGAAAAAAAAGAAAAATTATTCCCACCCCCAAATAACCATTCTCGACACTGTCTCATAGGATTCTTCCTGAAGAAGTCTGGAGCTTGGTAGATGCATCTTGTTCTACAGGGATCTCTGTCAACTTCTCTTTTTATGCATTTAATGTGCTTCCCTGGTGATAGCCTAAGGGTGCTTTCACTAAACAATTAATGTAAGGCATCTCTTGGGAACTTAATGGGTATTTAGCAATAAGTTCACTTCCAGTGAATTGTATAATGTGATATTTTGACATGCATATAGAGAAGTTGAAGAAAGGCGAACTTTCCTCGACAAATGTAATAAACTTAAACTACCCATCCAAACCTCTCACCCTTTTGTTATCGTTTGGGGACGGAGGAGAACCAAGCTATAATTTAGGGTATTGTTGTATGTGCCTGATTTTGCCATTTTGGCATAATACCACACTACTCTTCACTTTTACTAATGTAATGTACAAGTCTCAATCTATTAGTGAAAGTAAAATTTGCTGTGACATTTTGATTCTGAAGCCGCAAGCAATGAAAGAGGTAGCACTGCACAGGATATTTGTATTATGTTAATAAAAAATGATACTACCATATGATACTAATACTAAGCAGAGAACACTGATTAGTATTTTCCCAACTAAAGTTACAGTCCAATTTTAAAGTGGTTGAATGCCAAAGTTTTAGATCTAAACACTCCATCATCTTGATAAATATTCTTTTAAAATGTTGCTTAAATTGTTTGTCTATTTTTAGCCAGAAAAATTAAAACAATAAGATGGATACCTACCTTTTTGCTTTCTTTAAGAATTCCTAAAAATAAAGGTAATATATAATTAAAGGCTGTTATATATCAAAATAGTACATTTTCCTGTCTCAGAATGTCTTCTTTATCTTGACTAAAATAATAAGCAGAAATAAACTAAAGCTATGGCATATTTCTAAACAAATAGTTGATTATGATTCAGTACATAGTAAAGTGAGAATTTATATATCATTTTAACTTTTAAATTGGTTTTAAGTATTTCCTTGTAATTTTTCATTCTGCTTGCCTGAAATGCTTATATAATACACACAATAAAATCATATATATGTATATATGTAGACACATACATTCATATAGATGCTCAAATGTTTGTCATTTTAAATAAATCTGGCAATTTGCTGTGTTAATAGAAAGCAGTCACCATTTCAAAACTCCTGTTATTTAAATTCACATAGTAGACTTCCTCTACAATTTTGCTCGCTCTTTCAATGAAATTTAAATTCACACTTTCATTTAATATCAATATCTTCTTTTTCTTGTCAGAAAAATACTGAATGAAAAGCCAGTGGCACAATATAGAGCACACAAATAAAAAATATCCTCTCCTGAAAGAAGGAGAAAGTATTGTTATGTTATCATTGCCTTAACTGCTCCCATATTTTCATGCCCATAGTGATCTATGGATATTTTTGTGGCATCTTTAAGAAAATGAATTCAAACTCCACATGTATCTTCTCCATCAGAATTCAAATAATTTTACTGACCATCCCCAAAAACTTATTTCCCAACAAGACCAAATGTGGGCAGTAACAATTACAAATCAATTACTATAAAGACATTTTATCATTTTTGCCCTCCTTTTTCATATCCTTGGAGCTATCAACTGATATTTTCCTATGTAGGACAGGCTCCTTGTTTTTGCCTGTTAAGCTTATTAAGCGGCTGTGACTGTCTGAATTATTATTGAACTTGTGTAGCAAACTCATATGTTGTGAAAAGAATTGCATAAACATCTGCATCAATCTATTAAGCATAGCAATTGCATTATGAGGTCAATAAAAGATTGTAGGCAAGATATCTGGAAAGTAATTACTTCTCTTTAATGAATATATAGCCTAGTGATTTCTGAGTGCTGTAGGCATAACAGTGCTATATGTTTTATAGTTTATAAATAAATAGTTATTACCTTACACAAAGAGTAGAAATACATCCTTTGAAGAAAAGTTAATTTGTTGTAAAGAGGCACATTTTGCTTAAGCTACTTACATATAATGGATTATCAAGTAATTCCAATATGCTGTAATTGAGAATTACCTCTCTCAACGTGGAATACTCAATTGCATTTTGTACATCTGGGAGAAAACTATATTTTCACCTCAGCTATTCTCTTCTACATTAAAAGCATGATTTATAGCACATATTTTACATAGGGAATAATGGCAATACAAAGTCAACTTTATGCAATGAATAATTTAGAATTATTTCTTTGGTTTAAATATATTTGCATGCAAATTACATAATGTAATTATTCTCACATAGCAGTCTGGCTTGCTTTATTTTTTTCCAGAAGCCCATTTCTCAAGCTGCAACCTCCACATTGATTGCCAACTGCCAATTTAAATATGCATATTTTGCATGCACTGCCTCTCTCTCTCACCTAAGCAGTATTAAAATTAGAATGTCATGTTATAATATCATTTATTAGATATTATGAGATATGGCTTCATCAAATGATTAATTTACCATCTTATTAAATAAAATCATAATAAACTACTCTTGATATTTAGGTAGAGAAACTAATTTTTAAAAGACTGAAGGGATTTTACAAGTATGCAGAGCATTCCACTGCCTTCATAATCGATGAAATGTTAGGTAGGGATCACAAAGGAAGATAATGTTTTTTCATTAGTGCAAACTGTAACAAAGCAACAACAATTGTTAGTACCACCTGTATATTTCTAAGAAGCTCTAGTCTTTTTAAAGATTCCATATACCAATTGAGAAATCACAAATATTTAGCAGCTAGAATTAAATTCTTCAGAATATTTTGACACTGCAGACTCACTTCATTCTTTAAACCTAAATTTCAGTTTATCTCTTAATTTTTTCCTATTTTCTACATGAAATTGAAAAAAAAATACCCCGTCTATGTTTGAAGATGACACCAAGTGAGCAATTATATATTTCACCTAATTCACGCAACAGGGCATTTCTTAGGTCACAAAATAGGTAATTCTTTTTTTAAAGCTGCCAACAATATTATCAGGGGCATCAATGTCCACTGCAAAGCTGACCAACAATCCTAAAACACCAGTACTAGACACCCCAATGCTGTGAGTTGCTGCATTCTGCAGGGCAGGGAAAAAGGAAGGCAGAAAAAATTAATGATCTTGCTCCAGCCCTCACCATCGACCCATTGAAATCCCACATTGTCAGCAAGAGAGTTATCTTCTAATGCTGCTTCTGTTTCTAACCTCAGGTAGCTTATACAACATCTCTAATCTTTAATTTCTCTGTGCATAAAAATTTTCCTTAGAAGAGCCACAGGCCCTTTCAATCTTAACTTTCTATTATTTCAATTTATGGAGGAGAGCAACAATGACAGAAGAATGTGATAGCAGAAAATAAAAGTCAATATTTATTAAGTGCCTGGGATATTCCTGGTTCTGTTTTAAGGTGTTCAAATTATTCCCTTATTTTTCCTTCTAACAACCCTATGAGACAGGCACTAACATTACCCCCATTTTTATCATTGAGAAAACTGAGGCACAAAGAGGTAAAAAGCACAGAATTAGCAAGTGGCAACAGGATGTACAACTATCCCTGTCCAAAGTGGATGCTTGTCTCGCTATCTCTGCAGAAGTGTCAGTGGAGGATTCGGCGTGGGAAACTAAGTGCTGCCAGGAGAAATCTTAACCGAATAAGCAGTTGGTCCCACAACTGGCAAAGAAAGTCTTTGAGGACTTATTGAAGGGCCATATAAACAATTGTTCACTTGCTTTCATTTTGTGTTTTCCCCCATAATACCACCTGTATTTGATACGACCTCACTTAAGAATATTGAACAATAGTTATACAAATTGACATTATTTATTTTTCATAAAAGAGACTCTGTTTAACCAGAAAATGAACTATTCGTGGTGGAACATTTTTAAGAATGAAAAATGAAAGATATCTGAGAGGTTATAGTGAAAAGAGGAAAGAATCTAGCGCTTGAAGTCATAAATTCTACTCCTGGGTGTATTGCTAACTAGATCTGAAACCTTGGTTAAGTCCCAGCAATGCTAGGTCTAAGTGTTCTCATCTGTAAAATGAAAGTTTTATTCCAGTTTCTAATCCATCTCCAATAGTTCATCACCATTTTCTTAACTCCATAATCATCATAACAGAATAAGATTATTAAGCCAAAACCATGCACATTTTAACCATTCTGTCTCCCATTTGGCAAATCTGGCTCCATTGGGCTGCATGAGGTGTACCCTATAAGGTTTAGTTTAATATTTATGTCTAAAATATTTATTGAACAATACTTTGTACACAAATAAATAAGCTATAACTCCTGTTCCAGAAGAGCTCACATTTTAGTGTAATTTGGTATATTAATTACTTAGAAAACTATTGTCCTTGTCTTAGAAATAAGCACAATACTTTGGCAATTTCTTCACCTACAGGGTTTACAAAATTTTAGTTTGCACACTGGAACTACAAGGAGAACTTGTTAAAAATTGCAGATTCTGACTCAGGAGGTCTTAGAGCCAAATTACTCCAGGTGATTCTGAAGCAAATGGTCTAAGTTTGAGTAACACTAATCCAGAACCCCATCTGAAGTGTACTTAATGGGACCTAGGCAAAACCAAGGGTTATCCTCTCAATATCATTTCAAGTTTAAGAAAATTCAATTTGCAGCTACAATAACTCTAATTGACAAATATAGAAATTAACAGTGTGTTAATGCTGTCTCCAAATCACTTGGAATGAACAGTAAAACCAAGCCCTCTTCAGTCAGGTAAGCAAGCTAGAAGATGGCAGAAGATTAAGCATTGAGAGTGCCAATTCAAAGAAAAACAATAAAGGAACTAAATGGACCTGAGACATAAAGGATGTTAAATCAACAATGAAAGAGAGCTGCACTGAGTTTGAACAAGTTGGAGATGGAGGAAGGGATCATGTTTTAATTATATTCCCAGGTTCCAAAAGTAGATGAATTGTCCAATTTTTACAACAAAGATTAAAGTTTGGGGGAAATTTCCGTTAATGTTTAGTCGATTAACAGACCATTATTATGTGAAATAGGACAGGGAATTTCTCTTTCAATTTGGCTTCCAGGAATAGAAATAGTTTTGCTGGCAAAACATTAGTTAAGCCAAAACATACTAGAGTTTGGGAACTCTAGAGAATTTAATATCAACAGACTACACGAAACGGCTAAAGAAATATGAAATACTACAGATCTACAGATACAGATACACTATTTTCTACACTGCACCTCTTTCACAGCCACTACTGGCCCCTGTTTAACAATAAGGGCAAC
Organism: Daubentonia madagascariensis; assembly: GCA_023783475.1. Classification (NCBI taxonomy): domain Eukaryota; kingdom Metazoa; phylum Chordata; class Mammalia; order Primates; family Daubentoniidae; genus Daubentonia; species Daubentonia madagascariensis. Next base: position 5,437,518 of record JAKFHU010002080.1, read on the forward strand.
CAGTACTACAGTTGCTGCCATTATTACTGCTGCTATTCATATAATGATCACTTCTCTACTTAAAAGCACTTTTAAATATATCCTTTTTGTTATTCACATCTATCCTTTGAGGTAGGTAAGGCAGACATTATCATCTTTAATTTGCAAATAGAAAAACAGAGATATTAAGAAACATACTCTCAGTCAGTTTGTAAGTCATAAGAAATTACCAAGCAAAGAGGAAAATATAAAATACATTCCAGGAAGAAAAAGGAGGAAGTAAAAATGATTGGAGCATAAGAACCGTGGTCAGGAGAGACAACTGCTTCTCATTGCCTAGAGTTTAATATGGAGCTGTGACAATTAGAAACGCCTCCTTTCCCTAGGCCTACCCAGCCTTCAAATCTTTTGATGACATTGAAAAAACTGAGGCCCTTGTCAACCAGAGGCTGGCTGGTCAAAGCATTCACAAGCACTATATTATATATCAAATGCATGCGATATCAAAGACTATCCAAATTTTAGGATATTCTCTGCCTAAACTGGGGGCCATTCTAAAACCTAAATAATCCCAAACTCAAGAGCTGGTTTTCCTTAGTGATTAGATTGATGGGTCTGGCCCCAGCTTCTAGTTCAGCCCTTAACAAACAGGTTCTAACAAATGGAGGAGTTTTGATACTTTTTGGAGCACAGAAATTGTGGAATCCAATAATAACTTCCTTTGCCTTATTTGGGATACAAAGGGATAATTTCTCCCATAATCTATCATTAAATGTATAATTTTCCCCCTAAATCTGTTCATTGCATGTACAACACTTCAGTCAAGGATGGCTTGCATACAGCATGGTGTCCCATAAGATTATAATACTATATTTTTTATTGTACTTTTTCTATGATTGGATATGTTTAGATACACCAATAGTGACCATTGTGTTACAGTTGCCTACAGTATTCAGTACAGTAACATGCTATACAGGTTTGTAGCCTAAAAGTCATAGGTTATACCATATAATCTAGGTGTATAGTAGGCTATACCATCTATGTTTGTGTAAGCACACATTATGATATTCACACAATGATGAAATTACTTCATGCATTTCTCAGAATGTATCCCTGTCATTAAGCAACACATGACTGTATAAAAAAGAGAAAGCAAGCAGGATCCCTAAACAAATTGTATTTAAACAGGATATTTGAAAATGTTATTCATGCTCCCTTCATATAAATATAGCCTTGCTTTTAAGAAAGGGGAGTGATATATGGCATTGTCTGCTTAAGAACAGTGGCCATAGTCTACTAGCCCCATCTGTTCCACAGAAAAGAAAATTGTTATATGAAGGCACTATGCTCTCAAATTCCATTTGAACATTTTCCCAAGGATCTCACTACAAGGGATATTGTAGAGCAATCTATACATCTGGTGACTGCTATACCTACATCCCCTTTTTGATAGATATTTCAAACACAGTTGACAATGATTTATATCACAAAATCCTCCTACTCAGCCATATCTAATTGGATCATGGACCAATACAGAATTATACAGCAGAACATTGGCTATAATGAATGGCAAGTGTTAAAATCTTTCAGATCCTCACATTGAGAGAGAAAGAGAGACAGAGAGAGAAAGAGAGAGCAAAATGAGTGAAAACCAAAGCAAAATCCTTATGATATACCATGAATGCAAGTTACCTAGGCATGTCTCTTTTTTATGATGAATCCTAAGTTTAATGAAAGTGAGGATATGCACAACCTTCACAACCCTGAGCCTGAAGGAAAAGAGAGTGGCAAGTCTTCATTTTCTCTTTATCACTCATAACCTAGAGGTAGTAACTGCTTCCAGCAGTTGAGATTTCAGTTTCTAGATGAACTGAATTCCTGTGCTTTAAACTTACAGAATCAAGATTATCACATATAGAAAAAACTAAATGCCACATACATTTATTCCACCATCCTCAATTTAGAGATAAGGAAACTAAGGCCAGGAGAAGAATATGTCAAGCAATGGTACTGCTTAACTCCCTATGTCTGTTTTGTGGAGAAATAAGATTGATATATGTGAAAATCATTGAATGCCTAACATAAAGGCAATATTTTTATATTCAAATCACAAACCACACATGAGATGGCATGTGAGATTCAGCTTGGTCTAGAACATGTTTTTTTATTGTATAGTTTTGCTTGAATATTACCACAACCCTTAGTACAGAGCTATTATATCTTTGGGTTCTTACTGCAATCAAAATCCACACCCTAGCTGAGTACATAATATATGAAGCTCCAAGGGCATAGAGTTAAGTTTAAAATCCTGGTTCTACCACTCACTGGCTGTGTGACCTTTGGGATAATAATAGCAAAATGTTTGCTGGAGACTCTCTAATGATGCATGTTCTAAGATTATAAAATCATAAAATGTAAAATAGTACCTTAAATTTATATATTACCTTTTTCCAACTCATGTAGGGTGTGTTACTTGCAGAACAAGTAGATGGTCTAATTTGTCATACTGCCCTCTAGTGAAAGAAGGTAGTGTTATATTAACCAAATTCCATTATAAGATGGAATTTTATTCTATATAGATTTTATTATCTATATAGAATAAGTTATTATTATTCTATATAGATTCTATATAGTTTTTATTCTATATAGATTTAAATATAGCAGGGACCAAATCATGATTCCACATATGACATGTAGAAAAGGGCCTTTTAGCATTATCAAAACACAAAATAAATATATCTCATTTCTCCAATGCTAGCATAATAAAATTTCTGCATTTTATTTTCCAAATACAGTAAATCAAATTTAAAAAAATAAAATAAGATTGTAACAAAACCTAGGCTAAGAGCAAGATCCTTTCTATTTCTCTTTTGCACAATTTCTTCAACAATACAGCATGGCCTTTCAAGTTAGCACCTTTAAGTTACATGTCCCTGGTGGGGGTCCTTTGGAAGAAGAGAATAAAGCAATGCCAGTTATCAGGCCACTTTTAAATTTTGGAATATAACTTCCATACAAAATAAAGAAACATTTCCCAGTCTTTATAATAATTGCTATATCAGAGCCATTTGAATCACAAAAATGTATTGCTCTGCACCGTTGGCTTTTGAGCTAATAAGTTTATGAAAACATGCCTTTGTACAAGAAGAAGCCCTTCCATGCATCATTCACTTCTTAAGCAAGTCTAAGAAAGGGAGAGATCTAAAGCAACGTTTGACAACACTCAAGCTCTCTATTTAAAAACAATGCAATCCTTTTTAACTTCTAAAAGATGAATGTGGCCTCTGAGATATGTGTAATGTTTGTTTTTTTAAGGTTACTATTATTGAATAGTAAGTTCAACAAGAGATAAATATACATATTCTGGTTCTTTGCTCCCTTTGTAAGAAGAAATAGGTCTGCAAAACTTTACAATACATGGTCATGGTTTACTAAACTCTGTTTTCCAATTTAAAAGAAATTTAACTGTTCATATATGGATTCTGTCTAGATATGTAAAAAGCAAAATACAGGATTTCAGTAGTCTCCTGCCAGCTTCCCTCTCACTCTTTTCCTAATCTTTAGCATACAATGGGGATGATGGTGTATATTACCCACTTGGTATGTCACCCTATAACACAGATTTTCTCAAATACCAAATTTAAAGTTATTCCTCCTTAATGGGAATGTTCATCCAGGAATCAGACTCTCTACATTAACTAATAGGCAAGATCAAGTCAGGTAGTAAATTCAGAAACAGAAGATCCTTCAAGAAAATGCAGAGACACTTCTGAATATATCAGTCAGAAAGCCCAAGCCCAAGGGATAAAGCCAAATCAGAAATCACAAGGGACATAGACAGAACCAATGAGATGGCCCTGTTAAATAGCCTCCTACAGGTTTCTATTGCTGCACTTAGCGTTTCTTGGCCTATTATATTAAATATATAGCAGGTTTCTCCTCGGGCACCACTTAGCTTTGGAAGAATAGATAAAGGAATGACAATGGATGATAATGATATTAATGCATGTAATCCATGAAGTGCGCATATTGGAACCAGAGGAATAGGAGCAGCCATGCCCATGACTAGATGATGCCCAGCATTTATCACCTCTAGGTGACCAAGACAGCCTTAGCGTTTCCATCAACTTGACTGAGGTTTAGAATAGGCTTCTTCCTGACACTAGGCCTTTGACCTCCATTTTCTTAGATCATTCATTTTAGAAAACTTGTAATCATAAATTCTTCCTCTACCCCTTTGATACATAAATCTTTTAAAATTTTCTTGCCAGTTTTACTGCAAAGGAATGTCTTGCTCAAAAACCTGGGAGCCATCTCTTTATATTGTAATCATTGAGGAAGACAGTGCTCCTATCTCCCAGTTTCTATGGGAGGACAGAAGGCTAACTTCAATGGGCACCTTGCTCCAAAGTGTAAAACAAACTCCTGTCATAAGATACAAGAAAGTTTTCTTTTCTTTGGGTAAAGCCAATTAGCAAACACAAATGTCCCATCATCTCCCCTCCTCACCCACTCGAACTCTTAGAAACTCTCGATTGCTTTGTTTCAGTAAAATTGAGTTCACGCTGAGTCCTGGCCTCTCTCCCTGTTTTAATAGCCTCAGATAAAGTCTTCCTTGATTGTTTAATTGTGTCCAGTGTAATTTTTGCTTTGCCATAGGACAACTCAGAAAATATATTTTTAAAACCATCTTAATGAGAAGATGAAGTAAATGTACTTTTCCCACTAGGTACAACTATTTCTTGTGCTAAGTACAACTAAAATCCTGAGCATTATATAGAAAGCAAACCTAAGAAGACTACGAAAGGTGAGAGAAGGAGATAGACAAGTTAGGGACCTCAGAATTCAAGGAATTGCATGATGATGACTTCTCTGAGTTTTTTGCCTCATAGTCCAGACTTGGAGCTGAAGAATCCAGCAACCCAGAAATGGCAACAGCCACAGACAAAATAAACCCTGATAAAAACCCTTCTTTCCTCTATCTAAAGGCCCTAGAACAGAGAAACCTAGAAGGACAGAAAACTTTTAGATAATAATTGCTCTGGTCTAGCCAAATATCACAGAAAGAAACCTGCAGCCTCACCTTAACTCAGACCACCAAAGGTCAAGCTGGGAGTCTAGATTTCCACCCTTCCCAGAAGTAACAAGGAACTCCAAACTCTCATGTTACCACCCCTTCCCCCACTGCCAGGGTGGCATCAGAGAATGACAAGTAGGGGACCAGGAAATTTCATCTTCAATGAAAAGCCTGTCTTGTACACCCCCACCTCTGCAGTGTTAGTGGAAACCATGTAGGGAACCCAAATTTCCACTGACACACAGCAGCAATGAAATGCACCTTCTCCTCTCTGATGGGATGGTGTCAGAGGAGGCCTAGTGGAAAATCTGGACTTTAACCATCCCCAGTGGTAACATCTTTCATCCATGATGTCAGCAGAGGTCAAGTGGGGAAACGGTACCCTGTGTCAGCCAGTGAGGTATTGGTGGAGGCCTACTGTGGAGCCAGAATTCACATCCCTTGCTCAGCAGTAACAACAGAGCCCCCTCCCTCAGGTGTCAATTGAGGCTGAGTAGGTAACATGAACATCTACCCCCACCTGGCAGGAATGAGGTGGTGTTCCCATGCCAGAGCAGTGTCAGAGGAAGACAGTTAAAACAGAAGGGTTAAATGAGATCAGAATCTCATAAGGCCCATATTGTACAGGTTTCAAAAGAAAATCACTTTTCATACAAAGAACTAGGACTATCCTAAATTGAATTTTAAAAAGACAATCATGTATACCACACTAAGATGACAATGATGTCAAGGTCAAAATTTTCTGACAAATAAGTCAAAGCAGCCATCATGAAATGCTTCAACAAATAATTATAAACATCCTGGAAACAAATGAAAAAAATAGAAATTCTCAGGAAAGAAAGAGAAAGTCTCAGCAAAGAAATAGATGACATAAAAAGAACCAACTGGACATTCTATAACTGAAAAAAAAACCTGAAAATAAAATCAATAGATTACCTCAATAATAGAATGAAAAAGCCAGAGAAAAGAATCAGTGAATTAGAATAAAGAACAATAAAAATTACCCAGTCTGAACAACAGAGAGAAAATAGACCAGAAAAAGATGAACAAAGCCTCAGGGACCAGTGGGGCTATAACAAAAGCCCTAACATTTATGTCCTCAGAATCTTGTCAGGACAATAGAAAAATGGCAGAGCTAAAAAGTACTCAAGGAAATTATGGTTAAAAACTTTTAAATATGACAAAAGAAATAAAGCTACAGATTCAAGTAGCTTAGTAAATCCCAAACAGAATAAACCCAATAATATTCACACTAAGACACATCATAGTCAAACTTTGGCAAACAAAACACAAAGAAAAAATCTTAAAAGCAGTCTGAGAGAAATAATACCTTAACTATACAGAGAAAATAATTTGAATGGCAGCAGATTTTTCATTAGAAACCTGGAGACCAGAAGTAAGTAGGACATTTCCAGGCTCTGAAAGAAAAGAACTGTGAACACAGTATCCTATATTGAGTGAAAGTATCCATTAGAAATATAGAGGAAATCAAAACATTTCAAATGAAGGAAAACTAAGCGAATTTATCTACAGCTGATTTACCATGAAGGGCTTAAAAAAGTTCTCTAACCAAAAAGAAATGATAAAATGAGGAATATTGATGCATCAGGAAGGAAGAAAAAAACACACTAAGAAAAAATTGGGCAGACACAATATATTTTTCTTCTCCTATTGTGATTTCTAAATTATGTTTAACAGTGAAGATAAATTATAATGTTTAGGTGGTTCTGAATATGTATAAAGAAAATATATAAGGCAATTATAAGTGATAAAGGGGAAAGGGATGTAAGTAAAGGGAAATAAAATTTCTATACTTCAGTCAAACTGGTGAAATGATGACACCAGTAGTTTGTAATAAGTTGGCTATATATAATGCAGCACCTAGAGTAACCACTAATAAAGTTTTACAAAGAGCTACTCAAAAACAGTATAGACAAATCAAAATGGAATTCTTAAAACTGTTTGTGTAGCCTTCAGGAAGGCCAAAAAAGGAAAACATAAAAATGTAGAAGAAGGAACTTTCCAAAACGTTCAGTGAGAGGCAGAGGAGCAGCAGCCACACACAGCTAGGCAGGCACTCCTTCCTGTTCCCTCACATCAGCCTCAGCCTACTCACCCTCTGTAGAAAATGGTGAAAGAAACCACTTATTATGATGTTTTTGGGGTCAAACCCAGTGCCACTCAGGAAGAATTGAAAAAGGTTTATGGGAAACTGGCCTTGGAGTAGCACCCTGATAAGAATCCAAATGAAGGAGAGAAGAAAGCAAAGACATCTGATGCAAAGAAAAGGGAATTATACAATAAAGAAGGAAAATAAGCAATTAAAGACAGTGGAGCAGGTGGTGGTTGTGGCTCCCCCATGGACATCTTTGGTACATTTTCTGGGGGAGGAGGAAGGATGTAGAAAGAAAGGAGAGGTAAAAATGTTGTGCATCAGCTCTCAGTAACCTTAGAAGATTTGTATAATGGTGCAAAAAGAAAATTGGCTCTGCAAATAATGTAATCTGTGACAAATGTGAAGGCCAGGATGGTAAGAAAGGAGTAATGGAGTACTGTCCCAATCTCTGAGGTACTGAAATAAAAATAAGAATTCATCAGATGCAAATAAGAATTTGCTGGAATGGCTCAGCAAATTCAGTTTGTGTGCATGGAGTGCCAGGGCCATGGGGAATGGGTCAGTCCTAAAGATAGATGTAAAAGCTACAATGGAAGAAAGATAGTTCAAGAGAAGATTCAAGAAGTTCATATCGACAAAGGCATGAAAGACAGCCAGAAGATAACATTCTATAGTAAAGGAGACCAAGAAACAGGACTGGAGTCAGGAGATATTATCATTGTGTTAGATCAGAAGGACCATGTTTTTACTCCATAAGGAGAAGACTTTTTCAAGTGTATAGACATACCGTTGGTTGAAGCATTGTGTGGCTTCCAAAAGCCAATACCCACTCTCAACAACCAATCCATAGTCATCACCTATCATCCAGATCAGATCATCAAGCATGGAGATATCAAGTGTGTGCTAAATGAAGGCATACCAGGTTATCATAGACCATACGAAACGTGTCACCTAATTTTCAGATTTAAGGTAAACTTTCCTGAGAAATGCTTTCTCTCTCCTGATAAACTCTCTTTGCTGGAAAAAATTCTACCAATGAGGAAGGAAGTAGAAGAGACTGATGAAATGAATCAAATAGAACTGGTGGGCTTTGAGCCAAATCAGGAAAGATAGCACTATTACAGTAGAGAAATTTATGAGGATGATGAATATCATCCCAGAGGTGGTGTTCAGTATCAAACCTTTTAATGGGGCCAGTGAATAACATTCACTGCTGGCATTTAATGTGCAGTAGTAAATGAGTAAAGGACTATAATCATAATATACTCACTACTTGCTATTGATTTTGTTTTAATATTCAACTATAGTAGTGTTTTAAAAGTTAAATGAAGAATAAATGCAAATATAAGAGCTCAAAAATTTAAAAACAGAAAGAAAAGAACAGAAAACAAAAAATAAAATGATAGACTTAAGTCCTAACATATCAATAACTACATTCCATGTAAATGGTTTATGTACAACAATTCAAAGACAGTTTGGCAGAGTTGATTAAAAACAAGACCCAAATACATGCTGTCTACAAGAAACTCATTTCAATTATAATGCTACAGGCAAATTGAAAGTAAAGGATGAGGAAAGATATATCATGGAAACATTAGAGAAAAGAAAGCAGAAGTGGCTATATTAACATCAGAATTTTTTTAAAAAGACTTAAAAGAAAATTATGAGAGACAGAGACATTATATAATGATAAGGTCAATACACCTAAAAACATAGTAATCCTAGATATGTACACATCAAAAAACAAAGCAGGAAAACATGTAAAGGAAAAACTGATAGAGCTAAAGGAGAAAAGAAAATCCACAACAACACAAAGATTTCAGCATCCCTCTCTCAACACTTGGTAGAACAACTAAATAAAAAACACCAAGGATATAGAAAAATTTAATAACATAATACACTAACAATGTCTACTTAACATTTACAAACTGTTTCACTCATCAAGAGCAGAATGCATATCCTTTTCAAGTATACACGCAACATTTACCAAGATAGATTATGTTCTGGGCCATCAAACAAAACTTAACTAATTTAAAAGAATTGCTATCATACAGAGTATGTTCTCTGACAACAATGAATCAAATTAGAAATCAATAATAGAAAGATCACTAAATAACAGGAAAATCTCCAAACACATGAAAACTTGAAAATACATTCTTAAATAATTTAGGGATCAAAGGGGAAGACTCAAAGAAAATTTTAAAATTATATTGAATTGAATGAAAATGAAAATCTAACATATCAGTTTCTGAGACACAGCTAACACAGGGCTGAAAGGGATATTTATAGCACCAAATGCATGTATTAGAAAGAGGAAAAGTCTCAAATCAATAATCTGAGCTCCTATCTCAAGAACCTAGAAGAAGAGCAAAAAAAAAAAAAGAAAGAAAGAAAAGAAAAGAAAAAAGCAAGTAGAAGAAAGGAAAAAATAAAGAGAAAAGCAAAATTCAATTAAATTTAAAAGGAGAAAAATAATAGATAAAATCAATAAAACAAAGAGCTAGTTCATTTAAAAAATCAATAAAATTGACAAACATTCAGCAAGACTGACAAATTAAAAATAGAAGACACAAATTTCTAACAGGAATAAAACAGAGAATATCACTATAGACCCTGCAGACAACAAAATGGATAAAAGGGACTACCATAAAGAATTCTACACACATACATCTTAGATTATATGAGTGATACCTCAAAAAACACAAACTACCACAACTCATCCCATAGAAAATAAATAACATAAATAGTTCTAAGAAAATTTTCTTTAAGGAAATTGAAGTCACAATTTTAAAATTCCAAAAAAAGAAAATTTCAGTCCCAGATGGTTTCAGTGGAGAAATCTACCAAGTGTTTAAAGATTTAACACCAATTCTACCCCATTTATTTCCAAAAATAAAAGAGGGAGGAACACTTTCCAATTCATTTTATGGAGGTAGTGTTGCCCTGAAGTTAAAACCAGAAAGATGGTTTAAAAAAAACTACAGACCAAGATTTTCATGAATGTAGACATAAAGCTCCTTAACAAAATATTAACACATAGAATTCAACAATATCTTTAAAAAATTATATATCTTGACCAAGTGGGGTTTATTTCAGGTATGGGAGAATGGATTGATATTCAAAAAGCAATCAATATAACTTCCTATGGTAAAAATACTAAAGAAGAAAAATCACATGAAAATTTAATTGTGCAGAAAAAGCATTAAACACCCATATATGATAAAAACACTCAGAACAATAGGAATGGAGGGGAATTTTCACAACTTGATAAAGTGTGTATACAAACACACATACACACACACACTACAGCTAACATTATACTACTTAATGGTAAAGACCAAAAGCAAATGTTTTCCGTCTAAGATTGGAAACATGGCAAGGATGTAAGTGCTCATTACTCTTATTCACATAAGATTGGAAGTTCTAGCTAATGCAATAAATCAAGAGAAAGCAATAAAAGACATACAGATTTAAAAGGAAGAAATACAACTCTCCCTATTTGCAGATGACATGATACATAGAACTACATAGAACCTCTGAAGAAATTTATAAAAATACTCTTAGAACTAATAAGTGAGTTCAGCAAGGTCATAGGATATAAAATAAGCATGTTAAAACAACTATGTTTCTATATACCACCAACAAACACATGGACACAAAGATTTAAAAATATAATACTGGTTGGGTGTGGTGGCAAATTAAGAAATACTGAAATCATACAAAGCATATTTTCTAGCCATGACAGAATTAAATTAGTAATCAAAACTAGAAATACAACTAGAAAATTTTTATATGTTTGGAAATTGCATAACACATTCTAAATATCTTATAGGTCAGAGAGGGAGCCACAAGATAACTTATTTTGAATTGAATGAAAATGAAAGGACAGCATATCAAAATGTGTGGGATACATTAAAGCAGTGCTCAGAAAGAAATTTATAACATGCTTATATTAAAAATAAGAGAGGTCTCAAATCAATGATCTAAGCTTTCATTTTAATAAACTAGAAAAAAGATTAAATTAAACTGAAAGCAAACACAAAGAAAGGAAATAATAAACAGCAAAATTTTTAAAATTAGAACTGAGAAACAATAGAGAAAATCAATGAAACCAAAAGTTAGATCTTTGAAAAGATCCATAAGGTTAATAAACCTCCAGCCTAAGAACAAAGTGGGAAAAATGCAGATTACCAAAATCAGGAATGAAGAGACATCACTAAAGACCCTATAGACAATGAATGGGCAATAGAGGTGTTTTAGTTTTCAATCCATGATATAGCAAATCACTACAAATTTAACGGCTTAAAACAACACTGGTTTATTATTTTACGGTTCTGTAGGTAAAAAGTCCAGATGGGCTCAGCTATGTTTCTCCTTAAAGGTTCTTAAGGCTAAAATCAAGGCATTGGCTAGGCTGGGCTCTTACCTGGAGGCTCTGGGGAAAAACTCACTTCCAGCTTATTCAGGTTGTTGGCAGAATTCAGTTCCTTGACACTGTAGGACTCCCTATTTCCTTGCTGGCTCTCAAGGGGGTTTTATTTCTTCTCATATGTGGCTCTTCCACCTTTAAACTAGCAATGGTGTATAGAGCCTTTCTGTTGCTACAATTATCTCCGATTTCATTTTCTAAAAGTAGCTGGTGAAAAACTTTCTGCTTTTGAAGGGTACACCTACTTAGGACTGTCTCACCCAGATAACCTTCCTACCTTATGATCAGCTGATTATAGCCTTAAGTACATCAGCAAAATCCCTTTTTCTATGTAACGTAACATGATACTGGAAATAACGACCCATCATATTCACAGGAGAGGAAATTATATAAAAGCAAGTGTCATTGGGGGCTATCTTAGAATTCTGCCGACCGCAAAGTGAATATTAGGAACAAATTATAAGCCCATAGATTTGACAACATAGATGAATTGGATAAATTCCTTAAAAGGTATAAAGCATTAAAAATTGCTGAAGATTAATAGGTAACTTTAATATTTCTATATCTATTAAAGAAAAAGAATTTATAGTTTAAAACCTTCCAAAGAAGAAAACTCCAAGCCTAGATTGTTTTACTGACATTTTTTAGAAAGTTTGAGGAAAAGATAAAACCAATTCCACAAAGATTTTTCAGAATACAAATGAGGAAGCCAACTTTGCAACTCATTTTATGACGCTATTATTACCCTATACTGTACAGAACAAAAACATAAGAAAACTATAGGCCAATATCCCTCATGATTATAGACACAAAAATCTTCAATAAATACTGGAAAACTAAATCCAGCAATATAGTAAAAGTATAATATGTCCCCTCCAAGTGGGTGTTATCTTGAGACTTTAAGACTGGTTCAACATTTTAAAAAATCAATCAGTGTAATTCACCTAACACAAGACTAATGATTAAAAAACATCATGGTCATCTCAATAAATGCAGAAAAAAATATTTAACAAAATCTAACATCCATTCCCGATAAAAACTCCCAGGAAACTAGGAACAGGAGGGAATTTCCTCACCCTGATAAAAGCCATATGCAAAGTATCTACAGCTAACATCATACTTAATGGCGAAAGACTGAATGCTCTTCCCCTAAGATGATGAATAAAACAAGGACATCCATTCTCACCATCCATATTCATCATCATTCTGAATGTCCTAGCTAATGCAATAAGGCAAGAAAAAGAAATAAAAACCATACAGACTGGAAAGAAAGAAAGAAAACTGTCTTTATTCTCAGACAACATGTTCATCTACATAGCAAATCATAATGAATCCACAAATCTATTAGAATTAATAAGTGAGTTTAACAGAGTCACAGGATACAACATTAATATAAAAAAATCAATCAACTATAGTCTGGCATACTTGAAAATTACTAAAAGTATATTTTCAGTGTTCTCACATCAAAAAATGACATATAAGGTAATTCCCATATAAATTAACTTGATTTAGCCATCTCATAATGTGTACATACATCAAAACATTATGTGGTATATCATAAATATATGCAATTTGTATTTGTCAATTAAAATAAATAAATAGATTTCTAGTCATTAAAAATGAAGAATTGGAAACTTTTCAAAATTTCCATTCCATTATAATTGCTTGAAAATATGAAATAGTTAGGTTAAAATCTTGCAATACAAGGGCACTAATGTTATGCTAAAACTAAAAGAATAGTAACAAAAGAAATGTAAGAAAACCAAAATAATAGAGATACAGCATGTCGTGGAATGAACAACTCAATGTTGTAAATATTCTCCCAGAAATGATCTATTGGTGAAACAAAACTTCATTCCAAAATCTCAGTGGGATTTTTTTGTCAAAATCAATCTGCTGATTCTAAAATTTATATGAAAGCATAAAAAGACTAGAAGAGCCAAACACTTGTGAAAAATAAGAACAAAATTGAACAAAGTTTCAGTTATGCAAAATGAGTAAATTCTGGAGGTCTAATATATAAAAATCTGACTATAGTTAACAATACTGTATCGTATACTTGAAATTTGCTCAGAGGGTAGATCTTAGTGTTCTCATAAGAAGGAAGGAAGGAAGGAGTAACTATGTGAAATCATTGCACGACTTTATGCATTTGTCAGAATTATACACTAAAATAAGTGAATTACACTGTGTGTCAATAAAACCTTAATAAGAATGAGAAAGAAATTTATCCTTCTGTAAACATTGATTGAGAGCCAACTCCTTTGCAAAATTATGAAGTAAATAATTTATATTCAACATCTCACAGCTAGCTTTAAAATTCGTCTTTTCCAGCTATTGTAATCCATTCTATTCCCCCCACATTTCTCTTTAATATGTCTCCCAGCCTCAACCTCCAGGTAGACCATGCTTGGAAACTTTCCTTCCCCTTATTTATCATCAGAAATATCCTTTCCTGATCACTATGGGTCTAGTTAATTCCTAGAATCACAATGCCGTCACTCAGACAAATGACTCTTAAATCACTCTGAGGCCCAGGAAGAGGATTTTTCAGACTTAGGGTTCTTTTCTTGAACTCTTCAAGTACATAATGCATGCAGTCAACTCCTACTTAAACTAATTTCGTATCAACTTCAAGAACCAATGCACAGAGATTCTACAGCAAATAATTTCTCACTCTTATCCCCTTTTATCCTTCCCAAATGTCTCTTTTCTATAGTTCTGTTCTTCAAAATCATATTTGCTATGTCCTCTGGGCTTAGGCAGATCTGGGTTGAAAATCCTAGCCTTTTTAGGTTTCACATATTAGTGAGATCATGTAGTATTTGTCTTTCTGTGTCTGGCTTATTTCACTTAACATAATGTCCTCCTAGCTCATCCACATAGTCACAAGTGACAGGATATTATTCTTTTTATGGCCAAATAGTATTCCACTGTGTATATAGACCCCATTCTCTTTATCCATTCATTTGTTGATAGACACATAGGTTGATTCTATACCTTGGCTACTGTGAATAGTGCTGCTGTAGGGTAACTACAGTTAACAATAATTTGTTGTATATTTTCAAATGGCTAGAAAGGAGGATTTTGAATGTTCCCAACACAAAGAAATGATAAGTGTTTGAGGTGAAGGATGTGCTAAGTACCCTGATTTGATCATTACACATTGTATTCATATATCAAAATATCACAATGTACCCCATGAATATGTGCAATTATGTGTCAATTGCAAATACTTTTTTTACTTAATGTGGGTCAACTCTTTATTTTATTATATAAATTGTGACCTTACATACTTTTTATAGCAAAGAGACAAGATTTTTCTGCCAATAGAAGACGTCAAAACAAGAACATACCAGGAGTGTTAATGCGGCTAAATTTTAAGTGGGTATTAACAAAACCTTTTATAACAAATTCTGATAATGTTTTACTCTTTCTATCTAATACGTTTAAACAGAAAAATAAAAAATTAAAACCCTAGGGTCTTGACATATTTCCAGGGAACCTCTTTTTGTTACTCTCTACTTTAGATGGATTGAAAAGTTTTAAGAAATACATGTCATGGTAATTATTGAATAAAATATTTTATCCTGTTCTTAATTTTAAACAATGCTAATGTGCAATCCTTTTAAATTTGTTTCTTGCTTTTGATTTATGAATCTTTGCATTGTTTCCTAGCTACTATATCCTTGGTTTTAAAAAATGCTCCACATCCTGATGTAGATTAATAAGTCATTTTTTATCTCTCTCCATTAGAATTTTTATGTATAGTAAGTATGCTTTTGATTTTTGCTTGCTATTGTTCTATATTTTTTAATTTCACAATATTATGGGAGTACAAATGCTTTGGTTACATAAATTGCCTTTGCACCACCCAAGTCAAAGCTACAAGCGTGCCCATGTCCCAGACAGCACGCACTGCACTCATTAGGTGTGAATTTACCCATCCCCTCCTCCCCCCCCACCTACCCAATCCCCAATGAATGTTACTTCCACATATGCACATAAGTGTTGATCAATTAATACCAATTTAATGGTGAGTACATGTGGTTGTTGTTTTTCCGTTATTGTGATACTTTACCTAGAAGAATGGGCTCCAGCTCCATCCAGGATAACACAAGGAGGTATAATATGTTCACCATTTTTTTATGGCTGAATACTACTCCATGGTATACATGTACCACATTTTATTAATCCACTCATGTATTGATGGGCAGTTGGGTTGTTTACATATCTTTGAAATTATGAATTGTGTTGCTATAAACATTCAAGTGGAAATGTCTTTATTATAGAATGTCTTTTTTTCCTTTGGGTAAATACCCAGTAGTGGAATTGCTGGATCAAATGGTAGTTCTACTTTTAGTTCTTTGAAGTATCTCCATACTACTTTCCACAGAGGTTGTGCTAGTTTGCAGTCCCACCAGCAGTGTGTCAAGTTTCTCCACACTACTTTCCATAGAGGATGTACTAGTTTTCAGTCCCACCAGCAGTGTATGAGTGTTCCTATCTCTCCACATCCACATCAACATTTGTTGCTTTGGGACTTTGTGATAAAAGCCATTCTCACTGGAGTTAGGTGATATCTCATTGTGGTTTTGATTTGCATTTCCCTGATGATTAGAGATGTTGAGCATTTTTTCATATGTTTATTGGCCATTACTCTGTCTTCTTTTGAAAAGTTTCTGTTCATGTCCCTTGCCCACTTTTTAATGGGGTTGTTTAATTTTTCTCTTGCTGATTTGCCTGAGTTCTTCATAGAGTCAGGTTATCAGCCCTTTATCAGATGTATAGCAAGCAAATATTTTCACCCATTCTGTAGGTTGTCTATTCACTCTAATGATTGTTTCTTTGGCTGTGCAGAAGCATTTTAATTTGATTAGGTCCCATTTATTTATTTTTGTTTGGACCTGATCAAACTAAAAATAATTTTTAAAAATTTCAACTTTGCTCCTCTTAGCTTTATTTCTTTATCTAAACTGCTTTTCTTCTCCTTGGTTTGGTTTTGTCAGATTTAAAGGGGAAGTGAATCATATCTACCTCAAGAAGACTTTGTGAAGACTAAGAGATAATGTAAGTAAAGGGCTTAGCACTGACACATGGGAAAAAACTGATAAATGGTAACTCCTCCTGCCATTATTACTGTTAGCAATACTCACTCCAATTAAGTACCAAACTAATAACTACATATATGCACATATTAGGTCATTAAATATTTCTCAAACAAGAAGCAGTACAATTAATCAAAGTATGCACCTAAACTATTGACACAGTTTTGCCGTCTTAATAGTAGCTTGTTTATGCCAGCAGCAAAGAAGCCTAGTGAGTGGCGATGAAATCACAAAAGGCATTTTCCACAGCTTGTTGAGATTTGAATATTTTTCCTTGCAAGAAGTAGTCCAAAGTCTGGAAGAAGTGGCAGTCAGTTGGTGCAAGGTCTGGTGAATACAGTGGATGACAGAGAGTTTCCAAGTCCAGCTACTGTAGTTTGAGGAGCATTGTTTCTGGGACATATGGTCGAGCATTGTCTTGCAAGAGGATTGGCCTGTATTTATTGCCCAATCTCAGCTGCTTAATCACAAGCATCCTCATCATTTCATCCAGTTAGTTGTAGTAAATATCCGCTGTAATTGATTGACCAGGTTTCATGAAGCTGTAGTGGATAATACCAGTGCTGGACCACCAAACAGACACCATTAGCTTTTTTGATGACTATTCGGTTTTAGACTGTGTTTTGGCACTTCATCTTTATCCAGTCATTGTGCCAAATGCTTGCAATTGTCAAAAAGAATCAATTTTTCATCACATGTAACAATACGATGTAGAAATTGTTCCCCTTTATGTCGTGACAGCAAAGAAAGGCAAGCTTCCAGATGATTCTCTTCTGATGCTCATTTAATTCATGCAGAACCCATCTGTCCAGCTTCTTCACCTTGCCCATTTGTTTCAAATGGTCCAATGTTGTTGAAATAGTAATGTCAAACCTTGCTGCTAATTCACGCATAGGTTGAGATGGATTCATTTCCACTAGCTTTCAGCTTATCATTATCCACCTTGGTCTCAGTTCACCCACGTGGCTCATTTTCAAGATTATAATCACCAGAAGAGAACTTCTCAAACCATTGGTGTACTGTGCATTCATTAGCCACTTCCTTTCCAAACACTTTGTCAATATTTCATGCTGTCTGTGCAGCATTGGTTCCACGACGGAACGCATAGTCGAAAATAAAATGAATTTTTGACTTACCCATGGTTCACAAAAATTGCTCTAAAAAAAATTTGAAAGATAATCACAAACCAAAATGTGCGTTTGAAAGAATGAGGATGTACCCTCACAATGAACATAAAACAAGAAGTGTCAAAGTGAAATATCAGAGACATCAACTGTCAAACTTAGTACTTAAGGAAATCGGACATTTCATACTTAATAACCTAATATTGATAGTCCTTACTAGATGAAGATGTAGCTACTCACCATATAAAAACAATTTAAAGAGTTGCTTTCTAATATATGTAAAACAGTGATAATGATTGCCTAATATGACTTATTTTGAGACACATATTATTGGTATCTAAACCTTAAATGTCACATTTGCAAATGTTACATCACAGACAGAAGGACATTTTGCCCAATTCAAATATTTATGATAATATAACCTTAATAATCACAAACACTTTAATTATGCAAATCTCTTCATACTCATCAAAACTTTGTTTAGCTATAAAAAATGACAGCTGTGGTAGCCTATGTTATTAATTGTCTTAGGAACTCAGCACTCTGCTTTCAGTCTAGCAACCATAGGCTACCGCTAAGAGTGACTATGGCAACTACCTTGGTGCCCTGATCCTGACAACTTAACAGGAGACATTATGACAGGAGGTGTCAGGAGGTACCATTGCCACAGACACTCTTAGAGACAGCTAGTGGTTGCCTGGTAACCTGCTCTACTGCATGGGGTTAGCACAAGATAAAGTGAGGTGCTAACGAGGGCTGACAAGAGTTCATACTTACTCAAGAGAGGAAGAGAGGGTATGATGCAGCCATACATTTCCAAGAAGGAAAAGAGCTCAAAATCCATTATATTCTCAGAGATTACATTATAATCTCTGCCACCATCACCTGTAAAACACACACCTGACATTTTGCTACTGAAAGGAGCAACTAATAAAATTAATTTCTACTGAGTAATTTTATATTAGTCAATTAAATATTCTCTGAAAATTCTCTATAAGCACACAAATGATTACAATAATTCACTTAGTGGCTCCCAATATGAATTATTGATTGACTTTCTGAGGACTGCAACTTATTAAATTTTATTTGTAAAAAAATTGAATGGTACGAACAAGCAGGGCTGAACAGCCTGAGATTAATGAGGGGCTATAATCATGACTGAATTAACAACAATGTTTTGTCCCTATTTAAATCCATCTGGTTGTATACATTGCAGTGTTAAATATCACCAGTAAGAGTCTGCCCCATGGAAACCACTGTTTAATAAAGAAAAATTAGCAAATCCTTTCAAAAGCATTAACTGTCATTAGTAACCCAAAACAGACCACAATTATAATCTCCTATAATTCTTTGTAACTTACAATACAAGATTGCTCTAGCAAGAAAATAAAAATAAATAAAAGTTTTTTTCTTTCCTGGAAATATTTTTGTTTTATAGATTCCTTCTCATTGTTAATTTTACCATGACTTCTATAAAAATTACACTACATTGATATTCCTATCATCTCTACCTTATTTCAGGGCTTAGGGGCTTCCTGCTTTGGCTCATGAGTTTTTAGAAGTAGTTGAAAAAGACCAAGATAGAAGACTTGGGAAAAAGAAGTGAATATATGGGCTATTTCCATGTATTTGAATTTGGAGTCAGACTACTTCACAAAGGTAGTCCTGTCAGCAAGGCTGATAGTATATCTGAAAGAAGAAAAGGATAAGCGAAGATACTAAGGCCACCATCGCCTAAACTGGAAAAAAAACAGGAAATCACTGTTATAAATTAGTTTACTAGATCCTGTTCACATGGAGCTTGGAGAGGAACTAGGAAATATTTTGGAACCAAAACACTTTAAATTACAAATCGAAGATATTTTCACAACTACCTATGAGGTTATTTATGAAATATTTCTTGAGCTACTAATACATGCCAGGCCCTTAATATAGAGTTACAAATTTTAAAAATGGAGTCAATAGATTAATTATCTCATTAATTGTCTTATTTTAATATCTTGGAATGGTAGATTTGGCTTATAAACAATAAACATATAGAAGAAAATCAATAGCAGTTCATCTTTTAAAAATTATACAGATTATATATGCTGGTCCAATACCTGTTTTTCCTCAAACTTATTTTACTTGTTCCCTGTTCAGTTCTGTGTCTTAGGGGGCCTGACTGAGGTACAGACTGGGCTTTCAGGCTCTAGTGTCAGCTGGCTGCCAATTTGGTTATGCCAATGGGGGACAATGAGGGAAAATTGGATGGCAGGAGGAAGGGAGAAGCCATACAAATAGGTGTGAGGTGATGGCCACTTAAATTTATGCATGAGTAATAAAATAACTAAATGGAAGCTCTGACTAAATGTTATTGCCTAGTAGACTTTGGGCTTCATTCTAAGATGAACCCTGACTAACAACCTGGGTATACTGAATTATATGATTTTCTCCTATGCCACCTGACAACTTCTTGCCTGACTATACCGTTCTATATGCTCAATTCTTCTGTCATAGTAAACTCAAGACTTTAGCCCATTCTCATTGCCCCCATCCATAACCTAAACCAGCTCAGTCACCTACAAAAGTCTAACATGTTCTCCAGATTTGGTAGCCTCTGCAAAGTTTTATATTCCTACAATTTGTAAAATGGAAGTATCATAGATCACCAGAAAATCTAGAAGCAGCAATTAAATAGATAAGAAATTAAAGACATGGAAAATAAGCAAGTTAGAATTGCTATTTCTGAGGAACATTCCTTAAGAACATTTGACTCCTCGTTATATGTTTATATAACTTTGATATAATGAATACTGAATTAAAAACTGACAAAAATCAACACCTATCTATGTGCTTGGTAACCAATTTAAGTCTATAAGGAGAATTTTAATACTAGTAGACAATTACTGATGAACCATTTTCTCTCTCACAGATACAAACACACACACTCATATGACTTCAATTAGGGGTTAATTTTGGAATGACAATTCAGAGCAAAAATTAGTAAGGAGAAGGGTCTCTATGAGGGCACTTTTAAGAATAAACTAATCCCACTACTGGGTATCTACTCAAAGGAAAAAAAGTCACTCTATAATAAAGACAGTTGCACTTGAATGGTTATAGCAGCACAATTCACAATTGCAAAGATGTGGCAACAACCCAAGTGCCCATCAATATATGAGGGGATTAATAAAATGTGGTATATGTAAACCATGGAGTACTACTCAGCCACAAAAAACAATGGTGAACTAGCACCTCTTGTATTATCCTGGATGGTGCTGGAGCCCTTCTAAGTGAAGTATCACAAGAATGGAGAAACAAGCACCACATGTACTCACTATCAAATTGGTACAAATTGATCAACACTTATGTACACATATGGAAGTAACATTCATTGGGTGTTGGGCAGGTGGGAGGGGGAGGAGGGGATGGGTAAATGCACACCTAATGGTTGCAGTTTGCACTGTCTGTGATGGGCACGCTTGTAGCTGCAACTCGGGTGGTGTGAAGGCAATATATGTAAGCTAAACATTTGTACCACCATAAAATTTTGAGATTAAAAAAAAACCTATGTTTAAAATGTCAAAATAAACTTTTAGCATTTTAGGTAATTCCAGGTTTTATAAACATTTGGAAATGGTTATTTTTAGCTTTCTTCCCTCTTAAAAAGTTTAGGTCTTTGAGTACCAGAATTATTGCTAGATTTATTACTTTATTATTATGCATATTTATAATATTATAGCTTTTAAATTGTACAACATTTCAAAATTGTTTACTTTTATCTACAAATGTAAAGTACTTCCAAAAAGCATCTAGGTCTCAAAAATAAATAAATGTTAGTTAAAAAACTGGAGTTTTAATGATTCAGTTTGGCATATGTTAGTGTATTACCCAGGGTTCTCTAGAGAAACAGAACAAACAGGATGTGTATGTACAAATAGAGAGAGAGACAGATTTACTTTAATGAAAGGCTCACAGGATCGTGGAGACTTGACGAGTCCAAAATCTGATGGCTAGGCTAGCAGGACAGAGATCTAGGGAAGAGCTTCGGTTCCAGTCCAAAGGCAGTCTGCTGGCTGAGTTCCTTCTTACTTGAGGAGATCAGTCTTCGTCTGATCGGGCCTTCCGCTGATCAGATTAAGGGCCTTCAACTGATCGGATGAGGCCCACCCACATTATAGATGGTAAACTGTTTTACTCAAAGTTCACTGATTTAAGTGTTAATCTCGTCTTAAAAAAATGCCTTCACTGAAACATCCAAATAATAGCTAACCAAATTCTTCTGTCATAGGTAACATCTGGACCTGTTAAATACCTGGACACCATGGCCCAGCCAAGTTGGCACATAAAACTAACTGTCATAGCATAAATTCTTTAACTAACTTTGAAGTCATCAAGGCAACTACTTCCTAAGCCTAGGATTTTTTGTTTCTCCCTGTCAGCCCAGGAGACAAGATCTGGAGGTAGGTCTGACACCAGTGGGCCACAGACACTGACAGTGGGATTCACATTCCTTAACTAAAATACCAGGCCCAGTGGAGCCTTGAACTAAGTGTCCTACTAGTTTTTATTTCCCCACTTTTAAGTAGTTATTTTCCACGATTTAAGTAGAAAAGAAGTGGATATATTCTCAAAGAATTAAAAGTAGAATTACCATTTGACCCAGCAATCCCACTACTGAGTATTTATCCAAAAGAAAAAAAGACATTTTATAATAAAGACATCTGCTCTCGAATGTTCATAGCAGCACAATTCACAATTGCAAAGTTGTGGAAACAACCCAGGTGCCCATCAATACACGAGTGGATCAATAAAATGTGGTATATGTATACCATGGAGTATTACTCAGCAATAAGGAACAATAGTGAATTAACACATCTGGTATTATCCTGGTCGGAGCTAGAACCCATTCTTCGAAGCGAAGTGTCACAGGATTGGAAAAACAAGCACCACTGGTACTCACCATCAAACTGGTACTAACTGATGAACACTTACATCACACAGGGCAATAACATTCATCAGAGGGCGGGCGGGCGGGAGGGGGGTGGAAGGGATGGGAAAAACTCTCACTGAATGGATGTGGGGAGCACAGTTTGGGAGACGACCACGATTGTGGCTCTGACACGGGCAGAACAGGGGCAATGTGTATGGCCAAAATGTTGTACCCCCATGATATTCTGAAATTAAAAAAATAAAAAATAAATAAATAAATAAATAAAATAGACATGACTGAGGTAATAATTTACATAAAATAAAATGCACCCACTTTAAGGGTACATTTTGATGCATTTTGAATAAAAAATAAAAAATAAAAAAAACAAAATTCAAAAAAAAAAAAAAAAAAAAGAAGTGGATATAAAGTGAGTCAAATTTCCCCATTTGCCCATGTGATAAAAGACATATCGGATGGAACACCGGACCCAGTACATTCTCCCACACCCAGCTGCAACTCCCACACTCATTCCATTCTTAGCATTCTGTGAATACTCTTCTTGTTTTAGTTTTTAGCATGGAAGTCATCCGTAAAACTATTCAACTATTTCCAAGTCATCGGAGCCTCTGCTGTTCTGTGTAGGGCAGAGGATATAATGAGGAAAAAATTCTCAAAATTGAGAAGCAGGAAAAATGCATTAAAAATAATAATTTAAAAATGAGTGCAGTTTATGACTTGCACAGTAATCCCATGTTTCACATAAATTAAAATACGTGTTTAAAATCCCTTATGTTTACACTACAGATTTGTCTTTCTTAAGAGTTAGAATACATCATGTTTGGTAGAACATCTATGTAAGGAAATTAAGAAAAATCTCAAATACACGTGCCTATTAAACCCAGGAAAAATCTTAGCTTTAGTTATTCATTGAAGAAGTAAAATATGAGGTCTGAAATTCATTTTAACGCCATTTTGTTGAAATATTTTATTTCTTTACATAAGCAAGCATATTCTGACAATAGAAACTTCAAATTATGATGTTCATTCAGAGTTTAGCATACAGCAATAACAATGATATGGAATGATATAAGAAAACGTGACCCCTTCACATAGTAAGATAGAATAGCAGATGAACATGAAGAAAAAAATCAAGTTCAGAGAGCAATTTATTCAGTGGCCAGCAAACAGGGATTTGCAGTAATCCAGCCTAGAGGAAATAGAGGTAGAGATGAGTTTCTGGGAGTCTGATCTAATGACGGAGATGACCAAAGCTGAACTTTAATAGAAATAAATTATTTGTTGCTTCTCCCCAGTCAAACCCCAACCCTACATGTTTAGTAGCCATGAGCTTACCAGCAGGCTTCAGAACATGAAAAAAGATTCAGTGAAGCATCAAAGAACATAGATCCTTAAAATGTCTTAGAGACTGGTCAAACTTGAGTAGATGGCATCTCATGAAATGACGCCCCCAACAGCCAGTCCACGCAACACTTAAGCTCCCAGTCAGAAAACTGATAGCTGCACAACAGTTAAATGAGACTCAAATGTGTGGAGTGAGTATAAACACATTTCCATTTATTCAGATTTGTTTATATTCTGAAAGCCTTCTGTGATAATCTACGGAAGAAATGCAGTTCACCAAAGATGTCTGAATGCTTTTCCATAGTATAGAGTGGTTATGAGAATCAGTTTGTCAGCCAGGGGGAATTTTTCTCAGATTTATTGTATGTGGTGGAGACAGACAACTAGTTCCTGACAATGTAATGCACCAGAAATGGTATGTGCCTCTTCCAGATGGTTTCTTCACTCTCCCCATCTGTCACCTGAATGAAGACTCTGAGGTCCCAAGGGATGGCACGGTCACAGGACAGTAGGAGACTGGGTTGCTAAGTCACCACATGGAGGAAACCCACCCATCAATCAGGAGCACTTGCATTGGATTATTATAAAAATAAGCTTTTATTGGGAAAACTCTCACAAAGTTTGAACTGAGTTTATTACAGAGACTAGTTTTTCCCTAACTAACATAGATTTCTGTAAGAACCATATACTGAAGGCCTGTTATATGCAAATATAGCAGGGTGAGCTTACGGAAATGTTGCCATCCTTCAAGTCCTAGTTCATAAGCTGCATGTTGTGAAAAACATTTTTTAAAATCTAAAATTTACATATTTCTCAAGTGCTTACCATATTTCAGACATTGCGCTAAAAGCTTTAAAAGCTTTAGATACCTTATCTGATCCTCTATGATGGACTCCTTTTGGTTATTGGCCCATCTTATAAGATGTCCTCACCAGCCACACCCACCCACCTACAGCAGTGGACACAACAGTCATTTGTTCTATAGGACCCCATCCTTTTGACCACAGATGATCAAAAACCTGGAGAAGCCTGAACCAATCAAGAAATCATCAGTGGACATGGCTGCTCCCAGCTCCACGAGCTCTGAACATACAGCTAAGGCTGCGAGTTAGTTAGGGCAGTCTCTGGGTACCCATGTGGGCCACCAGGATTTCCAGGTCCAAGGTCCTAACCTCCTGTAGGCTGCAGGGTTTGGGCTCTAAAGAGGCTGGATAAGGGCCCCCGGCAAGCGAGGATTGTGGGTGGGAGGGGAGAAAACAGTTTTACTGAAACCCTCTCTTGGTGGAGTAACATCCTCGGGTCTGTTCCTGCAGAGATTGTTGCACTTGTCAGCACAGGACAACTGCGGCTAGGAGCAAAGAGGACTTGATCCTTGCTGTTGACCTGGCTTTTGCCTATTGAAGCTAGGGGGTTTTACATTTATCTGGGCTTTGCCTTTGGCATTAGCCTTTGGATTTGTGTCCAGATTGTCATCAAGAAGCAGGACAGGAATTCACAGGATAAATCTGGTGCAAAAATAACCTGGGATTTGATGACAAATGGTTATGTCTCCCTTCAAAAGAAGGAAATCTTTGTGTCTGGAGAGCAGATTTCCTGTGGCTCCCAAAGTGCTATAGCAAAGGAGGAGCAGGGTCAAAGTAACTCCTAAGAGTTACAAGGCCCCTCCCAAAGCTTTCATATCCCCCACCTGGGAGATCAGAGTCTGCCACGGACACAACAGAATACCTAGCTATTAGGGAGCTGGGGATTCACACCCTCAAGTACAATCCACCAGCTTGGTACTCAAGCTGGGAGGACAATCTCACTATACTCCACCGGGAAGAGGAAAAGACAACAGGTCAGAGGTAACCCAAGATCCACCAAACTTGCTAAAATACACCTAAGGCAATACAGACCACTACTCCTCTCCCTGGCTCTGCCAAGGAACGAACCTTGGGAGCTTGGACACAGGGCCATAAACTAGCCCTAACACCCCCAGCTCTCGGCCAAGAGCCCGGATGAGAAAAATTCAGCAAAAATACTCAGGAAACATGGAAAATCAGAGTGAAAAGTCACCCCCAAAAGAAATCATTAGTTCCTCAGCAATGGATACCAACTCAAATGAAATGGGTAGAATGACAGAAGAGGAAGTTTGTTTATGGATTATAAGAAAGTTCAATGAAATTCAAGAGAAAATTGAAACCCAGCACAAAGAAACCACAAGAAAAATGCAAGAAATGAATGAAAAATTTTCTAAAGAAATAGAAGTATTACGGAAAAATCAAATAGAAATTCTAGAAATGAAAGAGGCATTCAAGGATCTACAAAACACAGTGGAAAGCCCTAAGAATAGGCTGGATCATGCATAGGAAAGAATCTCAGAGATGGAAGATACCTCCTATGTGCTAAATAAATCAGTCAAAGAGAAAGAACACAAAAACAAGAGGCACGAACAAACTATACAAGAAATGTGGGATTATATAAAGAGGCCAAACATAAGGATCACAGGCATCCCTGAGGGAGAGGAAGAAAATTTGCATGGGCTGGAAAATCTATTTAAAGGAATAATAGAGGAAAATTTCCATGGCCTAGCCAGAAATCTCCATATCCAAGTACAAGAAGCACAGAGGACTCCTGGGAGACTCAACGTGAAAAGGCGTTCACCATGCCACATAATTGTTGGACTGACCAAAGTAAACACAAAAGAGGCACTGCTCAGAGCTGTGAGGCGAAAAGAGCAGGTAACCTACAAAGGGAAACCTATCAGATTAACTGCAGATTTCTCAGCTGAAAACTTACAAGGAAGAAGGGCCTGGAGACCCATCCTCAGTCTTCTAAAACAAAATAAAGGCCAACCCAGAATTCTGTATCCCGCCAAACTAAGCTTTTTTTATGAGGGAGAAATAAAGACTTTTCCAGACAAGCAATCACTGATAGAATTTGCAAAGTCCACACCGGCCCTGCAAGAAGTGCTTAGACCTGCATCATACACTAACCAGCACAACAGACACCCACCAATGTAAAACTACCCAAAGCCAAAACTCCTGAACCCAGATTTCACAATGACTCAAGAGGTAAAACAGAACAAGAAACTACCCAACAGAATAAACAGAGATCTACCCCAAATATCAATTCTCTCAATAAATGTGAATGGCTTGAATTGCCCATTGAAGAGACATAGGCTGGCTGAATGGATTAAAAAATACAAGCCGAGTATCTGCTGTCTCCAGGAAACACATCTTACACATGAGGACTCATTTAGACTCAAGGTGAAAGAATGGAATACAATTTTCCAGGCTAATGGAAACCAAAAGAAATCTGGAGTAGCCATCCTTATTTCAGATGATATAAACTTTAAAGCAACAAAAGTAAAGAAGGACAAAGATGGACACTATATAGTGGTGAAGGGAAAAATCTTACAAGAAGATTTAACAATCCTAAATATTTATGCACTCAACACAGGAGCACCCAGATACGTAAAGCAAATACTACTTGATCTAGACAACATAGTAAACAGCAATGCCATGAATAGCAGGGGACTTCAACACCCCACTGATGCAACTGGACAGATCCTCCAAACAGAAAATAAGCAAAGAAACAATGGACCTAAACAGGACTCTAGACCATTTGGGCCTAACAGACATTGATAGAACGCTCCACCCAAATAACACTGAATAAATGTTCTTCTCATCAGCTCATGGAACTTTCTCTAAAATTGATCACATCCTAGGCTGCAAGACAGATCTCAACAAATTCAAAAATGTGTATCTTTTCAGACCACAGAGGAATAAATTTTGAAATCACTTCCAACAGAAACACATCTTCATCCAAAAACATGGAAATTAAAAAATCCATTGCTGAATGACTATTTGGTCGAGGAGGAGATTCAAATGGAAATCAAAATATTCTTCGAACTAAATGATAATGAGGACACAAGTTATCAAAATCTGTAGGATACAGTAAAAGCAGTCCTGAGAGGAAAACTTATCGCCTTAAATGCTCACATCCAAAAGACAGAAAGGTCACAAGTGAGTAAACTAATGAATCATCTTAAGGAAATGGAAAAGGAAGAGCAAACCAATCCTAAACCCAGTAGAAGAAAAGAAATAACCAAGATCAGAGCATAATTAAATGAAATTGAGAACAAAAGAACAATACAGAAGATTAATAAAATGAAAAGTTGGTTCTTTGAAAAGATAAACAAAATAGACAGGCCGCTTGCCAGTTAGACCAGAAGCAGAAAGGAAAGGACTCTAATAAGCTCAATTAGAAATGAAAAAGGAGAGGTCACAACTGATATCATGTAAATACAGAACATCATCTTCGAATACTACAAAAATCTCTATGCCCAAAAACACGAAAACGTGGAGGAAATGGACAAATTCTTAGAAACATACTACTTTCCTAGGCTCAACCAGGAAGAAATACAATTCCTAAACAAACCAACATCAAGCACTGAAATGGAAGCAGTAACAAAAAATTTTCCAACAAAAAATGTCCTGGACCAAATGGGTTTACACCTGAATTCTACCAAGCCTACAAAGAAGAACTGGTGCCTATACTGCAGAAATTATTCGAAAACATCCAGAAGGATGGAATCCTCCCAAAGTCATTCTCCGAAGCCTATATCACCTTGATACCAAGGCCAGGAAAGGACACAACAAGAAAAGAATACTACAGACCAATATCCCTTATGAATATAGATGCAAAAATTCTCAAAAAAATCCTGGCAAACCAAATTCAAATGTACATCAAAAAAATAATCCATCACGATCAGGTGGGCTTCATCCCCAAGATGCAGGGATGGTTCAACATATGCAAATCTATAAATGTAATTCACCACATAAATAAAAGCAAGAACAAAGATTATATGATCCTTTCATCAATGAAACGAAAAGCTGGTTCTTTGAAAAGATAAACAAAATAGACAGGCCACTTGCCAGGTTGACCAGAAGCAGAAAGGAAAGGACTCTAATAAGCTCAATTAGAAATGAGAGAGGAGAAGTCACAACTGATACCATGGAAATACAAAACATCATCTTCGAATACTACAAAAATCTCTATGCCCAAAAACACGAAAACGTGGAGGAAATGGACAAATTCTTAGAAACACACTACCTCCCTAGGCTCAACCAGGAAGAAACAGAATTTCTAAACAGACCAATATCAAGCACCGAAATTGAAGCAGTAATTAAAAATCTACCCACAAAAAAAAGTCCCGGACCAGATGGGTTCACACCTGAATTCTACAAAGCCTACAAAGAAGAACTGGTGCCTATACTGCAGAAATTATTTGAAAATATCCAGAAGGATGGAATCCTCCCAAACTCATTCTACGAAACCAATATCACCTTGATACCAAAGCCAGGAAAGGACACAACAAAAAAAGAAAACTACAGACCAATATCCCTTATGAATATAGATGCAAAAATTCTCAATAAAATCCTTGCAAACCGAATTCAAATGTACATCAAAAAATAATCCATCATGATCAGGTGGGCTTCATTCCCGAGATGCAGGGATGGTTCAACATACGCAAATCTATAAATGTAATTCACCATATAAATAAAAGCAAGAACAAAGATTATATGATCCTTTCAATAGATGCAGAAAAGGCTTTTGACAAAATCCAACACCCTTTTATGATAAGAACTCTTAACAATATAGGCATAGATGGCTCATTCCTAGAAACTATTAAAGCCATATACGATAAACCCACAGCCAATATCATACTGAATGGGGAAAAATTGAAGGCATTCCCCCTTAAAACTGGCACCAGACAAGGGTGTCCACTATCTCCACTTCTTTTCAACATAGTGCTGGAAGTCCTGGCCACAGCAATTAGACAAGACAGAGGAATCAGGGGCGTCCAGATAGGGGCAGAAGAGGTCAAACTTTCACTATTCGCAGATGATATGATATTATACATAGAAAACCCCAAGGATTCAACCAAGAGATTACTGGAATTGATAAATGAATTCAGCAAAGTCTCAAGATACAAAATTAATACACACAAATCCATAGCCTTCATATATGCTAATAACAATCAAGCCGAGAAACAAATTAAAGATGCTATACCTTTTGCAATAGCAACAAAGAAAATTAAATATTTAGGAATATATCTAACTAAGGAGGTCAAAGACCTATATAGAGAGAATTATGAAACACTGAGAAAGGAAATTGCAGAGGATGTAAATAGATGGAAAGCCTTACCATGCTCTTGGATAGGCAGAGTCAACATAGTAAAAATGGCTTTGCTACCTAAATTAATTTACAGAATCAATGCAATCCCTATCAAAATACCAACATCATTTTTTGCCGATCTAGAAAAAATAATTCTACGCTTCGTGTGGAACCAGAGAAGACCCCGTCTAGCCAAAGCAATCTTAAGCAAAAAGAACAAATTGGGAGGCATCTGTCTACCAGACTTCAAACTATACTACAAGGCTATAGTAACCAAAACTGCATGGTTTTGGCACAAGAACAGACACGTAGACCAATGGAACAGGACTGAGAACCCAAATATAAAACCAACCTCATACAGTCACCTGATCTTTGACAAATTCCAGAAAAACGTACACTGGGGAAAAGATTCCCTAATCAACAAATGGTGCTGGGAAAATTGGATGGCCATATGTAGAAGACTGAAAGTGGACCCACACCTCTCACCTCTCACAAAAATCAATTCACAATGGATAAAAGATCTAAACCTAAGACATGAAACCATAAGAATTCTTGAAGAAAACATTGGAAAAACTCTTATGGACATTGGCCTAGGCAAAGAATTTATGAAGAAGACCCCCAAAGCAATCACAGCAGCAACAAAAATAAATACATGGGACCTGATCAAATTGAAAAGCTTCTGCACAGCCAAGGAAACTATCACTAGAGTGAACAGACAACCTACAGAATGGGAGAAAATATTTGCATGCTACACCTCTGATAAAGGGCTTATAACCAGAATCTATACAGAACTTAGGAAAATCAACAAGAAAAAATCAAACAACCCTATTAAAAAATGGGCAAAGGACATGAACAAAAACTTTTCCAAAGAAGACAGAATGATGGCCAGCAAACATATAAAAAAGTGCTCAACTTCTCTAATCATCAGGGAAATGCAAATCAAAACCACAATGAGATATCACTTAACTCCAGTGAGATTGGCTCATATCAAAAAATCCCCAAATAACAAATGTTGGCGGGGATGTGGACAGGTAGGAACACTCATACACTGCTGGTGGGACTGCAAATTAGTACAACCTCTATGGAAAAGAATATGGAGATACCTCAAAGAATTAAAAGTAGAATTACCATTTGACCCAGCAATCCCACTACTGGGTATTTATCCAAAAGAAAAAAAGACATTGATAATAAAGACATCTGCTCGCGAATGTTCATAGCAGCACAATTCACAATTGCAAAGTTGTGGAAACAACCCAGGTGCCCATCAATACACGAGTGGGTCAATAAAATGTGGTATATGTATACCATGGAGTATTACTCAGCAATAAGGAACAATAGTGAATTAACACATCTGGTATTATCCTGGTCGGAGCTAGAACCCATTCTTCGAAGCGAAGTGTCACAGGATTGGAAAAACAAGCACCACTGGTACTCACCATCAAACTGGTACTAACTGATGAACACTTACATCACACAGGGCAATAACATTCATCAGAGGGTGGGCGGGTGGGAGGGGGGTGGAAGGGATGGGAAAAACTCTCACTGAATGGATGTGGGGAGCACAGTTTGGGAGACGACCACGATTGTGGCTCTGACACGGGCAGAACAGGGGCAATGTGAGTGGCCAAAGTGTTGTACCCCCATGATATTCTGAAATTAAAAAAAAAAATTAAAAAAAAAAAAAAGAAATGGAGTCTTTTTCTCCAGCTCTTGAATATGGGCTGGCCTTGTGATTTGCTTTAGCCAATAGAATGTGGCAGAAGTAAGGGTGTGCCAGTTCCCAGCCTGGGCCTTACGAGCCCTTGCTTGCTTCTGTTCTTTTTTGGAACTCTGCCATTGCCATGAGCACAAGGACAGGCTCACCTGGTGGAAGGTGAGCAGCCAAGTAGAACATAGCCAAGTCTTTCTACTAGAGGGTGGTATTACCAGACTGGCCACCAGCTGGCTGACTCCAAAACATGTATGAGAGCACAGCCAAGATCAGGAAAGCCACCTACCTAACCTGTTACCTGACCACACAAGCTTGTGGTGAGCCCATCTGAGACCTGAAGAACCTACCAGCTGACCCGTAGACACATGAGCAATTGATGTTTGGAGCCACTGAGTTTTAGGGTAGCTTATTTTTACAACAATAGCTAACAGATACACAAATATTAGTGTATTTCCCATCTGATCACTGAGAAAGTGACTCAGTAAAAAGGAGAAAATTCAAAATGTTGCTTCTTTGTTTAGAACATCATCATTATTGATGTTTAGAAGGATTGACAAATGCATCTGCCTATTTCTAATAATTTGCATGGAATGATGGAGTTTGAATGTTTTCCTATTCTGGTTTGTTTTAAAAACTGTAAGAAGTGAATACAAAGTATCTCTGTTTTTTAATGGGAGCCATTGACACTCATAAATTTATAACTAGGGAAAAAACTTCATTCTTCAGACTTCAGGGAAGAAAAGACATTTTGCCAAATGCCTAACGGCCTTGTGGTTTTTGAAAGAAATGTTAAATTTATATAGAAAGAGAACATGACTTCCACTTCTGGCATTATGGCAGAATAAATATTTTGAAAAAATCTCTAGGATTTAAAAAATTTCAAAGATGTGGAATCAACCCAGGTGCCTATCAATTCATGAGTGAATTAACAAAATGTGGTATATGTCTACCGTGGAGTACCACTCAGCCATGAAAAATGATGAGTTAATGCCTTTTGTAGCAATTTGAATGGAACTGGAGACCATTATCCTAAGTAAAGTATATAAAGGATGGAAAAACAAACACCACATGTACTCACTACTAAACTGGAGCTAACTGATGAGCACATATGTGCATAGAGGGAAGTAAAAGTCAACGGAAATCAACTGGGGAGGGGGGGAGAGGGGAGGAGGGGATGGGCGAAAACCTACCTAATGGGTACAGTGAACAATATCTGGGTGATGGGCACTCTTATAACCATGACTCAAACATTATAAAAGCAATTGATGTAACCAAAATTATTTGTACTCTGTAATACTTTGAAATAAAAAAATATATGTAATATGAAGAGTTTAATTTAATATTAAATACACTTTTTAAATATATTGCTGAGCTGGAAAGATTAATATTCAAAGGCCAAAATTAAGAAAACATGAATACAGAAAAATAAGAGAATTCTGTATCTGACAGAACTCTAGTGAAACAGCCAGGGAAATGTGGCATTTACAGTGAAAGGATATACTTGGAACAAAACTTTCCCTACAGAAGGAAGCTTAGTAAAAGTAGAAAAAATAACACAAGATAAGATAATAGAAATAAATTCAAATATATTTGTAATCACAAAAAATGTAAATGTACTGCACTTCTTAGTTCAGAGGCAAAGATTGTCACACTACATTGAAAAAAATCCAGCTAGATGCTGTTTATAAAAAAAAAAAGATTATATGATCCTTTCAATAGATGCAGAAAAGGCTTTTGATAAAATCCAGCACTTTTTTATGATAAGAACTCTTAACAATATAGGCATAGATGGCTCATACCTCAAAATTATTAAAGCCATATACGATAAACCCACAGCCAATATCATACTGAATGGGGAAAAATTGAAAGCATTCCCCCTTAAAACTGGAACCAGACAAGGTTGCCCACTATCTCCACTTCTATTCAACATAGTGCTGGAAGTCCTTGCCAGAGCAATCAGACAAGAGAGAGGAATCAGGGGTGTCCAAATAGGGGCAGAACAAGTCAAACTTTCACTCTTTGCAGATGACATGATATTATAACTAGAAAACCCCAAAAATTCAACCAAGAGATTACTGGAATTGATAAATGAATTCAGCAAAGTCTCAGGATACAAAATCAATAGCCTTCAGATATGCCAATAAAAGTCAAGCTGAGAAACAAATTAAAGACACAATACCTTTCACAATAGCACCAAAGAAAATTAAATATTTAGGAACATATCTAACTAAGGAGGTAAAAGACCTATATAGAGAGAATTATGAAACACTGAGAAAAGAAAATGCAGAGGATGTAAACAGATGGGAAACCCTACCATGCTCTTGGATAGGTAGAATTAACATTGTACAAATGTCTTTGCTACCTAAACTGGTTTACAGAATCAATGCAGTCCCTATCAAAATACCAACATCATTTTTTGCTGATCTAGAAAAAATAATTCTGTGCTTCGTGTGGAACTAGAGAAGACTCCGTCTAGCCAAAACAATCTTAAACAAAAAGAAGAAATTTTGAGGCAGTAATCTACCAGACTTCAAACTGTATTGCAAGGCTATAGTAATCAAAACAGCATGGTACTGGCACAAGAACAGAGACATAGACCAATGGAACAGGACTGAAAGCCAACATATAAAACCATCCTTATACTGTCATCTGATCTTTGACAAATTCCACAAAAACATACACTGGGGGAAAGATTCCCTATTCAACAAATGATGCTCAGAAAACTGGATGGCTGCATGTAGAAGACTGAAACTAGATCCACACCTCTCACCTCTCACAAAAATGAACTCACGATGGATAACAGATTTAAACCTAAGCTGTGAAACTGTAAGAATTCTAGAAGAAAACGTTGGAAAAACTCTTATGGACATTGGTTTGGGCAAACAATTTATGAAGAAGACCCCCAAAGCAATCACAGCAGCAACAAAAATAAATAAGTGGGACCTGATCAAATTGAAATGCTTCTGCACAGCCAGGAAACTGTCACTAGAGTGTACAGACAACCTACAGAATGGGAGAAAATATTTGCATACTACACATCTGATAAAGGGCTGATAACCAGAATCTATACAGAACTTAGGAAAATCAATAAGAAAAAATCAAACAACCCCATTAAAAAATGGGCAAAGGACATGGACACAAACTTTTCAAAAGAAGACAGAATAATGGCCAGCAAACATATAAAAAATTGCTCAACTCCTCTAAGCATCAGGGAAATGCAAATCAAAACCACAATGAGATATCACTTAACTCCAGTGAGATTGCATCATACCAAAAAGTCCCAAAACAGCAAATGTCGGTGGGGATACGAACAGATAGGAACACTCATACACTGCTGGTGGGACTGCAAATTAGTACAACCTCTATGGAAAGTAATATGGAGATACATCAAAGAACTAAAAGTAGAACTACCATTTGATCCAGCAATCCCACTACTGGGTATTTACCCAAAGGAAAAAAAGACATTCTATAATAAAGACATCTGCACGCGAATGTTTATAGCAGCACAATTCACAATTGCAAAGATGTGGAAACAACCCAGGTGCCCATCAATACATGAGTAGATTAATAAAGTATGGTATATGTATACCATGGAGTGCTACTCAGCAATAAAAAACAATGGTGAATTAACACATCTGGTATTATCCTGGATGGAGCTAGAGCCCATTCTTCAAAGTGAAGTATCACAAGAATGGAAAAACAAGCACTACTGGTACTCACCATCAAACTGGTACTAACTGATCAATACTTAGGTCACACATGGCAATAATATTTATTTGGGGGCAGGAAGGCGGGAGGGGGAGTGGAGGGGATGGAAAAACTCTCACTGAATGGATGCAGGGTGCACAGTTTGGGGGATGTCCATGATTGTAGCTCTGACATGGTCAGTGTATGGGCAATACATATAAACAAAGTGTTGTACCCCCATAATGTTCTGAAGTAAAAGGAAAAAAATTTTAAAAAAAGAAATCATCAGTGATTGCCTAGCAAAAAGTTTCAGAAGGCTTTTCACTCTGTTCCAGCTACATGGCCTTGATGTCAGTTTAAAATATATTTACTATTTATGTTGTGGGGGAGTGGCATTTTTTGCTGTTGTTCTGCAGAACAAATACTTTGCATAGGGTCCAGCACACTGAGGATTGTAAATCATTTTCCAGTGCCTGTCATAGTATGTCTTTAACAGAATGCATAGATATATACCTCCAGAAAACCCATATATTTTAAACATATTATCAACAGACTAAGGTTAGGTGCTGTGTTTGTTGTGTTGTGTTTTTGTACAGTACTTAATGTTCTAGCAAGACAAGCATATTAATACTTGACTTATGAGTTATAATTTCGAGGGCACTAAATGTTCTCCATCAAACTAAAAAATATCTCCTACTTTGGTTTTCCATATACCTGATACCTCAGCATCAGGGCCTTCTAATGCCATCTTGATTAAAGCAATTATGTTTTTTGAAAGGCTGAGTGATATCATTAACCTATTGTTGTCCTGAGCCATGAAACAGGTCAGTCTTGAAGGAAAAGACCCCAAGATGTAGTAATTGTATGTAAAGAATGAGGTCAGAATCATGGAGGAATTCTTCCCTTTAATGGAGCACATAGAACTAAGGCTCTGAGCAGCCCTAGAATTGCATTAAAGCTTCAAGATCATGAAACAAGGAGTTACAGAGCTCTAGCATTTGCCAGGAGTAACCATTACAAGCTAGGTTGGTATTGGGTATTTATTCTAATCTCCCTAGAATCTGATGAAACCTGCACTCCTGAGTATATTAGGACAGAGAACCTATATTTTGGCTTATTCTGGACTTCAGTACAGAATTACTTTCTGTCCGTATTTTTACTGTGCAGTGTCAACAGTACCTGTAAGGAGGCAAAGAAATCATGGAAGATTGAGTGAGAAGCCATGTTTCTAAGCCACATGCGTGTACAGTGCTCTCTGACTCTTCAAAGACAGTCATCTAAAAGCCTCACAGAGAACTTCTCTCCCTGCAAAAAGGAGGGAGTTACATCATTTATTTATCCTATGCAAATCTACTTCCCCAAGACAGCAAGGTATCTCAGTATCTGTCGTATTGTTCAAGGGAACTAACAGACCATGTAACATGAATGCACAACAATCAAGTATAATACTGACACAGATATGGATTGAGTTGGCCATGACAGTAAACAAGGGTTGATTGACACAGCAAAACAGAAATATGCCAAATAATATGAGGGTCAGATAAAACGCATTATTGACAGCTATTAGAGTTATATTATCAGCATGTGATAGTACTGATGAATAAATATGAATTAAGTTTGACCCAAAAACAGTTATGTTGAATTCTTCATACTGTCTTGATGATCATAATTCTCAAACCAGTTTTAGAACAGTGTAAGGCATATAGAAACTATTAAATAAATGTTCACTGGAAGAATGGATTCACTAAAAAGGAGACAATATAGACAATACTATTATGAACTTTATGCTTGAAGAGAAAGAGTTAGGTCTGCCAATAAAGGAAAGAAATGAAGAAAGTCTTCAGTGCCTTATTTTCAGCAGGGAATATGAGGATTTTAAAAGGCAATGTAAGGATCCATCGGAAAGAGAGGGGTTGAAATATAAGCAAGGAAAAAATAAGCAGGGTGGGTTCAGAGGAAGAGATGGACTCAAAAACCAAGAACAGATTAACTTAAGATGAGAGAGTCCTCAAATGTAACAGAAGGGAAGGGGATAGAATAATGGCAGATACCAATGGATTTTAGTGCTTCAAATGGAGAAGAAGAGGGAATTCCCAATAAAGAGTAGCTATTTTCTCTGTAAAATCCAAGATGAACAAAGACAAAAGGGTAGAGACCAGAATCAGAGGTTTAAGGAACCCAGAAAAAAAAAAATGCTAGAAACAGGCATCACGGTAAGAGGGAGAGTGAGTTGCAGAAGTAGTATTAATCAGTGCTGACAATGCATTTGAGATTGATTATGAGTTTAGGCAAAACCAATTTACCCCTATCGTGGGATTTTCTTTAGTAGCTCTCAGCTTCTGGATGTAGGCAAAAACAATTTTCCCAGAAGAATAAGGCTGGTATTTTGTCAGAAAAATAAAATGAAAAAAGAAAGAGAATCAAGTAATTATATAGTCATCAACTAAATGGCATAATTATATGGTTTGTGAGATGATAAACCATGGGAATAGAAACTGAAAACTGAGGGAAGTAACAAAAGAAGAAGGCCAACGGATATGAGAAAATAGAATGATCAATAGATTGTAGCACAAAGAAATGTAAAGGTCACTGGAAATCAAGAAGTGGGAAGGGGAGGAGTAAAAACCTACCTATCGGGTACAATGAACACTATTCGGGTGATGGGCACACTGACAGCCCTGACTTAAGCATTATAAAAGGTATCCATGTAACAAAAACATTTGTACCCCCTTACTATTTTGAAATAATAAAAATAGATCATAGGTCCTGATGAGATACAAGTATTGAATAGCGAGAAAAATTGAACAAGCAGGCAGGAAGGATAAAATAGTATGGTCACCAAAGTGAAATAGTGATTTTGAAAAAGGAGAATTTCTGTCCATTGATAAGGTCCAGGTTATGATCTAGTGAAGATGTGAAGGTCATTGGAGATGAAGAGGTTGCGGAACTGAGAGGACATGGGATTGGATAAACCATCCACAGGACAGTGAATCCTCAGGATGATAGCAGGATACTTTTTGAGAGTAATCTGCAAACTATAGAGCTGTATGTAAGACTCTGTTGGCTTATAGAGTCTTCAATAAATGAAGTAGAGTAAGTGCAGTACAGAGGGGGAGAATGTGTTGTAGTGAAAGATACCTCAAAAGTCCAGTATTGTGTGAGATAGTAGAGAAGAAATGTCTGGAAGAGACAGTGGGATCGATGAACACTAAGCACATCAGCTCCAAATAAAAAGTCCATGCTTGGAAGGACTACAGAGGATGTGGTATCTCATGGAGGAGCTCAACTGAAGCAAGGAGAGAGAAGAAGCTCCAGGAGATTAGGCTAAGAATATAAGAGAGTTGGCTGGATATGAAGCAATAGTTACAGAAGGTACAAGAGTCATATTTGAGGATTAGAGAGAAGAGGGAAGGAATAACAAAGTTCCGAGCATTATGGGAATAATAGCATGGTAACATAAGAAACTCAGAGGTCTTATATATTTGGCAGTGATTATTATAAATAAAGATAAAGGGTTTGGGATATTTTGTGTCAATTCTCCTTGAAGAGAGTGGGCACTAACCCTATGGTAATCTGGGTCACTTATTGCTCCTTACAGTTGCTAAATCTTTTTCACTTTTATTCAAACCCAACCATAGCAAGCTGAGTAATCATCAGTATTTTGTATATCAGACACATACAAGATTTCACATTTTTTGATATTACGAAAGTTAGGTGAGTAATTTTAGATTATCTTTGGTTAATCACTGAATATGACATTTTATCCTCATTAAATAAATTATGCAGGTCAGCTTAAATAGAGCAGGCTCAGTTATCACATTGCCAATATTGTAGTTTTTTTGTATTTTACAACTTGAGATTAAATTAATATTGCCTATTTCATTTGCCTTGAAACTTTAACATATGTATATACCTTTACTTAAAAGGTAAAGGCAAAGACATCTGCTCTCAAATGTTTATAGCAGCACAATTCACAATTGCAAAGATGTGGCAACAACCCAAGTGCCCATCAATACATGAGTGGATTAATAAAATGTGGTATATGTATACCATGGAGTACTACTCAACCACAAAAAACAATGGTGAACTAACACCCCTTGTATTATCCTGGATGGTGCTGGAGCCCATTCTTATAAGTGAAGTATCTCAAGAATGGAAAAACAAGCACCACATGTACTCACTGATCAACACTCATTGATCGATCATTGATACTGATTGACCAACACTTATG
Source organism: Daubentonia madagascariensis (assembly GCA_023783475.1). Classification (NCBI taxonomy): domain Eukaryota; kingdom Metazoa; phylum Chordata; class Mammalia; order Primates; family Daubentoniidae; genus Daubentonia; species Daubentonia madagascariensis. The sequence continues at coordinate 5,477,419 of JAKFHU010002080.1, forward strand.
TGCATATATGCAAGTAGCAATCATTGGGTGTCGGGCAGGAGGGAGAAGAGAGGACGGGAAGGTAAATTCACACCTAGTGGGTGCCGTACACACTGGTGGGGGATGAGCACGTTTGTAGCTATGACTTGGGTGGCACACAGGCAATGTATGTAACCTCAATGTTTTTACCCCATAATATTCTGGAATAAAAAAAAGAATTTAAATACCTTGCCATGAAAGAATATTACAGCTTCTATAGTTCAGGTGTTGTCCTGAAACATATGAAATTTATGTAACTAAAAAATGTGTAGATGCTATAGTATCAGTGCTCTATCATGAGGTTATGAAGAAAGGGGTAGAGTGGCTTCTATAAAGGGCTGGTAGTAAAATAATATTTTTCTAATCAAAAAAAAAGGTAAAGGCAAAGGTAAGAATCTTAAAAGGATTTAGCAAATAAATTATTCATAATTTGATTGTTTAATTTTATTTAAAAAGGAAGAAAAATAGCTGTTTGAAAAAATGGTATTTTTTGATGATATAAAATTTAAATAGGTAAAAGTTATTTTTATTAATTCCAGCCATATTTTAGAAATAGGGAGGAGGAAGCACATTCTCGGGGTCTTTTGGCTACACATGAGGATAGCTGCCAGTCAGATGTATCGAACAGTTCCATGGACTGCTCTGCCTCAGTGAGAAAAGCTATCATAAGAAACCAGCAGACACTAGCACACTTTCTATGGGGCTGGGAAAACAAAGGGTAGAACATTAAACACACACACAACAAACACTCAGAGAAGAGAATATACAAAAAAGAGCAACCAGTCTCTGTGTAAAAGTGCTATTTTTTAAGGTGAACTTTCTCAGCTATTTGAAGATCCAATTTGCCAAATTACAACATTTGAAAATTACCATGATCTGACATCATAACAAGGCATTGATGTGCACAGGCACTGGTGTGTGTTCTGATGCCTCTGCCTTTGTCTATTGTTCTTCAATTGACTGCCTGATAATCTGCACTCTTTATTTCCTCAAAGATCTCTTAAGGTCTAAAGAAATGAAATCCTTGGAGGTGTCATTGAGAGACATAAGATATGCAAGAGTGAATTTCTAAGGTGGAAGAGCTTAGCACAGGCATTTTTTTTCCACTTGGGTGAAAATAAAGAGCATCTCTCCTTTTGTGGTCCACCTGGCAGAGCTGGATCCTTGGCTTGGATCTGACAGTGTGATCACAGCAAGGAGGGGTCTGGTCACTGGAAGGGACACTTCCTAATGAATGCTACAGTGCCAGGCATCCTCTTAGATGCAGTATTGTAACAGAATGTGGTTTGGGCAGTACTTTTTCTCAGAACAAAACCATGAGGAATATGGTGCTTCTGTCTGTCTGTCAGCTCTCTGGGTGACACACTGAAAGACACAGCAAGACCTGAAACTCTGTCTTGGGCATTCACCTGACATCCAAAAAAAAAAAATGCTCCATAGCCTAAAGCCATATTACTTTCCACTGTGTTCCCAACGGAACTCAAAAACTAAACCTTTTTAGTCAGGTTCTATGCTTGCAAATAATCTCTAAACAAAGTGTGCATGACACTTTATTACAGAGACTTCTCACCTGTTCCCAGGGATACTGACAAGGACTAAAGAGGTAGTATTATTAAGTACAAAATGTCCTATTTCCTTAAGTACTAAGTTTGACAGCTGATATCTCTGACTTTTCACTTGAACACTTCTTGTTTCATTTTTATTGTGAAGGTACATGCTCAGTCTTTCAAATGCACATTTTGGCTTGTGAATATTTTTCAAATTTTTTACAGCAATTTTTGTGAAATCATGGATAAGTCAAAAAGTCGTGTTATTTTCGAATATGGGTTCCTTCGTGGAAACAATGCAGCACAGGCAGCTCTAAATAACAATGAAGTGTTTGGGAAGGATGTGCCTAATGAACGCACAGTACATTGATGGTTTGAGAAGTTCATTCTGGTGATTTTAATCTTGAAAATGAGCCACGTGGGCGACCAGACACCAATGTAGATAATGATGAGCTGAAAGCTATAGTGGAAGTGAATCCATCTCAACCTACATGTGAATTAGCAGCAAGGTTTGACACTAGTATTCCAACAATATTGGACCATTTGAAACAAATTGGGGAGGTAAAGAAGCTGTATAGATGGGTTCCACATGAATTAAATGGGCATCAAAAGAGAATCGTCTGGAAGCTTATCTTTCTTTGCTGTCACGACATAAAGGTGAACATTTCTACACTGTATTGTTATGTGTGATTAAAAATGGATCCTTTTTGACAATCGCAAGCATTCAGCACAATGGTTGGATACAGATGAAGTGCCAAAACATAGTCCAAAACCAAATAGTCACCAAAAAAATCTAATGGTGTCTGTTTGGTAGTCCAGCACAAGTATTATCCACTACAGCTTCATGGACCCTGGTCAATCGACTACAGCAGATGTCTACTGCAAACAATTGGATGAAATGATGACTGTGCTTGTGATTAAGCAGCCGAGAATGAGCAATAGAGATAGGCCAATCCTTTTTCAAGACAATGCTCTACCACATGTCCCACAAACAACACTGCTCAAACTACAGAATCTAGACTTGGAAACTCTCTGTCATCCACTGTATTCACCAGACCTTGCACCAACTGACTACCATTTCTTCCAGGCTTTGGACCACTACTTGCAAGGAAAAATATTCAAATCTCAACAAGCTGTGGAAAATGCCTTTCGCGATTTCATCACCACTGGCTCTCCAGGCTTCTTCACTGCTGGCATAAACCAGCTACTGTTAAGATGGCAAAACTGTGTCAATAGTTTAGGCACATACTTTGATTAATTGTACTGCTTCTTGTTTGAGATATAATAAACTACACTTTGGATTCGAAATCAGACATTTCATATTTAATGACCTAATAGAATCATTGCCTGAGTCATTTCAAAACAGAAGACACTGGGGTTATGTCTAAATAAAGAAGCAACTCCAGATCAAAAGTGGCAAATGTAGTCAATCATGTAAAATGGACTGGAAGATTCAGATGCTGCTGAAACTTTGCCTCTTTTCTGCTACACATTTCACTCCTCAAAAATTCAAACTATTCTCCCCAACCTACAGACTCAATCTCTTCCAAAGTTTAAGAGTCAGTTTGATGTTAGGCACTGAGAACATAAGGAATTCTAATTTAAAGTCCTGGCCCTATGCTGTTTTTATCTGTACCCTTATATTCCAGCTGTGAAAACTGGCCTAGTTATGGTCACTTAGTGCCTGCCTGGTCCTCCGCATGTGAATCTACACTATAACCCATCTACCATTAAATGCCGTTTATTCAGCAATGCCATGAGCTGTGATATGTTTAAAACCATTCATATAACCATATGAGGCCTACAAAGTCAATCAAAGAACTAGGCTCACACCAAAAGGAAAACTTATAAATATTTGGTAAGCTTTATTTGACAAATTTAGTCAAGGAATTTAATGGAACTGGGATTATTACAACCAAGGAAGATAAAGTAGAGATGACTATTATGTTTTAAGTATAGCAAGTCATTTTCTATAGAAAGATGATGACCAATCTGCTCTTTCATTTTTACCACAGGTACATTAAAACAAAAGTAGATTTAACAATTGTTTAAAATAATGGAAAGTACACCAGCCTAGGTATCAGGGTTCATACACACTCTCATGCACATGCACAGACACCCTCACACAGCCCAACTAAGATACTAGGCAAGTCATTTAATATCACCTTTTCTCTCGTTTGTATCCACATCTGTAAAACAAGAGGTTCTCACACACAATCTTCAATTCTTAATTTATTGGACTCTGTTAATTATCATACATACATCCTCCACCCCAGAAAACCCAACTGTAGATTGGATATTTTCAGCTGGATTCAGAGTTTGCATGTTGTATTTTATTGACTAATACACTTTCAAAAGTGCTAAAATAAAAACTCAAAATCAATCTGGTCATGTTACATAGTATATTAAAGCTAGTTGTTGTAACAGGCAAACTGATAAATAGGTGAGAAAGTTGACTTTTCATTCAAGCAAAAATCGGTGGTAGTGTGGAGTGGGGGTGAGGTTGGGGAGGGAAGAGGAAGATTCTGCTCCACGTAGTCATTCAGGGATGCAGGCTCATGGGGTCTCTGCTGTCTTCAACATGTGGCTTCCATGGTTGCCCTGGGCACCCACATCCAGTCAACATTTGCAGGAAAGAGGGTAAACGGAGCATCAGATGCTGATGTTTTCCTTAGGCAGTTGGTGGAATTATAATCATTAACTGTCAAAGTAATTTGGATAAATAGCAAGAATTCTCACTATTTTTTCATTTAAGTATATATCAGCATTTGTAGGAGAAAAAAATCTATTTTAGATGCAATCAAGGATTTCTTTATTTAAAAAGGAATCTGGTGGGGAAGACTCTTATACAATGAATAATCACCTCTTATTTTGTGATCATGTTGTTTATCACTTTACAAATAAAAGTTTGCCATTTGAAACTTCAGAATGTTTATTGTTATTTCTCAGTAACATATAATGCAATGTATGTACCCTGCCACCAGGGGGTGTCCCCTCCAATATGTGCTTTGAAATTCAAATTAAAACTAGAACTAATTTTCCACTTAACTCACTGGAATATAACTTTCTATGCTGCTTATATTTAGCTATTTCAATAATCAGATTTAGCCTGGCATTTAAGGATCTCTATCATCAGTCCCCAGTTTGTATAGGAAAGCAAATCTATGAATCCAGTGCGCTCACTATTTCTCACGTTTGTTCTTATTACACTTTTGTGTCATTTTTTTTTTTAATTAGTGCTGGAGTATAGCACCTGGTACATAGTGGGGCTAAATAAATGCTTATTTCAAGTCTTTCCTCATTCATTCCTTTTATCTAAAACATTTTATTAAGTTGAATTTTGAGGCGTCATAATGAAAGAAAAAAAACAAACGAAATGCTTTATCACCTTCTCTTATCTACCCATAAAAATCCTTTAATGAAAGCTCAACTGGGATGTCAACTCTTCTTTCATCATTGTCCCAGCAAGAAGCAATATCCCTCTCTCCATCCAGACCCAGATAGTGCTGTTTTTAGCACAAGTGTAGCTCTTATACACTACCCCAAATTGTACCTTGTAAACATTATTCCCTATCTTAATCTCCCATAGCCCTTAGCACAGTTTTTGATATTCAATGATTATTAGTTGAATGGATGCATTTCAATATCACATTTTAGAGAATTTTTTTAAAAGGAAATTTCTACGATATAACTATTACATTTTTGTTGACCTTTAACTTTTTCTTTCTCACTTTATCCTAAATTCTAATTTGAAGTCAAATTCCCTACATTGTAGTTTAAAAGTTATTGAAGTGTCAAGTCTTTAAAATTTGGGTGGGCTGATATCGACATTCCTTGAGGTATCAACACTTTGTCTTGGGGCAAATCTTCAGCCCCTTTCCAGGTTAATCCAAAAATGGATTCTCTTTTGTCCCATTTACTACCTGAATCAATTAAAAAGAGTCTTCCTTTTCAATCCTAGCTCCATCTTTGCCCATGAGTCTCTCTTCTAGCTAAGCTTACTTTCAACATCTAACACTAGAACCCTTAAGAAAAATATTACTCTTTTTTCATCATTAAAAGAAAATATTACAAGCACTTGTGTTTTTCTTTCATTGGAATTAGTAGGTAGGTAACCTTGAACTATAAGTCCAATAGGTCTTCTTTCAGAAACACTATACTAATAAATTGAGTTCCCAGTTTTTCCTAGTACAGAATTCCCAAAGTAGTTTCCTGAAAGAGTTTATGTTCTTCCTAAAGAAGAGAACATTTTAAAATAAAACTATCTTAAAATGAGGATGAGGTTCAGGGATAGAAATTTAAAGCAGTTTCATGACAGTAACATTTATCTCCTTTGGCAGTTCTGATATTTATGTATTGGGTTTCCTCAAAGCTAGGTCACCTTCCTCTGCAACCATTTAGTCTGTTTTAAAAAGTGATTTCCTAAAGACCAAAGAATACCCTATTCTATTGAGAGTCTAGCTTCACAGTGTCAGAACTTAAAATCCCCAGACTCCCATGGCTGAGCTACTTTAGGTCAAAGTACAGCCAGATGTAACTGCCCAGTATCCTTAAAAGGGTCTCATTCATCAGAAGGGTTAACAGCACCACTATGACAGATTCCACAACTTTCCCATTCAACTGCTGTGACTACAGACCACTATGCCTAGATCCCACATGGTTTTCATTAGCTCTGCAAATACTCATTTGGGCAAATATTAATATTTACTCAACACTTAATATGTGCCACCTACAGTACTAGGCTCTAAGATGCAAAATTAAATAAGACATGATCCCTGCCCTTGAGAAGTTTACTATATATTAGTAACTTCTTTAGTAGATATTTTTACCCTCATTTCTATGTTTTTCTAGGTCCCTGACCCCTAGCCTAGCGTCATCTAAATAATTGACTTTCTAGACGGCCTGCATCCTATAATGTTCCAGTGTTCACTGTTGCTATGACCTGTAACCAAAGATTTGTGCTATAGTCTTAATCCATTGACATCCGGCACCCACCCAACAGAAGGAATAAAAATACTTGACAAATATTAGATGACACTATCTGAGCTCACTCTAAAGCTTACAGATTTTCCAAAAATAAAAAGGGCTATGAGAAATCATCTAAGTCAGTGCTTCTCTTGTACTTAAATGTGCATAAGGATCTGTTAAAATATAGATTCTGATTCAGTAGACCTGATGTGGGGCCTGAGACCTGCATTTCTAGCAATTTTCTGCTAACACCAATGCTGCTAGTCCACAGACCACACTTTAAGCTGCAAGGCCCTAAGCCTTTTTTCTCCTTCTAAATGATGCTAAATCCATGAGAGATGTGCAGGATCCAGTCAATATGGTCCTATACTCAGAAAATATGATTAAATAAGTTCAGTAATCATCCAGTACAAGAGTTTTTTTAAAAAAAATAAGGTCAACAGAAGCTTTGGTGAAGGTGTATTGGATGAGCAGAGTTCTCTCTACCTTATCAGGACACAAAATTAAAGGAAGTTAAAATAGTATGGCAGTTTGTCAAAAAATTGAAAATGGAATTACCACATGATTCAGCAGTTCCACTTCTGGGTACATACCCAAAAGAACTGAAAGCAGGGACTTGAAGAAATATTTGTACATCCATGTTCATTCTCAATGGCCAAAATGTGGAAGCAACCGAAGTGTCTATCAAAAGAAGAACAGATAAAGAAAATGTGTTATACACATTGCAATGCAACATTAGCCTTAATAAGGAAGGAAATTCTGACACATGCTAAAACATAGCTGGACCTTGAAGACATTGTGCTGAGTGAAATAAGCCAGTCACAAAAGAACAAATGCTGCATGATTCCATTTACATAAGATACCTAGAGTAGTCAAAGTGACAGAGACAGAAAGTAGAGTGGTGGTTGCCAGAAATGTGGGGAGGAGGGTATGGAGAGCTATTGTTTAATAAGTACAGAGTTTCAGTTTTGCAAGATGAAAAGAGTTCTGTGGATAAATTTCGGTAATGGTAGTACAAAAATGTGAACTTAATGTGTACTTAATGCCATCAAACCATATACTTAGAAATGGTTATAGTGGCAAATTTTATGTTATGTGTATTTTGCCACAACTAAACACTTTTAAAAATTAAAAAAAGGTTTATATAAGGATAGGGACTATCAAATGGAATAAGATTAGGGTATCTTTGGAACCAGATTTGTTTTAGGAGAGCTCAAGTTCAAACCAGAAGTAGAGGAACTTATAGACTTTTCTATTACTCAATCCAGACAGAAAAAAATTGACTAATGGTATAATTTGTACCCAGGATTATGGGCTATATTACCAACCTCTGGCCAAAATTCTCTGGTCCTAAATTTCCTAGGATTGGTAGCCATGAGTTTCTTGGAAGGAAAGTTGTTCACCAGTAGATAAGTGTCTTTTAACATTGAGAAATATTTTTTAATTAAGTAGATTTATTAGGTAAATTAAGGCCTTCTTAATAATTTTGTGCAAAGCTTAATCTGCAGATCTGATATTTAAACTTCTTGTAAAATTAGATAAATATCTTTAAGATTTAGCCCTGTGATTAAATGGTAAATGTAGTTGTTTAATTAGATATGTAAAATATGTAATTAATTTTTTCAGCTTTCAGATTTCAAATTGAAAGGTATAAGATCATATAATTGTGTTTGTAATTTATGCTTAAAATTATTAAGAACAAAATACCGTTCACTGTATTTTCAAATTTTAATTGTGAGACTTTTTAGAGTTCAGTACTTGGGAAGGTTTTACTTGTTAAGTCAAACATCTGAAGTATTTACAAATGAAAAGCGAATATATTTAATATATAAATACAGTTTTAAATGTTTTAGGAAATTAAACTAATGATCTTTTAATATTAACTGATTATTAAAGGCATTTATTTTGTTCTAAAGTTGATTGAACATTGATCAAAAGCCCCCTGGGAAATGATTGCTAAAATTCACAACATATGAAAATCAAAATGCTTAAGAAAAACAACATTTTGAGTTTAATACTTTAATAAATGTAGTATTAATTTAAAAGACTAAGAAAACATCAAAATCATTTCTAAGCACAAAAATTGCTTTAAAATCACCAAAAACCTCATATTGGCACTCCTAAATCATCTTAAACAGTCAGCCCGTTTGACAAGATCAGGAAAGTAGATTCCAAAAACTTGTTTGATGAAGTTGTGTAACCTATGAACATGTTATTGTTCCATTCATGGTGGTTATGCAGCCAGGACAAATCAAAAGCCTAAGGTGAGACAGAGACCCCAACAGGCCTGCCTAGTCAAACCCTGGGTCATTGAGAGAAATCCTGAAAAATTGTCAGTGCCAAGCTGGTTGTCAGAAATCAAGCATGCAGCATAAAGATGTTGAAAGTTAGAAATTAATTATGTAAGTCATAGTTGAGGCACGTATAAAATATCAGTGTTTGGAGCTTGCAGTGGGATAGAAGCCAGGCAGATGGACCAGAACCCTAAAAGCAGACAAGAAGCTCCTTGAAAGCAAAGAAAATATTGTTCTTGTTCAGTGCCATATCCACAGCCTTCAGGGCAGGGACCGTGTCTTATGCGTCTATTGTATCTCCAGTGCCTAGCATGGTTCCAAGAATAAAGCAATTGCACAAATATGTGTTGAATGAATGAAAGCCAAGATAATAAGGCTTAAAAAAACATAGTGGGCAAAAATTAATGGTTAGGGGAAAGTAAACAAAACGTCATGTGTACAAAAACTTTAATAAGTAAAGGAATCAACATTCTGCCCATTGATCTGACTTTCAAATGGTCAGTGTAGATTTAGCAGGTAAATGAAAATAACAGGATGATTGGGAGGGTTTGTGGGCAGATTGAGAGGGTTTGCTTCTGGTAGACAGATAATATTTCTAAACCAAAAGTAAGTCATCACTGAGTATTGCTACAGACTTTGAGCATGTCAGATTTCTGGAATAGGTAGGGATTACTATTCCGTTAGACCAGCATTTCTTTAAGTGTGCTCCGTACACCATAAATCCACATCATCAATGGGAAGGTAATAGGTGTAACTTGAGAAAGGCATCCATACAGATTGCTGCTTAAGTAATTCCTAAGCCTAAGATATTCCACCTTAATTAACTAACTTTTCAAAACCCCCCCAAGAGACTATATCCAAGCTTATTTTTTAAAACCAGATATGAATAGATGTTACCCTCTGTCAAAAAAAGCAACAGGTGGGGACTTTTGCTTATCAAATCCAGGGAGGTATGTAATTGTAAACTTTTTGACCCTTTTTCCCAGAGTACCTTGAGAAAATAATGCTTCATGGAACTTGCTTTGACTTTTGAAAGCAAGCCCAACTCAGGTCCAAAAAACAGTTAGCAAACAATTCTTTATGGGATCTAATTGAAATGTGGCTTTGTAGGAGATCTCAATTTTTTTCATTTATTTGGCTGGTTTTTGTCTTTATGTTTTAGTTTATTTGATTTCATTGTTGGCAGTATTCCCTTTTCAGGTACAGCTATAATAGGTTACTATGCACCTTCACAGAAAAATTTTAAGCACAATGCCTTATTTATGGACTTAACAATAATAGACAAAATTTGCATGCTACTTTCAAATTTTTCAAAGAAGTTTCCTTCCTTTATCTGAGCTTCTCCAGCATCCCTGTAAGATAGTCATAACACATGTGCCATTAGCAGCAGAAAAACCAGAATGTGGCTTCTTGTGCATGAGTCACTTCTCAGCTCTAGTTTCTTGAATCAGAGGCTAGGCTGTGTGATCTATTTTTGAGTTGGATATTTGTTATCAGCTGTGAAAATGTTTATTTTCTTCATTTATCAAATATTCTATAAAGTAATCATGAAGACACAACCGAAATGCATATTTAAAGAATTACATTTATATTTTAAAAAATTTTAACAGGCAGAACCAGTAGGATGGAGATCAACCTAGCAGCTTTGATTAGAATTATTTCAAGTGAATTTATATCTCATCCAGAATATACAAAGTAATATTTCTCCCACTTATATGTACTTTATCTTCTAAATCAATTATCTCAACCCTCATCCATCACACTATCAATCAATCAAACCAATTCCCCTCATTGGTCTACTTCTTAAACACTGAACTAGCCAGATATCAGCAAAAATCTATCCCAACATGATTTAAATATTTTCTCAATAATTTCTTTTTCTAAAGTTTGACTAAAATTTCAAAAAGGTTAGTCATTCCTCACAGGTAATCAGGGTCAGAACTAACAAGCATCCTCAATTCTTGATTCTGCAGATGACAAAATCTAAGCCACTCACGAAACATCGCTTTGTATAATGGATACTATAGGAAATTTTTCATTCCTAAAGACCACGATCACATTGACATTCCATCCTTTGAGCACCTAAAGGATACTGAAGAAATGATAGAGGCTGATATAGATTTCTTAACATTTAAAATTATTTTCTATAGTTTATAAATATGCAACTGTCGATATTTATAGAGTAGGAATCTTGTTTTACTCATCCATTATTTTCCAAGGTCTTAGCCAGTGTTTGGTCTAAAATATGAGTTCAAGAATGGTTTGTTATTCTTCTTAACTCCTCTGCCTGACAGAAATAAGTAAGTTTCCATTATTGTTTGACCCAACCCCAGCATTAAGCTGAAGCACTGGAAAATATGGCTCCATGATACATAAAATTATTTTCCCCAAAATATTCAGAGCATCAGATTAGCTGACAACATATAAGCCAGAGATAAGAAAGCACCCATCAGGGTCTTGCTATCTTGGTTTTATAAAAACCTTGAGAAATTTTGTTCTGAAGCTGATATTTTCAAAAAAGTTCTTTGAATTTTTCACAGCATTTCAATCACTGCTTTTCAAGGGAAATTTTAGTAATTTTTTCCAACTGAATGGAAAGTTGTGCTATGCAAACAACAAAGATTTCTTTTCTTTTGAAAGTTATTCATGTTCTGCTTCTAGGATTGCCAGGGGAATTAAATTTTTAAAAAATTTAACCAAGCAGGCAATCAGAGTTATATTGTGCTAGAAAAAGCCTGAACTCTAAAGTTCAGAAGTTTTATGTTTCCTTCTAAGTTTGGAGCCCATGTTGTTCAGATGGGTTCTTAAGTTAGCCAAATAAGCTTGTATGAACTACCGGCAAGTTTATTTTCCTTTTATACATTCCTTTATCTTTTTACTAATTTTTCTTTTCTTTTTTTATTCTCATGTGGGTAATATAAATGGTTTAAATTTGCATTTGTTTCTCAAGAATAGGGCAAACCCACATTTGGCATGAAGTTATACTCACCATTTTTTCAGAAATCATTTTTTCACTGCATTTCCTCTTGTACATTATGAAAAGTTGTTCATAGTTATATGTGTTACTATCCATTATTTTAAACACAAGAAAATTGACACTCAGTGTCTATAGCTGCACTTCAATTCTGGGACTTTTAAGCTCCAAGGCCTAATTGAATTTGACTTTCCAGTGTTTTTCAAACTTATGTATGCATGAAAGAACCTGGGATAGTTTCTACAGATGCAGAGTGTCAGGCACTACTTCTAGGACTTGTGATTCCATAGATCTTCCTTAGGCTCAGAAATCTGAATTTTTAATAAGCATCCTGGACGATTCTAAAGTAAGTCATCTACATTCCAATTAAGATTGGACTACACCTGTTTTCTTTCTTCTGCTTTGTATCGACAGTCTCATTTTCGCTACGAATTACCACATGGTATGAACCAGAGTAACTCGTTTTCCCATCTGAATCCTGGTTTACTTAGCCCGCTAAACGGGAATAATTGTATTTTGCTTTCCACAAAGGATTGATATAAAGAACAGGTGACATAATAGGTGCTGCAATGTTTATGTCAGTAGAAAGTGCTATTTAAAAAGAGTATTAAAGTATATATATAGATAATAAAATATTTAAAACACAAATCATATTTAGATGCTTTGATGTAGGGCTATTTGATCACACGATGGTAAAGAATAGATGTTCTGTCTACATTCATAGCTATTTTGACCTGCTAAGCCCTCATTCATAACCACTATGCAGTGTAGAATATTCTTTATTAATGTGCAACCCATGCATGTACACCAACTTACGCATACACAGTTGCAAATCCTAAGTTAGTGGCAGATTTTCCACTGTCTCCATTCCAGACATCACCAAAAGATAAAAGATAACATCTCTTTGCAAGACAATGCAGATGTGTTAATACTAAGTACCTATGACTGTCACTGACACTTCCACCAACCACATGGACATCGAAGGATCTTAGAGTGGTTCCTTTCTCAGGTGTATGAACTTCTACTAACCCTCCCCAGTGGAGAAAAACTCCAAAACAATTGGTATGACAAAAGAGACTGACACCAATAGTCACAGCTTGATTTCTTGGTACACCACATGGGATTTTTCTAAAAATGAAGAAACTTTAGCATTTCCTTATTTGGGACTACAATGCCACAAGCCTTCCACCTATCCTGTGTCGACTTTGAAAAGAGCAGACTGGCTGGAAAACAAGAGGTAATTTGCATGTGAAGAATAAACAAACAGAAGTCTGCAGTATGCCATCTCAAAAAAACAGAGTTGGTGTCTTTGTTTAGAAAAAGAAGAGCAACAAAGTTTAAGAGAGGAGATAGCAGGCTAGTAATGCAGTGTCTTTCCCTTTCTGCTCTCCTAACACATATTTTAAATAAACCTGACTTGACCTCAATACATCATCAGTAGCATTCTCTCAGGCCTCACGGATTCAAGACTCTTCCCCATTCTAATGTATCAATGCATACAGCATCAGTTTTTTTCTAAATAATGATCTCACACCATCTCCCACTGCACTCCGGTCATTAAATCACTTTATATTCTGTAACATCAAGAATATATTCCTCCACCTAGTATCTTCGCCTGCCATAAACTTTTTCCTCTATCAAATAATTCCTTGATTTACACTTCGCTACTGCCTGACCTATGCACACACACCATTCACACAACCTAGTCAGTATCCTCAGTATCTCCCAATTCAGGTATACTCATTCCTGCACCCACTGTTTTCACTAATACTCAAATCAGTCAAAAAGTATGTAGTAAGACTCTGTGTGCTTAAGTGACTGTGCAAGACTCAGAAGGGAAAGATTCCAAAATGTTGAGATTCAAGGAACTGGTCTCTAATAGCAGGGGCAAGACATTTATTCACTTACACAGATACACACATGTGCATGCCTGTATATGTGCACAAACACAAATACATGTACATAGGCATAGTATATATTGCAGGAAGGACTGCTTATGTGGTCACCAAAATCAATTTCCTATTTCTCCTGGACACATACTTATATTCATCTCCCAGGCTTCCTTCAGGGAAGTGGCCATATGTTTAAATTCTGGCCAAGGAATTGTGGACGCAAGTAATATATGTCCCTTTCAGGTCTGGCTCATCTAAAGCTTACAGTCATCTGTGCTTTCTTTCTTCCTCTGTATTCTACAAGCTGCAGAAGATCCAAGAGAATTCTAAGGCTCTGGGACAGCACTGCCTAATAGAAATATTACATGTAGATTTCTAAATTTTCTAATAGCCAAAAACAAAAAGGTGAAATTAATTTTAATAATATATTTTATTTAAACCAATATACACAAAATATTGTCATTTCCACATGTAATCAATATGAAAATTATTAATTCAATATTTTACATTTTTTCATACTTTGTCTTTAAAATTGGTGTATATTTCACATGTCCAGTACATCTCATTTAGGACTAGCTACATTTCAAGTGCTCGATAGCCAAATCCAGGCTAGTGACTAGCATGTTAGACAACATAGCTCTAGGGGATGGTGGAGCCCCAAGATGGAAGGTGCCTGGGTCTCAGAATCACTTTGTGAAGTCCATCCCAAAAATACTCCTCTTTAACTATTATATGAGCAAGACTTACACTTCTATTTCATAAATCTACTAAGATTTTGAAGTTTATTATTACTACAACAGTTAGCTTCTCTTACCTAATACATTCTTACTATGTAAATACATGTGCATGACAGTACGCTTTGAGATACTTCTACCATCAAATTAATGCACTACAGGAGTAGTAGAGGAGACAAGATATCTGTGGGCTAGAGTAGCCCTGGGGGACTTCACAAAGGAATATAAAATTTTAAATAAGAAAAACTAAAACAAACAAAGAGGAACAAAGAACACATTCCAAGAATCAGTCAAAGAAAAGAAAAGTCATGTGCATATAGAATTTTAATTCATAACAAATTAATCCATCAAAGTATAAGTTTATGTAGGAGAATTAATGAGATTATGGTAGAAGACATGTTGAGACCATATTGAGATCATCTTAACTGACAGACTGAGTGGATCTGAACTTCAACCTTCCTAAAATACATCTCATAATATCACTTTGTTACTCATTAAGTAAATATTGTTTATTTTTTCATTCTATGTAGAGTAGTCTAGTGGAACTGTTTAACATGGATTAAAGCTGGAGTGACTTAAAATAAGAAAGTCAATTTTAAGACAATTGCAGTGGTTTTGGTAAAAGAAAATGAGAAGTAAAGTAAAATGAAAGTAAGGAATTGATGGGGGGAGACAGAAGGAAGAAAAGAAAGAAAGTATTTAAGGTGTACTTGTTATTCATCAAGTTTATTCATATTTAATCCTCCTTAAAAACGTTATGGTGTGATATTTTTTTTTGAGACAGAGTCTTGCTCTGTCACCCGGGCCAGAGTGCAGTGGCATCATCACAACTCACTGCAACCTCAAACTCCTGGGCTCCAGCAATTCTCCTGCCTCAGCCTCCCGAGTAGCTGGGACTACAGGCGTGTGCCACCACACCCGGCTAACTTTTTCTATTTTTAGTAGAGACAGGTCTCGCTCTTGCTCAGGATGGTCTCAAACTCTGGTGCAAAAGTAGGCTTGAGGAAGTGAACTAACATACCAGGTTTTCACATATACTAGGGGCTAGACTTAGGGATGATGACATCTAGTAAGAAATTATTAGTTTTACAAACTTATTTAAATTATTTGGAAAATACTGTCTATTGAAAAAAATGCCAATACATTAAGTTGTCATGTAAAATATATAACGACAAGCAGGCCGCATGCTCATGTTAAATGATCAGTTTAAAGGCCAAGCAAGCAGTAAGCATTTTGAAAAAATAATTTTTTAAAAAAGTTGTTTGAAAGGTCAAATATATTTTATCAAAATATTATTATTTTAAAATTCATACTAAAAGGGGTATTTCCTCCAGAAAAAAAAAATTTTTTAAAGTATTCTTGGTTAATACCATCTAGTCATATAATTTAAAATAATTTATTAAATTATTTCAACTGTAGATAGTGTTCTGGTTAGTAACCAGTATTCTTTGGAGTTGCTCACAAATTAATTTGGAAAATATTTCCCACAATTTCTCTAGCTATCAATTAGATGGAAGATTCATTTATGTAAATCATTCCTGCCCTACTTAACATAAGTGTATCATGTTGCTTGTTTTTCAGTCTAAGTTTATTTTCTCTTTAGGTAAAGTCTTTAGAATGTTAAAACAAGCTGTTCCTCAGATCATTCTTACTGACAATGTGGAGAGCCTATACTATTAGAACTGATTTATTGAAGAATTGTTATTCTTATCAAAGTATCATAGTCCAATAATTTACGTTAGAGTAAGTTATCTAATATAATCACGTTAGTCTCTAGTTTTAAACATGTGATATTTATTTTTAGCAATGACTTAGAAAAGACACATATAATTCAGTTTTCCTCATGAGTCCAGCTTAAAGCTAAACAAAAGGGTCATAACTCCAATAAATAATCAAATTTTAATGGGTCAAACTCCTATACACTTGATGTCTAGAACATGATTCCCCTCAGCATTTCTGGGAGTTTATCAAGGTGCTGT
Organism: Daubentonia madagascariensis; assembly: GCA_023783475.1. Classification (NCBI taxonomy): domain Eukaryota; kingdom Metazoa; phylum Chordata; class Mammalia; order Primates; family Daubentoniidae; genus Daubentonia; species Daubentonia madagascariensis. The sequence continues at coordinate 5,493,825 of JAKFHU010002080.1, forward strand.
CACAAACGTACTTAAGAATAGGCACTTTACAGTACTGCCATGTACCCTCCTCTTCTTTGGCTATTGGGAGATTACCATTCCCCTGGTCTCAGCAATGCACGGTGATGTACACAGTTGCTAATCCACTGTGGCCTTGGAAGAAGAAAAGGACACTGCTTTCACATTTACTACCCTCTATCAAGGTTCCATGGATCTATGTCTCAATTCCTTTATTACTCAGGATAGGTTAGGTAAAACTGTGGTAATAACCCCAAATTTCAATGGCTTAAAACAAGAGATAGTAGAGTACAGCCTAGAGATCAAATCTGGACAACTGTTTATTTTTGTAAATAAAATTTCATTGGAACACAGCCATGTCCGTGTACTTTATTTATGTCTGCTTTCACACAACAATGGCAGAGTTGAGTAGTTGTAACAGAGATTGCAAAGCCTAAAATATTTACTATCAAGAAATTTAGAGAAAATCTGCTGATGCCTGATTTAAAAAAATAAAGCTTAGTTTTTCATTATGCTTGTATGTCGATCACATGTTATCAGGCAGCTCTGCTCCACATCATCTGCACTTAGAGACCTAGGCTGATGGAAACTCAACATCTGGACCATGGCTTGGAAAATAGCTCAGGAAATCACCCGTCAACTTGGAAATGCTTCCATTGGAAAAGGACATAGGACACTTGTGTTCATATTTCATTGATCAAAGTAAAGCATATGGCCATTCCTCACTTCAAGGAAGTGTAAAAATACAATTCTATGTTGTATCTGGAAGAAAGAGAAACAGAAATATGGGTGAATAACCCTAATTTTTTGACAAGTCCTTGCAGAAGAGAAAATAAAAGGCTGTTATGTTTTTTTAAATTTTTTACTTTACTGAGGTATAAGTGACATACAATAAACTGCACCTATATAGTGTTCAACTCACTTATGTGCATACCTGGACACCATCACAAACAACAAACATGTCCATCACTCCCAGAAGTTTCCATGTACCCCTTTGTATTCTTTAATTTCTCTCAGCCAAGTTTTGTAGTTTACAGTGTACAAATCTTTCATATCTTTGTAAAATATACCCCTATTTATTTAATATTTTTGATGACATAGTAAGTCATATTTTTAATTTTAAACTCCAATGATTCAATGCTAGAATTTAGAAAAAAATATTTTCCTATATTGATCATTTATCCTATAACATTGCTAAATTCCCTTATTAGTTCTAGTAGCTCTTTTGTACATTCCATTGATCCTCTACATACCTAATCATGTCATCTATGAATAAAAACAATTCTACTTTTTCCTTTCCAATCTGGATGATTTTTTTTTTCTTAACTTATTGCTCCACTAATATCTCCAGTACAATGTTTAATAAAAGAGGCAAGAGCTGACATACATGTGTAGTTCCTGATCTTAGGGGAAAAGCATGAGTTTTTCATAATTAAGTATGATGTTAGCTATATATTTTACATAAAAGACCTTATTAGGTCGAAAATTTCTATTCCTAGTATGCCAAGAGTTTTAACAGATATTGGATTTTTATTAAATACTTTTATATCTATTAAGATAATTAAATGGGTTTTTTCTTTTGTTGATTAATAAGTTGCATTACATTGATTTTTTTAGTGTTAAATCAATCTTGTGTTTCTGGGATTATACCCCTTTGCTCAGGATGTCTTGTCTTTTTTACATATTGTGGAATTCAATTTGCTAAAATGTTTAGAATTTTTACATCTATGTTCACGACGGATATTGGTCTGTAGTTTTCTTCTAATGTCTTTGTGTAATTTTGATATCAAGTTATGCTGGATTCATGAAATGAGTTGGGAAGTATGTACTTCTCTTCAATTTTATAGAAGAGTTTGTGTATTCATAGAATTGGTATTAAATGTTTAGTAGTATTCACCATTGAAGCCATCTGGGCACAGAGTTTTCTTTGTGGAAAGGTTTTTAACTGCAAAATTCTGTTTATTTAATAGATATTAAGACATTTATGTTATCTAGTTCTTTTTGAGTAAGCTTTGGTAGCGTGTGTGTTCCAAAGAGTTTGTCAATTTCATCAGCTATCAAGTTTATTGGCGTAGAGTTGATATATTTTCTTATTGTTTTTTGAATATCTGTACAGCCTTAGTGATACTACCTTTTAGATTTCTGGTATTGGTAACTTGTATCTTTTTTTATTTTTTTCTGATCAGTCTGAATAGGTGTTTTTCAATTTTATTGATCTCAAAAAAACGGCTCTTAATTTCAGTGATTTTTCTCTGTTGTGTTTCTCCATTGTTTCTTATTGATTTCCACTCTGGTCTTTATTATTTTCTGTTTTCTACTTTCTATTTGCCCCTTTTTTTCTAGTTTCTTAAGGCTGAAGCTGAGGTCATCAATTTAAGATGACTATTATTACCTCTGCTTGCCTAACCTTCCAGTAAAATCAAAACAGCACTATTATGTTAACAGAAGAAGAGCCTGGCAACATTAGGGAGGTATTTCTTTAAGAAAATACACCATCACCAAAACTCTTGTTGACATGGAAGGAAGTATTCTTTGGGGAAAAAAAGACATTGACAACTCTCCATGTAAAAATGATACAGGACAGACTCAGTGTGAAAATTATTAGGAATATCTTGAATAATTAATTTTATTTATATATTGTCTTTAATGCATATGTATGATAAATTATAAAATTAGTCTATTTAGATCCCAAAAACTACTTGCAATACAATATATATAAAATAAACATTTCAGTAATAAAAAAGCATTGTATTATGCATAATTTACATCATTTTCCTTTCTTGGTGGTACATGAAATGAAGGAAAATATTATTAAAGACACTTTAGATGTAGTGAAATATGGTATGTCACTGGACAAGACATGTCTTTTGAGCTTTTTTTCCAAAATGTTAGTAGAATCAGTGGTATCTGTGAACATTATAGCCCCTGAACATATTATGAAAGAGGACATATTTTCTCAAGATAAACGATCAAGATTAGGATTGTATTTTGCTCTGAGGCTATAAAGCATAGCAAAGGAAATAGCTTAATTAGGATCCTCAAACTTGGCCTTATTAGTATTTTATTAATCAGCGATAAAAATCATTTCTTCTCCCATAAAAAGGTGCTCTATCAAATTTATTGTTTTTATTTTAGTCTTTCTTAGTGACCTGTAAAGCAGGAAGAAGAATGTAGACCAGAGTACTTAAATAATTGATAAACCAACTCCTTTGCCTTACCAGCAAGTCCCTTAAGCATAAAACTTCCCAAACAAGAAGAAAAAAAATTGAGCAAAGGGGGAAAAACAGCTAAAGCAATTTCCTAAATAAAATATCTAGCATAGTGTAAGATTAAGATGGGTCTTTCTCTTTTCCCAATCAAAGTGGTCATCCTCTCAAATTGACCTTCAAATGATATACCTCAACATCTCTTGAGAGATCAACCCTGCCATGCAATCAGTACCTTGTTAAGCGGGGGTGAGAGTTATGTGCCTGGGTGCCAGCAATAAGAGACTGGGTTGTCTATAGAAAATCTTAAAACAATGATAAAACCAACTAAAAATTGGGCTGCTTTTTTCTTTTATCACCATGTACCAGTAATTTTGAACAATGTCTAATAAAATACTTCTTTCCTCCAGGATGGGCTACTTCCACACATCACTTCCCCTTGGCTGCCAACTGGATCATCAGATGCAAGAAATGAGTTAGTGTGAGGGAGTATGGCAGAATAAAGGAGGCTTGAAGGAGAGAAGCTTGTCAATTATGCCAGGTGCCTTACAGGGGCATTAACTGATTCCCAGTATATAAAACTTCAAATATTCACAGAGCTAAGACTTCATACAGAAGCTTTCTTTAAAGGTTTCCCTACCCACACCCAATACAAGAAGGAGTAAATTATAATATCAAGCATTTGTGTAGTTAATGAGTCAAATTAAAATTGGCAATAACACACTTCCTTCTTGTTCTTTTCTGTCACAAACCACACCCTAAGGCGGAAGCAGATCTCACAGATCGGCTTTCTCTGCAGCCTAGAGGATTGTTTGACACCTGGATAATGAGGCAAAAACATAAAATGCAAGGCTTTTGAAACTATACAAATTGAAGAATAACAAAATCATTGATCAGGAGCTAAGAAATGTGGAAAAGGGATGATCTTTATGCATTTCAGTTGTGGCCTTCTGGTCACTGGGGTTATGTATACAATAGACAGTGTTGACAAACTATATTTTATAGAATTTGTGAGCTAGTTGCATAGGGATTTGTGTGGGCTTTATCGTTTCTTAATATATTTTTGTAATCCACCCCTCTGGAACCATGTGGGTAGACAGGTGTTGGGGTTAAAAATTCATATGGTATGTGATAGGATTTTGGTGAGGAAATGGAGCAGAAGGGATGGACATTTTAACAGCTTGTGAGGTTTTAGAAGTGAAAAGGGAAGGGGGAGAAGTATTTTGCCTATTGAAAAAAAATTATTGAAATATACAATTGTGCATAGTGAGTAATCAAAAAGGTCGAGCTCTAACCTTACAGAAGAAATAAGAAGTCAAAAATATTTGGTAGGACTAAAAGACTACACACAATGGGGATTTTTCTCCAGAAAATTTTCTAATCATCAGAGGGACAGATTAATTCTGTTATTAACCAGTAAATCAACATGGAACAGAGAGAGAAAGAAGGAAACAGGCTCCTGTTGTAATTTCATTTCTTTAAAGTCTGTCTGAACCTATTTATTTATTCAACAAGCATTTATTATGCTCTTAATATGTGCAAAAAATCCTACTAGCAGCTGTGCTACATACAAAGTGTTTTTTTTTAAATCAGTTCTACCCTCATTTAATTTATAAGTGGGAAATGATATAATAATAAAAATAAAGTTTTTGCAATTCTACTAGATATCAGGCATTTTGGTAGGTATTTTACCTGAGTTATTGGTAATGCTAACAACTATGACACAGCAAGGCAGATATTTTTAATTCCCATTATATAGGAAATTGAGGCTCAGAGAATCTCAAAGATCAAAGAGATGTTACATAATAGAATCAGTATTTGAACTCCAATGTTTTTGCATTTTACTTTATTAATAACTGCAAAAGCACATGTGGAAAGCAGAAGCATCACGATACAAAATAATTAGAAGTTCAAGGAGAGAAATGCATTTCAACCCTCCTCTTTCTGTACCCTTGCCTTGCTTTAAACATCAGCATCAATCTTTAACAAATTCATTTAACAAATATTGAATAAATGACTGTACTATTATATTCTATCATACTATTATATATTATACTACATATAATATATACAAATCATACTATGTGTAGGCTATACTATGTTATATTAATATATAATATACTATATTACTACTATACTACCTACTGGTGCTATTCTAGGGTTGAGAGGCAGAGATAAGTAAAGCAAAGTTCCTGCTCTCACGGAGCTTACACTTTAATGTGGGAATCAGAAAGACAAAAAAGAAATAAACAATATGATGTCAGGTAGTGAAGCAAAATAGTGCTATTTTAGACCATATAGAACAATGGCCTCAGGGGAGACTTCTCTGGGGAAATGACATTGGAGGTGCTGTAGTACAGTGAGTCATGCAAATGCCTGGAGACGGACACTCTGAGTAGAGGGAAACCCTAGTCTAAAGACCCTGAGACCAAACGTACTTGGAGAGTTCCAGGAACGGCAAGGGGCCAGCGTGTGTGTGTGGTTACAGCGGAAGGAGGAAAGGAAACAGTGTCAGAACCTGAGGTCAGGGACAGAGTTAGATGATGCATGAACCAGATAATGCAGGTTCTTCTTGGTCAAGGGATTCTTTGATTTTATCGAGTGTGATGGGAAGTTACTAGAGAGTTTTGAAGATGGAAATAATATTACACAATGTACAATTTTTTTTAATTGCCCTGGTTGCTACAGGGTGATTAGACTCTAGAGGAAGCAAAACTGGAGGCAAGGAGACCATTTAGGAAAGTTTCAATTCAGTAGGGAAAGAACGACCTTTTCAATACATGGCTTTGGGTCATGTGTATCTATATGGGAAAAAAGTGAATCTTGACATTCATATGATTCACAAAAATTAGTCTGAGAAGCCTCATAGCCCTAAATGTGAAAGCTAAAATATAAGCCTATAAAAGAAAACATAAGAGAATACAAGGTCTGTCTGGAAAGTATCCAGCCATTGTTAATATAAGGAGAACAGTTTGTGCCGCATGGATGTACCCTGGCAGCCAAGGCGAGTGGACTGGAATGTGCATGCGTGAACAGTGACGCCCTCACTGTACTTAGTCAGTGGGGTGCAAGATGCTGTTGAGTGAGCATGGGCACTGTGCGGATGTCGCATGCAAAATGTCTGAGCAATTAGAGCAACTAATCTGCATCAGATTTTGCGTTAAGCTTGAACATTCCTCTGCGGAAACTATTAGGATGATTTAGAAGGCTTTCGGGGATGATGCAATGAGGGCAGTGCAAATAAAAGTGTGGCACAAATGCTTCAAAGATGGTCAAGAATCTGTTGAAAGTGATACATGTTCTGGAAGGCCTGCAACAAGAAAACCTGAGAATGTTGAACGTGTGCGGGGTAGGTTGAGAGTCGCTGGGAGAACTGCGTGCGGTCCTAAGGTGCCTACTTTAAAGGGGACTAAGGCGCCATTGTCCTATGTGCACTGTTTCTTGTACCCTGCATCTTCTTCAATAAGTCTCTATTTTTCATATTACATGGCTGGGTAATTTCCGGACAGACCTCGTATATTCAGAACCTTGAGATAGTCAAAGATTTCTTAAGGACACAAAAGCATTAACCATAAAAGATTGATAAATTGGATTTCATTTTAATTAAGAACATATGTTTATCAAAAAGAAAAAAGTTAAGATAGTAAAAAGGCAAGCCCTAGACTGTTAAAATATATGTGAGGTAAATGGCTATTTAGATAGATAGATACTATATATACATATATATAGTTATATATACACACAAAATTGCCTTCTGCTTTTGTGTGTTTGTTTTGCCAGTGTATATGTGGGATAAATTTTTAGAAGTAATTTCTTCATCACAGGGTTAATGTATATGTAATTTTGTATGCCCTCCAGTAATATATGAAAGTGCCTGTTTCCCTACATCCTTGCCAACATAGTGTGTTCTCAAACTTTTGGGTATAATATCTCATTGTAATTTTACATTTCTCTTATGAGCAACATTAAGTCTCTTTTCATAAATTTAATGAGTTTTCTATTTGTATTGTTAGTCCATTTTATTCTATTATGTTGTTGGCCTCAATTTTGATAAGCTAATTTTATATTGGAAAAATTGCCCTTTCTCTATAAGATGCAAATATTTATGCCTTTTTTGCTTAGGTTTTAAAAAACTTTTTGCTATGCAAAATATTTTTGTATGTATTTATACAAATTTATTAGTCTTCTCCTTAATACTGCTAGATTTCAAGTCATAGCTAAGAAAGTTTTCTCTAATCCATTTAATGAAGGAATTCACCTAAGTTTTCTTCTATAACTTGTATGGTTTAATCTTTTACCTTTACATCTATGATACATTCAGAATTAATTTTGGTTTGCAGTATAAAGAATTAAATTAATCTCATATTTTTCACATGCTTATCCAGTGTCCCAGCATGACTTATTTAAGATGCCACAAATTATCATCAAATTTCTCTATGCACCTGTGTAAGCTTTTTTATCCTGTTCCATTGGTTTCATCAAGCACCAATACCATAGTGTTTTAATTACTGAGGGTTTTTTTTAATGTTTAATGTTTGGTAAGTTTATATTCCTCCTCAAATTGCCTTTATCGTTTATGATTTTATGGGTTACTTTTACCTATTTATTCTCCCAGATGAAGTTTATAATCAATTTGTATACTAAAATAAAAAGGCAACAACAACAAAACTGATGTTATTTGAGGGCAGGGGTGCTTCATATTTGTAAATTAAGGGGAATGGATGTCCTTAAGATGTTGAGTCTTCTAATCCAGAAGGAAGGGGTATCTTTCTACTCCCTCAAGTCTACTTTTTAGGTCTTTTAGGAGTATTTTATAGCTTTCCATAATAGCTTTTACCTATTTTTTCTAAGTTTATGCATTGATATTTTTTCTTTGCCATTGTAAATGCAGTGTATTTTTCCACTGTTTCTGCTAACTGGTTATTGTTTGTATATACGGAAGCTATTGAATTCTGAATTGTATTTTTAAGTTGTATTTTGTTAAATTTTCTTGTTTGTGGTGGTGTTTCCATTCATTCTTTTTGCTTTTCTAGATAAATAATCATATTCATCTGCAAAAAACCAAACAAGATATTAATAGTTCTGTTTCTTCCTTTCACATTTTTATTTCCATCTGCTTTTTTAAATCTAATTTTATTGATCTATATCGTGTTAAATAGTAGATAGTGAGCATCCTTGTCTTTTTCTTAACTTTAACAAAAAAGAAAAGCATTTAGTGTTTACCCATTAAGAAAGACCCATTAGCACTCTTGGGCTAAGGCATGTGCGTGTATGTAAATGAATATATACTTAGATACATAATCAGGTTAAAGAAGTAACTATCAATTTCCAATTGGATACCTTTAGTATGAATAATTGATAAATTTCATCAAATGCCTTATTGTCGAATGATTTTTTTTCTCTTTGGCTGTATTAGTATATTTAATTATATTAAGAGTGTTCCAATTATTGAACTACCTTACATTCCTGAAATAAACTCCCCTCAGTCATGATGCATTTTTAAGTATACTCTTAGAATCGTTTTGCTAATATTTAATTTATAAGTCTGGCATCAATACTCTGTATTTTTCTATTTAGTGCAATCTATGTTAGATTTTTATATCAATTTTATACTTGTTTTATTAAAAGAGTTAGGAAGTTTTCCTTATTTTCCTATGCCCACAAAAAGTATGGTTAGCTTTGGGATGATCTTATCATCACATATTTCATAGGATTTTGTATCTTGCAGCTCATACTGATGCCTACACTGGAAATGTGAGAGATATGGAGAAAAAATATAAAGTTAGATTGCTCTGGATGCTTCAGTAAGGTGTTATGAAAATGAAACTGTTCAGACTGGTATACCTCTTGAAAAGCAAGAATCTTTGTATCAAAGTTCATTTTTGTTTGGAGCAAGAAATCCAAGACTGCTAAGGATCAGATTAATCATGCATTTTTCAGAAATTGCAAAAGCCTAATAGGCAGTTTCTAGCCAAATAAGTCATAAACAAAAATTAGGTGTGGGAGAAGAGGACTTGGGGAAAATTAAGTTATGATGTGGGAAGAGCCAGAAAAATAGGGAAGCAGAATTGGGCGGGCCTCTCCAAAACCCCACTGGAAGTGATCTAGCCTGACAAAAATAATAAATATCTATATTATAAACACCATTTACTGAGAAGAAGCCTAGGGGCAGGAGATGTAGCCCTGTTCATTCCTGTTGACCCAAGGAATAGGCAAACACTAAAGCCAATGTTAAGAGGATTAGAGAAAAGGGTAGAGTTCTGAAGCCAGTTGCTCAGGAACAGAAACTGCAAAGGGAGGCACAGGTGAGTGTTTTGATGTTAGTCTGTATTCAGGGACCATAACTAGATAAAAGCAAAGTGGTGGATAGCTGAGGAGTGGAAAAGAAACTCAATCAAGTAAGTAGTAGATTAGAATTTTAAGGGCAGTGTATTTCTAAGAAAAAAGAAATAAAAAGAAAGTCGAGGCTGGGCGCGGTGGCTCATGCCTGCAATACTAGCACTCTGGGAGGCCTAGGTGGGAGGATCACTTGAGGTCAGGAGTTCGAGACCAGCCTGAGCAAGAGCAAGACCCCATCTCTATTAAAAATAGAGAAATTAGCCAGGCGTGATGGCATGCAACTGTAGTCCCAGCTACTTGGGAAACTGAGGCAAGAGGATCACTTGAGCCCAGGAGTTTGAGGTTGTAGCGAGTTATGATTATGCCACTGTACTCTAGCCTGAGCAACAGAGGGAGACTCTGTCTCAAAAAAAATAAATAAATAGAAGAGAGAAATTCCATGTCTGGCAAACAGAGACTTGTCATTGTCTTTTCCCTAAGCCTAGGCAATTCACTCTCTACCTTTTGCCCCTCCCCCAACAAGCCACATCTACAGAGAGTGGGAGGCTAAAGTGATGCAGCTTCTAGAAGAGAAATCTCTCTTCATCTACTTCAATTGTGGTCATGAAAGATAATGAACAAGGCAGAGTCTTCTGTTAAGTTCACCAAGAAATCACCTCCTCTGCCATGGCAAAGAGTCCTTATTCTTTCTGCCCAAGAGAACATTAGAGACAATTAAATTTTTAATTCATACATGTCCAATCATGTGGAGTCACATCTGGACCCAACCTCAAGGAAAACATATCATCTGGAATTGGGAATAAGTACACTAGCTAGAAGTGACAATATGTGACTCCTATTGGGGAGGAGTGAATGCATTTTATGTTGCAACCAGGATAGTTCTTAAAGTCATAAATCAGAAAAGAACACATATGCATCTGTGTGTTTGTCCCCACAGGAAGGCGCTTAGGAAACCAACGTATCAAATACAGTAGACTGTTATTTTATTTGTCTAGCAGCTCTTAATTCCTTCTGCAAAATTCCTCTTTTCCAATAAAGGATCCATCATGGTTTGTTCAGATAGTGCTGACCTCACCTCCTCCCTAGTCTTGGTTCTGGGTACTGAGAATACAACAGTGAACAAAACAGACCACATCCCTGGCTTCTTGGAGCTCTCCTTCTAGTCATTAAAGAAAGGCTGTAAGCAGGAAAATTAATACATATAAAATATGTCCAAAAATGGTAAATGCTAAAAAATAAAGAAAGAAGTGCAAGGGAGGATGGAAGTGCATTATTTAATGAGTCAGTAAATGTTTTCAAAGAAACAGTTACTGAATTTTAATGCACAATATGCTCAAAAATCTTTAAATGCTAAGAAACACAGAAAATAACAATTGCTCCTGTAATTTTTGAAAATTTGTTTTCTTCCTCTTTACGAGAAAAGTATTAAAGTTTTCTCCTACATCTAAAGCTCTATCTAGAAAATGCTGAAAATATTTTGAAACTGATTTAATATAAGCATCAAAATATGCCTTTTATTTCATTTATGAGATGTTGAAGAGATCTGCAAATATTTCACAACTCACTTTTCTTTGTGTGGAGCTGTCAAAGCAGAATCAATGACTTTTAAGTATCTTTAAAAATTTTTTTTATTTTTAATCCACCTCTGCAGACTATTTCTATGTTTTCAGAAATATATCACTCATGTGTAATCATTTGGCTTCAAACCGTGTGCAGAGGAAACAATAGGAGGAAAGGTTTGCCACGTAATCATTTTTAAAGAACATGTTTTAAACCATATTCGCAGTAACTCATGAAGCTTTAAGAAGAAAAAAAAAGATTGTATGTCATCAGCTTAGCCATACCAACTAAGAAAACTCATGCATTAAACATGGCAAAAGGAAGTAATACAGCTTTCGTTCAATCTGTAATTTGTGAGCTATCACAGAGATTCTGGCTTGGCACCACTCAGAAATGTTCACTGAATGTCATTGTAAAGGTTTGAGAGGACTCTCCAAGGACCAATTAAAGGAATGGAGAACTAGGAAAGATTGTTCACCACTAAGAAAAAGCAAGAAGAATGGCACAAGATGGATGTGGTTTTCCAATTTTCTTGTGTCGTCTATAAATAGGGAAATACAAGCTAAAAATAAATAATAATAAACATCTCATCCAGATATCTATTTATAATCATTAAGAAGGGTTTTTTTGCACTTCTTTTTTGCCCCGTCCTCTCTAAATCCCAGTAATCCCTCACCGCCAAACTCCAAACTAAGAAATCGACAACATTGTCATTGCCCCTTTATCCTGTTTCAATATATATGTATATATACACATCCGTACACATATACATATATACACACATACACACACATATATTTCCAACCTGTATTCACTTCATTTTATCAACAAGCATTATGTGACCCAAAACATAGAAATCGAAGATTCCTATTCAACCATACAAACAGGAAATTTTGTTTAAGAAGTATTCTTTATCAACTTAAGCTCATTACCAGCCATGACTATTCGTGTTTTGTGGATTATATATTATACAAGGGTAATTAACACACACAATTTCACTTCTAAAACAATTCAGGGTTTATAGTAGACACTCAAATGTTGATTCACTAAATAGTTAACTAATTGACTAATGGGATTGGTTGGACTATGTGTTTTTATCATGTCCTTTAGAAAAAAATGTCTTTCTTCTTTTCCATATGTATTGTTTACTCAAATTTATTTGATATTTGATATTTTCAGAAATATAAAGAAAAAGCTACTAATTGGGTTCATTATGCCTAATGCTTCCCCTCACTTAATGAGTTTCTGTAAGTCTAGACTATGGATGGAAGAGAAGACTGCAAAAGGAAGATAAACAGAGTGGCAGAACAAACAGCTTCTCTCACTTAGCCCGTGGATTTTAATGTTCTCAAAGGTGAGGAGGAGCTTCTTTCAGTATTCTTCTATATGCTACATAATGCCTGATGATACATAATAAACCTTCAATAATTACCTGTTATATTAAGAAAAAGCAGAAATCTAGATAAAATTTAAATGTCCTGTAGTGATTCTATCCTGAAGTGTTCTCTACTTTCTTCTTTTCTCTCTTTTTCACTTCTGGGTTGCTTTACTTCTTTGGGGATTTAACCTCTGAAACAAACCAGAGCAATTTCTGTTCTCAAACTAAGGAAGGGTTGGCAGTCCTGCAAAATAGGAAAGTCCAGTGCTAGGTCCAGTGGAACAACAAGTAAGAATTACGGCAAGGCCTTGGGTTGAGCGAAGTCCTGGTCTGGAGGCAGCGGAGTAGTGCAGCAGAAACAGCCCTGGATTGAGAGTAACCAGGCACCTTCTTTTAAACAATTTGCCTTCCCTCTCTGAGACCAAGTTTCTTCATTCGTAAAAAAAAGGGATTGCACCATTTGTTGCATTCTAGCCCTAATTTTCCATAAATCTAACAATTTCCCCAAAGCATATACTTCACAATCATTTATAAATACCATAAATACATTTCACACTGACATGCCAAATGTCAAAGTGGATAACTATTCCCTGATGATCTTTTTTGAACTTTCTTATGACTAATTAGTATGTAAAAGACTAAGTTCCACTCAGTGGAAAGTAAGTCATAAACAAACTTTGTACCATTACTATGGAAATTATCACAATATATTTTTATTGTTGGTTTACAAATCCTTCAAACTGAGTAGACTATGAGCTCCTCCAGGGCAAGTACTGTGTCTTAGTCATTTTTCGTATCTCCAGTGCATGATATTTAGCATGAAAACATTAAATATTTTTTTAAAAATTAACCTAAATAGCATATCCGAGCTGGAAAAAAAAAGCATGCAGAAGAAAAGCATGCTGACCAACCTCACTTCTAATATATGACCATGAACCTCAAGAGGGTCCTCAGTGCCGCCTGGCAATCAAACTCTATTTCCTTGGTTCATTCAGTGCACACTCATAGATGTATATTTCAGACTTCACTTTCTATCCTCAATCCTGTAACACCTCCTACTTTGTATTTTCTTCAAAAGAAAGTATACATCAGCTCCCGTATACATTCCTATCAGGATATGGTATGTCTTCCTCCTCCTATTAAGGATGAGCTGGCTGTGCTCCTGGGCAAATCAACCCATCCACTTACACGATAGATCCCATTCTCTCACACCAACACAAGAGCAATTATTCATTCAGCAATCCTCCTTGCTCCCTACAGAATCATTATGTTCTCTCTCCTTCTACTATATCTTTTCCATCAATGTACAATCATGTGATTATTTCTCTCATCTTAAAAAGAAAACTCTCTCTTTACCCTACGCCTGCTTGTAACTTCTGCTTCATGTCACTTTTAGAATTCACTTCAATGAGACCTACCACTTTTCTACCAAATCTGCTCCTGTCAAAGTCACCGATGACCTCTACCTGCTAAATTATAGTTGTTAATTCTCATCCCTCATCCTACTTGCGCTGTCAATAGCATGTGACTTGGTTGATCATTTCTTCTTCCTTAAAATATTTTCTTCATTTGTCTTCTAAGATACCACACTCTGCTAGTTGTCCTCCTACCCCACTTCATTCCTTCTCTTCCTCCTTTGCTGATCCCTCTTCAACTTCCCAACCTCTAAACAGTGGTGGTCTCCAGGGCTCAGGCTTTGGGCTTATCTCTTTCTATCTCTCTGTATTATCTGAGCCAGGTCCATGGTTTTTAAAACATGAAAATGCTAGTAATTTCCAAATTTATACTAAATTTATACCTTGAGGCCCAACTTGCCACCTAATATCCAAACATGTATATTTAATTGCCTCTTTAACACCTCCACTTGGAAGTCTGATAGGCTTCTTAAACTCAGCATATCCCAGATCAAAGTCATAAATTTCATCCTCGATCTGTTTTTCTCCCAAGCTTTCCATCATGAATAATTATATCTCCACAATTCCAGTTGCTTAAGATGGAAACTCTGGAGTCATGCTTGATTTCTCTCTTTCTCACATATTCTGATTTTTAATCCTATCAGATAGATCTATCTGTATCCTATCAGATAGATCTTTAAAATACATCCAGAATCTAACCACTTTTTGTCACCTTCACCCTCACCATTCTGGTCCAAGACATCATCATCTCTTACCTGAATTGTTACAATAGCCTCCTAACTTCTTTCTTTCACCCTTGCTTTTGCCTCAGGAAAATTCTCAGCATAGCAGCCAGAATGATCCTATAATGTCAAGTTAGGTCAAAACTTTGCAATCTTTTCTCAGCTCACTCAAAGTAAAAGCGAACACACATGCACCAAAAAAAGGCCCATCAAAATTATCAGGCCCCTTATAAATGTCTCTGGTCTACTACATTCCACCTTGATGTTTTCCCTCCAGCCACAAGGGCCCCCTTGCTGTTACTTAAACACTCCATGTGCACTCTTAGTCAGATCTTTGCACTTGAGTTTCCTCTGCCTATAATATTCCTCTCCCAGGTGGCTTTCTCCCTCTTTTCTTTTAGGTCTTTACTCAAATGTCGATTCAATGAGATCTCTCTCCTCCCTATATAAAATTGCAACTCCTCCTTGACAACCTCTAGCAGTTTCTAACCTCTTTTCTGCTACCTTCTGAAACATAACAAGATCTTAATAAATATTTGTTTAATGAATGAACTTAAAAAAAACAGAGTAACAATAACACAAAGTCTATACTTTGTTAATGTTTTAGAAAAAATACTTATTGTTAAATGTCTCAAAGAGATTCATGAAGCATTGTCTAAGAAGAATCCTCCAAAGTCTTTGTTTAATTAATAAAGAGTTATTTGTAATTAGCATATAAATCTTTTGGAAACAATAGGATGCTATAATATATTTAAAATAGTTTGAAAAAATTCTCCTTGACAGTGAGAAATATTAAAAGATGGAAATTTCACAGAATCAATTATTATTTATCTTTGCTACAGATTTAAGCTGGAATTCATTCTTTTCTCTGTGAAGACCTAGGAAAAGAGAAACTAGTTTAAACAAATTTGAGTTTGATCTTCACCAATTAAAGAAAAGAAAATTAGATAACACACCAAAACATATAACACCCACCTAGTACATGCACAGTAGAAGCATAGTAAATGGAAGTTCCCATCTTCTGGTTTATTATTATTACTATTATTTTAAGTAGTATTTTTATAATTTATTGTCTAAACTACTTGTCTCAGAATCACAGTGTTTTCCTAAGCAATTTAAAATGTTTTCTCAATTATACAATTTTTTACCAGAAATGGATTTGCTCACAAAATAAAATAAAACTTAGGACTTGTTTTTTACTCATTTTACTGTTTCTTAGGGAAGAAGATTTGCTATCTAGACACTGCCTTTATGAGTTACCTTATGCAATTACTATAACATATGTTTAATATTTTAAATAGGAGAAGTCTGAAATAGTAAAGGTAATGAACTAAACAATAGTGGAATTTAAATTTTAAACTGAAAACCAGATATTAAAGAGTGAGATGTTAATAAATTTGTTAGTAGCTTCACATCATATAATGCAAGTAAATGTTAAATGAAAGAAAATACAGTCATTATTTTGTTGAGGGAAGATGTTTGGCCACTTTCTGATGATTTCTTAACCTGAAGGGAAGCTTCTGAATATGAGCTGCTGGAATGACAGTGAAGAACTAAAATTCAGCAAAGTCTGAAGAGATTTAGGAAAAGAAAGAAAGAGCATTAAAAAAAAACCTAAAACTATGAAATTAGTTCCTAATCCAGAGGGCCAAATCGCCCAGTTTCAAATGAGCTCTTGAACTGCACTTAAGCTTCTCAAAACGGGGATTGCTGATTGAAATTTTTGGGAAGCAGAAAGTGACTTGCTACTTCCACTTGTGTTAGTGATTCACCTTTCCTCCACACATTATATTACTTTTTTTCAAAGGTGCTGTTGAATCTGTTGCTTAGTAGACCGTTTTTCATTTACCCATCAAAGGACTCCCTCCTTCTTTGCAGAGTATTGTCCAGGGGTGCATACAGGTAAATAAAAAGGATATAAGGTCGATGGTCACAAGCAGAAATTAGCTACAGTTAGAAAAATAAGTAGTAGATATCCAGGGCTTTTGACTTTTTAACTCTTTGAAAGTCTCCCTGGAGAGAAGGGAAAGGGAGAAAAATGTCCCTCTAGTTCCTACAGTTTTCCTCTCTAGTTAGTCATAAACCTGAGTGACAGAAAAAAGATGATCCAAGGCCCCCGCTGCTCCTAGCAAAAGAAATCAATATAAGAATGCTTTTACATAACCTCACACAAAAACCATCATTATATGTGTATTTTACCTCTAGCTCCACCCAAAAGCAATCCTCCATTAAAGTGACAACAATACAAAGAACCATGCAGAGAATCGTTTCTCCAACCTCTGCAGTATTCCCCTTTCTGGGCTAGGAAAAATGTCATTTCCTCTCTTTCTTTTGGTTATATACCTGTGCATTTGCCTTGTTCAATGTGGTAAAAACATTGACCTGGTGCGGTAGCCTCCATCCTATAACAAACTACCGTATAATGGCTATCATATCCACTGTATTTCTATATAAGGCTTTAAGTCTTTCTTAAAAACATAAAACATAAAACATTGCTAAGCACAGTGGCTTTGGGAGGCTGTAATCCCATCACTTCGGGAGGCTGAGGTGGGAGGATTGCTTGAGGCCAGGAGTTTGAGAGCAGCCTGGGCAACATAGCGAGATCTTGTCCTTACAAAAAAATTTTTAAAAAAACATAAAACATAAAATATTAAATGTAAAAGTTGTATTTGCCATTAAGATGGATATGAATTGATTTTTTTGTTAAATAATTGTGTTCAGTTACTTATGGTAAGCCAGGAAAGGGAGTGAAAATATCTATCCAGATTGATGATATTATTGCACTACTGGTCTTAAGCCTTGAGACCCAAAATCACAAATTTGTGAAAACTTGGCCCAAAAGAATCTGTTGTAGTAGTCCAGTTGACAGAGAACAAAAGGCAAGTATGAATATGGGTGCATGTGTTTGTGTGTGCATGTGTGTGTGTGTCTATCTTTCTGCTTGTAGACCTTGGAAGGCCTACTTCATCACTACACAAATTGTCCAAGACATTCCTACTGAGGCAGGAGGAAGTATGATAAATCATAATTAACTTATCCTGTCCTTAACCAAAGCCCAGCCCTAACCCAATCTATATGTAGATTTTGTTCTGCTTTAGATTGTATATAACCGTATACAATGTGCACCACCACCATCACTATCACCACTACCATCACCATCACCATCTCCACCACCACTATCACCACCGTTACCACCACCATCAAACATACACCTTGGCAAACACACGCTTGTAATCTTCATGTTACAAAGTATTTGTCAGCAGTGTTTTCAAAGTAGCTATAATAAATGCAGATGCTTCCTCCATATTTGCGTTATTAAGCCAGCAAAACTTTGTTACAATCTTGGCATCCTTAACAGACAGAGAACCTTAAAATTAACTCAGTATAGTTTTTTGTGAAATTTATTTCAGGAAAGGTAAAGTATCACTGGTGAAATGTGACTTTCATGCTGCTATTTCAGAAGGTCATCTGTCCCTGTGGAGAGTGCATATTCCTGAAGATGGTAGGGCCAAGGTCTGCAGGTTCAGAATAATTCTGGAGATCTTCTCGAAAAATAGTTTGAAACAAAAATGAAAATAGTACTTCACCCTGGTGCAAAATAAGGAAAGCATTTGGAAGAAATTCAACAGTATGATAACTAGAAAGTAACTAGAAAGATGAAGGAATATTAAGAAAATAAAATTTGAGAAGGTATCAAGGTTTGTAATTTATATGAAAGGTATGAATGTGGTCAATTAGACTTTATCACCAAATCCTAAAATTTCACAACCAAGATATGAACCATGAAGTTTCAAGGAGATATTTTTAGGATAAATAAATCACTTTTGTGCATAGTAAATTTATGATACATATTACACCAAGTAGTAACATAAAGTAGACACATAGATATATAGCTTTAGAAGAGAACAAAATGATAAACCTTTAGCTAGATAACAGAAATCTGGTTATGAGTTTTTTCAAATACAAGTAAATAAAGACAATGATGCTTTCACACAAAATACGATTTGTATTCTTGTTAAGTGTCTTAACACTGGGCATGATAGAGCATTTGCCTCACGCAGAGAGGTGTTTCTTCATTGCCATTATTGTCAAGAGCATGGGCTTTGAGTCCACTTGCCTATGTTTGAATCTTGGATCCATGACTTACCAGCTAAGTGATTGGTCAGGTTTTTTTGACTTCTCTATGCTTTTAGTTTCTTAGCTCTAAAATGGCAAGAATTTGGCCTACCTCTTATTGTGATGATTAAGTGAGATACTCCATATAAAACATTTAGCACAGTGCAAGATATATAATAATCGCCCAATTGATTTTAAGTATCATACATAATAATGTAAAATAAGCAATTTGTTCTCAAACTAAAAAGTGATAGGCCCAGAATCCTCTTATCAATTCAATTAGACCTTGAAAATTATTTTTTCTTGTCTTTATGTATCTATCATGAAATGTTAGATCAATGACTTTACACATGTATAATTGGCTATTGCCACAATAATGCTGCATCACAAATAACCTCATAATCTTGGTGGCTTATGTCAACAAATATTGATTTTTCTCACTCATGAGACTTGGAATTTTGCTGATCTCGGCCAGACTCATTTGGGCTTGGCTGTAAAGCAAGGGCTGAGTTAGGCCTGCTTTGTGGGTCTCATCCTGGGTTTGGGCTGATGGTCCAGCAGCCTCCAGGGACATATTCTCATGTTGATGGCAGAAATGCAAAAGCAAAGCACAACTGTGAAAGCATAATTTAGGCCGATGTAACATTCCATGAGTCAAAGCAAGTCACATGGCCTAGGCCAACATTAAATGGGGCAGAAAAGTACTCTCCATCCTCAGTGGGGCGAGAGGGGAGTGAGTATGTGTTGAACAATAATTCTATGTATCATTCCAACTGACACCGAAAATCAACAGAATTTTAAAAGAAAGAAGAGTGTGGGGAAAGACTTTCACTGTAAAGAAGATAGACAGAAATTATACTCATGATCTATTTTTCACTTTAAAATGAACAGAGTAAAATTTGACAAATACACAGGGAAAATATAATGGAAACGTCAGGCTATTTCCAAAGAGATCCAATAGACCCCAGCATCTAGAGCTTCCAAAAGGAGAGTGGCATGATCTGAAAAGCACACATTGCACTGACAACACAAAAACGGTCACGTTGTTACTCTACTAAAGGAACATGTTTCATTCAACAGTGTGATTATGTCCTTAGATTAATATTTATTAAAGCAAGGCTCTATGCTGTTCAAATAAATGTAATAGAGCCTATGGAACCATGGCATGGCCTAATTTGTATTGACTGTAAAAAACCATTCTAGAGTTTGTATGTCCACAGCAACATATCTTTAGTACCTTCTCATCAAAAAATATTTGGTAAAAGTGAAGTCCTAAAGGAGATAAAAAGATACAGAGATCATATGTCCAGAATCAAATGCATTGTGAGGGCTCTGGCCAATAACATCAGTTACTTTGTAAATGAATTAGAAGTCCTAATTCTGCTTTAACTTAGAAATCTGATTATCCTACAGCTTGTAAGAAATCAGCTTTAATCCTCTTTTAAATGTCATTCAACAGGTTCTCTGCTGTACATGGGATGCAAATGAATACTCCTTATCAAATTCTTTCTAATCCACTTTCCTTCCACAGGACATTCTCAGAAATAATTTAGGATTAGGCTCTGAAAATTGTTCCAACCTTGAATAACATATGTGTGAAGCATATTGTCCCTCCAACTAGCAAATCATTTATGAATCACTACTCAAAGCAAAGATCCATGCTACTCCACATAAAAATTAGACACGAAATTTTTCTGATGTATTATGTCCACAACTAAGCTGTTCTCTATATAATTCAGTGTTAGCTCAAACTAAAACTTAAAAACTTCAGCATTGTCTACCCTATTCAAAAGAAACCCAATTTTCTTATTATGTAATTATAGCCAAGTTTGCAAGGTGTCGGTAGATACAATCCAAGTTTCACCTTCTTCAGATAGAGAAAAATATACTAGTACTTATGCCTCAAACAACCCAAAAGAAAAATAAATATTGAGATTGTTTCCAAGTTCTGGTCTAGTCCCAAATCTGTAGGATAATATGATAAAAGCTACATTTTCATAAATTATTTTGAGTTGGAAAACAAATGAAATTTTGTTGTGTATTGGTAATTAGGTTGTCTTAAGAGGCATAGCTATTAAAATATGCCTTTAAATAGTATGAAATATATAATATGCATGAAATGCATAATGTTATAAACTGAATATATACAGTTGGTTTAATGCATGATATGGGGATTTTAAATGAAACTTTATGAAGCTGTATTAACAATGTGTGTTCCTTCTAAGAAAGTCTTAGGATGCACGAGTTCTATTTCTTTCTTCGCTTAAGTGTAGACACTCATATAAGTGTTAAATTATTCCATTTACTCTATGCCAGCATTACCTTTTTGGTTTTTTCAAGAAGTTATCATACCAGTGACAGATCAATATTACAATTAGAGCTAGAAGAACATCAGTCAGTAACTATCACTGCCTTTTCCTCCTAAGATAGTTTTTTTAATATCATCTGGACACATTATATGTATAAATATACCTAGAATGTAGATGCAAAGTGGGAGTACTTATCTAAGATTAACATGTGTAACTCTCAGTATTTTAGTTCCACTTCTGTTTTTAGGAATTGCTTACTTTGTAAGTCTTGGTAGGAGGAAGAACCTGTGTTCCACAGAGGTGTGGGGTGGAGTAGGGGACGGAGCTAAAAAGCTAGATACTAGCTTTTTTTTTTTTTTTTTTTGAGACAGAGTCTCCCTTTGTTGCCTGGGCTACCATGCAGTGGTGTTATCATAGCTCACTGCAACCTCAAACTCCTGGGCTCAAGGGATGGATCCTCCTGCCCAAGCCCTCCAAGTAGCTGGGACTACGGGCACTTGCCACTACATCCAGCTAATTTTCCTATTTTTTATAGAGACAGGGTCTCACTATGTTGCTCAGGCTGGTCTTGAATTCCTGGTCTGAAGTGATCCTCCTGTCACAGCCTCCCAAAGTGCTGGGATTACAGATGTGAGTCACTGGACCCAGCCAATACTAAATATTTTGGCCTCCCTTACAACTAAGCATGACACATGAACTAGGCTTTGGCCAATCAGACATAGCTTTCCCAGGTTTGATTTCAGGAGCTAGTAGAACAAAAAGCAGGGATGTTGGAGGGTCTGCGTTGGAGGCAGTAGCAGTGGTTCAGGACTGTATTCAGTGTTCAACAAGCAAAGGCAGTCTTGTCCTCACCAGAATATTTGTAAGGCATGATTTATGGCTGAGATTCACCTTCTTGGTCTTTTTATCCTGCCTGTTCTACAGGCCAATTTCTCCAATCTTCTGGCAATTTAATAGGCCACTCAAAATTTTTTTAATAACTTCCCTTTCTTTATAATATCAGCTAAAATCAGTTTGCATTATAAGGAATTTTGACTGAGTATACCATTCTGTGAATGACAGAAACCTAGGGATTTGCAGGAAAGATAGCA
This sequence comes from Daubentonia madagascariensis, assembly GCA_023783475.1. NCBI lineage: Eukaryota > Metazoa > Chordata > Mammalia > Primates > Daubentoniidae > Daubentonia > Daubentonia madagascariensis. Next base: position 5,515,958 of record JAKFHU010002080.1, read on the forward strand.
TGTATGAAATGTGCTAACTGTGGTATGTGGCAATCTTTGAGGGAACGATAGTGTACAGTCTTCTAGTCAGAATTACCTGGATAAAATAGTACTAGCTGGCCACCTTAAAATTAAATTAAATAGGTAGTGAATGGCTTGCCCTTGACACTCCCATGCTTCTTCCACCATGATTGACTGACAGCTCAACAAGCAACTTGGAGCCTGCCCATCTCTTTTATTTAGTAATGAGTGTCAGCTTTAGGTAAAGTTAACAGAATTAAAATGCATTCCTCAAATTATATTCTGTCTACCCACACATATGGTCTCTACATCACTCCCACCTCCCAAACAGACTATAAACATCTTGTGCTAATTATTCTCATTAGCTTCCTCTGGAAAAATCATTCATTACCTTCCTGTGTCCTTTTCTGTGCCCCTGTAGGCTTACCTGTAGCCTGCATCATTTGGTCTCTCTGACCATTTATTTCTCCATTTGGATTTGTCAATGCATGGCAGTGATGGTACAATGTCTTTGGCAGGAGTTGTTCCTTGCCTTGACCACAGCTCCTGCTGAATATTTGTGATTCCTTCAGGGTATGAAAAAGCAACGAGATGGCAAGAACTTGGAGTGCTGAATATTGTCTGGGAATTGTCTTCCTCTGTTTGGTCAAAGCTGGGTAATGACCACAATAGGAATGAGGAAGGAAATACAAGGAAAGTGCATAATTTCCTTTTAAGTGAAGAACATAGAAGTTGCACACATCAATTCTGCTCACATTCAGTGGGAAAGAACTTAATCGTATGGCCACACCTAGCTGCCAGAGAGGCTGGGAAATGAGGTCTCCAGCTGGAGAGCCATATGCAACATCAATATAACTACAGGATAAGGGAGGATGCATATGAAGGAACAACTACTCATCTGACACAAAAGCTGTCATAAGAATTTTAAAAGATAACACATGGAGAGTGCCTTGTCTTTAACAAACAGCACATAAAGGTTGGTTTCCCGTCTTTCCCTATCTTTCTACCAAATAAGCTCAGAGAACATTTCCTGCCATAGAAAATTATTATACACAATTCTCTCTATATGGCACAAAACTCCCGTTATTGTTTCCTAATTGAGTTTAATGTATGCCACTAAATCACTGAGAGCCATCTGTTCCATCACCCCCTTTTACGTTTACCCATACTCCATGTATAAGGACCAAGAGAGTATGGTTAGAGTTTATTTCTTACTTTAATTATGTTTAGAACTAATTTTCAGTAACTTAGTAGAAAAATTAAAAACAGAGTGTTTACACACAAATTGTAAGACACATTCTACTATCTTGGCCCTAACTTGGTAATATAGTGAAAATAAATTCTTTTTTAAATAGATTTTATGTTCTAGAGAAATTTTAGGTTTACAGAAAAGTTGGCCATAAAGTATAGAGAGCTGCTATATATTCCTTCCCACTCACTGCTCCCCCCACCCAGTTTGTCCTATCATTCATATCTTATAATAAATAGTGTGGTGCATTTGTTACAATTGCTGAACCAATACTGATACACCATTATTACTAATGGAAATCCAAAGTTTACATTAGGGTTCACTTTTTGTGTTGTGCAGTTCCATGGGTTTTGATGCCTAATGTCACGTATCCAGCATTATAATATCATACAGAATAGTTTCACTGCCATAAAAATGCCCTGGGCTCCACCTATTTACCCCTCCCCCTTCCCTCTGAATCCCTGGTAACCACAGATCTTTTTACATCCCTCAGAACTTGCCCCTATTACATCAGATATACTAGTCTTGATAGTTTTTTCATTTCCAGAATGTCATGTAGTTGGAATCATACTATATGTAGCCTTTTCAGACTGACTTCTGTCATTTAACAATATGCATGTTTAATATCTTAAGGGTTTTTATTATTTATTAATATTTTATTTGACAAAATTTGTATGTATTTATAAGGTTTTGAAATATTTATACATTATGGAATGGTGAAATCAAGCTAACTGACATATGCATTGCCTCACATACTGATCATTTATTTGTGGTGAGAACACTTAAAATCTGCTTTCTTAGCAACTTTCAAATATACAATCCATTGTTATTAACTATAAGCACCATGTTGTACGATAGATCTGTTGAACTTATTTCTCCTAATCCCTTGATAAACATCACCCCAGCCCCACTCATCTCCCAGTGTCTGGAACCACCATTCTACTTCCTGCTTCTGTGAATTCAACTATTTTAAATTCCACATATAAATGAGATAATGAGGTATTTGTCTTTCTGTGCCTGGTTTATTTCACTTAATAATAATGTCCTCCAGGTTCATCCATGTGATTGTAATGACAGCCTTTCCTTCTTTTTTAAGGCTAAATAGCTTTCTATTATGTATATATACCACATTTTCTTTATCCATTTATCCATTGATGGACAGCTAGGTGTCTCCCATATCTTGACTACTGTGAATAATGCTGCAATGAACATGGGAATGCAGATATCTCTTCAACATTCTGATTTCATTTCCTTTACCTGTATATCCAGTAGTGAAATTGCTGGGTCATATGGTAGCTATATTTTTAATTTTTTGAGGAACCTCCTGCTGTTTTCCATAATGGCTATACTAAAGTTTACAAGGGTTCCCTTTTCTCCACATCCTTACCAACACTTATCTTTTGCCTTTTTGATATAGCCATTCTAACAGGTATGAAGTGATATATCACCATGGTTTTAATTTGCATTTCCATGATGATTATTGATATTAAGCATTTTTTATATTCCTGTTGGCCATATGTATATCTTCTTTTGAGAAATGTAAGTCCTTTGCCTATTTTTTAATTGAGTCATTTGTTTTCTTGCTATTGAGTAGTTTGAATTTCTTATACATTTTGGATATTAACCCCACATCAGATGTATGGAAGAACAAACTCTTAAATGTTTGTGATCTATCACTGTATTTCTCAGAGCTAGTACTGGTAATGATTATAAGTGGTATGTGGACAGATACTAAAATAGTTCAGACTTGGTTCTGTAGTCAGGCTGTCAAGGTTTGAATGTTGGCTCTTCTACTTACAATTTTGATTCAGTCCTTGGACAAATCACTTCTTCTCTCTAAAACTTCATTTGCTCATATTTTTATTATATTAATAATTATATACTTATTGAAATATATTAAAAATATAACATAACTGGCATTTCAAAACCATGATTTCCTGTATATCAATGTTCAGGATAAGGTTAACTTGATAAACTTTTTAAAAGTTAATATTTAAAAAACAATAAGTAAGTAATGGAAAAGTAGTATATAGGTGGCAAGGTGCCAAGTGTTAAGGTGGTCCATTAGTACAAGGCAAACTGAAAGTAATAATCAAGCCTTTATTATTGTGATAATATTAGCAAGAGACAAAAATAGGCACCAGTTCCCTGATGTTCTCTCTTTCCCCATGGAACAGCATCAAAGGAGGATAAGATGATATGCAGCACAGGTGGGAGGATTTGTCACACCATCAAGGAGCCCCAAGCAAACAGAAGAAGGGACCTGAGCCCTTGACTGCAACTCCTTCTAGAAAACTGCAATGCACTGGTGAGGGGAGGGCCTTATAAGTCCTGCCAGGCAAAGCCTTTGTAATTGCCTGTGGTAGTAGGGCCTGAAAGGTCACACATAGCATTTTGGCCTGGAGTTGGACTCCTCAATAGGTATAGCAAAAATCGGGAAGATGGTACTCCAGTAACTGAAATTTGGAAAAAAAAAATACCTGTTCTACTAATATTGAATTAATTTGAATAACAAGTCTGATGTGTCGATCCTCTGCTTAAAATATTTAATTGACCTCAATGTCTCTAAGATTAACTCTGAACTTCTTTACTTGACATATTCTCAATCTAACTTCTACATAGGCAATCACCTTTACTTCACTTGTGCAAAAACATTCTCCATGATTACCCTGAAACTACTTCATTTCACCAAATGTACTAGACTGTTCTCTCTCTTCTGAAACTTCTCCTTTGTGTTTTTCTTAGCCTAGAGCATAATTCAAAACTTTAAAATTTATTTTTTCCTTGTAATCCTTAAATATCTAATCCAAATATCACCTCCTCTGGGAAAGTTTCTCTGGAACCCAGCAGACCAATATTGCCACATCTTAATTTCAGAGGCAGTCTACAAATCTCTGTTTTACTACGATTTTCACTATGGTATTTTGAAAGTCACCAAGCAAAGTCAGTAAGTCCATCTATGGCCAAGTGTCCTGTGCTAGATATTCCTCCAATATCCATTGTCTTCTTCACTATAGTAATGGAAGTTTAGCTGGTCCCCCAGTTTCCCCAAATAAGACTACATTTCCCAACCTCCCTTGAAGCTAGACATATCCATGGACTATGTTTTGGACAATGGGATGTTCTACAAACAGTAGAAGGACTGTTTGTAGTTTCCTGATAGTGCCCTTAAAAAGGTGGAATATGTCCATTTCTTACTCTTTCTCTTTTCCATGAGCTGCAATGAGATGTAATGTAGTTTGAGCATCCATTTAAGACCAGATAAATTTTGAAGATGGTGAAGCATGACAAAGACCTTCCTTTTCTGATAAAGTAGTTAGCATAGTGTCTGGAACATAGTTCATGCCAAATCAATAATTACTAAAAACTACATTTCTGTGGGGACTGAACAATGTAAAGATAGGTCTGTTGGTTTCCTCAGGCAGGTGAAAGTGGGATACCAGGGTAGCTACCACCACAGTCAGCTATTAGATTGAATAGCTAAAAAGTAGTATGAAACATCATGAAGATAGACATATTCTTTTTTTTTTTCACCTTCACCTGGACTAAAGAGGAAATAAGGACATTACTATAACTGGTAGAGAGCATCAAACGAAAGACAGAGACATAAACATTCAAAAATAGGAAGAAATAGAAGGGAACTGACCACCTTAAACTACTTTAAAATTTTGCCTGAAGAATATACATATTACAAAACTCTAGCAATCAATCATTCCTCCATTTTTAAAAGTTTTGGAATACTATAGGATTTCTTCAGCTGAAAAAAAAAAAAACTCCAAAAACCAGTGTCCCAGCCCAGAAGGTGGACACTTTTCCAGTTTTAGAAGACACTCAGTATCATTTCCACTGCATTCTGTAAGCTAAAAAGAATCATTAAGATGAGCCTATATTCAAGGCTAAGGAACGCACACACACACACAGACATACACACACTTCTTTTTTTTAATTTCAAAATATTAAGGGGTACAAATGTTTTTGTTACATGGATGCCATGTATAATGCATAAGTCAGAGCTTTTAGCATGCCCATCACCAGAATAGTGCTCATTTTACCCAATAGGTAACTTTTTATCCCTCAACACCTTCCCACTCTCCTCCCTTCTTGGTTTCCAATGTCCTTTATATCTCTTTGTGCCTGTGTGCTCATTGTTTAGCTCCCAATTATTAGTGAGAGCATGTAGCACTTGTTTTTCCATTCCTGAGATACTTCACTTAGGATAATGGTCTCCAGTTCCATCCAAGTTGCTGCAAAAGACATTATTTCATTCCTTTTTATGACTAAGTAGTATTCCATGGTGTATATATATACAACAATTTCTTTATCAACTCGTGAATTGATGGGCACTTAGGGCTGATTCCATATCTTTGAGATTGTGAATTGCGCTGTGATAGACATTCGAGTGCAGGTGTCTTTTTGATCAAATGACTTCTTTTCCTTTAGGTAGATAGCCAGTAGTGGGATTGCTGGATCGAATGGCATGTCTACGTTTATTTCTTTGAGGAATCTCCCTACTGTTTTCCATAGAGGTTGTACTAATTTGCAGTCCCACCAACAGTGAATAAGCATTCTTTTCTCTCTGCATCCGTGCAAGCATCTATTGTTTTTTGACTTTGAACATGAACAGAAGTTTTTCAAAAGAAGATAGACGATTGGCCAACAAACATATGAAAAAATGCTCGACGTCACTAATCATCTGAGAAATGCAAATTAAGACCACAATGAGAAACCACCTTACTCCTGTCAGAATGGCCATTAAAAAGTCAAAAACCACACACATGCTCTTTGATGAAAAGAGTGTAAAATATTTTGTGAACAAGTTTTCAAACCTTCACTTGACATGTTACTATATTTTTAGACTAAGGCCCTATGTTTTTACATATATATTCTGGGTCTAGGATACTGAACACACCACCTATTTTAAGATCTACGACTACAGCTCAAACATTATTTAAGCAAAGCTATTACATGGCATACAGTATATATTTTTTAGATTATAATGGCATCCTATAGCCTAAATTTCTTTTCAAAGTGTATAAATATGTTTCAAATGTAACAAACAGAATATATTAGCAAAACCATGTTTGTCATAGCAGGAACTTTCTCAAAATAATTGTTAAAAATACAAATTAGATGTAAATGCTTTGTATTTTTATAGACAACAGATGATATTAAATAGTCTTGTAGATATGTCTTCCAAAAAACTTCTCTCCCCTACAATTATCATTGAATTAGAAATGATGCACTTGTTAAAAAGCAGCATCTTTAGCCTAAAAGCTCATATAGTCAGTTCTGTGGCTCACATATTTTAATTGCCATTATTTTAATTAGGAGTAATTCATCCCAATTTCTTCTGGATTAAATCTAATTTCTGAATCTGCAGTACTCTGTTTGCTAGATTGTTGCTTTAAAAGAAGTTCAATTTATTGTTCAGTGTCACGAATATTATTCTTATTTGGGGAAGACTTTAAATTGTAGAGCTGGCCTGAAATTGTTCATATACAAATAAAATCCACCAAACTTAACTTTAGCCTCATGCTTTTAGTTTGATATGCTATGACCCCCACTTCTGCCCTAATGTAACTCTCTTATCTAGTTATCATCCACGTAGCCCCATGGGAAGTTCAGGTTTGTGCTTTGAATGTATCAGTTCACTCCTTAGAGCAAAGAAAACATGAGAGTTTCACAGAAAAGAAAAGACTATATAAAGGACAGGCATGTTCTAATATAAAAGTAGGAGAAAAAAATCTGTGGAAGAAATGTTAGATGATGAAAATGTGAATAAGTTATTATGATTCTGTAACTTTGATTTTAAATGCCATGTACCAATGCTTAGGTTATGACCATGTTGCTTTAAAATGTCCCTCTCCATCTCGTCCCCCCCAAAATCTAACCTATACCACTATCTGTTCCATTTCATGAAGTCACATTTTGTTATCACATTTTGCCATTCATTATAATTTGTTTTGTATTTTTAACTTTTTTCTCATATATGAATACTGTTCCCCCAGCTAGATTGTAAATTCTCCAAATACTGAAAATGATGCTTTATATAGTTTTCATTACCTTCTTCTTACTTTCAATACCTTCTTCATTATCTAATATTACAGGTGTATAAATATAATAGGTGCTTAATAATTACTTACTTTCATTTAAATTTAATTGAACTGTTGAAAATTAACATGTTAAACTTACATCTAAAGAACGGTAAAAAACTAGCATTGAGTATCAGAATCAGTTCAATTTTGTATAACTAGTTTCTTCAAGTTAAAACAAATCTTTTGTGATAATAAATTTAGTCATGACCCTGACTTTCAAGAAAGTAATTACAATCATACATGTTTTCCCAAAGAATTATTCAGCAATAATACAATATGAAGACAGTTTGGTATGAGTAAACACAACAAATAAACTGTAAATTTTCCGAGAAAATGAGTAAAAGCTGAAATAATTCTGATGATTTCAGCTTTGCTTGTTGACTAAAATTTCCATGTTTTTTATCTCTACGTACTAACAAACTAAAAACACTGATTCAAAGAAGACAATTTTCAACTGAAGTAAGAACGGCATGATAGGACTTGGGATGAAAACTTCAGGAGTTGAAAATGTTCAGTTAGAATCATAGATGGTCAGAGCATGAAGAAATCTTAAAGATGCCTAGTATACCTACCTAACATAAGAGATGAGGCATCTGAGAACAAGAGAGCTTCTGAGATTTGCAATATATATGAAAATTAGTGACTAAACCAGGAATAGAAAAAACATCTCTCTTCCAGTGCCCTTTTAATCACAATAACAGACATCCACCCACCTATCATGAATAATAATGTATACTGGCTCATTTGTAAGTGCTGATATTTTTAATTCCCTAAAAACCTTTTTCTCTTCCAAGAAATGCCCCAAATTATTCATTTGTTGTCTTTTTTAACCACCTGCACAATATGTCAATACAATAATAACTGTTAACCTACCTGATTGGTAGAGGAAACTTAATTGTACATATCATGCAATATATCATGGACGAAGGAAAAACCTGGACTGGCATGAACACCTTACCAGTCCAAGACTACTTGGACTTCAACAAGAGATAAAGTTTAGACAATTAAGTGTTGATTTTATATTCAAATATTTCATTATATTCTTAAAAACTAATTTCACTTAGATTAATGCAAACTTTAAATTTTTTTTAAATTTATTTTTTTATGAATTAATTGGCTTGTCCTTCATGGTTTTCTGGCCAAAGAATGGAAGAATTAATGACAGCTTTTTTCATTAATTTAGAATGTGTCCAAAATATGTAATAAATAATTTCAGGAAATATACTATGAGTAAAAAACAGCAGACTGCTTGCACAGAGTAGGAAATCAATAAATATATATTTAATGAATCAACCTATTTTCTTAGATAGTATTGGGGCTTTGATCCCCTTTTGCCTAGAGACTTACTGTCCAGTGATTTATATAAACCATATGCAAACATAAGTTGGTGGACCAAAAAGTAAAGTATCAGGGCCAGATGCAGATGTACAATACAGACAATACATGCACCAGTAGTTCAGTGGAAGGAGAAATGCTTAGAGCTGGGGGTGGGAGGGAGATGGGGGGGTATGGGGTTTGAATCATATAACTGGACTGAATGATGCTGCTACAAAGAACTTCCTCAGAAGAAAGTAAGAATGATTCTGCAATTAAATCCTTTGAAGGGTTGTTTTACTGTCACCATATAGACAGCTTTTGAATGCAATATGTAGGACAGCATATCCAACTGAAGTGCAAAAATCCTTTTCAAATAAAGCATTTTCCTTATTACCTTAGGATCAAATAATAAATAATAATAATAAATGCAGCTTGAGGAGGAAAAGCCACATTCCCAATTATTCTTTTGTGTGTGTGTGTGTGTTTCACCTTAAAAGAAGCTTTGATAGTTTTATACATCAGTCAGCATCCAGCTCATTTCCTTGTTGGTGTGTTAACCTTCTCCCTCTGGACACTTGGGATATTAATATTATCCTCTGTAACAATCATTAGAAGAAATAAAGCATTTACGCAAATACTGCAAATTAGGTTAAACTGAAGTTCTGATGTAACCCTGTGACATGCAGTTTCTTGCGAATTAAGCCAAATGTACAAGCATTTAATGACTAATCCTTTTAGGTATTTTAATGCCCACATGAAGATTTATTGAGGAGAAAGGGAAAGCATATGCGGTTTTCCTTTAGAGCCTGCCTGCGGGCGGAGGATTGAGCAGATTGGCTTTTTTTAATTAATATTTCAGTTCTTTGTGTTTTGGCGGGCAGATTGCACGTGGCTCTGGTACTGAGCGCACAGCTCCTTTCTCTAAGGCTGTGCGCTGGGGCTAGCAGTCTAGGAGGGCCATAGCAGACCCTGGAGACAGAGAAAGAGAGAAGGTAGGGGAGGGAGAGTGAGATCAAGTGCTGAGTCCCCCCTTTCCTCTACTCCACACGAGCCATAGGCTTCCCTCCTCCAGAAATCAACCTACTGATCTATATTGGTAGAATTAGTCATAATAGAAGCCTTCTCAGTCCAGCCACAAAAGGGGAGGAGAAAGCTTGTCAGACCCTCCTCCCTCCCCTGGGCTTACTATAAACAACTTTTCTGATACTAGAAGGAGAACTTTGAAGATGAGAAGGGTAAATTCGCCTGCATTTTAGGAATCTTCCTGCAGATGGGAGGGTTATAACTAATGAAATCTCCAGGATCACACTTTATTTTTATTATGAAATCTTGTTGAAGAAAGTAATGTGTAAGTGCGTGTGTGTGTTTGTGGGGGGAGAGAGTGAGGAGAGAAGTAGATATACACATAGACACAAAGCCTGATCAACCAACTTAAAATCAATGATCCTGAGAAGTGTCTTCTTTTCTACTTAATCTAATTACACACTGCTTTTAAACAAAGTTTTGACTTTGTTTTAAAGTTTATCTCACTATTAGAAAAATATGGAATTTTGAGCTATTGGTAACTATACGTTGCATCTAAGTAGCTGGAAATATTAAAATGTTATCATAAAAATAGGAACTAGAAAATCTAATGATCTTTTTCACTGTATTTTCACTAAGTGCCAGTGTCCTCTGAGTCCAGGTCTCCTAGACAAAATAACTTAGGCATATATCAAATATGTCACACATTTGTGTTAAACTAGGGACCTACAACATGCATTTCTATTTACATTTCTCTCTTTCTGGTAGATATTACTATTGCTACTCATTTTCAGTTCTTTCCCTCTTCTGGGCATAGGGGAAAATTACACTCTACTGCTTCCCTGCGGTTAAGCAGAGCCATGTGACTAGATCTGGCCAATGTGTTTCTGGGACAAAGAACGTATTTACTCGTGGAAGACTCTCCAACACCCTCTTCCCACTTCTACCTTGTGATAATGCAGAAATAAAAATCCCACTAGATCTCCGTGCTGCCAAATGAAGAATAGCTGCCTGGTGAGATGTTCAAGCTCACAAGCTTTTCTTGGGACATTATAAACCAATGCTGTTTGAGAGAAATGAAATGCAAGCCACATATGCAATTTTAAATTTTCTAGTAGTCACCCTTTTAAAAAAAAAAACAGGTAAATTGACTTTTAATAGTATATTTTATTTATCATTATATCCAAAATATTATCATTATAATCAATATAAAATTATGAAATATTTTACATTCTCTTTAATACTAAGTATTTGAAAATCAAGTATTTTATGCTTAGAGTACATCTTAATTTGGACTAGCTTCATTTCAGATTGCTAATGCTTACTAACCAAAGACCACCAAGCATACACTTGTAGTTGAAATCCAGCTTATAACTTGTTGCAGCAAGAGGACACACATCCTGAGGAAGCATGGACTATCTCAGTAAGAGGGTGTTAGAAAGGACTTATTCTAGGATTTGGACTTTGGTTGGCTGATTTCAGGAATGGTCCACGGAAGCAGAGGTTCACAATGTATTGAGTGCTCTTAGAAAGTGGGGAAAACTCTAATTAACTATCTCAACAAACTGCTTATAGGGAGCAAAGACTAGAGCAAAGCTAAAGCTGTAATTGGTAAAGAAGCAGTAGCCACTCATGTTAGCCAGGAGAGGATTATGTTCAGTATTTTACCGCTTAGATAATGTTCGTGTTTTGTCTGTGTTCAGACATAACCAGAGTGGTCTTTTTTTCATCTTGATTCATCATGGTCACAGAGTGGCCTAGCCTGACGTTGATGTTGTATAAGATTGTTTATGATCAACAGAAGACCACCAAGACCTAACTGTGAGTGCCAGACCAGCTTGCAGCAACATTATGCCCTAGCTGATAGTACTAGACCAACTCCTAGATGTCAGTAGCTGTTGTTGTTGTCGGTTTTCTTAAAGTGTTTACATTAGTCAACTAGTGCTGCCATAACACAATACCACAGACTAGAAGGCTTAAGCAACAGAAATTTATTTTCTTACAGTTCTGGAGGCTGAAAGTCCAAGCTCAAGGTGTCAGCAGATTTGGTTTCTCAAGAGGTTTCTCTCCTCAGCCATCTTTTAGCTGTGTCCTCACATGACCTTCTTCTGGTGTCTCCTCCTCTTCTTATAAGGACATTAGTCTTATTGGATTAGGGTCTACCCTTATTACTTCTGTCAACTTTAATTACTTACTGCCTTCAAGGAGGTATATTCACATTGGGAGTTTGGGCTTTAGCACAGGAATTTGGGAGGGCACAATTCAGTACATAACAGTGCTCAACAGCCACATGCGGCTGTCATTACTGTATAAGACAGCACAGTTATAGACAATCTGATATTGATTGTGTCTATTTGCTAGAGACTCACACTGGCTGGAGAAATTCGTCAATAGAATCAAAAAGATTTTGCCAATTTTACTGCTGGTAAAGGAGCCCTGGATGTTTTTTTGTTGTTGTTATTTGTTGATTGGTTGGTTTCTCTTTTCATTATCTTCTTTCCCTATAATACAATGTACTGATCTCATGGTAAATAGTTCTGTAGTTAGGTGTTAAGAAGGCTCTATATTCTGCATTAGGGTGAAGTTCCATGAAAGTTAAATAAAGCAGGTAAAAATCCCCCACCCTCTATCATTTATTAATATCTAGTCAATCAATCACTTCTTAAGAATAGACTTTATGGTGTCGTAGATCCCTAACTCTGTCATCCCAAGCCACCCAACTGGCATTCTTCAACCTAGTAAGAGTCATAACATAACCTCCATCTTCCTGTTAGTTACATCATCTTAGGGAAAGACAAGATGAACTTTCTATACCTATTTTCTAGCAAGCCAGCAGTCTTATTTATCTGAGGAAGTGTGAGTAGATTCCACATTCTCTGGAAAATCACAGTCTTGAAAATGACCTCTGGTTTACTGATTTTGAAAAGGGAGAAAAAATTGTTAGAGTGAGCAATTTGAAATCCCCACTCCTCCTTAGAGCTTGAGTGATTTTGGCCACCATAATCTATATAATGATGGGAAACAAATACATTGTCAAGGTATACAATTTCTATATTTCAAGGATTTTTGAATTTTGCCATCAACTACATCTGAGACACACTTGACCTTGGCAATAAAAAGCACATTAAAATGATGCCTTTCTAACATTCTGCACTACTCCCCCTCCTCCAACACCAGAGTCCAGATAATTAATGGGAGAGCTTCCTCCTCTAAGTAAAAATTGAATGTTCCAGGGCAGAGCTCCTATACATGCTTACTTTTGTCACCACCTAAATCTTAGCATTCAGATTGGAACACACTTTTAAATGACTAATGCAGTTTCAATGAATTTAACTAGGGAAAGAAATCTGTTCTCTTTAACTGCTGGGACATAAATATATGAGAAGTAGATAGTGTTCAATCATAGAAAGAACCTTATGCTGTATTATTTATCAGAATGTCTGCATTCATTACTGATATTTCTAATAAATGGTACATATTTAATACATCACAGTCTATATGTGTTTCCAGCGTCTTGTATTAGACAGAAGTTCCAGTGCTAAATTTAGTCCTTAATTTCTCCAAAAAGGAGAGAGCAAGAAGTGACATTTTCACATCTGAAGATAGCAAAGCACAAACCTATACTGCCCCACTTCACTGAACTTTTTAAAACAGACTTTCCACTATATGACCTACTCTGAGCCAGATTGCCAAGATGCCCTGAAGGGGAAAAGAAACTGAGAATCACTAGAGTGGGTTGTCTTCTTTTTCTGCAGTAATTTCTTCAGTAAATGCTCTCTATCTGAAGACAAAGAAAGGGAAAGGGGAGGGTGGTTGAGAGTGGGAGGGGAAATTGATTAAGTGAGTATTACCAAAGGGTAAGAGTAGTAATAGTCTGTTTCTGGGATTACAACCTTCATCCTTTACAGAGAACATTTGCAAGACAGAGAGAGGATTTGGTAGGGAGACTATTGGTTCCTTCAAAGCTTTTCATGACACCAAAATGTAAAAGAGGCCTGAGCAAAAGGTGTCACATTCTAAACTTTTGAAGCAAAGTCCTCTGACATGAAGTCAGTAGAAATGTCTGTGATAAAGACAGACCACAACTGAGTGTTGGAAAGGATAAGTCATAGAAGAGAAGCGATACTCTTCATCACTGTTAGGGTTGATATTAACCCAATGAGGAGACTTGAACTACCAGAAGGAAGGTGGGTTGCAGAAATAAAACATACCAAATAATTTTAAAGCACAGTATTAATTTCAAAGTTGGTTCATATATAGTTGCCCCCATTTAATATAACATGGCTGTGAGAGAGAGTAGAATGGTTAAGTGGTGTGTCTGAACTTACAGAGCCAATCAGTGGCAGAGTCAGTGAATACATCCCCATTGTCCACTTACTCAAAAGAAAATCCAAGGAGAGAGATTCATCCTAGCAATTGTCTAATGCCCACGTGATACCTACAACCAGAACTGGCTTGGGAGGAAGAGGCAGACCACCAAAAGTGGCAGAGCCAAAGTAGGAAAATACATTTTTAATGGAATGTCCTGTTGGGTAAGATGTATAACAAAGCAGAACTGCTGCAAATTTCTGGACAATATCCATGGGTATTATGAGCAGCAAACAGATAGTAAAAAAACAAAGAAATAAGGCAAATATGAATGGGCCAGGAGTTTCAAAACAAAACTATTCAAGGGTAAGTAAAAGACAGCTGTGAGGTCTAAACAGCATGCACAGAGTGTGGAGATTCGGCAAGATTACATAATGAAGTCAAGAAAGTGTAAAGGCAAACACTAGCACAGCCAAGTTGAAGAATAAAAGGGCGATTGCACCAGAGATTAAGATAAATAAAATAATAAGGCATTGTTCCAGTACATAAGGAAGAAAAGGTCAATGGAAAAATAAACAGGGCCTCTGAGAGGATACTGGGGTAATTGACAGAAGAAGCAGACAAAGCTCTTTTAGGGAAAAAAAATGTAACTGGAGGTCTTGGTTGCCTGAAAGCTCCCCAAGGCTAGTAGGAGGGAGGAGAGGCAGAGGCTTGGGGTCAGAAAGCAGACAGATCCACAGGGATTGGCTAGAAGGTAGGAGAGGATCTATGTACCAGGGTGACCAGAACATGAAGTATTGCAAATGGAGAAACACCTCCACACCCCCACTTCACTGGGACAATACTCAGCATATTGAGGCAAAAGTGAAGCAGAAACCTTTGGAGATTAGAAGGAAGGGAGTTAAGTCAGAGCAGAATCCCAGGAAAGCAGAGGGGTACCCTGCAATACATTAAGGGCAGACGGGATAGAAGGAGGGGCTAAGGGCAAATGTGGGGAGAGGGATTGAGGGAGAGAGGGATGGAGAGAGAGAAAGGAAAAGAGGAAAGAGAGAGAGAAAAAAATAAAATTTAAAGGGCCAAAATGTTAATTAAGCCAGGAGGAAGTACTAATTAGCCATAAAAATAAAGGGTGGGGGGTGAGTACTGAGATGTCCATTCCTTGACTTCTGAATGAGTGGCTTTGGGCCGAGTGGATTCAAGCATTTGAGTTCTAGCTCTAGCCCTGGCTCTGTGGTTTCATTGGCTGTGTGACCTTGTACTTCAGTAAAGTGTAGGATCTAATGGCCTCTGAAGTCTCCTCCAGCCTGATTTTCTTTGGTGCCATCTGTCCAAGGTCTGCAAAATGAACCCTAGGGAAGCAAGGGTCCCTACTAATAGCCTCTCCATAGTAGCTCCTTAGCAACCTCCCCCCTTCCAGATAACAATAGCCAACATTTACTAAGCACTTCCCAGTACGTGCAGATCTAAGCAATATTATAGTCACTTAAGCCTCACAACAGCTGGATGAGCTAAACATCAGTATTATTTTTCCCATTTTACAGGTGAAAAATTAAATAACTTGTTCAAGTAGAACTGATGCCCAAGTAGGATGCCCACGTAGAATTGATGCCCAGGCCATGTGGTTCCAGAGCCAGGGCTCCTGTTGTGGCTCAATTCATAACCTCAGTTACTAGGGGGTACTGGGGGGACAGAGCTGGATTCACAAAGCCACAGCCACTGTGGGAATGCGAAGAGGGTGCAGAAGACTGGCAAGTACTGCTGGTCTTCCCTGTGGCCTAGCTTCCAAGGTGCATGCAGGAGGGGCCTGCCAAACCCACTGACTCAGAGGACAGAGCCAGAAGTAGCCCAGCCAGGGGAGGGTACAATCCTGGGAGCCCCGCACCTCTGTCGTTCACCAGGAAAGCTAGAGGTAAGATCTGGGAAACCAAATTTGCGGGCTGCGGTAGTCCAGACAACTTCCCCTCAAAGGTGTCCAGATGACTTGTTTCTTGCTGCAAAGAAACGTGAACCAGGCCTCCATTTGGCCTTTTTCTTTTACGTGTTTGGAAAGGAATGGACAAGGGGGATAAATGGTAGAAATAAAAAACCTGGAAAAGTTTAGATGAAACAACAAAGACCAGATGCAGGGGGGAAAAAATCTGGAATTGAGGCCAAAGCGCTGTGTGACCTTGGCCATCACTCACACCTCTAAGTCTCCCATTCCACAGCTCACCTACCCACCCAGTGGGAGGGCGGTGGGGCTAAGGGGTGGGGTCTTGAGCCTCCTCCAAGAGCTCCTGTTTCCTCCTCTTTGCAAAGGGAACACATTTGTACTAATACCTAATTCCTAGGGTTGAAAGGATGAAATGATATAATGCTCGTAAAGGGCTGGGAAGTGGGCCTGGCACCTATGATAAGTGTTCAATAAATGTTAGCTGTTGCTGCTACTTTATTGTTATTCTTTCCTCTACACAAAGAGGGTAATCATTATACAAGTCCTCCCTTCCTGAGTGGCGGGAAGGAGGGTGTTCTCAGGATCAAATAAGTCAATACTTTTTAAAGCGCTTGGTAAAGGGCAGACGGACTTTCAAAACCCCCTATAGCGCTACAAGATTAAACAACTGAGAGAAGAAGAGAGAGGACAGCCTCCTTCGGAACTCAAGCATTTCTTGGCCGAAAGGGACAGGTTTCCCATGGGAGAACAAGGTCTTAGCCTGAAAAGCTGGCTTCCTGACGAAGGGAGCGCAGCCAGCCAGGAGGCTTTCAAGGCATCGTGCCTTCCCGGGTCTCCGGGCCTCCGGCTCTGCTGCCTGGGAGTGAACGTCCCGCGACGCGTTAGGGCTGGCGAGGCGGGCTCTGCGTGCGCCCGGGCTGCGTCCAGAGGGTAGGCGAGTCTGCGCCCTTCCTGAGCCCAGCTTTGCAGCTGTTGCAGAAGGACCAGGATTCCGCTGTCTCAGATGAGGACCTGAGCTCCGAGTTTCACTGTTATCAAAGAGAACACTTCAGATGAGAGAGTTCTCCCATTTAATTTTCGACTAATATGTTCGCAAGGCTTTTTAATTGCTTGCAAATGCATTTTCTCTGTACGATGATGGAATTCCTGTTGCCTGTCGGCTGCAAGGCTAAGGCGGAATGCAGATCCGCTTTAGGCTTTTGACAAACAGCCCAGGGGGTGGGGGAGGGTCGTGAAGGAGGAGGTTTAAAAAAAGAGAGAAAAAGACAGAAAAAGGAGTTTAAAAAATCAATGACAACCCTTAAACTGAAATGACTGGAGAAATGTTAATTTTCCCTAAACATCCTAAAGGTCTTTTAAAAAATGGTCTGCCTTTTCTCGTTTGCAATTAAGTAACGTTTTATACAATGTGGCCCTTCTCTTGTGGAAAGGGGAATGGGGAGTGGGAGCGGGACACTGAGAAGTAGAAGAGTTATCTAATTTGATTACTTGATAATTTGTGAAGAGTTACCAGATTTGATAACTGGAAAGGGGAAAAGAAGGACCTTTTGAAAGAGACCCAGAATCAGAAAGAAAGGCAAGCAATTCATGGGGGGGGGGGGGAACCTTGTGCGCCTGCGCATGAATACCCACGTTGTCAGGCCCTTTCTCCCCAAATATTGTGATCCAGGTAACTAGATCAAGTTTTAGATTTCCAGCTCCTGCCCGGAACTGCCCTGGTGTTTGGAGCACTTTTCTGTCTCCACCTTGTCTAATGAAGAAAAATGAATGAACTAGGAGTTGGAATACTGCCTGGTGAACCCAACATATTTTTCTTTCGACCACCTGAAACATTGCCCCCACCCACTAACTGCAGCTGTGACTGGGAGAGGTTAGGAGATTAGAAGAATCACACCACAGTAGGTCCCTGGACCAGAAGACGACATTTCTGGGTTATTAACATGCTGAGCGACTGTGAGACTCAGGCCCCCCTGGAAGAGGGCCCTGAAAGCTCCCTCTGTAGTTGGCTCTTGAAGACCTGAGGCTCAGCATACCTCTTGGAAGTCTTTCCAGCTGGAGGCGCTCCGAGGTCTGGGGGTTCTGAAAGGAGTGGAAGGGTGCCTGAAAGCAGGCAGAACAAGAACACGCCTAGATAGGACACAGAAGTCCTCTGGCCAAGCTGGATTCTCTAAACGCACCTTTGCTCTTTATGTTCATCCAAGATAACGAGTGAAAGGAAAGAGGCTGGAAGCAGTAAGGAGAGGTGCTCATTTTCAGCTCTATAGCTCTCGTTTTGCTTTGTGGAATGAACATTGTCTACTATTTATTACATTGGATCCTCAGTGCTCCACTGTTCTTTCAAAGCCAGGGTCTTTGTGACCATGGAAATTGTTTTCTATTGTGCAAATTTGTGTTTGGTTATGGAGCTGCATGCCCCACTGTAGCAGAACACACTAAATTTCATTATTAGACAATGTACATACATGCTTGCTTAAGGCATAAGTCGAATGGATTCAGTGTCACCTCTACCTTCCTCTAAAAATGAAAGGAAGAAGGAAGGAAGGAAGGAATGAAGGAAGGAAGGAAGGAAAAGGAAAGGAAAGGAAAGGGAGAGAAAAAGAGAGAGAGAGGAGGAAGGGAGAGAAGAAGGAAGATACTCAGGTTGATTCATGTGTGTAAATATATCCAAGGAAATATTTGGGGTTCAAAATGCTCAAATTATTGCAATCATTACTCTACTTCACTTAGTATTATACAGGCAATTTTATGGGAGAAGTCTTTTCAGGCAACAAGAAAATAAATAAAATCAATGTGCAACAGCAAAGGAAACCCTAAGTAGAAAAAAAAACCCACCCTGAAGAAATACATGTTTGTTAAAGCTACTGATAGCCACAAATTGGTTTGTAATTGTTCACCAGTCTCAAACACACAGTGGATGGCAGACTCAGATGTTTGAGATTGACCGAAAACTGGAACGACTTGTATGGTACTGGCCCAGAAGCTCAGGGAGGGACCTGCAACTCCCAAAAACTCTCTTCCAGGTATGGATCCTAACCAAGACGATAGTCCTATGTATAAATATTTCTTTGCAGATTCCTAAAACGACTACAGTAGGACAATCCCTCCTGGAGCGTGGAGCATGGGACCAGAAGGAAGAATGACAGTGACGGATGTTGAGGGAGAACCTCTCCAGCTTCTAGGGTGCCAGGCTGGTGGGGTTTCTCCTGTGCTCTTGCAGGCTATTTTGACTGAGCACATGCCTGCCTGACCTCTGGCTGAGGCTGGAATGAGCACCACGGGTTCCCGGATGGAGGGGGCCCCAGGCAACAGTCTACCCTGCCCACAAAGTGCTGTGGCCAGTTAATTCAATTACGCCACCCTCTGGAGAATGTGTGGCCAATAGCTCTCCAGGAAAGAAGCAAAACAGAGAGAGGAATTAAGTTTGCTGAAAAGCCCAGTCTTTGGGTCAAGCAGGAAGGTACTTATTAATTGCTCAAGACTATTAACTGGATGGGAGGGGGGGGGTCTGTCTGACAGAAACAAATCCTGTGCACACATTATACACACACAGGCACCAAACACACCATACACCTGCCTCAATGAGTTTCTTTAGAAAAGGGGCGCGTTGAGCAACCCCAGAACAGATGGAAGGGAGCATTGACCAGTATGTGCATATGGCACAGATGATTTCCCCAACTTTTCTTTCAGGAAAAAACAGCTTTTTTATTTATTTATTTTTTAAGTTGGGATGAGGCAGGAGGGAGCAGTTGGCCAAGTGAAGTTTCCCTACAGTTCAGATGCTGGTGTGGGAAGCCAGGACATGGGGGTAAGAGGAACGTTTTCCAAAGGAGTCCAGGGCCCTGGCAAAGGAGATCCCCAAACTAAAAGAGATGCGCTTTATCTTTCCTGCTTCATCTTCCTTGAGTATAAATAAAAGGGCCTTTTTTTTTCTCTTTCTCCATGATCTTTAGTTTCCTCCAAGTCCACACGAGTTCAAAGAAGCATAGTAGATGAAACTCTAGATGTTTTTTGTTTGGGTGCCTAAAAGTCACTAGGGAAATTGGGGTGGGGATAGGGGATGGGATGGGAAGATACAATTTCCAGTTACTGGGTGTTGTCCTGAAGTATTCACAGGGGGAGGCGACTGGAGGTCATTCTGTGGGATGTACTCAGCTTGAGGCCAGAGCTCATTACCGACAGTAACATAAGGCTACATCTTCCTAGTGCGGGGGGGCGGGGGGGGAGGCCGCTGCGTGTGGCTCTTCTCCCAGACAGGGACAAACATGTGGACCAAACGCACTGGGACAGCAGGCAGAGCAGGCGGTCACGTCTTCCTGAGCGTCCTGGTAGCTCCCGGGGGAGAAGGTTTTGCGTCTGCTGCCTGGACCTAAGCCTGAAAGAGAGGGTCCCTTCACCTTCAATGAAGATGTATCTGACAGTAGGGGGTTGGGGAGGAGGTTGCAACTTGTCTGAGAAGGGGCCATCCTTTTCCATTTTACTAGGACTGACTGCGAAGCCAACATCATCCACCAGGAAAAGTGCATCTGACCATTTCCAAGATAAACTACAGGCCCTACATATTCTTCTGGGGGGAGGTTTGTACTTTCTCTTGGGCAGAGGTTCCTGCGGGCAGGCCCGGGATCCTATAGATGATTAGATTATTTATTTCCTGAAATAAATAGATAAGCCATACAGGTTGTGCTCAGACTTGACAAACAAAGACTCCGCTGCAAGCATTTTAGGATTCAGCCCCTCAGTGCCAATGGCACTCATTTTACCCCTTTTACTTAAAGATCAAGCTGGACATTCTTCCTTTTTGTCTTCATTGGGCTCTCAGGCTCTTATTAGACCAGAATACGGGATTTCAAGAAGGGGGGGGGGTGCTGGCACACCTTGAAATAGAGAGCAAGTGTTGCCTACTGACCCCCATGCAGGGGATGAAGCATCGTAGATCTCCATTTCAGACAATGCATTTCAATTCTTGTCGTGTGCCTTTGTCCATTTGTATAAAGCAAAGAGCGCTGAGTGACAGCCCCAGTTAGCCTGCATGAGCAGATCCTAATAAACCCTCCCAAACCCCGACCTAAAAAAAAAAAAAAAAAAAAAAGCCACATGCCTATTTGCCTGCGGCTTATTATTAAGACACCTTCTCAGCTTAAACACTTAAAAGCTAACCAAATGAAATGGCAATTAAGACTGAATTACCCCTTCTACCTCTGAGATGAGTCTGTGAGGCCAGCCAGTTCTTTCTTATGACATAGACACAGGTTGGAGATGGACCTTGCAAAGCCTCAGTATTTCGGGTTTGTAGCCACTGCCACCCTCTCCAGGCACTGTACGACTTGGTGGGGGAAGCTGAATTTTGAACGAAGTAAAGCTCAAAAACTGTTTGAAAGTCAAGAAATACACTGCAGAGATGGAGATAGGTGTGTGCTGCCTCCTTCCTGCCTTCTCTTTGTAAAATATAACTTCCAAGCGTTTAAGGGTTATTTTGGGGTAATGGTGTTCAAATATCTAGTGCCATTGCTAAATGTTCTATGCCTCCATACCACCACCACTCCCAACAAGCACTGTTTCCAAAAGGGAAGAAGGAAAACACAAAAGAGGGGGAAAATGGGTTGGGTTGGGGAGTGAAAGACAACATTTTACCTAAATGTAGAATCTTGTCACACATCTTTATTCTCTTGCATGTTTCCTAAATATATTGCCAGTTGCACAGTTTCTTTGGGATGGAAACTTGAGACTGTCCATCACTGCGTTATTTATTTTAAAAGCTGCGGAAAAGTGTAAGCCACCACCTGGTTTTGCCTTTCAAGAAGGGGAAAGAACCCAAATTCGATGTAAATATGGAAAGAGCAGCATTGTTTCCACTTAGGCAAAGCCAGACACCCCAATTTGGGCAAAATTGATTCGGATGGTTGTTGGAAAAGCAGCTTTCAGCATCCAGGGAGTAGAACCAATAGGAATGAATACTTACCCATATAAAAGGAAGCTTTAATTAATATATAGTTCTATCTCTAATATACATGTATTGGGGCTAGATCTCTGTCTTCACAATAAAATGTGTGCAAATGCTCTCTACAGAGATGAGTCCCCACCTCAGTCGGTATAGAAAAGCATGATAAAGGTTGGAAAAAATGGATAAAAATGTTGAAAGAACCTCCAGTTCCTTATTAGGCGAAGATACAATATTTATTCCTTGTCTCCTGGGATAAATCTCTTCTGCCTATTGTCCTCCCAGTTCTCAGTGCTGATGCTTAATTTTCAAAACTTCTATATTACCAAGGGACCTACGACATCAGCCAAAGAAATACTCAGCAAGTACAAAATCTGTTCCAGGGAGCTGCTTTTGTGCAGAGGGAAAATTTTGTTCCTACAGGTTTTTAAGTGGGTACGAGGCAAGGAGCTATCTGATCCGGGCAAAACCATTACAATTTAGATCTCTATCTATAGAACATTTTTTTCCTTAAAAAAAAATTGGAAAATACAAGAAGTTTGGATTTTTTTCCCGATTCTTTTTTTGGAGGGGGAAATTGCATCGTAAGCTTTCGGAGAAACCCAACATGTCAACTACCTTTCCGGGACTAGTCCACGATGCCGAGGTATTATTACTTTTTTTTTTTTTTTTTTTGAGCGCGCGTGTGTGTGGCGGCGGCGGCGGTGGCGGCGGCGGTGGCAGCTTCCCCTGTCTCTAATCTATATTGGACCGTTATGTTTAATTATAATCTGGCTTTGGGGGAAGTTAAGGAAGGAAAGGGGAGAAAGTTCGTTATGACATCTGTCGCCAGGGAGAGCAACTCTCTGCCACGTTAAGAAACATTTGCCATAATGAGCGGGAAAACATAATCCTAATAATAAAGAAGGGGGTGGGGGGGATGAAGAGAAAGAGATAGAGACCGGGAAAAAGATTGTCAGAAAGGCAAAGAAAAGGGACTGGTGGGGGGGGCAGTAGGTGGACAAGGGGGGTGGGGAACAACGCACCCCTTTTGGAATGGGCTTATTCAAGGCAAGGGAAGCAGAAAAGGCGGGGTGGGGGGGTCGGATTCCCTCCGCCAAAAGACTGAGGATGAGCAAGTTGAAAGATTTGCACAGACTGAGGTTTTGTTGTTTTTTTTTAAATATGTGGATAATGATTTTGAGCAGCCCGGGCTGAACGTCTCGGCATGGACGGGCGCGGAATTTCGGTGCTGGGATGCGGGTGGAGTGGCAAGGCGCGGGCCAGCGCTCTCTGCGTGTGGACTCGCCACTCTGCTCCCGCGGCCCCGGAGTCAGTTACAAACCTGGCTCCCAACGCTCAGCTCCCTGCACAAGTTGGGCAGGGGCTGTGTGTGTGTGTGCGTGTGCGTGTGTGCGTGGTGTCACCCGCACCTATATAGGGTGGGGGATTTTTTTTCCGCTCTCTCGACTGTGAGGACGAGGCCGCCCACCCCCGGTTCGCCTGTTCGCAGAGGCTCTCTGGCAAAGGCGCTGAGTCCCAGCTTCGCCACGGCCCGAGCCTTGCGCACTCGGTCTCCTTGGAGTGCCAGAGAAAGCTTCTGGCTCTGGGAGAGAGGCGCCTTGGTTGCAAAATGACAAACCTCAAGTTTTTCTGCTCTCCCTTTTCCCCCTCTTCCTTCCAGATACGTCACGACGGATCAAACAGCTACCGTTTGATGCAGCTTGGCTGTCTGGAGTCCGTAGCCAATTCCACTGTCGCCTATTCCTCCTCCTCTCCTTTAACTTACTCCACCACCGGCACCGAGTTTGCGTCCCCCTACTTCTCCACTAACCACCAGTACACCCCGCTCCACCACCAGTCCTTCCATTACGAGTTTCAACACAGCCACCCGGCCGTCACCCCCGACGCCTACTCTCTGAACTCGCTCCACCACTCGCAACAGTACTACCAGCAGATCCACCACGGGGAGCCCACCGACTTTATTAACCTGCACAATGCGCGGGCGCTCAAGTCGTCCTGCCTGGACGAGCAGAGGCGGGAGCTGGGCTGCCTCGATGCCTACCGTCGGCACGACCTGTCCCTCATGAGCCATGGCTCTCAGTATGGAATGCACCCAGATCAAAGACTCCTGCCAGGGCCCAGCCTGGGGCTGGCCGCCGCGGGAGCAGACGACTTGCAGGTAAATAAGCATGCAGCGAATTTGTCTGCTCCCTCCCCTCTTCGTCCTCCCCCTCCCGCTCCATTAATGCTTTAATGCTCTGACTGTAAGCCGTCTTCTCTCTCTCTCTCTCTCTCTCTCTCTCTCTCTCTCTCTCTCTCTCTCTCTCTCTCTCTCTCTCACACACACACACACACACACACACACACACACACCCCACTTATGGAAAGTTATCAAAACAATTAGGGAGGAGTGTTTCCATTCTGTCCCTCTCATTGGATCCAGGCATTTCACCTGGACGCGCTGGAGTCCGGCCAGCTGCAGGACCCCTACCTTTGGTCTGTCTTCACTGAAGTCTTTTGGGAGTCGACTTTTTTGACCCTGAGGGGTTGGGGTGGGGAGATCTATGAGGCTGGAGTTGAGCCAACTGGACTCAGAGTAAGACCGGATAAGTTGATAACCAATCGCACCTCAGTCTCTGCACTTTACAGGATCTACCCACGCCTCCCAGGCGTTTGTCCCAGATTGAGCTTGTGGGATCTTACTATAAGTGGGGGCCTGGTTTCTTATTAGAAAATTATTGGAACCCTGAGCTTGAGCAAAAGTTTCACTAAATATACCTGATTGCTGTGGAAAGTAAAGAATCTCAAATGAAAGCCTCAAAAATCCACCCTAATGAAAGAATTTGCACAATGCACTTCATCAGGGTTAGGATGGAGTTTAATTCTCTCTGCCTGATGTGCACCCAAACCCTGGCCCAGTCGGATGATTAGAAACTTTATTTTTTTCTCTTCAGCTCGTTACATTTTACGTAAGATGCAACCCTTAAAAAGATAGAAATGAGGAAATAAAGGAAGCAAGAGAGGGAGCAAAAAGAAAGAGGAAGGAAAAGCGAAAGAAGAAAAGGAAGGCAGGCAAGGAGGAGGAAGGAAGGAAGGAAAGAGGGCAGGGGGAGAGGGAGGAAGGGAGGGAAGGAAAGGAAGAAAGACGGAAAGAAGAAAGTAATTCAGACACCGTGGAGGCCATCGCTTGGTCAAACGATCTGTTTTACTTTCTTTCGTAACACACTTTTGCACATTCTTTGCCAACAATAAAATTTATAATTATGCCATCATATTGTCCTAGGCACATTTCAAACAAATGAACCCAGGAATGTTCAGTAAAAGAATTCAAAAGACCCAAATTTGTATTTGTTTTTAGCTGAAAGTGCATCTCTACCTGCAAGTCCCTACTTTCTCGGTCTGCACAAAGCTGGCCACCTTCTGCACACTCTCCACAACAAATGGAGAGATGTTTCAAGAGCACAAGTTGGAGACGTAAGAGAACCCTTGTTGCGCACAGAAAATCTTTTCCCCTCCTTTACCTCTGAGCTGGGGATTATTTTTAAATTAAAGTGAAAGCCCTTACAGTTCCAACAAAGAGCCATAGACACAAGATTGGTGAAGAAGAAAAAAGATTTTTACACATAAACCTTGACTTTCTACGTTTATATTCACAAAATAATTTTATACGCTCAGGGCATTTTTACATTTTTCACAAGGATCCCCTTATGTCTCAAGAGGAAAAAAATCTGCCATTCAATGCTTAGCTCAACTAAAACCTATTTACTCCTTTTAATAGCCGCGTCTGCTGCTGATTTTTTTGTATCTGTACAAATTTTTTTTCTGTGCTAGGCACAAAGCCGGGCATTTTTCAAAAGAGGGGATTAGAACATTTGCAAGCACCAGACAAAGAGCAAATCCCATGCAAAAGGACACCGTAGTTTATCCAATTTTCGACTTAGTGCCATTCAACTGGTCATTTATGCAATGTCATCCGACCAAACAACATGTTTTACTTATGAGGGGGAAAAGTTTGTTAAGTGAAGGGACTAAGATTTGTTTCTTCTAAGAAAATAAACATATTAACGGTGCGCCAGAGAGTGGGAGGGAAAGCGGTTCACTCCCTTGGAGAGCTTTGAGGCCCTTTACCATCTACATTTCGGATATTTTGAAACCTTTTCTTCAACCTATCTCTTTTTTTATATACTTACTCTCGCTTTTCCCTTTTATTACTCATACCAAGGCACCATTACTCATACTGAGGGAAACACTCCAAGATACTAGAGGAAATAGAGTATGGCATATGATATATGCATGTATCTTTACATAGATATAGATATATGCATATATGTCATACTCTATATCCATATTTATATGTCTATCTACCTATCTATGAATGTTATGGAGCAAGTTTGTAAATCTGGCATGTTATTTTCTTCCACTCCTCTTGGACCAAGTTGGCAAAATGAAAAAGAAAGAAAGAGTCATAGCTACTTTTAAAACGAGAAATGGGGAGGGAGTGTGTGGGAGAAACCCGTCTCTCTCCTTTTATTTCTTCCTTTTTAAAACATTCATCAGCATATGCCTCATTTCAAATGCAACAAATGTAAATATACTTTTCCCTGCACAGAATTTTAAGTGAAAGTCCAATGGTTTGGAGGGCGGTCTAAGTCTGCCTAACAGATGCAAACAGTCTTGTGGCTTCAGTTCCATCTTTGAGTCCCCTAAAAAGATTTGCTATGGCCAACAAAGGAAACTGTCACACCTTTTCCCATCACCGCTTTAATTTATGCTCAGTCTCCAAGTTTTTTTTTTCATATTGATTTGATAATCACTTTAAGGCAGAACATTTAAAATAAGAAAGAGCTCGTGAGTAGGTTGAAAAGGGGGGTCTTACAGGCCTGCCTCAATATGGTGAAAATGGGGAGGCGAAAGGAGCCAGGGTTGTAAAGGTTGTTTTGTAAAGTGGGTTTTTATTATGCACCGACTCTCTCCGCATTTACTTAACTCTTCACGGGCTGTTGGGTAGGTTAACACCCTTCAAGGCCTCTTTCATGTCCAATACCTCGTTTGTTTGTAAAGGAAAATGAGGCTTTAACACATTTCGATTAAAAAAAAAGACAGACACAGAGAGAAATTTTTATTTTTCTTAATCAAAAATCAGCAAATCCTCTCCACCTTTCCAACTCAAATGATTCTTCAATCCCTTAGGAGCCTGAAGATCTACAGTGAGTGAACCTGAAGGTATTTCCTTCATAAGGCCCATTTTGCGTAGCATTATAGGATGTCCCTACATTTGGGGTAAAACAGAACCTCCAGAAGATATCTTGAATCCTGCATATGAAATAGCTCTTCTGAGCCCCCAAGAAACCCACAGTCCCAGACTTGACACTCTAGGTGTAATTTGCTCCACTCAGAAAGTGCTGAGTATACACTGTCTGTATATATGCTATGTGCCTTGATGGGGACTCAAAGGGCTTCTCATTCTCTTATGCCAAGATGAAAGGCTCTCAGGCACTTTGAAGTGTAATATTGTATGGTGATGTAAAATGCATACCTTAAGATTTATACAACTTTTAGATTGTGGTTTTTCTTGAGATTTTTTCCTTGAAATTGTGTTTGCTGACAAGCTTGTTTCAGCTCAATGTTTGTTTTAAAATGTCTATTGACATGGGGTTCAGGGATGGGCCAGTTTAAAAGACTTTACCCATGTGGTCATACCTATCAGTATCTATTTGAGTGATTTTATTTATTTTATTCTTCATTAAGGGCTCTGTGGAAGCCCAGTGTGGGCTTGTTCTCAATGGCCAAGGTGGAGTGATAAGGAGAGGTAAGTAACAACATGTTAAGCCTAAACATTCTTCTCTTATCTGTTACATTGTTTTGAAGATCTGGTGGTGCTTTTAAACATCAAATTCCTTGTCTGATGATTAAGAAAACAATTATTCCTTGTGAATTATTCTAGTACCACACAGGCATACCTACATTTAAAAGTCTCCCTTCTTCCACTGAGGCTTGAACCCAGGCTACGCCCAAAAAATTTGTGATAGGAGATATTTACTGTTCCTTCTCACAGAACAGTGACAGAATCGAAGTTAGAGGCAAAAAAGAAAAAAGAAAAGGAAAAGGGGGGGAGCTTCTCACACTCCCTTCCCCCAACACCAATACTACATCCTCAAGCAGAATTTCAGGTCTCTTTTAGCCCTAAATGTGCCAGCCACAGCCTTGGTGTTTGAGGTGATGGTGTTAGCTTGAGGCTTTGAGGGAGTCTGTGAAAGGCTAGATCATTGAGGCTTTAGGGGAGGCTAATGAAACACCAATATTGTAGCTGCCCTTATTTTTTCTAAATGTCCAGAACATTTCTTTCTTCAAGGGAGGGTGGGAGGAGGAGGTGGTGTTAACTGTACTGGATAAAGCTTTCTTGTTCCCATCTGTTGAGGAAAACATCTGAATCCAGAGTTACCCATGGAATTAGAAGGGGAGGGAAGGCAAGAGGAGAGGAGTGAGCTGTTGCTTTCAGTTCAGGCACTGAAGGGGGCTGCATCTCAGATGTTCTATTTTGACAAAAGGTTTTGAACTATGACATTCTCAGGGCCTCAAGGCAGTGCAGATTTTGTTGGCATCCCCATTTAACTGTACCCAGAGCCTCTGAAGTTTATTTTCCTAGCAAGCTGAGTAACCCGAGGAGCACACAAGCAAGAGGGACCAGCTGTTATCCTAACTTCATATGAATTAATAAGACGTGGCCTATTCACCAAGACTAATTCCTGCTCCAGGGCCACAGTTGTCTTTAGTAACTTAACCACTAAAAACTGAGTCACTTCTGATGGTACCAAATAAATGTCCTGCCGTCCCTCTCCATCTCTTTCAAAGCTTCTTGAAAAATTTGCTTTTCTGGAGAGAGTAATATACTGGTAGAAAGCAGTGGATTCTTTCGTGTTTAAACTGCAGATTTCATAACCTGATGTCCAGTGTGAAACTCCATTTAAATTGAAGGGAAAAGAAAACAAAGGGTGCTTTCCTTTTGGAACTTGGCTATTGTCAGTAGTGATTTTGGAGTTTACATTAAATTTAAAAGAGCTATTCAACTCTGTTCTTTCACCCTATGGAAATTTAAAAGCTAGTAAAGAAAAGAAAACAACTACTCGTATTGCTCAACAAAGATTTTTTAAATGAGCAATATTAAGTTTGTCAGCTCAGCTAGTACTCAACCATATTGAAATGACACAAAATAGGCCCAAGACTGATGAATATTGAAATAAAATACATACATTGTTGGAGGAGGTAAACAACAACAACAACAAAATACACCGAGAAAAGAGGACCAGATGAGAGGCGCTGATCAGGGTTTGTCTGGGAGGGTGAAACTAAAGGTGAAGCAGAGCACTCCGGGCTCACGGAAATGTCGGTGGTGCTGAAGGACAGCGCCACTAATTAGGGACGGGAGCCCGCTCCTCCCAGAGCCAGCTCCCGCTACTGTGGCTTTGCATTCAGTTTCGCACTTGCTCCAAAATCACCTTCTCAAACGCTTGGAAATTGCATCTGAGCATACGATAGCTGACAGAGGGTGGAAATTATTCGAGGCCAAGGACGGGAGCTGGAGAGGAAGCAGCTGTGGAATTGTTGAATTTCTGGGTGGAGATTTAAGGGACACCCTCTCACCTTGTCACCCCATCCTCTCAAGAAAGACCAAAGCTCTTAGGTATCTACAAGGTGCGAGCTGCGGTCTTACTCTGTCAGAGCCACAAAAGTAGTCTTCCTTAGGTGATGCTTTATTGTTCTTGTAGAATTCAGTACCTATTCGTTTCACCTAAAAATCATCACTGAATGTGCTATTTTAAACCTAATATGGATCTCATAGGAGAACAGCACAGATTTAAAGGGAAAGGGAATATAACTTGGGGTTTATGCCTGCATTGTTTGACTAAACTCTAATCCTCCCACTTTGAAGGAATTCAGAATTTAGCTGCTGAGTTTATTCCATTTCACCTATCTTAGAGAAAAGCCATTTAACCTAGTTGAGCCCTGGAGAGGAAGGTGTGTGTCTGAAACAATCAATGTTCTTGACAATTTACAAGTGGATAGAAAGGAAGTGTTGTCTTAAAAGGGGGTGTGTGTTACGCAGAGCCACCCAGTTCCCCATCTCAGGACTTCCTGTTTTTAAAGAAATGCTAAGGAAGCCCCTTTTCTCTATTGCCACAGTAGTGCACAGAACCCCTGATACCAATAGCTCAGATCACCTTTGTTCATCAAAATCAGGAGGGCATTAACTCAAGCACTCTGCCATACCGCCATTCCTCATATAACCCAATATTGTCTAACAGCTTGTATAAGAATGTCTATTTCTATTTCAGTTTCCACAGGAAACATGATTTCTTGAAAAGCACAGCTTTTCACCATTTTCTCTCTCCTGATAAGTTCCTGGATAAATTTTCATTTCTAATGATTTCCAGAATTTACTGTGGGAGGAAAAAATAGATTTCACTTCCAAAGACCCCCAAATATTCTTCTTGAAGAAAGTTACATGCCGATATGCCTTCCATGAGTTTATCAGGGAGACTGCTCTGGTTTGCAGTGGTGTGAAGGGGTTGGAGGTGGGGGTCTCCTCAGTTATTTTTTCAATTTGGCCACTTGTAAATAACAAAATATCATTGTCTTGACTCACTTTATTAAGTGGCAATTACATTGTTTTTGCCTGTAATGAAGGCCTGATAGCCAAAAAATGCATGGAAGAGGGGGCAGAGGCAAGGTAATTACCACCTAGATAAAATATTTGCCACCGGCTTGGAGGCGCAGCCCCCCTTGCTTACTCTCGGTTAATGGTGTGCACGATTTTGCCCCCAGCTCCGCCACTCCAACCATCAGAACCAATAATCTTTACTTTACCCTGTGCTCGAGTATCGATAGCTTCTTTCGCCTCGGGCGTCGGCTTTGATATGTTAATATTACTGAGTAGCAAATTCTGCAGAGATCATATTAATGTTGTACGTACAGAGTGGAGCTTTGCCTTCGTTGAATATTCAGATACTGGGTTTCAAAAGGCATCTCTTGAAGAAATGAGGCTTCTATTTACAGGAGTCGTCTGTGTTTTTAATCATTAAAAAGAAAGGAAAACCCACTCTTCTTTTCCCTGTGAATCTTCTGAGGCTCCCTTATGCCCTCCTCCCCTTTGTCAGGCAACGGTCCCTTTCATTTCTTGCTCTGAGTATTTAATAATAAGTGAACAACGTTGATGACGACGATGATGATGATGAAGCTAATAATGAACGGATCCAAACTGGAGTCGCCGGGTAGGGGGTGAATTGGGTAGTGGGCTGTGGCCTTCGTAAGAGGATGGAGGTGAGATGAGAAGACCTAGCTTTTCCAAATGCGGTTGCAAAGTGACATTTTGGCCCTGGTCTCTTCTGTGAGATCGGGATGGCAAACTAAAAAAAAAAAAAAAAAGGTGGGGGGAGGAGAGAAAAAAATGAAAAAAGTGAAGAGGGGAAGCGCCCTTGTTTCGCTTTGTGATCATTCTGCCTTGCAGCCCCAGGCTAATTTCAGAAGCTTAAATACCGCCATAGCCTCTGGGCCACGCGGAGAGGGAGCGGACGGGGCCACAGGCAGGCAGGAGCTCTTTCCCGATTGCCCGTGGCTACACAAAATACAAACTACTTTGAATCAAAACATTTTTGGGGAATTAATATGACCTGAACTTTGCACGTTTTAAGAGAGCTGGAGTTTATCAGCTCGCTTAGAGGTGACTGGCAAGCCAAGGTAGAGGCATTTATGCTGTGGTACAAATATTGTCAGATCTGATTTAATTTCTTTAAAAAAAAAAAATGCTTCCTTGAAACGGAGCCTTAGCTTCAATTGCCCAGTCTGCTAAGAACAGGTAGGTGGATCTGACCGCCTTCTCTGTTGCTGCCCTCATGGCGGCCCTCAGTCAGGATGGCCTTTCCTCTGCTGCTTCCTGTTTCACAAGGCCCTGAGCCTTGGACACTGGGTTGGAGAGCCATGGGCTCTTTCAGCAGCTCCTGGAAGGAGTAAGATTGGAGGAGGGTGGGAAGCCTTGTTTCTCTTCCTTTGTCAGCGCCCCTGGAGAGTGACTACCAGGAATCTCTCTCTACTGGAACTAGCCACAATTCATCTGTATGGCTCATCCATTGTGGGTGAAAATAAGAGCTAGAAATACGCCTGGAGCCTCACCTGCCTTAGTCCTCAAATGCAGATTTGAAATTCAGTCTCCTTTATAGGAAGTCTAAAACTCTTGTACCAAAGCATTCTAGAGGCATGGTTTGTTGGGAATCTTTTTTTTGGGTGGGAGGAGGGGAGAAGGGAGTTGCTTTTCCATAGCCTACAGCTGTCTCTTTTAGTTCTTTACTGCTTTGAAAATCGTCAAAAGTCAAAGCATTCTCTGCACTGAGGAATGGGGATTAATCCCCCCCATATACACTATTACACACCCACCACCACAGTAAACTAGCCGTTCTCCTGGAGCAAACCTCACTTTCTTTTGTTCTGCCTGGAATCTGCTCGAGGAGGAGCTCATTCAGCCCTGGTAATCCAGTTATATACCTGTAATGGTATACCCTTCCCCCAAACAGCACAATTCACTGCTGACAAATCATTAAAGGCCTATTTGATTGCAATTAAGCCCTCACTCCTTTGCTATTTGATTACAATTAATAACTGCTGCTGTAGGTGGAAGGGTAAGGGGGGGGGATTGGAAAGGGTGAGAGGCTAGAGGGGAAGCAGCCGAGAATAATCCTACCCACCCAGCTCACAGGCGCACCTCGAAGAAATGCAACCGCAGAACAAACAGGGACAGGAAACTCCTGTAATCGCTTACACATTTTTAATGTGTCAGAAAAAACGAGCGATCACTGGAGATGAAGAAGGGGAGAAGAAAAATCCCTGCCGTTTGTATTTCTTTCATTTGAATTGTAAACATCTGTTTGGCTGTAAGGCGAACAGAACATTTATTTTGCTCTCAAGATTTGGTCTAATTATGTCAACACCGACGCGGCGACGAGTGGGGCGGCGCTGTGGCTTTGGAGAGGCTGCGCGCAGCGGCCCAGCGCCTGGAAGCCCGCTAGGAAGTATTGATCGCACCTGGGGAGTGCGCGCGGCCTCCCGCCAGAGCCGGGTGCGTTCTTAGAGGGCGGAGGCGCGGAGGCCGCGCTTGTGGCTGAGAGGCAGGTTTAGGAGCGCCCGGGGAGGCTCTGCTCCTTGGGGACAGCCGCGGCTGTTTCCTCTGACCTAATAGACTGGGATGAAGAGAAAAAGCTCGGTTAGGCGGCAGCGCTTGGTTTTCCCCGCCATTTGCAGCACAGACTGTGGATGAGGGTCTTGTTCCGCTTCACAGCTCACACCCTGCGACGTGGTCGGGTGGCCTTTACTCAGGTTGATAAGCGCGTGTGCATCCATTTCCCCTTTTCACCTCCTCACAAGCTGGGGTTTAAAGTAGAGCAGGTGTGAGCATCTTCATTTTTTAGATGGACAGACCTATAGTGTTCCTCACCCAAGGTTGCATGGGTCTCCAGTTTGCCAGGTTCTTTCTTGTAGCCCAGTACTGTTTCCATTATCCCACACTGTGCCTGCAGACACAGGGCCAGGTGTCGCCTGCTACAGCAAGAAGAATGCAGCCCCAACCTATGCTTCAGGCTGCGTGGGATCTAACAAGGTATGGCAGCTGAGGATCTGCATCTGTGTGCGTCTATGTGCCTGGCTTTGTCACGCTCATAGTAAGTCTCTGGCTGACTTCTTCCTGTAGCTATGGTAAAGTTATCCCTTTTATGAAATGCATGTCCTAGATAAGGGACCTTGAGTAGATAGTTCCTGATTTCTAACACTGTTACCATAGCTACCCATCAGAGATTTCAGCATCACTGGAAATAAAGAACCCTATCTCCAAATTTGAAAATAATGACCTCCATGGAAATATTGCTTCTGTGAACTGTAAAAGGAAAAGATATGAACTCTGGAGAAGTTCTGCATGATTACCCTGGCTGTAGCATCAAAGACAGTCTGAACTGGGGTGCTAGATCTAGAATGATTCTCAAACAACTTCAGTAAGAGCTGACATGCAACACAAACACCATGAGCAACTTCAACTAGTAACACTGGGGATGGCTACTGTAAATTGTTTGATGTGGTTTACTATTTAATGACTTTCCTATTTAATGATGTTGAGATTTCATCATTACCATCTGTAGTCTGGATCCCCTTGAAGAAATCCCATCCCCTCAGTACCTTCATTCCAAATGCAAAACTCTGGATATATTGACCTATTACTTTTTTCTACCTCCCTAAAAAAATTAACCATTGAGAAGAAAGATATCAGGTTCTCCATGTTGCTGTAAACTCTACAAGTTGCCAAATCTTTAGCCAGAATGAGAGAGTTCCCCAACGCTGCAGCAATGCCAAGTATCAAAGCAACAGAAATTCCCTTTAAAGATGCTGTGACATAAAAAATAAAAGACCCTAGAGTTGATGGCTAATCCTGAATACAAAATAAATCCTTCAGGCAATTTGTGTGTGCATAAAGCATACTCTTAATATGCAGCCAGTGTAACTTACCTAATAAATGCCTACTTGAGCATAAGCCAGAAACCCAACCTGGATGTAGGAGAGAGAGACTCAGGACCCAGGGAGTTAGCACATGCTAGGTAGCGGATTCAGTGGCTTTCCTGGGAGCAGTTGGCTTTCAGCACATGAGGTTTGCTTTGTCAAAAGGGGGCTGCTTTCCAATGGGAGAGAGCGTGATTTAACTCTCTCTTTTACAAAAATAATAATCTTCTACATCTCCCTAAATTAGGTTTCTAACCCACTGAAGATTAGTAAAGATAGGAAAGGTCTAAAATTGTGTCCTTATCTTCCCTTAGCAGCCAAAAAATAATATGTGCATATACTCAACCACTCTCTTCTCTCACTCATAGTAAACTTGGAACCAATTGGGTGAGATTCCTTGTGTCCTCAATTGCATACTGGCTAGTATGCAAGAGAGGGCGGTTTATGTAAGAATATAAATTTGCTTATGATTCATAGTGACTATGGGTAGAGGCCTGTTTTTAGAAGAGAGCTAGGTGAATTTTGGATATAGACATTTGTTTGTTTAATATTTTTGTTTCACACTGACCTAAATTCTAAAGTAATCAGTCATGAGTCTCATAATATTACTCTAAAACCAAGATGCATTGATACCTATCTTGCTTTCTTGTTCATCTCAACTTTTGAGAATTCACTTAAGAGTTTATTTTTAAAATGTATTTATATCTACAGGTACAAAGTGAAAGCATGAACAAAAGTGAAATTGTAGTCTCAGGTCCAAGAACCTTGGAAAATGTTTTTGTTATTATTGTTATTGTATTTTGATTTAAAACTCTCTGGGAATGCAAAGTGGGGAAATACAGGAGAATTTGTGTTTGCAGCAGCTCCTAAAGCAGGTATTTGCACAGTTTTCCAAGTTTTCATGGTATTGGCTACAAGTTTGAATTCAAGAAGAAGAGTTTAATTTGATAATTGAGTTATGATCTCTCAGATTTCAAATTAAGGCAGGCTTCCAGGCACTGGCATGGGGGTTTTGGCCAAGTGTATAGGACCCAACTTCCAGCCTGGAGATAGTTGTCTGCCCTGACATTCCCACTATCTTCTCTCCTGTTCTGGGAGGGCTTTCAAGCTTTTAGCCTGGGAGTGCTTAGGGAGAAAGATCTTGGTTTCCAGCGCTTTCAGGGGAAACTTGGGTGACCATAAGCCAGGAGGAATTCCAGAAAGTACAGGGGTAAAAATATTTTAAGAGTGGAGTGATGTTAGCTTGTTCTCTCCCCCCAGGTCTGGGGTTCCTTGACCTTTTTAAATGTTCTCCCGGGTTTTTTATCCATGATGCCCAGAGAACACACCCAAATCTGAATGCCAGAGACTCCACCTATACAACATTTCACTTATGCTGCTTAATAAAGGAGGGTAGGAGCTACTTGAGAGGCAAGTGGTGAGTCCCACTCCAGTGCTTCTCAAACTTTAATGAGTATGTGAATCATCTGTGAGTCTTGTTAAAATGCATATTCTAACTCAGAAAGCCTGGAGCGGGGCCTGAGATTTCACACTTCTAACAAGTTCATAGGACAGGCAGATGCTGCCCATTGAAGGCCACACTTTGAATAAAAATATTTTGATGAACACTCTTCTGCCCATTTTTCTTCTCCCATGTATGTTTTTCCCCTCTTGACCCTTTTCTGGAGATAGGTCTCAAAATTGCTGCAAACTGAAGAAATCAAATGCATACTCAGAAAAGCCAACTTTGAATTTGAATTTGCCTTCTGAACCTTAAAAACTCTGCCCTCAGGTTGTGCAATGCATGAGGAGGCAGCCTTGGATCCCAGGACCATATAGTCATCATGCCAGGAGGGTGGACATCAGCTCAGGACTTTTTCAGTGGGTGAAGAATTGGGCAGCAGGAAACTTTCCTCGGAGATTATCACCCTTGGGTCTTCAAGTCTACTTCAGTTCTCATTGGCTATCTGAGGATAGGGAAAGTACACTGTTGTTCCTGGAGGAGATTGAAGCTCAGGGGGCTTGCTGGACCTTGGAGACAGAAAGCTTCTGTTCCAGGAACCCCAGCATGGCAAAATCGCTTTGGTGATTTCGCTGTAACAGTTATCTTTGCTTTACTCCCTAATAGTAATAATGACAATAACAATTACAACAGTAATATTATTGACAACTAACATTTAGTAAGTGTTACTGTTACTATGTTCTAGGTCTTGTGTTGTGTTTGTCTATGAGTGCTGATACTGAGGGTTGGCATATAGTAGAGGTACTTGACCTATTGTCACCCATATGTGTTGAAAATTTCTGGCAATGGGTAAATGATTTTAGTGGTATCTGGGATTAAGTGACTGTGGTGCCTTGCAATGGTAGAGGGATAAGGGAAAGGAGATGGCAGTTTTTAAACATTTTGGAAAAGACAGTAAGTTGTGGATAAAAACTTTCTATCATGTATGTGTTTTGTGTGTATCTATGTATATATAAATACACAACCATGAATAAATAATACCTACCCTTTGTGGGGTCGGAATTCAGGGTTTTTAATTAATTGGAGCATTTCTTGCTGTGTATGATGCCAAATTAACACTGGTCAGCCAGTCTACACTCTATAGCATGCCAATTTTTTCTAAAATTACAATTGTACCCTCACAAACATTTTATATGTCATACATAACTCTGAGTATTATTTGAAAGGACATATTCAGAGCAGCTCTCTGAGATGATCTGGGTGATGTATAAGTACAATTCTTATCATGTATTTCCAAATGCAGAATAGTCTCTTGATATCAACATACTCTCATGTGGTTATCTTCTCTTGCTGTCACTAACATGTTATATATTTTTATCCCCCAAGGTGGTACCTGTGTGGTAAACCCCACAGACTTGTTTTGCTCTGTCCCTGGCCGTTTGTCCCTTCTCAGTTCTACTTCCAAATACAAGGTGACCATTGCTGAGGTAAAGAGGCGCCTCTCACCACCTGAGTGCCTCAATGCTTCACTCTTGGGAGGCATTTTGAGAAGGTAAGACAAAGGTGTTTTCTGGCACTATATGTCTGCTAACTGTTCTGATACCACACCCTCAACCCTTAGCCCTTATGTCTTCCATCTGATATTGTATTCTCCACGTGGTCAAGTCTTCTCATAATTTTTATCAGAATGTGAAATTTCAAAATCTAGTTTTTATTTGTTTTTGGACAGAGCAAAATCCAAGAATGGGGGCCGCTGCCTAAGAGAGAAACTGGATAGGCTTGGCTTAAACTTGCCAGCAGGAAGACGGAAAGCAGCCAATGTCACCCTCCTTACTTCCTTAGTCGAAGGTATGACTTTTCAGTTTGGTAAAATAATTGCTGGAAGGTTGGCAATTCTTTGAAACTCAAGTTTGTTACATCATGCTGTTTAATTTTTTTCCATACTATAAAGCAACATAGTTAACAGTTACAGGTAAATTTCATGATTAATCTTGACAATAATGATTAAATTAGACTTAATATAGACAATTCATAATTTAGAAATAGATAATTTAGATAATTCATAAAATATCATTTAATTTACTAATTTTGGCATAATAGGGAAGAAGACAAAGGAAGATTTAAATAACTTCTCCAGGTATTCCCTAAATAACAGTACTAAGAAAAACTGGCTGCGATATTGTCATTTTTATTATTGTTTATTTTAGAGTTTAGATAAATCTAACATAAGTCATTGTAATTCAGTACAGTGTGATCTACAGGATAAATAATCCTTTATGAAGAGTTCACAGAAGTCTAGGCATAATACTGAGCCTGAAATCACATGGTATTAGTCCTAGTAGACAACTCTCAAAGCACAATGAAGCTCGATGGCTTTATGGGTGGTTAAGCTGAATCAGAGAGAGGTTAAGGTCAACCTGTAGTATAGAAAGAGAAGTGGAAATAAATATATTCCCAGAAGTTTTTTTTTTCCCCAACTTACCTTTTCTGCTTTGTTTCTTCTGTAAGGACTAATCATTACACATTTTCATTCAATCTTTTAAGGAAAGGTATTATTGGAGACCTTTTTTTTTTTAACTTTGTTGGGCAGTTTTTGAATGTGAAAGGAAAGTTCTTCCATAATGCAGAATGCTATTGTTTTTGATGTGAAAGGCAGGGACCTTTTTTGTCAAGCCTCACCTGAACACACCCGTGACACTTTTCTTGCATCTGTTGCTTGTCTATATGGCACTGTAGGAAGTGGTGAATGAAACATAAAAACAAACATCTAGCATTTTCCTAGGTTATCAACACATAGCATTTACTGTACAACATTGAGAAGTAGTGTGTTCTTGACATTTGTCTCGGCAAAATTTCTTTGATGGTTTTGCTCTTAACAGTCATCTTTGCTCTCTAATAGTAGTAATGATAACAACAACCACAACAATAATATTACTGGAAACTAACATTTAATAAGTGTTACTGTTACTATGTGGTAGGTCTTGTGCTGTGTTTGCCTGTGTGTGCTGATACTGAGGACTAGCAGGTGGTAGAGGGATTTGACCTGTCATCTCCCCATATGATCTGGGGGATTCTAGGGGAAGAGCAAAGTAGAAAAAATGACTAACGACTAATGGATTGATTTTAAAGGGAGACCAATTCCTGCTCATTTTAAGTAAAAACATTGGTAAAATTATAGTTGTATAAAAATATAACAAAACACTTGTTCATGATATAATAGAGGGAATTCAAGAACTGTATGAATGAGGACTTCAGTGGTTCTCAAACCCAACTCCATAGTAGAATCAACTGAGAAAGTTTATTAGAAAGTGCCTGGGCCCCATCTCTAAACTGATTGAAACTCAATTTGGGAGTATGACCCAGGCGTCTATAGTCTTTCAAACTCCCCAGGTGATTTTGATGTATAATTATGTTTAAGTATCATTGATCTAAATTTTCCCTGAGTCCTTTCCACTACCCAGATGGATTGACTATAAATTCTCATGAAATTTGTAACTGGTGTGAAAATTAAAGACCCCAAGAAAGATTTTTCTCAGTAGTGTCTGCGAAAGTTCTGACCAGTACAAATGGAAAAGCCATAAAAGTGTATGTTCATCATCCTTCTTATTGATTTTCATGGTAGCCAAGAGCACTGGGGTATCCTGTGTGGGAGTCATCAATCTGTACTAACAGAAAGGGTGCAGGTCAAATACGTGGAAATCCTAGGATGATCTCTGGAGCCTTGCCATCTACTCTTTCAGCACACCTCCCCTGTCACAGAAGTGCCTAACTTGTGTTCTGTTCATCTGGCCCCTGCTCACAGATAACTATCAGCTTTGGCGAATGCAGTTTAAGATTTTATTCTTCCTAGATACATCTTATCTTAATTGGGTGCTTTTGAAATCCCCAAAATCTTCATGATGTAGGGAAATAAATCTTTAACTGTTGTATTTTAGGCACTTTGATGAAACTGTGGAAAAGAGATTTAGGGACAAAGGGACCTTTTGCATCCCTCAACTCCCCACACAGTACGACCCTCAAAACCACTCTCACACGCACATAATTTTTAAAGTTTTATTACTATGTGTAATGTTCTCTGATATTTTTATTCTATTTCATATCTTTGTGTTCTTTTTAAATGCTCATTATAAACCCACTAAATTTATTTCACAACTCACTGCTGAGTCATGAGTCATGAGCCACGGTTTAAAACACTACAAGTTATCTTGGGATATGAGAAGAACCTAATATTTGATGAACAAGAACATTTCATCTAAATTGAAATAGGCTTCATTATAACCCTGAGCTGACAAGAAGAGTGACCTCATCATTGATGACTCTCCTTTATATTTTTTTATTCCCACATTTCAGTTGGGTTTGTGGTGACAGCTGATGACTCCTTTCTAACTAGGAAGATGCCATGTTCTGCACTAGGCTCATGACCCCTGGAATCCTGCAGATCATGTTAGATGTATACAAAATAATAGTGACCCAACTCTGAGTTATCAACCTCCTGGGACATTGAAGTAAATAGATAAGGCTTCTCCAGCATTTCTGCAACCTTGATGCTTTTTGAGCCAACATGAGTCCTATGTTTGTTCCATTTGTACAGTTTTACTCTGTATAAGCTTCACCATATTTACCATTTGGTGTTCATAAGCCCCAGAATTCACCACATCTTTGGGTAATATTTTCCCCCTCAATCAAATATTTTTACAAGAGCCAGCACCCTTTTAGATTATTTTTTTCAGAAATTCTGAAACCAGATTCCTAGTCATCTAAAATTGTCCGTCAGCTTTTGTATAAACCTTTAGTCTAGTGGAAAAGATTCTGACTACTTTTCACCATTTTTTTTTACTGATATCTCCCTTTTATCTCCTGGATTTTCTATATTAACCCACGTATGTATTTTAATCACCAATACCTAGTCAATTAGCTTCTCTTAACTCTCTCTTGAAACTGCTGCCTAAAACTTATATAGAGTAGTCCAGCCATGACTGGACTAATAGTTTCTCAAACATCCTGACAGCCCAATACATTATTGGTGTTTAATTTGGTACTGTATTGAGCACAAGAGAGAACATATCCAATTGACTTTATTCTTCATAGGCCAGACTTAGAAATAAATCTCATGAAGGTCAAACTTTTATGACTTCACAATACTTGCCTCTGCCTCTTTTTGGGGAAGATTTGAATACAACCTTGCCATCATTGACATTTTTATAGAAATACTACTGAAGGAATTGTGTGTGGGGACCCTAACGGGCTTTCCATGCAAACATGATATAATTTTTGTAAAAATCTAATCAATGAACTAAGTAAAATGCCTTATCATGGGAATTCAAATTAGCAAATGAACGTTTGTTTTTTAAAAAAAAAAACCCTTGTCACTGACATAACAGGTTTCATCATGATATTCCTACTTTTCCATGCTTGCTTTGGATTTTCAATCATTTTTTTAAAACTATTTTAAAAATAATTTTTTTCTATATTACTTTTAAACAGACTTACTCTACTAATAGCTCCTAGCATTGTTTTCAAATCCATATATTAGAGTCATTACTTTTAGAGATTATTTTAGGGATTTATAAGACAGGGTTATTTAATGAAAATTTATAATATATTTTAATAATTGACAACTTCTCTGTGATAAATATTATTGTATGTGGTAACCAATGGGATGAAGAACTTGAGAGTGACTTTTTTCACCTGATAAAATTGTTTGAAAAGTAAACATTTTAGTAAGGCAGATATTTAGAGTGGGGATTTTTCGGGGTTTACGTAACATAGATATATTTAATCAACAATGAAATTGAAATATTTGAATTGAGTCCCATGAAAGCAATACCAGATCTTATTCCCTTTTTACTCACATGTCTTCCTCTAAGGCTTAAATATATATAAATATAACTTCTTGTACCTCACTTTAATACAAGCCTCCTTTTTTTATTTCTCCTTGTTAATCATATTACTCTGATTTCTCCTTTGTCCATTCTGGTATCTATAATATCAGAAAGATGTCAGTCTCTGGAAAATATGATGGCTTAGATTTGCTTAATCCAATGTATTGATCTTCCTGAGGAGACACTGGGATAATTCCAGACTCTTTTAGAGTGGAAATAATTCTGTCTCTGGAAACCATTTAAAAAATTTGGCCAATATTATTGTTCTAGTTCTAACACCCTTGCTATATGATTATTACTTTTGAATTGGCGACTTCTGTTGCTGCCTCCTCTGTATTTTATTTCAGAACAATGTTTGCAGAGTTGGTGGTTGTTAAAACAAATATAAGGAGTCAATGATCTGGTCATTCCTGCCCATCACTCTGTCTTCACCTGGGATTTTTCCAAGATAGCTGACATTGCAGAGTGTTGTTACAAGGAAGTTCTGTTTGCCTGAGTGGGATGCTTTCTTGGTATAGTTTTGCTGCATTTATAAAAGCCCATGTAACATTCTCAGGCAATGCCTGGAGTTCAGAAGGCAGTTTATTTAAGTCCTTAAAGATAAATACCTTGGCTTGCAATCTGTTGTGATAGGAGCTCAAATTCTCTGTGTGTGTGTGCTTTTTTTAACAGTATGAGACAATGGAGGGTCTAAATATATATCAGCAAAACAAAGGGAAACCATTCCCAAATGTTGTATATAATCTCTATTCACCCTTTTGTACTTTAAGCCCTTTGTCACACTTGCTTTTTTCTTTAGCTTCAAAATATATAAGCTCCCAAACCCTGTACTGCACGCTTTACCTCATGTGAACTAGTTGTGCCATTGCATAATCCATTAGCCCTTGGCCTAGTATTCTTCCCACTGCCCCCTACCCCCAGAATAATATCATTTTTGAAATAGTGCCTGACTTTGGACTAGTTACTTAATGGCTCAGCTTATTTTCCTAATTTATAAGTAAAAAAACATACTATCTATAATGATGAGGGTAATGCCAGCTGTCATAAATTAATTCCCACAATTTCAGTGGCTTCACACAATAGAAGCTCATTTTTCACTCATCACAGTCTGGTGTAGTGTTCCTCATCAGGGGCCTTTCTCCTCGTCACTGTCTCTTTTAGGGTCCAGAGTTCGTCCATCTATAACTGTGCCCTCCTCTAGGTCTTAGGCATTCTATTCATTTAGCACACAGATGAGGAAAGCATGATGGTGAAAGTACACCACTTCTTACCCACTCTGGCCAGGAAGTGATCCACTTACTACTGTTCACATTGCATAAGAACTAGTCACATGGCCATACCTAATTGCAGGGATGAGGGTGGGATATGCTAGAAAATATGGACTCTAGCTGGGCAGAGTCTTCTTAGAAACAACTTTATAGTATGTAAAGAAAAGACATACTTGATACTTGATGGTTTAGCATCCATATCTACCACAACATCTGCCTTGTGTGTCTTTTGTAGGATTAATTACATTCACATAAATTAAACACTTGGCACCAGGGTGGCATAGAAGCACTTAATAAAGATTAATATCTGTCCTCCCGTTTCCTTCCCCCTAAACAACAATGCTGCTTCATTGTAAAATTTACTCAGAATCATAAAACTTTGGCCCTGGGGGAAAATAAAGGTGGAGTAGTCTAAACCTGCAGTCCCCAACCCCCTGTTAGAAACTGGGCCACACAGCAGGAGGTGAGCAGCGGGGAGCCAGGGAAGCTTCATCTATATAGCTTCATTTATAGCCACTCCCCATTGCTCCCTATGCCCCCTCCCCGTGCCCCACTCCCCATCCATGGAAAAATTGTGTTCCATGAAGACAATTGGTGCCAAAAAGGTTGGGGACTGCTGGTCTAAGGTACTAGAGCATACTATAAGAGTTCAGAGTGGAGATTCTGGAATCAAATAAGCTTGTTTGAGCTCATTTCTACCACTTGCTATAGAGGAAGATACATAACCTGTCTGAGCATCAGTGTCCTTATCTATAAAGCAGTGGTGATAATTCCTTCTTCATAAGGTTGGTGTAAGGGTTAAATCAGAATGTTTGCAAAGCAGTCAGCATGGGGTGCCTAGCATAAAGTTAATGCTCAATAAATTTTAGTTACCATTATTCTCAGATGAGAAAACTAAGGCATAGTGAGATTAAGTGTTCTGCTCAGGATCATACAATTGTATACAGCAGGGATGAGAACTAAGTTCTTCTAGTTTGCAACACCACAGTTTATTTTCCATTTGGATTTGTTTTTGTGGCATGGATTATGAACAGTTGCACTTCTGAGCTACTTCTGAACTTAACCAAGGTAAAGCTGAGGGATAGAAAGAAGGTATCAATCCTTGAGCCTGTTCTTCACATTGGATTGGACTTCCCCTGCTACTAGGAATCCTGCACAAGTTTCTCAAACTTTCTTGTGTCCAAAGTCCAAAAACCTTGTCCACTAGTGCAAGGTTTTTAAATCCTGATGAACCTTCTGCTGCTACTTAATCCCTCAAAGTTAAATCTTGGTTTACTCTTCTTTTCTGGAATAATTATCAATAGTGTCATCGTACTTTCAAAAGGATGCCAATTCAGTTAGTTAGTTACAAGATTACCCAACAAAACCTTTCTGCCATGCCAGCTAAACTACCAAAAGGTAGTTAAAAAGAATCCTACCACTTCATATCATTTCCCTTCTGTCTTTCATCCTGAGCCTCAGTGACTGCATTTCTAATAAAAAAGGTAAAAAAAAGCAACTGATTTGTCAATGAACTCTTTCCTATAGGTGAGATCTATCAAGCACGTTTTCTTGATGTGATTAGTCT
The DNA here is from genome assembly GCA_023783475.1 of Daubentonia madagascariensis. Classification (NCBI taxonomy): domain Eukaryota; kingdom Metazoa; phylum Chordata; class Mammalia; order Primates; family Daubentoniidae; genus Daubentonia; species Daubentonia madagascariensis. Next base: position 5,560,489 of record JAKFHU010002080.1, read on the forward strand.
AGGGCTTTAGGAAGAAGTATTGTTCACTGCATGAGACATGTAGACTTCAACCACCAGAATCATTTTTGCCAAGTATTAGTGATATTGTCTGCTTAGGGCATTCTCATAATAAGTCATTCTTTTATAGACTTTAGAATAAACTATTCTCATCCTCACACAGGTGCCAGCAAGGGGCTGTTTTGGACACGTGGAGCTAAAAGACTAGCCTTAGGGACATGGCATGCTTGTATGTCTGAAAGAACCATCATCCCCAAAGAATTCCTTCACTGTCTTCTCCAGACATTACATTCCTACATTAGTCCCATCTTTAGGATAAAAGTTTTCAGCTTTCTTCTAAAACTGTATGTGACATGAAAAGGATAGTGCATTGACCTCTTGCCATAATAGTTCTAACTGATGCTCATTTTAGTCAGATAATTACCTGGAAGAGCCCTGGTATTCCCTTATGCACACAAACACTCTGGCATAGACATTGTCTTCTTGGGCACAGTTTTGCATTTTGGAGCTGCCAGTGGAACTGTGCTCAATAAATTAAATGCTAATAGAAGCTGTGTTAGTTACTCATTTTAGGGTCTTTTTTCAGAAATTGGCTTTTTTTTAGACCAGTAGGTACTGCATTATCTGTAAATTTCTTATTCTAGGCACAGAATAGTTTCTACCTAGGAGACTCTGCATTGATAGTTGGTGATTAGATAACAATTAGATATTTGTTATCTAATATATAAAAACTTATATTTATCAATATTTAGTAGTTGTTCCAAATGAACCTGAGATTGTATCATACAATATTATGGACCAATAGACACTGTCTTAGAGTATATCTTAAATTATTTGCTTACTTCCTAATATCACTTCCCTGGCCTGCATTTTATAATTTCATTCACTTTTTAGGGGGAAAAGGTGATTGCATGTAGAAGCAGGAGAAATAGGATACTACACATATGCCATTGTGTCTGACTATATGCTTAGGTGTCCTTCAACTCTTGTTCCTACTCATGGTGACTGTAGCATAAAAAGGCAAATGTATCCAAAGCTGTTTGCCTCAGTCCTTCCCTTGCCCCCTCTGGGCTCATTATTCATTCTTTCAAATAGTGACTGACACTCACTTAAAAGCAAGTCTCTGCATTCCTTTGCTAGTGACTTTCTTTTCCTTTTTCTACGATTCTCTCTTTCAAAGTTTATGGCTCAACAAACGTACTTTTCAAACACTCAGTTTATACTTTTTTCCATTGTTTACATTTATTGAAATTCATAGGTATTCTAATAAAATTGTAGACTGTAATTATTCCTAGGGATGTCTAACTCCTGTTGAATAACAATGGAAGTCTTGGAATGGCCCAAGTTTAATTTACAACAAATATTTGAGTTCAGAATTAAATCTTTCTAAGAACAGGACAGAGAGTAATTTTTCTTTTTAGTTAATATAATTTCAAATAGATAATGCAAATAATGGTACAAAATTCAAAAGTTACAAAAAGTATACAGTAAAATACTTCCTTTTCACTCTCTTCCCTAGTCATTCAGTTCCCCTCTCAGAAGAAAACTGTTATTAGTTTCTCTGTTTCCTTCTAAGGGTATATATGTATATGCATTTTTTCACTTTCAAAACAAATAACATTCATTTTTGCACCTTATTTTTTTCATACTTTATCTTAGTGTTCATTCTTTTTTCAGTGTTTACAAGTTATTCATTCTTTTAAACACTCATAGTATTCCACTGCATGAATGTATCATAATTTATTTAACCAGTTCTATTCTGAAAATCATGTAGGTATTTTCAGACTTTGGCTATTACAGATAGTGTTGCAATGAGTAACCTCACACTTATATAAATAATTCTGCAGACATGCAAGTACATCTATTCAATAAATTCCTAGTAGTAGTGTTGCAGGGTCAAAGGATACTTGCATTTGTAATTTTGACATATTATTGGCAGATTCTTCTCAATAGTGGTTGCAAATTTATAATCCTGTCAGCAATGGGGTAAAAAACATTGATATGATAATACTTTCTTATACTCTAGCCTAAACAGGATGCTATCAATTTTTTGATCTTTGATACTTTGATAGGTTATTTTAAAAAAAAGCTCCCTCTATTATGAAGGAGGTTGAGCATATTCTTAGACTTTTATGAGCTTTTTTGTCTATTCATTTACTTTGTATTTAAGGGGTAATTTTTAGTACTTTTCTTATTGATTTTTAAGTTTTTTAAGTGCTCAGTATATGTTAGGAAAATTGGCTCATTGTATGTTAGTATATCTCTGGTAAGAGTTGCAAACCTCCATAACTCCAGCTTTCATTTGTCTGTTTGCTGTTTTAGGTTTTTATTTGTTTGCTCGTTTGTTCAGGTCTTTGTCATGCAGAACATTTTGATATTGATATAAGCATATTTCTCATATTTTATTTCACAGCTTTTAGTTTTTGTTATAATAATTTAAAAGGCCTTTTTGATTCCAAGATTATAAAAGAATTATCCCATGTCATCTTCTAATTACTTTGTGGTTTTATTTTTTATGTTTAAATCTTTGCTCCATCTGGACTTCATTTTGTTACTAGATGTATGGTATAGATCCAATTTTATTTGTTTTTGCCAGTTGGCCACCCAGTTGTCCCAACAACTTTTATTGGTAATCCATCTCTTCTCTACTAACTTGAAACACAAGCTTCATCTTATGCTAAATCCCCCTGTACAAATATATAGAGACTGATGCCTTTGTTGTTTCCCTAACAATGCTCTCTCTTCTATCTCTACTTCTACTACCACATTTCCTTTTTTGTTTCTAGAGTTTATACCCCATCAGCCAAATAAGGCAGAACTTATCATGCAAGTACTCCCCTGGACAGAGGCTCTTACCATTTAATATTAACTTGATAGTAGCTGCCTTCTCTTTGTACCAATCACAGAATCCTTGTGTTTTGGGAAGATGTATAGTTCATCTCTACCTAATGTTTTCTCTTCACCTTAAGACAGTGATTCTGAAGCCTGGTTTGAGAGAATTACTTTAGGAGCTTTCAAGAAAAGCAGATGCCCTAGCACCAGAGAGTAATTGATATAGGGGTAAAACACAGACTTTGTTTTTTTAAAGCAAATTCCTAGGTTATGGGAGTAGCAAGGGTTGAGAAACCCTGCCTTCAACTATAGTCTATTTTATTAAATGGCTTCACTGATATGGTGATATACTCTATTTTTCTATTTTTCATGAGTTTCCTATATATATTTAATTTTTTCTAGCAAGTCTCCTTTGCTTTAGTTTTTCACCATATTCTTTGGAGGAGGTACCTCACAAGACTATTGTCATAATTAACCAATAAGATATTTGAAAGCTTTTTCGTTTACCAAATGTTTACTGAGTACCTATTATGAATCAGGTGCTGTGCTAAGTGCAGGATATTGAATGAGGAACCAACCTATTGCTTTGAAAAACAATGTGTTAGTGTTTGAACAAAATCATCATTAAACTAGGGAAACTACCACATTATAAGGCACCTATCTGTGTCATAGATTGTATGGTGTATAGAGTTGTAGAGTATATTCCTTTTAAGAATAGATTGGGAAACCTATAACAGATATATCTACTTTGTCCTTCAGCTCTAGAGTTTACTAATGCTTGATATTATAAGGTTATTTATTTAATATAATATTTAATCCAGGTTTGAAAATATTCTCAACTTTGCTTTCTAATAGGTACTTCTTTGGAATAATCCCTTAGTTTTGAATGTGCTGTTTCCCTACACATGAAAATAAGATTGAAATCATAGATATGTGACTAGAGTTTGCACATATGAATTGATGCTTTAATTTAATAACATTGAGCATTACAATACTAAGTTAACCCTAAATTGTTTTTAAGGCAATAATGTTACAGTGACAGTTAATGAGACTTTCCTAGTGAATAACAATGTAGAAGTAACGCTTAATATAAATTAGTGTTAGATCTTGGGGTTTTTTAGTTGTCTAAAGCACATTTCTACCTAAAATATAATAATTTTAAAGAAAGGAAAAACCCTTAGTGACTGTATAGAAGGTTGAAAGTCAGGTGTACTTATTTCCATTTTTAACAATACATTTAAATCTTCTTGTAAAATACTGTGGGAACCCAGAATCTAAGTACAATATGCAATCAACTTTTCCTCAGAAAACGTTTTTCCATTAACTTTCTATTTCAGGACAAAATCAATGACGGTCATTTAAATCTTTCCTAATGTTCCCCCCTCCCTTTTTTTCTTTTTTTACTTTTTACTTTGGATTGTGGAAAAATGACTTCCATAAAACCAGGGAGAAAATTCTCCTTTTACATTCTTCCCAGGTTCTGTAATTTACTCGTGCCTGCTTTTTAAGAAAGTTATTTATATTATATAAGTCATCACTTGCTGGTGTGACTATTAAAATATGGAATATCCCTCAGTGGTTTCCACTGTTTTGGAAGGGGGAATGTTAATTGGCACATAGAGCCTAAAGCCTTGCACGTGGAATACTCCTCTCCAAGCAGTAACCCTATGCCCTTGAACATACATATACCTTACATCTAAAATATGGAATTCTTGAAATGACATGAAGTAAAATGGAGGTATTTGCAAAAGTTAGTGTGTTGCTTCAGTTGTGTTAAAAAAGAAAAAAGAGGGTGATGGCTAAGTGCCACAATACATTAAAGAAATACCTTAAACCCACTCTGAAAAAAGAACAAGACACCCTATCTTTCTCACAGAAATGAGGCCACAGCAGCCCTATTTGCTGTTATGGAAATAGAAGGAAAAACATTCTTAGTCTTTCCTGGATTGCTCTTTCCACCACAGGCTACTGCACTTGCTCATTGTTCACATAAGCATTTTGTTCTACCTCAGAAACAGAGAAGCTCATAGGTCTTTATTTTCACAAATCAGTCAAATCCCTTATAGTCTTATTCATATGCTTTTCTGATCCTAAAATTTCTATTTTTCTTAAATCTTTTGACTAAGACATCTGTTGTAAAGGATTTAACTATAGATTTGTCATTGTTTCTGAATATCATGTGTATTTTAATTCATGGATCCATTTATTTATTCATTCTTGGATCCTCACACACAAAGCTTTTGTGGCATGATATACACATTTTCACTACACATCAGAGTGTCTTCACTTGCCACTTCTTTTGATGTAGCATTGCTCTATATCCTGTAACAATGTTATATCACAAGCAGGAGAAAGCAGTAAACAGAACTAAGGGAGGGAAGGATCTGGTTGTCAGTGTAAATGTAAATAGCAACTGTTCCACTCAAACTGTTTTTAAAACTATCACACGGTAAGAACTTTGCATAAAATAGGACAGATCTCAAGAATCAGGTTTTAGCACAGAATTCAAGAGGCATGCTGCTATCCTCCTGTTTGTACTGTTTCACTTCTCTCACTACCGTGCAAATAGTAGAGAGAAATATATATACATATATATATATACACACATATAAACTCTCTGTTAAAATGTTATTTAAATATCTATTTCAGTGTGGACGATAACAATGTGCAGCCATATTAATATACATAACTTGTTGTACAAAGATGACACTATGGATGGTGTTATTGTGTTAGTTCCAAGATAACTTTGAGTCCTAAGGTCCACATGAGTTTATCCACTGGTCAGGTAGTATAGCATTATTTGATGGGTCAAGCTTTAAGATATTTTAACCTTGAATTTGAAAATTCTAGAATAGTCACCATCCCATATGGCATTACAATGTCCTCTAAAAAAAAAACAAAACACTTTGTGTCATTTTTTCTGCCAAATATGCTTACATTTTCTTTCCTAATTGGTTAGGACAATAAGCTACTGGTAATAAACACTTTAAAAATATTACTTGTACATTACAGCTTTATGCAAAGCTGTGATCCTCCATTAAAGTAGCGCTACTCAGACTAATTAATATAGAGACCGTTTCTATTTAGTTATGTCATCTCTCTATTTAAAATGGAGGGAAAAAACGACGATATTTTCCATCACACAAATGTAAAAATCTCAACTAAAGACCTGCCATTGCTCATTTGAAATATTGGTAAGAAGGGGCATGATTGGCTAGTTCATAAAACATTATGTGCACTAACATGTTTACTTCATTGCAATAGTTTTTATATTAAATTAGACTCTTTTGCCACAGCCTAGAACAGGAGGTTTCACATTGTGGGAATGAAAGAGATGGTTACAGCATGAATAAATGGATGAAAAAAATGAATGAAAAGATTACTGTCTGTTGGCAACATAAATTAAAATTGAACGTACTTACATAAATGAAGGAGTCTAATTTTGATGCTTAATTAATATTTGCATACATTAAAATTTCAAATCAGGATGTTAACTAATATCTCCATATTAGTCACGGTGGACCTTTCCATTGTCTAAATGTGCTTACCTGTCAAATAAATAAGGGCAAAAATCCCACCAGTTCTTATAGAGTCATTTGGTATAAATCATAAAAATAAACCATCATTAAGGAATTCTTAGTCTTGTTCCTTCTTTTTTTTTTTTTAGTATATATCAGGAAAAACTTTTGAGATAAAAGCTTTTGGAGGGAAAAACTGTAAATAAATATTGAACCTCAGTTAATGATATGCATGCTGAAATTTTTAGGGAGATGTGTACTGAAGTTCAAAATTTACTACGAAATGCATAAAAATATGAATTGATGATGGATAGAGGTATAAAAAGATGAATAGATATGTGATAAAGCCAGTTTAGTATAATAGTAAGGATGGGCATATGGGTGTTCACTGTAAAATTTTTTTCAACTTTGCTATATGTTTGAAATATTTTATAATGTGTTTGAAAAAAATTCTTGGGAGTTGATTTACATTTTTTTCTTAGGATTTTTAATTTTATGAAAGGCACGAATAATTTAAGGGGGAAATTACTCTTGGGATTATATTTTATTCATCTCTATACCATCCTAAAACATCTTCCTGTTTTCTATTTTTGTTAATTTTCTTTGTCATTTTTTGTCAATGTGAATTTCTCAATTTGAAAGACTCACATTTATTTTTTCCAGAAAAAAAATAGTATCTTTACTAAGGATATTTTAATTGATATTAACTAGCTTATTTTGTGTATCTATAAACTTTTCCTCCTCCTCCTCCTCTATACTAATAACTATTTTTATTTCTTCCTGATATACTCTGTTATCTATGAATATAAAGCAGAATCAAATCCATCACTTCTTAGACTGTTACTTTGGCCAATCACGAAACAAGCTTTATATGATTTGGTCATCCAGTTCAATTTTTCTTTCTTCATGGCAAAAATTGATTAACTATATGGCTGTTGGATCACCTCTCCGTGATTACTACCTTCTCCTCCTTTGACCAAAACACTTTGTCTTTAACACTCATTTGATACTTTTAATACAATATCTTGTATTATATTTAATGTCATAATATTAATAAACATGTATAGAGTATAGATAATGTTTATCTAGTTGCAATAAAAATTATAAAGTGCTAGTAAGGTATTTGGTTTGTTGTTCTTGTTGTTACTGCTGTTATTATTGCTATAATTGTCATCTTCCTAGAGATGGGACAATCTTTGGTTCCATTTTATATTCCTCATTACTCCTACCTAGCACTGTCCCTTGAACAAAGTAGGTGCCTAGTATATATGCAGTGAAACTTGATTTTTTAAAAATATTTCATGGCCAGGTAAGATTTGGCTTGATTGAGCTGTAAAAATACCATTGTTTCCCACATTGATTTCCATTACTAAATCTTACTTTACCCCATTTCTTAAAAATTTAGTTGGGTTTAAGATTTTGTGAAAGAACAAAAGTTATTTATGATTTTATTATAATTAAGCATTGTACATAATGCTATAATGTCAATCTGGCATAGTGGCCAGAGCCGTGAAGGGAGTCAAAACTTCTGGATTGTGTTTGTGGTTTTTCCCCTCAATTTTCCATGTATCCCTTCCTGGTAAGTCACTTCTCTATTCCTCAAGTTCTCCTTATCCTTCCTCATTGCACCTCCCCCAAAAAGTCCTTTTTCTTGGATTGTATAAAATAAATAAGAAAAATGATCCATCTGGCCATGGTGAGGAGTGAGGCTTGAAGAAAATGTAAGAAACTACTATTATTAAGGTTGGATATTGGTAAGAAACTGACTTGTGTTGTCTGCCAACAGGGGAGGCTTTGCACTTGGCTCGGGATTTTGGCTATACTTGTGAAACAGAGTTTCCAGCCAAAGCAGTAGGAGAACATCTTGCCAGACAACATATGGAACAGAAAGAACAGACAGCAAGAAAAAAGATGATCCTAGCAACCAAGTAAGCAGAATGGGGAAGCCTCTGTGTGCTTTCATCTTTTAAAATTTTCTTTGAATGAGGGAAACAGTCTAGAAAGTACCGGCTTTCTAAAACAAGGGGGTTCTAACACTCCAGCAGATAAATATATTAAACAAGGACTCTCAACTTTTCTGCATCTATGACAAGGTTTACAGACTGCCCTTGATTTGTGAGGGGGCTACCATTGAAACTATGGAATTTCTTAGAAAACCTCTCCAGCATATGCAGACATTTCTAGAAGAAATATAGGTTTAGGAAATGTAGACTCTAGGCAAATATGCCTTTAGTTGCTATGTAACTTGGTTTAAGGCGCTCAATGTGCCTTAATAGATGAGGATAAATATCTCAAAACACTGTGAATGTTTGGGAGATATGACAAAAGATGAAGGCACAGATGCATAAGGGGTAACAGGGAGACCTTGGGACCATGGATCTCCATCAATGCTTCCATCTCCTCTTGTGTATAAGTAAGCAAATAATCCCTGTACTGCTTCACCCCCCATGGTGATATTGTTTTTTAAAAAGGCATAATGTATTTGAAAGCTTCTGGAAATTGTAAAAAGCCCAATTAAAATGCAAACTACAATAATGAGGAAAATAATATAGGCAAATGTATCAATACAAAGGAAAGAAGGAAGCTTGCATAAGGTCACTTCTAAATATCCTCAAACTTGAAAGTTCTTTGATAAATTTTGGGAATACTACCATTTATTGTGTAGAAACCTGGCAGAACCATAAGTACCATTCCAAGTCACATTCAGAAGTTTTAGAGAAAAATCCTTCAGTTGGTATGTGTTGAAGTGTAGGTTATTGCTACATATAGGCCATTAATAATCTCTAAATAATTTTCTGCAATATACTGGCAAAAATTTAAATTGGCTCAAAATGCATAAAACCAAAACCAAATAGTCGCTGTTCTACCAGCTTCTAATGTAACATAGGTCTTTTTACAACTTTAAGGGGTTATATGGGACACCCACCATCTTATAGTCTGCCCAAGACACTTGAGCCCCTTAATTGGGGATTGTACACGGCTTGTGGCTGTAACTGTTTGGGTTTAGGATTACATTTATGCATTGCTTTTCTAAAAGTACTAGACGATTGTCTCATCTTGTCCTAAAGAGAAGAAAAAACAAAAGTTGGTGGCAAAAGGAGAAGAGAAAAGGCAAAACAAGATAATGGGGAAAGGAATAGCAGAAAGAGAGAATGAAGACCAAGAGATAGAGAAAGAAAAGTATAAGGCAGGTATAAAACTTAGACTTAAAATTTGAAGATAAATTGTGGGCGTGGAAGCTCCTAAAGATGTGCTATTGGAAAGACTTAATCTGGATCTTTTGCAGGGTTTATCTTCTGGGGGTCTTTACTTCTACTTTATTTGTACTCTTTTCCTCTTCCAAATAGTTTCTTGACCTAAGGGGGTCTTTATAAGTCATGTTTCAGTTTCTCCAGAAGGAACTGGGAGAACATATAGTTAGTTTGATATAATATAATATCAATAATATAATTTGAGGAGAAAGATAAAGACTTGTTACAGATCAAGAGAATTATACAATACTACTGTTAGATAGTATCTTTCTGGTGTTCCCAAAGCATATCATTCTAGCTGGCAAGATCATGCAGATTTCTCAATATGCATATCCATGTGATAACGTTTAAAAGATAGTGCTATCCCAAAATACACATTATCCAAGGGAAAACAACTTCATATTTTCTACCTCATTGGTTTCATCATGCATATTCTAAGACTTTCACTCCTAACCCAAAGAAACTGTATTTGTTCTCCTCCCCCAACCAGGTATAATTCTGTAACTGTTCACAGCTTCCACCATCAACATTATAAACACAGGTTCCTGTTTTCTTGGGAGTTCCCATCACTCTTTGAAGTGTTTGGGAATCTCTGACTATATTCACATTGATACTGAGATTTTGTTTTCACAAAAGTAAATGCTAGAAAAATTTGAGGGAATTAAGAGAAATACTTCCATATTTGTCAAAGTTATGCTGAGATATCTATTTTTGTGTAGTATATTTAATCAGGTAGTAGCATTTTGAACTTTGATTTCATAAAACATTGTGAGAACATGTAATTTTCTTTAACTTGTCTGCTTATAGCTGGACATTTGCAAACTATTAAATGTCAAGCAATAGTTGAGTTCAATAGTCCCAATTAACTTATTTTCAAGAAGAATAAATAGGCCATAAACATCTGGAAATTAGAATACAGTTTTTTTTGTTATTTTTATTTTTGGGGTTTTTTTGCTTAAAGATAATTTCTTTTTTATTTCAAAGTATAAGGGTGGTACAAATGTTTTTGGTTACATGGATCACTTTTGTAATGCTCGAGTCAGGGTTAAAAATGTGCCCATCACCCAGATACTGTTCGTTGTACCCACAGGTAGGTTTTTGCCCATATGGTTTTTATAATTTTTTTCTTTTTTTGTTATTTACATGCATTCCATCTTCTTATTAGACAGTGTGAAACAAAAATTAAAGAATCAGAGACTATGCTGTCATAGCAAACATATACAGTACAACCAGTAATCACTGTAACTAGATAAATTAAGGGATATGTAGAAATACCATGCTATTTTTGCAACATATGAATAGACCCAACGTGTGTTCTGAACAGTTTCTAATTTTTCACCAGTGATAAAGCACTGGATATTTTCAGCCATTAAAATGCTAAAAGTTGACATTAAGTAGCTTATATGGATATTCATTACATTCTAGTTAGCTCACCTTTATTCGTAAGACTTTGAGTACTTTATCAAAAATATATGCAGGTCGGGTGCAGTGGTTCATACGTGTAATCCTAGCACTCTGGGAGGCTGAGGCAGGAGGATTGCTTGAGCTCAGGAGTTCCAGACCAGCCTGAGCAAGAGTGAGACCCTGTCTCTACTAAAAATAGAAAATTAGCCAAGCATTGTGGCACATGCCTGTAGTCCCAGCTACTTGGGAGGCTGAGGCAGGATGATCGCATGAGCCCAAGAGTTTGAGGTTGCAGTGTACCATGATGATGCCACTGCACTCTACCCAGAGCAACAGAGTGAGACTCTGTCTCAAAAAAAAAAAAAAACTCACAGAATCTAAAATTCACTGGATGAAATATCCAATTTCTGATCCGCATTGCCAGATTGGCCTGCATATTTCTTTCTTACCTTCATGAATAACAGATTCAGTTGTATTTAAGTATATTGCCGAGTACACAGTTGTATTAAGGGCCCATTGATTAAGTGCCATTAGCTTCCTAATTCCTCTTTATTTCTAGTGTGTTGTTGATTAACATATATTTTGTTGTAATTTAGACAATTATTTAGGTAGAAGGATAGAAACAGATATAATTTTTGAATTCTAAAATGTATCAGGCAAAACATTTATTTGGTTAGTAGAAAACACATTTAAACTTCTTCATTGAATTTAAAACTTAAAATGCTTAACATTTGATCTGCATTAAGGTAAAGCAGAATAGTTAACAATTTTTAATGTTACTATAATATTAATCATCAAAAGGTGAAACGTAGAACTTTAAATTCAGACATCAGCTAAAAACTTATGTCCTTAAGGACAATGACGTAAGTGATAAACTTAGAATGTATGATTCATCGAAGATCATCTTGTGTTACATAATTCAAATTATGACATTTTGTTTTGAGATGTAAAAGTATTTTTTTAGCTTCATAAATAAAAATTTAAATAAGAATGAGACTAGTCATAAAAATAATAATTCTGTAGCTGTCATAATGAGATGATGATGATAATTGCCTAAGGGGACTCTACAAGATTGTCATCTGTTTCCAACTCTAGAAGCTTGAAAGTGAGTGAGTTAAGCAGCAGAATTAAAAATAAAAGGTGGATAATTCTCATACTACTTCTGATAGAGCTTCACGTGTGGTGTAGATGGATTATTTAGCATGAGTTGGATTTTTCTACCCTTTGCCTTTTTCTGATTTCTCCATCAATTTTATTACAACTTGATGTATTGTTTATACAGAAACAAAGCTGATTTGTCAACTTATAAATTATTCAATTTTCCAAATAATTCCAATGTCATACCACAAGAACTAAAGCAATATTTCAAACTTTATTTTAATTTTTTAAAATTTATTTTAATGTGATATAAAATTAAAAGACTGGTCTTAAAAACAACTCCAATCTCTTCTTTGTAAGAATGGATCATAGTGATGGTTTACCACACAGTAATTTGTATTGCTAGTCTGAAAAAAGAGAGCATGAGGCTATATTTAAAATTTTAGTTAGAAATTCCCTTAAAACAAAGATAACAATATATCTAATTCTATTAAATAACACAAAGCACAACAGATTATGATGCCCTCACAAAATGGCATCACTTAAGTTTAAGTGTTTAAAGTCATTAAAATATAGGCAAAACACCTGAAAGTGAACCAACTAAGTCCTCCTTAGAACAGAAAAAGTGGGGAGTTCAATGCAAATATTCTCAATAAAAGTAGACACACACTTGTTAACAGCATGCACTTAAATGCTATATCTCAGAGACTCAACCGAAACATTAGAAAGAGGATACTGAGGATCCTGTTTTACATAAGCAGATAAGGACTTTGTCTTTCCTATGCCTGACTCTTTACTTTCACCTGTGTTCTGTGAAATGACACAATATTTGAACTCTGGCAATAAACCAGAACCTCATTGTCCATAAAAAATAATCACACATGATCTTTGGCAGAATTTGCTAAATTGTAGACACCTAATAATAAATAAGTCTCCACTGATTTTAACTCAGTGATAAATTATTTGTACTTCAACATATTTTGTCACTTTTTAGTAGTCATTTGTTAATGACACAAATGCTTTGGAGCAGAATAATGGCTGGGCACACATTCACTTGGGATACTTTGACCCTTTTGTACTTGTCTTTGTCTATATCAATAATCATAATCCAGGCTACATTATTACATTTTGTGACTGCTCATTATAAAAACAGACAAAAAACTTAATCCTTATCATATTATCCCTTGAATATGGAGTGGCCTCACTTTAGATGCTGGATGCTTTTAAGCATTTCTTGGCAATCATTCATTTTTTAGCTATGGCATTAATTTAGTAGTTTGTTGTTTTAAAAAACCTATTTTCCTTATATACAGTATTCTGCTTCTTTAGACTATGTATCACAAGGAAATTTTTTGTTGTCCAACGTACATAGTAATGCTGTAATTAATCTGAAACCAATGATCAGAAATCATAACCATGTAAGGCAAAAAAGGCAGCAGAAATATGACTTTGAGGGTATTTTTTGCAAAAAATCAGCTTACTTGGAAGCCTGGTATGGTGGTATGCCTGAAGACCCAGCTACTCAGGAGGCAGGAGGATGGCTTGAGCCCAGGAGTTCAAGGCTGCAGTGAGCTATGATCATGTCACAAAAAAAAAAAAGAAAGAAGGAAAAAGGGAAGAGAGAGAGAGAAAGGAAGAAAGAAACAAACAAACAAATCAGCTTACATGGAATATAACATTATCATTTTTGTAATGCTAGTGGACTAAATTATGGGTAACTGATTAACTACTTCAAATATTAAAATACAAAATTAGTCCACAAGAGTCTGAAATATAATGCAATATTGGGCAAAGGGATTTTCTAAAGTCTGCTTGAATCATGGTTCTGAAGTAAGTGTATAGCTTTAATTAAACTTGTTTACAAGTGAGCTATGATCAGGCAACTGCACTCTAGCCTGGGTGACAGAGCGAGACCCTGTCTCTAAAAACAAACAAACAAATGAAAAAACTTGTTTACAGATATAATGTCCCCAAAAAAAATCACATTTAAATTTTTTAAAAAGCAATTACTAATCATGATTTTTTTCACATGGATTTTCTGTTATCCTGAGGTTAATCTATGAATATTTACCTTAAAAATGAACATTGGTTTTGTCAGTGTCCATGGATTGTCATTTGCTTGAAATGTGAAATGTTTTATGATTATCCCTTAGTCCTTGAGAGCAGAGTCACCATTGTGAACCTCAACTGTATGCTGTAGATGGAACTTTGGAGGTTGCTCTATGAATTTTATCTAGTCCCCTTTTAAAAAAGAGAACAAACCTTCAGTAAAATATCATAGCTATAAAACTAAAGCCCCATTCCAAGAGCTCAATTTCAATTTTGAATCTTTTATTTTAGACAAATCTGTAAAGAATTCCAAGACCTCTTGAGCCAAGATAGATCACCACTGGGATCCTCCAGACCCACTCCAATTCTAGACCTTGACATCCAGAGACACTTAACACATTTCAGGTAAGACTGGTTTTCCAATTTGCTCAGACTCTCCTTTAAATTGTCAAACCATCTTCACTAACCCAGACCTTTTTGTATTCCTATCACAGTTCCATTTAGAGATATGACTTGTATATTCATATGGTGACTGTTCTATTCCATGGAGCCTGCTATAAAAAAAAATGCCTTATACTAGATAATTTATAAACAACAGAAATTTATTGCTTATATTTCTAGAGGCTTGGAAGCCCAAGATCAAGGTTCCAGTAGATTCAGTGTCTGATGAGGGCTCACCCTCTATTTCAGAGATGGTGCCCTTTCAATTTGTCTTCATGTGATGAAACAAAATTCCCTGGGCTCTTTGCCTTCATGACCTAATCACCTTCTAAAGACCCCAGCTCATAATGCTATTGCATTGGGATCAAGTTTCGATATATGAATTTGAGGGGGACACAAGCATTCAGACCATAGCAGTGACTGAAGTATTTTAAATTCTAAGCTCATAAGATCAAATTGAGAGAAGAATACATGACGCATTTCAGATCAGAAAATTTAATATCTTAATACATTTAGCAAGAAATTATGACTTTATGAAAGTAAACAGTATTATTTCAAACAATAGTTAGCACTTTTGGAAGGGGATTCTGAAATCTTTTAAATAGTTCTTTATCTTGGTTGTGTAAATTGTTGAATGGACAGATGACACGACAGACACGAACAGGATAGCATTGATTTTCCAGGAGTATGTTAATAATTTCTACACACATAGAAGCTGCAAATGGTTCTTAAATTAGACCACACAAAAGCATGGAATGAATTATTGAAAGCATATTTTAAATTTTACTTTCTGAGATGTTTTGGTAATGAATAGAATATTTTTTTTCTGGTTAATTTATGCCCTAGATGCAATGTGAGAAAGAACATAGTTATTACTCAGGTGCCTTATGGTTTTAAAACTGTAGAATTTAAATGCCTACATGATATTTCTCATTAGTATAAAATATTTTATCCTCTTTTAGTTATCATTTGGCTAAAAAAAATGCTAAGTAAAGACTAATATACATTAAATTTTAAAATACTTTTAATACGTGTCAAAGATTATAAGGCTATTGAGGAGGGTACTCAATTATATAAAATAATATAATAAGGAGGGTGTTTAAATATGTTGGAGTTTAGTGTGCAAGATCAGAGACTTTTAAACAGAATATTTTGTTTTGCAGTGTGTCACAAGTTTCCTTAAGATGAAATAGACATGTATCTAGAGACACAACTTAGGATTTATCTTCCAAAAATGCACCAAATGTAGGATATATTTCACAGGACTTTTCTCCTATCACTCAATTGAGTTAGTAACGGAAAGTGCAATAAAATTGGGAGAAAATATCATGCCCATAAATTAAGAGCAAAAGGTTTTAAAGTGAATAGAACCATTTTCAAATCCAGGCTCTCATGCATGTGTGCTGAGTTGTTTGGGGTAACTTATACATTCTTTCCAAAATTTTATTTCCCTAGCTTTAAATTTCCCTCCATTGTATAGTCAAAGTGAGTTAAAATGAGATAGAGAATATAAAGTAAGCATTCAATAAATGATGTATCATTTGCCTGCACCACTAACCCAAGTTTAAAAAGTATGGAAGACTCTACACTTATATCCTCAAGGTCCATCCATGTTGTAGCATGTGTAAAAATTTCCTTTTTTAAGGCTGCATAATATTTTATTGTATGTATTTTTACCACATTTTGTTTATCTGTTCATCCATTGATGGATACTTGGGTTGTTTCCATTTCTTTTCTTTTTTTTTTTTAATTTATTTTTTTATTTTCAGAATATCATGGGGGTACAACACTTTGGCCATACACATTGCCCCTGTTCTGCCCGTGTCAGAGCCACAATCGTGGTCATCTCCCAAACTGTGCTCCCCACATCCATTCAGTGAGAGTTTTTCCCATCCCTTCCACCCCCCCTCCCGCCCGCCTGCCCTCAGATGAATGTTATTGCCCTGTGTGATGTAATTGTTCATCAGTTAGTACCAGTTTGATGGTGAGTACCAGTGGTGCTTGTTTTTCCAATCCTGTGACACTTCGCTTCGAAGAATGGGTTCTAGCTCCAACCAGGATAATACCAGATGTGTTAATTCACTGTTGTTCCTTATTGCTGAGTAATACTCCATGGTATACATATGCCACATTTTATTGATCCACTCGCGTATTGATGGGCACCTGGGTTGTTTCCACAACTTTGCTTCCATTTCTTGACTTTTGTGAATAGTGTTGCTATGAACATAGCATATTTATTATTATTGTTATTATAGCATAGATATTTGAGTGTGCAAATATCTCTTTGAGATCCTGCTTTCAATTCTTTTGGATATATACCCAGAAGTGGAATTGCTGGGTCATACTGTAATTTCATTTTTCATATTTTGAGGACCTGCCATATTGTTTTCCATAGCAGCTACACCATTTTAAATTCCCACAAATAGTGTACAAGGGTTCCCATTTCTCTATATCCTTGCCGACATTTATTTATCTTTTTAAAATAGTAGCCATCCTAACAGGATATGCAGTGATATTTCATTGTGGTTTTAATTTGCATTTCTCTAATTATTAGTGATGTTGCGTGTCTTTTCATATGCTTGTTGGACATTTCTATATCATCTTTGGAGAAGTGTCTATTCAAGTTTTTTGCCCATTTTTTAATCAAGTATTTGGTTTTTGGTTGTTGAGTTGTAGGAGTTCTTTATATATTCTGGATATTAACCTCTTATCAGACACATGATTTGCAAATATTTTCTCCTATTCTCCTTTTTCATTCTTTTGATTATGTCTTTGATACACAATTTTTGATTGACATAGTCCAATTTGTCTATTTTTACTTTTGTCACCTATGCTTTTGCTATCATATCCAGGAAATCCTTGCCAAATCCAAGTCTTAAAGTTTTCCTCTACTCGTTCCTCTATTTGTTCTTCTGAGTTTTATAATTTTAGGTCTTATGTTTAGGTCTTTATTCATTTTGAGTTAATTTTTGTATATGGTATAAGGTAAGGGTCTAACTTCATTCTTTTGCATGTCTTTAAATTATACCCTTTCAAAAAGATACATGGTTGACATTTCCAATTAAAACCCAAATGAAGGCTCCTGATATAGACTGAATTTAAATGTATATAATATTTTTACTGTGCATTTATTAAAAGAGGCATCAATAGAATAGTTTAACAATAGGATAGCAGAAGTCAGCTTGTTGCCTGGCCTTGAAATAGACTCTACAAGTGTACTCCTTAAACTTGGCTTCACAGCAGAATTACTCTTGGAACTTTTTAAAAATCTCAAGGACTGGAGCACATATTTAAAGATTTGATTCAATAGTTCTAGGGCAGGACTCATGAATCTATGTCAGTTTCAAAATTCTGAAGTTGATTGTGATTAAGAACCATGGTTCTCAAAGTGTTGTACCCCCATGATATTCTGAAATTTAAAAAATAAATTAAAAAAAAAAAAGAACCATGGTTCTAAGATATTCCTAAACTCTTAGCTTTTTTTTCCTCTTTGGAAGAAAAACAATTCTAATTCATTTTTAAAGTGGCACTGAGAAGTATGTAAAGTTATGTCTTGTATACTGACATGTTAAAAATATTCTACGTCTATGATTCTGCTAATAATCTGAGTAAAAATGTGGTAGAATAGAGTGTGTCTCTTTCATAATTTACACTGACAGTGGTAAGCATAATTTTGATAGAACCATAAGCTCAAGAGAAAGACAAACTAGAACAGGAGCATTTCATATCTGACTTCGAAAGCAGGCAATTGGCAGAGTCTGATTTTACACTGTTTTTGCTGAGTGCTGGCTGGGAAATAAGTGAAGATGGAGTGTGATCAGATAGGCATAGAGAATACTGTAATTAGCAACATCAACTTGGGTTACTATTTTATTTACTCAAAACCTCCTTCCCAATGCATACCACTTGAAATCATACCTTATAGGGTGGCAGATTTGGTACCTTGAGAACTGTGGTTTACTTTTAGCAGACTGAATATGTCCAGATAAAGTGTAGATTACTTCCAGTTTTCAGTGGCATATCGGTGTGTTCTGGGAAGACGTGTGCATGGCAGTGACCCTTTTCACGATTCACAGCCTGGAAAGCTTCTTGTTTCCATCAAAATGACAGAAGGCAAGCTTATTTATTATTTATAATTTACTGAGTACCATCAACAGTGTGTATTGTTGTAGAGAACACAGCAGACATCACGACACCAAGCAAAGGGGGGAAGAAATTGAAATCTGCAGAAGACCTCATAGACTCACAATTCCCAGGAATGGTAATGGCAATTAGCATGTGGCTTCATAGACAGAACAGACTCAGCTCAAATAGAAACCCAGAGCCCTAATTTTCTGGGCTTTGAGATTTCAGGAATTTTTAATAATTTGTCCCTTCTTTGTCTTTTATGTTCTCATAATCTCCTTGAATCTGAAGTCAAGCAAAAGCATGTTTGACAAGGTAAATAAGAAGTTAGACTATCTTTAATGCTCAGTTCAGAGAGGGCTGCCTATCAAAAAAATGAGGAAGATTTTTTTTCTCAGCACCCACCTTGGGAGGCTAAAATTTTATTGTTTCTGGTATTTTACCATGCTATTGGCAGGTAGTGGAAAGATGACTAAAGGATAATCTTTAGATTTAGAAACTGCTAAAGTGGAAAACAATTACACATAAAGACTTCTAATATGTAAGAATGAGTCTACAATAGAGGATTAAGTGTACTGGTAGTTTACCTAGAGGCAACCAGGAAAGTCTTTCATCTTTCTATCCATAGTACCTAGCATATAGTATGCGCCCAATAAATATATGTTAATAAATGTAGATTATAATATCTCTGTTGGTCTTAAATGTATTCTCTACTGGTTCATTCCCAGGGCCATGGTGTTTTAATTGTGCCATGGACTAGAAAAGTAAAATAGTCAATGTACTTTAATTCTCCTAAGTCAGAAAGTATACTGACATCTCATCTTCTTGGAAATAGATCCTCCTACTACTCCCATAACCCTTGAGAAATAAGAAATGTATAGGCAGTCCCAGGTATCTGTGTGTTTGCTGGTGATTAAATTTTCTTCATTGATTCTCAGTATTGGAAGGCCCCTTACATTTCCAACCATCCTTCAACATTTAGATCTTCTCTCCAGCATCCCTGTCAAGTTGTCATCCACTCCAGGCTTGAAAACTTTCAATGATACACTCGTCTTCTATCTCTGGCAACTCCATTAGAAATGCCTTCCTTCCACTGAGGCAACACTGTCTCCCCAACGTCCCACTCCATGGGGGCCTTACAGAGTCACTTTAATTCTGTTTTCCTCCCAATTTCCAAAGGCAGTTCTTTTGTCTCCCTGAGTTTTCTCTTCCTGAGTTATTCATTCCTATTCTCTTTAGTGTTCCACACATGACAGCCATCCCAGGCAACTCAGCTAGTATTTTCGGAGTGCTATGTTCTTGGCAACATGCTGAAAAGAGGATGTTTGTCTTTACTTAAACATGAGCATGTTTGGTGTTCTCCGAGGAGCCTAAATTGTGTATAGTTTTCAGTTTTTTTCTTTATAATTGAGATTGGAAAGTGGCTGGGAAGGTCATCAGCAGTGGGGGATTTTCTTAATCTTGTGAAAACATTCTTTAGCGTCAGAAGAGAAATGAAGAAATTTCAATTTAATCTCTAATCTCAAAAGGAAAGATCATAAAGTAAATTATACAATTAGACTTAGCATTTAAGAAATAAAATTATCAAGCCTCCTTCATGGAGTTCTGTCAGTTCAATGGTACTTTTAAGACCATTTTATAATTTAAGAATATTGAAAATAGTAGGCCCAAATTATGAAGAAAAAAAAATTCTATGTTTTCCAAACTACCTTTTTTATGTAAGGTTGAAATTAAAATTTAAAACTTTAACTGAAACTCCAAAAATGAGTACCACACCCACATGCAAAGATAAACATACCTGTAAGTATCCAGGTCTTATTCACTGGTTAAGAAAGGACAGCCTGTATTTATATAAGAGTAAAAAAACAGACTTCCTTGAAGGAAAACATTCACTAGCAAAAATGTGGACTAAAATTAAAGTAGGCAACAGTTTTCACTTCGTTGGCAAACAAGAGCAACTATGATGCTCTTCTTAAATTACTTACATTCATTTACCATTAAGGAGATAATTAAAGAATTAAATCAGTTGTCTATATGGATTGTACTTCACAAGTTGCATGACACTGAATTAAATGCTGTAGGAGTGTTAAAGAAAAAAATATTCAATGATACTTGTTAAAGCATGGTAAGAATGACTTTATTCAAGACCATTGTGATAGGACCATTGCAATGGAATTTTGTCATGAGAGAGAAAGATTGGGCTCAACTGTAAATACAACATGGTCAAGTGGAAATTTATAGCCAAGGAACAGTGTGGGATGGAAAATTGCCAAGAGGAAACTTCAGGGGTAAAAAGGATTCTGGCTAAACCTACCTAATGGGATTCTTGCTGAAGGCAGACCATGGTGATAAGATATCACCCAGAGAATGGCAAAGAATGAAGAACCAAAGCAGATATCAAGGAGATCAGATATCAAGGGTGTAAGGTTCTTGTTAAACTGACTTAGCAAGATTCTTGCTAAAACTAAATTTTATAAGGAAGTGCATAGACAGGCCTAGGAGAAGGTTCAAGAGCCTGACTAAAGTTTGATCAAGCAAAGAATCTTTGTCAGGAGATACATGCATTAAATCATCCATTGCAGGTCATT
This sequence comes from Daubentonia madagascariensis, assembly GCA_023783475.1. Lineage (NCBI taxonomy): Eukaryota > Metazoa > Chordata > Mammalia > Primates > Daubentoniidae > Daubentonia > Daubentonia madagascariensis. The sequence continues at coordinate 5,581,792 of JAKFHU010002080.1, forward strand.
TGATGATATTTTTATTTTGGTTCAACACATAGGAGACTAGTAATTTGAACAGTAGAAACCAGAATCAATTGCTTCTAATTAAAGGTTGCAAACAAGACCCTGTAATAACTACATGTGTGAATAATTGACTTTGGGGAATGAACACATTGGAAAAGAAATCTGGTAAATTTTTATTTAAATAATATCTATCTTTGTTGAGCTTTGGATTGGGGAAAAATCCACGAGGAGACAGCACAGGATGATGGGAAGTATTCAGGGTGGATTTTCAGGGGACCTAACTCAGTTTCCTCTTGGTTACCAACTAGATGTGTAGATTCAGAATAGACGCTTCACCTGTCTGGCCTCTGCGTGTTCGTCTGAAAGTCAGTGCAGTTAAGCTGGATGATCTTTAAAGCTCCTTCTAGACCAGTGATATTTTACCCCATTCTCAATTTGCTCCTCTGTTTTAAATCACTACTTACACTCTTTCTATATGACCTCATGTCTTCTTTTTGTGTTTTCTCCACCTGTTCATTTTAAAAAGTCAACAGTTCAATAAAATTCATTTTAAAAAGCGCAAGTCCTAAGCTTAGCGTTTTCATTCCCCTATTCCAGATAGAAAATATGATGTCTGATAGGGAGAAATGTAAGGAAATGGTTAACTTATCCCTAAAAATTCCATTCCCATATGTAAAAAATATGGTGCAGGTGTCAAGTATTATCACTTTAAGAAAGCTGACTTGGATGTGATCGGCTTTGGTCTCTTCTAATGTACCTGCAATGATTGTATCCTTGGCCTGCTTTGCTAATGAGCTGAATTGATGTAAAATGGAGTCACAAGGACTAATTCCCCTTTGGAACCTCAAAGTAAATGGCTGAGAAGAACAGAAGGAATATGATTGTAGGGCAATGGATGGGCACACATCTGCCAATCTAACAAAGATTTAGGGTAGTTATAAACACATTTCCCCCAAACTGAGCTTTGTAGAACACTAGTCCCATGAGATGCTTCTTGAAATTCTTTCATGGTCAAGTGATTTTGGGTTCAAGAAACCATGAGTATTTTACCCATCTTCAAGCATGACAGTGCACATCAGCATATCAAAGGCTCCCAGGACCCTTTTTGAATAAAAGGGATACTAAGGCCCATGTTTCCAAAACTTGATCACAGAAACTGTTTTTAAATCTCAGAATACCTACTAACATTCCATAGAACTAAAGTTCTGCAGAAGTTCTTGGGGAAATGCTGAAGGATTGTATCATCTACTCTTTCCCATGGAGGAAAGCAGACATGGGAATTAGGCATTATTTCTTGGCCCCAAGGAGACATGTCTGACTCCCTGGCTGCATTTACACTGAATGGGGACTGTTTAAAAAATACTGATGCTTTGGCCTCATCCCAAACCAATTAAATCAGGATCTCTGGGGTGAGACCTATACCTTGGTATTTTTGAAATAAGCTTCCTGGGTGATTTCTTATATGCATCTAAGGTTGAGAACCACCAGCTGAAGAAACCATGCAACATTTGGGAGTGTTTTCAAGGCCTTGCTAATGAGTAGATTTCAATGATTCTCCACCACCAGAGAACTAGATACCTTAATTATGCACCTTAATTAAATTCAATTTCAAAAATCTTTGGGGCTATGAGATAAGATAATTATGTAGAAAATAAGCACCATCAGCTAGTTTCCCCTTTCCTGTTTCCTCAATCAATTAAGCTACAAAAAATAGATGCCATCAATTTCTGAAGGATAAGCCCCATCTACTTTGCCCAGGGTGAGGATCTCTTTCTCCATGGCATACATTTAGAAGTTGTGCTGCATATACTCAGAGCTGCGAAAGGAAGTAAAGTTTGGCAGAGAAGATCTGCAACCCTTTGCTGTTGTTCTCCAGGGTCTGGTCCCCAGACTCCTTCCCTATTGGCTGTTCTCATGAGTGGAAGAAGGCCTTTTTCTGGGCACTACCTATGACTGTAGTGGGGGGTACAGACTGAGCCTCCTGGACTACATTTGGACCTAAACCTGCAATGGGTGAATAATCCCGGAGGGAAGGAAAGGGAGATCTGTCTTCCCTTTAAGTCTTGTGTGCATGCTTTCCAGAGGCCAAAAAGCAGAACTGAGTAGCGTCTGTATGCAACTCTAGCAATGGCATTTCTATGCAATTGTAGAATCTAAAAGATTCATGATAGCACATAGCCATTGGGATGATAGAAGATAACAAAATAATAGCAATAATAACCCAAACTCTATTTTAACTTTCACGCACACCAAAAGGAGTAGAGGAAAAGAAAAGTTTGCTTGCCAAACTTTTTCAAGTAGTAAGTTGAAATTTTACAAAATGAAATTAGCTTTTAGTTGAATTACTCAAATGATGGCAGGCTACTTTCTCTTGATTTTCAGTCATCTAGTTTGTAGCATATTAGTATCTATCACTTGCAGCTTGTTGTAGAAAAAATCATCTGTGGTTGGCTGACAATACTGAGTGACCTAGTCTTTAGTGCAAATACTAAAGAAACTTTTATTTTCTTTTCAATATATACTAAATCGGTATTTCCTTAGTAGGTAGACAGGTAGTGGATACCAGACACAACTCTTGCCAAGATAGGAAGAATTCAGGGAAAGATTCCAGAGAAGCTTGCTCTAGGCTATGTTTTAGAAAATTACTTTAGTGGTTTAATTTAAATCAGTTTAAACAGATCAGTTAAAGTAAAGATAAAGCATTTTTGAAGGACAATTAGAGTAATATGTAAGCAGCTTTGTAGCATGCAACAAAGCTGGTGAAATGTAAACCATATTTACTTAGACTAAGGAAAGTAAAATAGCTCTTATTCCTCTGATAGATGTCCATTCAGAATCCTATATTAGCTTACGTTCCAAGTAAGCACTGAATCTTTGGAGATTTTAAAGATAAATATGGATAAGGCCTTGATCACAAGCAAGAAATGCACTTAAGCAGGGATCATAAGGTGTGAAGTTTGTGAAATTTCTATTACATGGAAGTTTTTTGCTGGGTCCTAATTATTAATGTCAAGCAGTTTATAAGTATAGACACTGTCTGAGTTACAGATGGGGTGTTACTACCATCCTATTAGCAAAACCACACAGAGAAAAAGAAGAACCAAAATTTATTCCTTTTCCAACAAGAGTTTCTTCTCTTCTACCTTCTGTTCTACCCTCTTCTCCTTTTTCATTTTTGATCTCAATTTCTTCATTTTTAACACCCACTAATAGAGAATACAGTTTGAACTAGTACAATATATGTTCCTTTAAAAAGTTAAACACTGTATCAGTAAAACTTATTCAGGTCAAGGTCAAGAAGAGTATACCACTGTATGAAAAGGCAAAAACAGTACAAGTCCACAGGCACGCACGCATACACTTGCTCTCTCTCACACACACACACACACATACACATATACAATCTCCCTAGAAAAGGTTGCTCTACCCTGTGGTGTCTTTCCAATAGCTGAAATGTGAACACATAAGGGAGAAACCTAATACCTAGGGAGAAAATCAAAAAGTAGAGCATCATCTCTGAATCAGCAGTCACCATCTTCCTGAACTAAGCCATTTTGAAGAGGTGGTTTATGTTGCAGAAAGATGCTTTAGAGAATGTTAATTGGGAGGTCTAGCAAAATAGGAGTTTGTAAAACCATGAATAAAATTAGGAAGATGACTGTTAAATATAAGTTACATTTTCCCTAATGTCAGGTGCCATAAACTACAGCAGTCTGGATTTTCTCAGCAGGTGATTGCATTGCTCACCGTCAGTTGTCAGAGACTTTCTGCTCCTCAGTGTGAAATTAGTAACAGGAAAATGAAATCAATGAGCTGGAATCTAGAGAGAGATATAGAGAGGGGGAGAGAGAGAGAGAGAGAGAAAATGAAGAGAATATAGTCCAAGGTAGATGTAGCTTCTAAGCCTGCCTACCTATGATCCAAACCTCAAATTTTGACCCTTGCTTTGTTCAGTTTAGATTTACTGATTTTGTAAGCCTTTTCCCTATGAATTGCTCTTGAGTCAGATCTCTCCCTTAGTATGCTGCAACACTAATTTGCTTTTTACCCAAGTAGACATGCTTTCCTTAATCTCCCCTAAATTTCATATCATTGATTTTGGCCCACCGATTAAGCTGTCTACCACATTAAAGTATTTTAGAACTTTGGTTCTGTTATGCAATGTAGGAATTTTCCTCTCTATTTTAATTCAAGCCATTAAGTTAAAAATCCATGAGTCCGTCAATCACATTGTTAATTAACATGTTGAGCAGAGTGGGATTAATGAGAGCCTTGCAGCACTCCACTAGAGACATCCTTCAAGGTTGACAACTGCCCTTACATCCACACTTTGAGTGTCATTGCACAACTAGCAGTGAATTTGCCTTACTCTACTGTCATCTAGCTTACTTCCCCCTCAACTATCATACAATATTTGAAGAGATCTTGTCAGATGCATTTCTAAAATCTTACACTAAATTGCATTGCTACTACTGTAATAACCCTTTTTTTAAAAGAAAATATAGTTCCCTTATTGAACTCCTTACTAAATCTATGCAGCATTTCAGTGATCATGTCTACTTTTAAATGCTAACACTTCAGCTTTTTAATAACCCATTACATGAACAAATTGTGATAAATACATTTAGTGGAATACTTACCAGAAATAAAAAGAAACAATCTGTTGATAAATACAACAACATAGATGAATCTCAAAATTATTATGCTAAGTGAAAGAAGCCAGTCACAAAACTCTACAGACTTTATGATTCAGTTTATATGATACTCCGAGGAAAAGTAAAAATTATAGGGACAGAAATTAGAGCAGTGATTGCCAGGAGCTGGAGGTGGGGAGAGTGAATTGACCAAAAAGGGGCATAAGAAAGCTTTCTGAGAAATGTTAATAGTTACACAAATGTGTGGGCTTCTCAAAATTCAACCAACTGTACACCTAAAAAGAGGAAATATTACCATATGCAAATTCAAACTTGATAAACTCAATTTTTAAAAATATCCCATTACAGAAATTTGTTACAGGACTAGTTAAAAATAATTTAATAACCCAGAGTTTCTAAAATCTGTCTCTTTTCCCCCCTGCTTTAACTATTAAGGCATGTTTCTCTGTTTAATTTTACTACCTTGTTTCCTATCTTCCATGATTTCTCGAAGATTATCTAACAACTTCATTGTTTCTGAAACATGTGCCTATGTTTTCTTTATCCAGAAATAGGAATTTTCTAGACTTAAAAACAAGTCTCAACTTCGTTAATTATACTATTGCCCGCTTTAAAGATTAAACTCTTTAAAAAGAAAGCAAAGTATCTTAATTACTATTTAATCTTTCACATTCTAACCCAACACTCTTTCCCTAAGCATTGGGCCTATCTCTGCGTTGCTCCTCTTCCCCATTCTTGAAACAAAATTTTAAAGCTAAATCCTACTAGTCTGGACATCAAAGACTCCCAGATGAAACTGAGGAACATTTAGCCTCTTGTTACCTCAATTATTCCACACACTGGAGTCCCCACCGCTGTTCCTCTAGGCTGATGCCTCTTGGAGGTGGCTAATACCCAAATGCTGCCAGAAGACAATGTCAGGTAGAGTATAGGTTGATGATAATAGTTCCCCATCTCAGACCTGTTTATTTTCTTCCAGCTTTACTGAGGTAAATTGACAAATAAAAATTGTATATATTTAAGTTATACCATGTGATGATTTGTTATACATTGTGAAATGATTACCACAGTCAAGTTAATTAAAGCACATCCATCACCTCACATTCACTTAGCATAATGTTTTCCAGATTCATTTATGTTGTCAAAAATGGTGGAATTTCCTTCTGTCTCATGGCTGAATAATATTCCATTTTATGTATATAGTGTCTTATATAAGACACTTTAGTTGTTTCCACATCTTGGCTGTTGTGAATAATATTGCAGTAAAAATGGAGATGCATGTATCTCTTTGAGATACTGATTTCATTTCCTTTGGATATATATACTCAGCAGTGAGATTGCTGGATTATGTTATAGTCATAGTGTTAAATTTTTGAGGAACCTCCATAGTGTTTCTTAAAATGGCTATACCAATTTACATTCCCACCAACATTGTACAAGGGTTCCCTTTTCTTTATACTGTCACCAGAACTAACTGCTTGTCTTTTTGATAATAGCTACCTAACAGGTGTGAGGTAACATCTCATTGTGGTTTTAATTTTCATGTCCCTGATGATTAGTGATGTTGAACATCTTTTCCTACACCTGTTGGCTATTTGTATGATGTCTTTAGAAAAATGTCTGTTCAGTTTCTTTGCCCATTTTTAAAATCAGTTGATTTGGTTTTTTGATAGTGAGTTGTATGAGTTCCTTATATATTTTGAATATGAATCCCATATGGGATATATGGTTTGCTAATATTTTCTTCCATTCTATAGGTTGCCTTTTCATTTTGTGATTGTTCCCTTTGCTGTGAAGAAGCTTTTTTAGTTTGACATAATCCCCTTTGTCTATTTTTGGTTTTGTTGCCTGAGCTTTTGGTGTCATATTCAAAAAATCATTGCCAAGACCAATGTCAAAGAGATTCTTCCCTATTTTTTTTCTAGGAGTTTTACAGTTTTGGGTCTTACATTTAAATCTTTAATCCATTTCAAGTTAATTTCTGTGTATGGAGTAGATAAGGGTCCAATTTCATTCTTTTGCATGTATATATCCAGTTTACCCAGCATTATTTATGGAAGAGACCATCCTTTTCCTATTGAGTATTCTTTATGTTCTTGTCAAAGCTTAGCTAACCATATATGTGTGGGCTTATTGCTGGACTCAGTCTGTTCCATTGGTCTATGTATCTGTTTCTATGCCAGTACCATACTGTTTTAATTACTACAGCTTTGTAATATAATTTGAAATCAGGAAGCATGATGCTTCCATCTTTGTGCTTGTTTCTCAAGATTGCTTTGGCTATTCAGGGTGTTTTATACTTCCATATGAATTTTAGGATTTCTTCCCTATTTCTTTTAAAATGTCCACTTAATAGGGATTGCATTGGATCTACAGATTGCTTTAGGCAGTATGGACATTTTAAAAATGTTAACTCTTCCAATCCGTGATCGCAGTATATCTTTCTTTTTTTCCATTAATTTTTAATTTGTATATATTCATAGGGTACAAGTGCAATTTTGGTACATTTATATATTGCATTGTGGTAAAGTCAGGGCCTTCAGTGCATACATCGCTGAAGCAATGCACATTGTACTCACCAAGGAACCAGGATATCTTTCCATATATTTGTGTCATCTTCAATTTCTTTTATCAATGTCTTATAGTTTTCAGTGTACAGATCTTTCACCTCCTTGGTGAAATTTATTCCTAAGTATTTTTTTTGATACTGTTGTAGATGGGATTGCTTTCTTAATTTCCTTTTTCAGATAGTTCATTGGTAGTGTATAGAAATGTAACCAATTTCTGTATCCTGCAACTTTACTGTATTTATTTATTAGTTCTAACAGTTTTTTTAGTGGACTCTTTAGGATTTTCTATGTATAAAATCATGTCATCTGAAAACAGAAACATTCAAACTTCTTTTCTGATTTAGGTTATTTTATTTCTTTCTCTTGCCTAATTGCTCTGGCTAGGACTTCCAGTACTATGTTAAATAGATGTGGTAAGGGTGGGCACCTTTGTCCTGTTCCTCATCTTAGAGGAAAAGTTTTCAGCTTTTCACCACTGAGTATGATGTTAGTTGTAGGCTTGTCATATACGGCCTTTATTATGTTGAGGTATGTTCCTTCTATACTTAAATTGTTGAGAGCTTTTATCCTGAAAGGATGTTAAATTTTGTCAAATGCTTTATCTTCAGCCCTGTGTATTTTTGTTGTTGCTGCTGTTGGTTTATAGTTTGTTTTGATTTTGTTTAACACTTTCTGTACTTTTTTCAAGATTACACCATAACTTTTGATTACCAACTTATAATAGGAGACCCAAACCATGAATTTTTGGAGATACATATAACATCTTATTTGCCACTTGTAGTAAGTATCTGGTATACTTTGATTATCATGTATGCTCTGATGCCACCAATATTGCTCCCACTCCTCTCCTCACTTTGTTGACTGGGAGCTTAGCCTCACCTGTCTGTTTTCTTCCCCTTGTCCTCTGTGGGCTCTAGTTTTACATTCTTTTTGGGAATCTTACTCCTTTCTCCCCAAAATTCTATTTAAGTCCTCTCATCACTTTGGCAGGTTTCTATCCTTTGGAAGGAGCACATCTTTTTCAATATCTTAAGCAAGCGACCAGGAACCTAACCCTTTTTCATCATTATCATCAAAGAAGCTTTGAAGGTTGGCTAAAATTTGGATTGGCTGAAAAGAGAGAAGGCACACAAAGGTGCACAAATAGGAATGACTATCATAGGTTTGGGGATTAAGAAGAATAAGGTTAAGATAAGCTTTACAAAAATTAAGGCAATAGAAAACATGATTACATAGGGTGAAGGAAGGAGAGTTGGGAAACACTAAGAAATCTGATGTAACATTTGAATCCTGTGCAATCACTGTTCAGCAAAAATTTAACAAATGTGTCATGGACATGACATATCTAGCATAATACCAGTTTTCTCTTTCAATTGCTTCATTGAGGATAATTGCAATTTATCCCCAATGAAGAATTTGAATTTAGAAGGACTATATTTTGACTACCTTTTTCAAATCAGCACGGCTACTTTTTAACCCTGGTGATATTTGTATATGAAATATTCTCTGATAGTAATCTAATGAAAATATATGCAAATGCCAAGTATAACTTAAATATCAAATCTGTGCTTGGAAAATAATATTTTCTAAAGGCAAAAATAGCCTTCATTATCAGAGATTTTAGAGATTTTACTGTAGTTTGTTATCTTATAGATGACCTTAGTTTATTTTCTGTCTAGGATTGAAAGTCAGCCCTACCATTTCTATATTTTTTTTAATTTTTCTGTAGACTCTAGGCCATGCCTTATATTTATTATCATCCTGTGCAGTGCGCCATGCATCTTTTTTAATGTGCAGGTAATTTTAAATTAAGGCAATGAACAAAATTTGCATAAGGTTTTTCATGTTGAAAGATGACATTTCAGGGAGTAACTTTCATTAAGTTGAATATTCTACAATCAATTTTAGACTTCTCTGTTGAACTAAGTGATTTTTCAACTTCCATAACCTCTGTCCATGTTGTTGGTTTTATTATTTATATTTTTTGACGGGGAGTCTCACTCCATTGCCCCAGGTAGAGTTCAGTGGCAGCATCATAGCTCACTGCAACCTCAAACTCCTGGGCTCAAGTGATCCTCCTGCCTCAGCCTCCCAAGTAGCTGGGAGTAGAGGCAGATGCCACCATGCCCGACTAATTTTTTCTACGTTTGGTAGAGATGGGGCCTTGCTCTCGCTCAGACTGGTCTTGAACTCCTGACCTCAAGCAGTCCTCCTGCCTTGGCCTCCCAGAGTGCTAGGATTATAAGTGTGAGCCACCGCACCCGGCCCGTGTCCCTGGTTTTAAGAATAGCACCATAAACCTTAGTACTCTTAAAGTGAAGCTTAGAGTTGAAAAGAACATGCAAGCAGATGTTCTTGTCAGACCTTTGTCATCTTACAAGGCTAAATAACTTCCTCCAAATCACAAAGTGCCTAAGGTCAGAACCAACGTGAGGACATGGTGTACCTTGTTCTCAATCCAGGGCAAAGATGACAATGCAACCTGCTAATGATCAGATATATATTTTGGAAGCTAGAAATCCCATCAGTCAAGAAGTGATACCAGCTTAAGAGGAATCTTTGATTGTGGTGACAACTCTGTTCTTGATGTGGATAATTAAAGCTTAAAGCTTTTATATAGAACTACCCATTTTATGCTTGATTTTTAAAAACCCTGCTCTTAGACAGGAAGTGAATAAGAAGAATCATTATCTTCCAGACCTACAAGGCTGCCCAAGAACAAAGTTAAGTCAGAGAAGTTGAACTAAAATTGCCAAGAGAAATGTAATTTCTCAAAGGAAAGGAGTAAAGAAGGATCCAAGAGGAACATAAGCATACAGACAATACAGAATATCTAATTTCTCAGGCAAATTATTTAAATTCTCTGAGCCTCAGTTCTTCATCTGAGAAATGGAAATAATAATACCTACTTCTTAGTCTTTTAGCTAGGATTATATGAAGTGGTACAGGTAAAGAACTTAGAACAGGACCTGACATATGTTCAGAATTCAAATATTGGCTATTAACTTTAATATTTACCCCAGTGAAACTAAATACTGTATACTCAGCTATAGATGAAGAGGTGAGTCAAAACAAAAAAGACACGCCAAAATAGGGAAAATCAAATTCATCTAATGGTGCAAGGAGATCTAAACAGGAATAAAACATAAGAACAAAGGCAGTAGCAGTTTGTACCTACGGCCAACGATTTAGACATTAATGGTTGGTTTCACTCAGTTCTTTTTGTGGGTGCCACCATGATTAATTCTTTTACTACTCCAACAATTCCAATTGTTTTCCAGGCTCCCTGAAAAATCCCAAATCATATGGATTCCCCTCTAGTTGTCTCATTGTAGAAATGGAGCTGAAATCAGTTTTCCTGCTTGGCAATGCAAGACATTGAAGCAAAGATGTGAATATAGTACTTGAACTATGATGATGTCTTATACTACAAATTTTAGTGCACATAGTTGTTCAAGCATTGTCCATTCCTATTTTCTGACTAGTCCATTCTTGTTTTCTGTCATTTTTTTCTTTTTAATATGTGTCAATTATGACTGTGGCATAGGGCAAGCTTTTAATATATCTAGAGGAAAGATGGTAACAACCTGTAGAATATAATATGGAGCATGCAGAAAATTTTATCCTTACCATGCATATACCACAGCCAACAATCTCTATCATTTATCCAGCACTTAGTGTAGGTCTGGCATTATTCTGAGCCCTTTGCATGGATTAATATAAATAATAACCCCATATGGTAGATCCTACCATTACTTCCACTGAGGTATATCAGTAGGCTGCCTTGGACCTGCATTTGCACTGTTTTAAAATCTCATTATTTTTGTTGTTAAAGATTATATACCCTAAGAGAAGTAACTGTAGGTAGTTAACATATTATAAAGGATGATACTATCTGATTTTAAAACTGCTAATGTCATAACTACTATTACAACCTAGGACTTGTAAGCAGTAAATGGCTTTTTTTTAATGTACAATGATGTATATATATTACAACATGGGCATGATATGTGGCAAGCATGTTTTTCTATATTATTACAAAACATAAGTTATAGGGAGCAAATTGGTAAAGTGTCACTTCAGAAAAATTGACACAAACGAACAATCTGGGTAGGTTCTGTTCACAAGAAGAGTGAATCTACAATTATGTATTCACCCAACCAGAGATGACATTTGTCATAGTTGGAAGGGCTACCTATGCTGAGGTTCCCATAACACTCCTTAAATTTGCTTATTAGTTATGATTATTAGTTAATTATTTAGCTTCTGATACCCAAATGTAGAGTGACTTACATGAAATAGAATTCCATTTCTCTCTCATTTAGGAGTCCAGAGGTGAAGAGGTTCCTTCTATCTTGTTCTGTCCCTGCCACTAATGTGATTAACTTCATTTACATAACACATAGTTATTTTGAGAGGAAATAGAAGGCACTCAATTTCCTTTTGAGTGAGTAGGAATTGCATATATCACTTCCCCTGGTGTTCTATTGTGGGTAGATTATTCCCATGTCCAAACCTAGCTGCAAGAGAAGCTTGGAAATGTAGTTTCCAGCTGGATGGCCATATGCCCAGATAAAACTGCATTATTATGGAAGAGGAGAAGAATGAAGTTAGAGGAATATCTAGCCATCAGGCACACGCAGCCAATTATGATTTCTTTATGAGTGATCTATGCCCTTACAAGCATATGCCATTCTTGAAAGCGAGATGATTCCCATCCATAGAAAGTTACATTTTCTAGCTACTTCCTAATGAGGTGGAGAATCAAGTCATGTGTTAAATACTCAGACTTAGTAATAATTCGTGCATATCAAGTCTATCAATGACAAGTCTTTTTCTAAATTGGTCCTAAATTTCTTATAGTCAAGGGAAATACATTGAATTGTGTTGTATCTTCCACAATGTTCAGCACCATTTAGGAACACAATAAATACCTGTTTAATTGAATGTTCTGGGTTAAATGGAGAGATGTGCTGTTGCACATCATACTGCAAATCATTCATCTCTTTTTTCCTACCACTTCTCATTTCCAGTTTGATCACTCATGGCTTTGGGACTCCAGCAATATGTGCAGCTCTAAGCACTTTCCAAACGGTCCTCAGTGAAATGCTGAACTACTTGGAAAAACACACTACTCACAAAAACGGCGGAGCAGCGGATTCTGGCCAAGGACACGCCAACTCGGAGAAAGCCCCCCTGCGGAAAACTTCAGAGGCTGCCGTGAAAGAGGGCAAAACAGAAAAGACAGACTAGCTACATCAAACAGAATCTATTTCCAGAGAGTCTTGCTGCTGATATTTTTTCTAATATATATATCATTGAGGGTGACTAATCTTCAGTGGACCAAATCGCTACCCTCCCCCAACCCTCCATAAAAAACAAAAATGGAAATGAAAAATGAGACAAAAAGGACAAAACCAAAAAAAAAAAGAAAAAAAGGAAAACAGCAGTGTTACTGTGTGATGAAATTGTCACTTTTTAATTTTATGTTATGATAAACTCCTTTTGTGCACGTAATTTATTGTTCTGAATTATATACACCACAGTTTTTAAGCACTTCTGGACTTTGGAGAGGCAGCACATGCTTTTTCACATCTGATGCACTTTCTTATCCAACTCTATAGTTAAGGATCAGAAAGCTTGACCAAACTGGAATCCACCACCAGTGCTTACAGCCTCAGTCTTTCTTGACTTAACTCCCTGTAACTGAAGAGTGCCTCTTTCCATTAAATAGATCAATCTGAAAATTAATCCATTAATAAATGTTTGGGGAACTGAAAAGGGCAGTTATGAATCTTTGTCCTGTGAATTGACAACAGTTCTAAAATTTTGGTCACCCCTAGCCCACTTAACTACTGGTTCCTTGGTGGTATTTAAAAATTCCAGAAAACTCTCTCCCGTCTATGACATTGCCACCCACTCCCAGATTCATTCCCCCTTACCCACAGCTAAGAAGATACTCAGAAAGCATAACACTGAACGTATAAGAGATGAGCTCTTCTGTCCATTCTTCTCATGTCACTAACATAACAGTTCAAGGAAACAGACTGCATTTAGTGGGTTGAGGCAGGATGGATGCAGGAAAGGGTAGCTTTGCCATCACTGGGCTCCCAGTGAAAAGCAGTAGCATTGTTTTGCCTGGAAAAGCATGGGAATAAGAACCGTGATCTTTCTGGGAAGTCCTGCCCCTCAGAGACAAGACAGGAGAACAGGGACTTAAGAGAGGCCTCTTGAAGTGCTGGTGGCCAATGATTGTATGGTTGAAATGAGAGCTTTTTTTTCTACTTTTGTGCTGCTTCTACCTACCCAATAGCTGTGTTCTAAACCTTTAGAGGCACAAAAGCATTCCAGGTCTGTGCTCAATAAAGAAAACAAAAACAGAATGATCAGAGAAGACTTTTGCCTTTAAGATGTTTGCTTTTTTCATAGCTTGTTCTTATAACTTCATTGTCCTTTAGTTACGACACTGACAACCAGAGGTTCCTGGCTGCAAAGGCCAGGAGCTAATTGAATGAGAGTTTGGTCCATATAAACCTGAATGTGTCAGGAAATCTGATTGATACCACATTGAACTAACCTTTCTACTGTTAACAATTTTTAAACTTCTAGGCAAATAAAAATGTAGATCATCATCTATGTAAAAAAAAGTCATTGTCATAATTTGTGGACTCCGAACACTTAGTCAAGAATGAAAATATTCTCCTCTCGTTAACATATTTAATTACTTTTTAAAAGTCTCTGCCATATTATAACTCCATGGGAAACATTAGTATTATTTTTAATTGAGAGGAAATAGCTCAAGAATTTTCATGTAAAGATCACAAAAACTATTTGTACCGAACAATAATTTTTAAAGTCATTTGACCATTATCTTCAATCTTGCACAAAAAAGAGAAACTATGCCAATGAAAATCTAAATTTTCTAGACTAAATTTAATTAACAGAAAAGCGCTATGAAGGAATTCCGTAATAAAGAGGTTCATAGTTACACAGTAGAAGAGCTTAAAATAAAGAAATGTAAAAGTAATGAATTGTGATTTCATGTGTTTAGTTCCATTTTTAAAATTTTACCATTATTCATGGCTTCAAAGTTTTTTAAGTAAAATAGAATAAAGTTGAAATTCTGCTGCAGTTCCAAATTTTATCACAAAATAAATGATTCCATCTTACATGCAATTTACCATATTGTAAAATATACACATGAAATAAAAATGATAACTATTTCAGTGTAATAAGTAGTAGGCAAGTTATATACAGAGAATGTGGGCTACTATTTCCTTAATGAAATTTACACATTAACTTTCTTTTATTCCATTTGTTATTAACAATACATATGTATTTAATATGGCATTTTGATATACATATCTGCTAGGTACTTAATGTAGTTATACACCATGTCAAATGTTCACCAATAATCAGTCAAAAAATTAAATCTGGCTTATATTACCAGCTTACTTCTTCACCTTTAGTTGTGACTAGTTGGGGTTATAAATACCTCAATGGGGTATTATTTATTAGCCTTGGGGAAAAAAAAGTATAACTATAACTACAGTGCATATTATTTACCAGGATTTTGGGTGTCTTAAGAGCCTTAAATGGATAGCACCCATTATTTAACTTAACCAGCCACTAGGACATAAAATAATCGATGGACTGGTCATGTTTAGAATCACTATTTATTATCATATTCTAATAGACATTGTTAACATACCAACTTTTGCCTTGTATATAATAGGTACTCAACACTTTTTAAATAAATGAATAAATGAATGTGTGTGTGTTCTTTGTCCAAAATGGGCCAAAGGACCTTTTAAGTTTGATTTTTTTTTTCAATACTTGGTGCTTCAATCTGGCTTGCTTCCTCCATGGTAGTCTATAGATAATTATTTTTATTTAAATAAGGAAATATTTTCAAGGTGGCATATTAGTTGCAAATAGATATATTTAATGTAGAACAATAAAGAAAACTAGGTATCAAGATTTCAACAAAAGTAAATTTATAATCATTATCATAGTTTGTAGCAAAGGAAAATGGCTCACAAATATCTGTCTGATTTTCAGTGTTATAATAAGTAATAAAGCAATGGAAAAGCTTTTTCAGATAAACCATTCCTGGCCCAGAAAAATTGTCCAAATCTCTCATACTTACTCAAAATTAATAATGACAGTACAAAATTTTTATATGCAAAACTTAATGAAAGAGTAAGTCAAATTTCTATGCAAAGACATGTTTGTTTTAAGACTGTTTCAATAATCAATTTAAATGCCACTACCAGGCTATTTCATTAAAGTTACCATTTGACGTAAGTTTGGTGGCTCTAGAAAAATTAATGAAAACTCTGAATTACTCTATATTTTTCTTCTCTGGAAAGATGCCTCATCTATTCTCCTCCTGCCTTGTTTTTAGATGCCTTAAAAATAGGGATAATTCTTCTTGGCTTTGCAGTTCCTTTTTCTTTTCCCTTTTTGGGGTATGTTCTCTTCAATGTCTAGGATAGAACACGACTCTTTAGCACCTATGAGCATCCTGACCCAAGTGTGACAGTGATAAGAATTTGACCTTCTGTCACATAGCACTTTTAAGATAAATGTGTCAATAAATTACCTGTATTAATAATGAGTAAAATAATGCAACCTACTTTCCCATATTTTCTTCCTTTTATGCCTTTTTGGAAGCATTTTATCCCAGTGGGGTTTTAAAAAATATGTCAGAATCCTCTACACAATGAATGTGCCATCTCCTTACAAAAGCCAAGTCAATGTGTGAGAGGTGGCATGGCCTGGTAACTAAGAGTATAAACTATAAAACCAAACTGCCTGGGTTTAAATCATGGCCCTTTCACTTGCTACTGTGTGCCCTTGGGCAAGTTGCTGAACCTTTCTGTGCCTCCATTTTCCCATCTGTAAAATGAAGATAAATAATGGATACCTACTTACAAAATTGCTGTCAGAATCAAAGAGTATCTAAACTGCTTACAGCAGAACAAGGGCATGTTAGTGCTATGTGAGTGTTAGCTATTGTCTTTAATACTTACAATTTGGACACATAATTTTTTAATCTAGAGATCAGTTTCTTCTCAGTTTATTGTACCTCTTCTATGCCAGGCTCTATCCTAGAGACTGAAGATACAGAGTTACAGAGTGGGATAAGGCTTTTTTTTTTTTTTTTTTGTCTTCAGCTGTTCACAGTCTCCTGTGAAGATAGACATTAGGATATGGTATGCTCCATGAAGAAAATTTGCGCAGGGTGCCCAGCACAAACCAGACCAGGGTCTAGAAAACAGAAGGTGGTGGGAGAGGGAAGGATGGGAAATCATGGAAGGGAGTTGTGATTAGGGAAAGAAAAAGGTGGAGATCAAGAAAAGGGGACCTTATAGTTTTGGGAGAATTAAAAACTTTGGGGGCAGGATGCTATTTTGAAAACTAACACATGCACCTTGTATTTCTGGTTATTCCTACCTTCCTCCTGCATTTGGGGGCAGCTAACATTTTGCCTGCATTGCCTCAGGGAAGGAATGTGACCCAGAAGAATGCAGACAACAAAAAAGTGAAACTTTTATAAAAGTTTTTCAAAATCTTAGGCTCTAAGGGGGACTTGAGGTTTATAGTATATCAGTCAGGACCTTTTTATTTTCTTCCTCCCTACAAATACACACTCTGGAGACCAGAAAATAGTCCACAGGTTGGGGAAAGAAAGAAGAAAAAGTAGAATTTTTTAAAGCTTAGCTATCTTTGCATCTCTCAGATAAGACCATGGCCTGGGGGTGAAGTTGGATTGTGAATCTCATGACAGAGGGGGAGCTATATCCTCATCCCAGAGAAAAGCCCACGGAGGAAGAAAGCCCAGCATAGTGAAGAAGCAAAAGAACCATCTATGTGGGGTGTGTCTAGGCAGGTGGTTCTCAGCTAGCCTCCCAGGGTTTCTCTCAACATGGCAGGAACAGACCAGGATGATGGGGGTGCAAGCAGGAACAAAGAAGCAGCAATAGGATATTTCAGGCTCACCCAGGAGCAACTCAGGTAGCTGCTGGCAAGAATGCAGAGTCCTCACAGGTTGAACACAAGTATACACAGGAAAAACCCAAGATACATGCCAAAGACCAGACAGGAATTCAGAACCCCCTCTAGAGATTTCAAAGAGAGAGGCTTTAATAAAGAGAACAGGATAAACAGATGTTAGAAGGCTGAAAAGGCAAAAATGAGACACTGAGTCACCCAAATATTAGTAATTGAAAAAGCAGCTACTGTACCCAGAAATGGGGGAACAAAAGGAATTAGGTGTAGTTACCTCAATCTAGGAACTTGGAAGTGAGAGCCTTCCTACTCATGGTTGTTGTTTGAACCTCTGAGAGAGCCCTCTTGAGATTGGTTCTGCTTGTGCATCTGAGGGGGTAGAGCATCCTAATGCTGCAAGTACAAAAGAAGCTGGAGGCTGGAGCCTTAACCTCACTCTTCTGCTGGAGGAATGCCAGCAGAAGCTAGAAATATGCTGGAGCATCTTTTTCCTCTCCTTCTTCCTTCCAATTCCCACCAGTGTCTCCCATTGGCAGAATCTAATTAGAATCCAGCTGGCAAAGGGTTATAAGAAATATAGTTTACAGACTTCCAGGCCTGGCATCACACAATATAGAAGGATGGGCATCTCTGCAGATGCCCGCATCAACAGATAAAGACCCGGGCCAGATGTTTCTTCATACACTTGGTGCTACATAAGCCCTCTCCACCCAACCCTGGGACATAGATGCAACCCAAGGAGACTCTGAGTAGACTGAAATCAAATTTCTGCCACATTTCAACATGAAAGCTCAAAAATAGAAATTGTCATGTTATAGAAAATAAAGTGACATTTCTCATAATCCAAATTGGCAGACAGACACTCATACCTACTACACTTAAAAACTCTATTTCAGCTACTTCTCATCTGCATCACAGGTAATTCATAAAGACCCACTTAAAAAATTTGAAATAATGCAATAATCCTCCATAAAAGGCAGAAGAGAATTTTTTAAAAATGTGGATGCATTAGGTATCTCCAGTTAGAGTCTAACATAAGTTTTTAAAGCTATTCTTCTTTAATATTGCATTTCTTTAATTATTTTCTTTATGTCAAAAGCTATTTGGAAAAAGGGCACTGAAGTATGATATATATGTTTCAACTTCCTTCCAAGTCCAATGATAATGTCTTGCTGTCCATAAAAGCTAACTGTGGGCTTAAATATTAGGATCTTTATTCTCCCTGGGCAATATTATATTCTACCATAATTTTAATTATGATTTCTTTTCTTGTGGCAGAGACCAATTATCATCTAACAAAGTTTACCTTTGTCCTGGGTTTATCCCCATACCAGGAGTTGGCAAATTTTCTATCAAGGGCCTGATAGTAAATATTTTAGGCTATGCAGGATATGGTCTCTGTTGCAACTACTCAACTCTGCCGATATAGCATGGAAGTAGCTATAGACAATATGTAAACAATGGCTGTGACTGTGTTTCAATAAATCATCATTTACAAACATAGTCAGTGGGCTGGATTAGCCCTGAGGGCCATAGTTTGCCAACCCCTGACCTAGATTAAGCTCCTTGCTTTTTGTAGCCATGTAATTAAATTCTCTCCAGTTGAAGAGTGGAAGTGATATTTGCTACTGCAGGTAAAAATCAGCCCTGCACTTTTCTTCAGTTATGTCCTCTTCTACATGAGGTACATGATGAGGCCCTAAAGCAAGGATTCTCAACCTTGGCACTATTGACATTTTGGGCCAGATAATTCTTTACTGTGGGGAGCTGTCTTGTGTGTTGTGGGATATTTAGCAGATCCTTGGTTTCTATGCAGAAGATGTCAGTAGCATTCCTCCCACTGTGACAACTCAAATTAACTCCAAACATTGCTAAATCACTCCAGGTTGAGAACCACTGTCTTAGAGATGTCAGAGACACAAGATAGAAATTTCCTGGATGCCTGAACGGCCACATGGAGAAGGAGCACACATTACTTTGACCTTAACTTCTATTTTGTTAAACCACTGAAATTGGGATGCGGAGGCCAGGAGAGTCTATTTGTTACTATAATTTATCACAGCTTAGCATAATGCTAATAAATTGTGAATCCATACTATTCTCCTGCATTCCAGATTCGTATGGTCAATTTCCAATGATTATCTCCTGAAAACAACTTCTTCAAACTCAATGTGTATCAAAATACGGATTCCTAATCAACCTCCTCCCTCAATCAATTCCTTCTCCTAAATTTTCTATCTCTGCTAAAGATGCCTCCATACAGTTGCCCAAGACAGAAACCTGTGAGTCATCTTAGCTGTTTCCCTATCTCTACCCTCTCCTACAGTTAATCACTAGGTCTGGAAAAATTAATATTATAATAGTATAATAAATTAATTTGTCAGGACCTAGTGATTGACTGTATGAGGTAGCCAATCCCCTAATTCAGGGCACCAGCAACTCATGATTTCATTACTGCAATAGCCTCCTAACTGGACTTTCTGCCTCCAGTCTTGCTCTTTATTCCATTCTCCACACTGCAGAAAATGATTCTAAAAAGTAAATCTGATTTGCACATCCCAAATAATCCTCCTCATGGCTTGCTATTGCCCTCATGATAAAGTCAAACTCTTCTACATGATTTACAATGTCCTGATCTGGCTATTGTTCCCTTCTCCAGCCCCCTCCAGCTTTAACTTGTATCCCTGCTTCCCCCATATCATCCCCTCCCCACCACCCACACATACTCCATAGACCAGCCACATTAAACTTCTTTGAATTCCTGAAACTCACAATGATCCAATATAGTTATCTTAGCTGGGAACCTTAGGTTCCACCTAACCTCCTTCACCATCCAGCTCCTATTTATCATTCAGTCAGCTTAAAAGCCACTAACTCTGTGCAGCTGTATTAGTTTCCTATCACTGTGTAACATATTACCACAAGCTTAGTGGTCTATAGCATCCACTTATTAGTGCACATTTCTATAGGACACAAGTTCAGCTAGGCTCAACTAGGTTCTCTGCTTAGATGCTCATAAGGCTCTCAAGGTAGCAGCCAGGCTGGGCCCTTTCCTGGAGGTTCTAGGAAAAAACCCTCTTCCAAGTTCATTCAGATGGTTGGCAAAATTTAGTCCTTGTGGTTGTAGGACTAAGGTCACCATTTCCTTGCTGGCTGTCAGCAGGGGTCATGAGCAGCTCCCCAAGGCTGCTTTCAGGTCTTTGTCACATGGCCCCCATCCATGTCCAAAGCCAGCAATAATGCATGGAGCCAACATGTATCTCTTTGACTTTCTGCCACCAGTGGAGAAAAAGATCACTGCTTTTAAAGGTCTCACATGATTAGCTTATGCCCGCCTAGGTGATATGCCTTTTGATTGACTCAAAGGCAATTGATTAGTAGTTTTAATTACATCTGCAAAATTCTTTTTACCATCTAAGGGAACAATCACAAGTATGATATCACATTATATATACAGTAACTTTGGATATTCCAAAGGTAAATACAGCAACAACAAAAATAAATAAATGGGACTTGATTAAATTATAAAGCTTCTGCTCAGCAAAGGAAATAATCAGCAAATAGACAACCTACAGAATGGGAGAAAATATTTGCAAACTATACATCGATAAAGGGCTAATATCCAGAATCTACAAAGAACTCACACAAACCAGCAAGAAAAAAACAAACAACCTCATTAAAAAGTGGGCAAAAGACATGAACAGAAGTTTTCCAAAAGAAGGCAGACAATGACCAACAAACATACAAAGAAATGCTCAACATAACTAATCATCAGGGAAATGCAAATTAAAACCACAATAAGGAAATTACAGATTTCTTCACAATTTGGTCAAGATAAAATTTAAACTATCAGCAACAAATTATATTTAGTCAACAAAGAGTTTCTTGAACCTAGAAATTTTGAAAAATATTTCCTATCATTATCAGAATGGAGACTAATTAAATTCATTCATTTGTTCATTCAACAAATATTTACTGAGAACTAAGTATATGCCAGTCACTATGCTAGATACATAATAAAAGATGCTGAAAAAGTTCAGCACTCAAACTTTAAATTTTATTCACTTCTGTGTTTTCATTGGTCTTGTTTGTTTAAGAATCAAATTAATTTCAAGTTCTAGATCTAAGAGCTTATGCTTACTTCCAGTGGCTACAAATAGCAATTCTCATTCTGTACTTATTTTTGAGTAAGTCCATGATTACAGACTAGAAATACTTTGTTCTATTTTATGCATGTATTCATTTATGCCCCTAGATTCTTTGCAAATGAGATTTAAAACAGCTTCTAGAAACTTAAAAAATAATAAAATACTATAAATTAGAAATAGCTGGGAAAGACAAAGGAAAATTAATGGTAAGGCTATAAAATGGAGCCAGAAATGAAGCTGATAAAAAATAGAAGGTAAGTGTGGTGGCATGTACCTGTAGTCCCAGCTACTTGGGAAGCTGAGGCAGGAGGATCACTTGAGCCCAAAAGTTCAAGGCTATAGGATGCTATGATTGCACTCTAGTCTGGGCAAGGTAGTGAGACCTTGTCTATTGAAAAAAAAATAGAGACATGGGTATTTGCTACAGGTGGGTAACAGATTTGACTCAGACTCTGAGCTTTCTAATAGCCATTGCAAAATGGAAAAGTTGATCATTTATTCAGTTCACAGTGTTTATGTCTAAGACTAAATCAAAACATTTGCTCAGAAGTGCAACTATTTCTGACACGTAATTAGGAAAAAAATTTTTTTCAAAAGAATCCTTGGAAAAACCATAAGCAGCATCCTTTCAATGGATTAGAGGTTCTCAACCTTGGCACCATTGACATTTATTTTTATTTTTATCTTTATTTTGTAGAGACAGGGTCTCGCTCTGTCACCCAGGCTGGAATACACCAGCCTGATCATAGCTCACTGCAGCCTTGAACTCCTGGGCTCAAGCGATCCTTCTGCCTCAGCCTCCCAAGTAGGTGGGACTACAGGCATGTACCACCACGTTGACTTCCATTGACATTTTGACTGGATAATTCTTTGCTGTGGGAGGCTATTCTGTGTATTATAGGATATTTAGCACTATCCCTGGCCTCTACCCACTAGATAACCATAGCACCCTTCCTCCAGCTGTTACAACAAACTTCGTCTCCAGACACTTCCAAATGTCCCTGAGGGGCCAAAATTCTATCTCCTCCACCCTAATCCCCACCCCCATGCTTTGTCTGTTAAGAACCACTGCAGTAGATCCAACAAGAAGAAAGAATGGTTTTTAGACAAATGGCATTATGTCTAAACACAGTTCAGTGACAACAAGAGCCTTTTTGGTCAGAACAATAGTCCAGTTATTCAGCCTTCTACTATCCACATTTAATCCAGGGTTATATTTAGACTAATTAACTGACATCCACCAGTCAGGACTTTAAGAAGGCTATTCCTCTCATCTGAACCTCTGATAGATATTCAGTTGCAGTGATTTCGAATTGTCCTTCTAAGTAAATACTATTCCATGTTGCACTTTTATTGTACTAACGGCCCTAATTTTCCCCCTTTCCTTTACCCACACCCTTTGGTGCTCTTCCATACCAACTCTGGACTTAGCCATGTGACATCCTTTAGCCAATTTGATAGTGACAGACGATACAAGCAGGGACTTGAAAAAACACTTGCTCATTGCCTCTTACTCCCTCTCTCCCTCTTTTCCTTCCCCCCCACCCCCAAACCCTTCTCCTTTTCCTTCCCCTTACTTAGATTGCTGCCTCTACCTAGAGGACAAATCCAGGCTAGCCTGCTGCAGGAGAAGGGATTTTGTGGAAAAGACATGAGCTCCCAGCCAATTTGCTAGGAGACCACAGATGCATGAGCAAGACTCACCAAGCACAAGGGCACTCAATCCAGATCAGCTGAATGACCTAGCCAACCCTTAGACCCGCAAGAAACAATAAATGGTTGCTGTTTACATTCGTTATGTTTTGGGATAGTTTGTTACCCAGCAATATGTAACTGACCTAGTTGACAATTAAAAACTGCTGTACTGGAAACAGGTTGACTTTCTATTAGAAAAACTGAGGAGACAGTGAAGGACTTATGTCTGAGTGAGCTGATGATGTCTGCTGGAAATGCTCCATATAGCAGCCAAAAGCCTTGGACCAGTGACCAAAAGCGGCCAGGTGGGGGGTGAGGGGAGGGGGTACTGTTTCATACTTAATATAAGAAATAAGCTGTAAGTTTTTGAAGAATAATTTCTGATGATAAAATATATGTTGGCTTGAGCAAACACACTTTTTTAGCCATGAGAGAAAAGGCCAAATCTCTCTTTTCACTCATTCAACAAATAGATATTGATTTGCTCCTCTGAGCTTAGCACTGTGCCAGATATGTGGTACTGAACAAAACAGAGTCCTTGAATCCCTGGATCCAAAGGGAGAGAGCAGCATTGTGGGCCATATACAGGATTGATTAAAAGCAGAGACTGGGGTCAAGTTACCTGGATTGTGATCTTGTCTTGGCCACTTTCTTATGAAGTCCCTTGGTTGTGCAAATATGTTTTCAAATTGGGCATAACCTTAGGCAAATTACTCTTCATGCCTTGATTTTTTATCTGCAAAATGAGGATGATAATACTAATAGTACTGTCTTCCAGGATTATTGTGAGGCTTAGCTGAATGAGTGCATACACATTGCTTACCAGACAGCCTAGCATAGAGAAAGTCATTTTGGAGACAGCTTTGCAAAGAGTTAGGAGTGAGGAGGGTGCTGGAGTCAGACTGCTTCAGTTGGAGTTTAGGTGTAACCACTTTCCTAGCTGTGTGCCCTGGGAAAGTTCCATAACCTCTCTAAATCTTGTGCAAAGCAGAATAAATAATATAGTGAGAATTAAAGGCAATAAACCATGTAAATTACTTAGCATAAGCCTGACTCACAGTTAATATTCATTTAGTTATAATTTTATCAATAAAAGTAATTAACAAATGCAAAAATTGTAAGTGCTTTTATGAAGAAGAATATTGCAGAGATTAACTTACTCAAGGAAGGGTAGGGCAAACATCTCTAATGAAAGGGGTAATGACCTGAAGGCTGAGTGGGAGTTAACTAGTCCAAGGGGAAGGGCAGAGCATTGCTGGTGGAGGAGCAGCATGCACTAGGCCCCTGAGGAGGGAGAGGGCTGTGTGTTTGCAAGAACTGTCAGAGGTCAGTGAGGTTGCCATACAGTGAGCCATGAGCAGGTGAGCCAGGAATAGAGGTGGAGAGAAGGCTGCCAAGGCCTTCTCTGTTCAGGACCATGTGGCCCCATTGAAGATCCTGTATTTCATCCTAAGTGCAGTTAGCAGCCAGTGAGGAGTTTTAATCCAGAAAGTGATAAAAACCCAATTTACTTGTCGTTCCATGAAGACTGTTAACATCTGCCCTTTGGCAGATCTCATGCCTTTTTCCTTCCAGCCCCCTTCTAGTTGAAAAAGAGGTGGGTGACTTGGGGAGCTTGGAAATAAATGTTTTAAAATCTTATTGGGAAAGCAGGGATGTGCGGGTGGGACCAGGTGGACAAGGAACAATTGCCCAGCCCACAGCCCTCACCTTGACCCTCAGATACCTGGACATGAGCAAGATGATCCTCATATTCAATAACTATGGTTGCTGGGACCCTCAGGTAAGGTACCCAACCAAAGATCATCATGGAGCCTCTTTTTGGTATCCAAGGTTTCAAATTTCTTGGAAGGAGTTTTCTTGATAGTGGATCCGACAACCAGTTGACTTGCAGGCCTCAGCTACATCATATTTCACCTTCAGTGTGGCTTTCTTAGAAAATGAACTCGACACTTCAGATGTATTCCAAGTATTTGTGGAAACATCAGTCAGGTATTTTGAACATGTCTATGAACTGAACTTGATTTTCCCTATATACACAATTTTCTTGCAGAGTGGTGAAAAGAAGAACGGTATTGGAGATAAACATGTGCTAAATAAACACTAAATCTGGGCTTACTTAAGGAGAAACTTTATTCAAAAGCATCACTGCAAGAAAGAAAGAGGGCCTATTCAACAGGAGAACACTCCAACTGTAAGATCTGCAGCTTCTCAAAGGGCAGGCAGGAGAGGACTTTCTTTTATAGGGAGGAGTAAACAGGTGGCATGTGGGGAGTGGGTGGAGTGATAGGGTGGTTAATAGGATATGCCTTTCCTGTTGGTCAGCTGATCTCAGAGGGCCAGTTCAGGAGGGGCTGTATGCTGGCTCAGGATGACAGGGAGTCAAAATCTGGGGTTTGGGAGAAGGGGGATAAACTCAACTAAAATTTGGTCAAGTCAGGATTTTGTTCAGATTAGCCAACAGGTACAAACAGGTCCACTAATTATTTATGAGACAAAGAATGGGAATTTGGAGGGTGTGCGTCTGGCATTGTCATAGGTGAGCAAGGGAGGCACCTGTGAGTCTTATCTAAATCATATGAAGAAAGGTGGTTCTTTGGAGTAAGTCATTGCCTTGGACACAAGAGTGGGAGGATTTCTTGACTGTTGCTCTTTTCTAAGAACACAGGGCTCAGGTAAAGTTTAACATTATTACATGAATGAGATTGTTATCAACATTGATGCATAAAATAAGCTGGAAAATTCTGAGACCGATCTAAGGAACTCCAGCCCATGCTGTGTTAGTTTTTAACTATGAATATTCATTTTAACTATGAATATTCCTGTGAAACCAAGAAATATAAACATCACTGATATCAGTATAAAAATGCCAACCCTGCCTTCTTTTAGTGAAAAAGTGGAAATGCTACTCCCATTTAAATCCCTCAGGTAAAAGTCATCTATCTAGATTTACCACACAATTGTTTACCCAAAAAAGAGAGGACAAGAGATTTAACTTCCGCTCTTAGTTTTAAGCCACCGTAGTGCACGGAAATTGAGTACACTCAGTATGTGAAATTGAATTTTACTTTGGAATGATCAATGATTTTAAACAAAATTAATCTTGAAAGTCTGATTTTTTTTCTAAAAAATCTTATGCTTACCTTTACAATTTTTAAAAAAAATCCTAAGCCATTGGTCTTGACTGCTATAGTATTTTGAAAATACCTTTATACATACAACTCCAAAAAATGGATGTTTTCATATGTTTCACAAGTATAGCATCTCTCATTATAATAATTACTGAAGACTAAATATATATTGTATGAAGATATTGTAACATTAAATTTCAAATTAACTAGACTTGCAGAATTAAAAATAATAGTTAAAATATTATTTATGTGATTGAAAACCACTTGAAGGCACTGGTAGGTATCCATTGAAAAAGGAATCCTCATTCTCAAATATTTGTTAAAAGTTTGGCCAGAAAATTCTCTGTGACAGTTTCTTAAGAGCTACTGCCTTAACAATGTTACAAAGTAATTTTTAAGGAGAAATTTATTTCTGAGTATATTTTATCATACCTAGTTCTTATCTTTATACATAAACACATAAATTCACTATAAGCAGAAAAGACAGGCTCAAAGTGTGCTAAAAGGTGTAACAAACTTCAAGCACTCATAAAAGGGAGTATGTGAAGCCCTCAAACCTGACAGCCACTCTGAAAACATGTCAATAGACAGGACCAGACTGCACAGATCTAATGCACTAAGGCCAGCTATTTATAAAATCTCACCTATGCAGACCCCACTACAGGATATATCCAGACATACTGTTTCTAATAAAAGAAGCAGATGAACTTTCACTCTTGTTTTGGCCACATAATAATTTCGTGGTCCATGCTTTAAGTTGAATAAAACAAAGACAAACCTGTCAGAAAACAATTCTCTGTGAGTCTCCTGTGTTTCTACATATATTTTGCACTGAATATTTCTGCTCTGAACTATCTTTTTGCAGATGTTTGCATTGTGAACAACCTCTCCTGGAGCAAAGAGCAGGCTTGCTTATAGCCGTAGTGAGTAGAGATGGTATCTCCCTCCAGAGCAGAGGATCATTATGCTTTTGTTTATTACCCATTACAAAAGATTTGTGTTCCATAAACTCAGGTTTCCTCTCTTATAACACAACTCACTGCATGTATAGGTATCAACTGGCTGTCTTCACATTGTCCTGTGAAAACTGGGAACTGGCACAAATGCTTACACTCTGGCTACTATTATTGCCATGAGTAATGAAGTTGTTTGTCTCTGATCTAGGAGTCTCATGTCTTCTGCCAACTTACGTGAAACTGTGGCAGGCTAACTTGTTAGCTTGCAAGTAAGGTAGAATCTCAGCCCCTTCACAGTTCTTGACAAAATCATTCTCTAAAGGAATTCTCTGCTAATTTATGCCTTCAAATGTACGTCCCTGTGTGGAGAAGTTTAATCTGTTTTGTTCACTGATATATTCCTATCACCCAAAACAGTGCCTGGACATGAAGTGTTTACTTAAATATTGGTGGATAAATAAATGAAGTTAAAAGTATTCTTTGGAAAATACATGCTTAACACAGGGTTTTATTTAAAAAAAAGTTTCTGACACTCAAAAGAAAGAATTTACAAATTAGAAAATGGTGCTCTGTACCAAAGCAAATTTGAAAAATACTTTTTAGAAATTAAAGCAATTTCATTTTAATGAACATTTGTTTCCCATGCTCCTGGAACAAAATTTGAATACTTTAACAAAGCTTAGAGACCCTTTTTTGTTTTGTTTTGTTTTGTTTTGTTCTGCCAGCATCTCCAGCCTCACCACCCACCACACTCATTCAGAGGTCCTAGGCAGATCTGGAACATTTTCAACAACCTGAAAGGGCAAGTCACACCATCTAGATCTTGCACATACTGTTCTCTTTGCCTGAAATGCTCTTCACCCACCACGTTCCCCTTTACCCCTTAACCTCTCACACTTATGAATCCTCCAGGTCTTAGTTTATATATCACATCCTTTGATAAATATTGTCTGAAACTAAAACTAAAACTAAAACTACCACCTAAATCCAGGTTAGATGCAATCAGAGCACACTCTTCTTCTTCTTCTTCTACTCATTCCATATCATATTACATTGTTTACTTTTTTCCATAGCGCTTACTACTATCTGAAATTATCTATTTGTTTAGTGATTTATTTCCTGTCTCCATGAGATTGGGGTACCTGACACAGAGAATGTCATCAATAAATATTAACCAAATAAATAAAGAATAGAGGGGCAACATTATAATTCCCTTCATTACAATTCTCTATTCATGTATGAGCCCTATTGGACTGTAAAGTCCATGAGAGCAGGGACCTCATCTCATTTCTGCAGTGCCTGGGGCATCAGAAACAGTTATTGATATAATGATGAAGACTGTTGCATCACACCACTCAGACAAACACTCACATAAGAGGAGTTATTTAGAGAATTTTGAGTTGGAATGAACCATAGATGTAATACAATCTAGCCTTAGTCCTATAAAAAATAATAGTATTTGAAATGATATGGGCATAAAATCTTGTCCAGAACAGCTATTAAAAATGGCTGTATATGTGGCTTTGCTCAGCAAACTCTTCCTATCTCTTCCATTGTGGCCCATTCTTCTTTTCTACCCACTGTTTCCCCGAATTCCAGTTTCACCTTCATCATGGCTAAGAAGTAGCTCAGTTAAAAATAGTTGGCATTGTCTGTCAGTCTCCAACACTGAGATACTTCCAGGAGTTCTAAACTGGGGAAACATTTGCATTGTCTTACTTCCTTTACTTTCTGTTTTCTGAATTGGAAATTGGCACACACAGTGATAACCATAGTGAAAGGAGGAACAAGAGTAGTGTGGATTTTGTGGATGATGGATATATACATGTGGATGATGGATATATCATCCATCATGTGAGTGTCTGGCTATGAAATATGATCAAACAGGTGGTGAGATCAAAGGGCGAGTACTGGGAAAACTTCTGCATACCTATCCTAACATGTTTACAGGAATGACATGAGCAAACAAGCTTTGAAAAAAAAATTACTTATACAGGTAGAGCTGTAAAAAAGGATCTCTGTCCTAAAAAATGTTTCTTTAAAGTTATTTTTAATTTTTTAATTGAATACCTACATAATAAATAAATTAATAATTATAGGATGCACACTTATCTAACTACTACATATTTTAGTAACTATAAGGCACAGATTTACCTTACTAAATAAACTAGTAAACATAGGGGCTGATTTATATTCCCTTAACCCATTCCACCAGGAAATATGGTATTAGTGTTATTTAAATACAGAAGATAACAAAGGTAAGTGCAAAGTATAGGATTATGTGGTAATGAGCACTTTTGAATCGCACACCAATTACAATTCCCTGAAGAAGAAAAATGTTAACAAATAAGAAATAATTTGTTATTCTGATTTATAACAAGAATTAATATAACCCTCCCTTTTTCTATAATTTTTTTTACCCAAACTCTTCAAATTACTCTGCTTTCAAACATATCTGAAATATGTATACTTCTTTTCAAAATATCCGCAGTAGTTCCCAAAACCTTAGTAAGCGACAGAGTGTATTCTACTGCCCTCTGCTGGAAGAGGAGTGAGTTTATCGTTCATCAACTCCATCTCTGGAGCAAGTGGAGGAAATGGGTGCTCCCTCTCTAACAACTATTTATTTATCACCTGCCAGCCAATGTACCAGAGGACTGATAGATAGGTAGACAGATAGATAGATAGATAGATGATAGAGAATATAATTCAGAGACAAGACCGGGTGTCTATACTCTGCACCTATATTAGATCTATTACAGGACTAAGTTGAACTTCTACAAACTTGCAAAGTAAAAGTAGGATAACACTTTTAAAATGATTAGCATTTAATGAGTAGGGAATATGGAAGGGTTTCCCCTAACTAATATGTAGATAATTAATAAAATTAAGCTGCTTAATGAAATCTAGAATACAGAAAAATTGGTGTCAGATAAGTAAGAAAAGAATAAAGGGATGCGTAACTAAAGACCTTATCACAACATTATAATTCTTTATTACATTTCTCTATTCACTGATGAGCTTTTACGGACTATAAAGTCCATGAGTGCACTTAATGCAACATTCAGTAAATAATTTCACTGTTCTGTGCCTTAGTTCATTTAACTTAAAGCAAAAGTTTTAACTCCAACTTTACAAATATACTGAGAGTGACTGTGTGTGTTATTGTGTATGTGTGAATTTTCTTATAATGTGGATGCTGTGTTTTAACATAGTATAACTTCATCATGGTTTTAATTCAAAGTTTCCACAAGTTGTACATGAAATATAATGGCTTAAAAGCTTAATCAGTCATAGTTTGGGAACGTGTTTTATCCTCCTTGCCGATTACTTTTGATATTTATTTCTGAGACTGGATGATGCATCTTGACTCACTGGGTCTGTGTTTGGACTCAAACACTGGCTCAGCAATTTTATTTCAATCACTGGGCTAGGAATTAGCATGGGTTTCAGAGTCAAACAGACTTGGGTTTGAATCTCAGCTCTAACAAAGCATTTAATAAGTGTCAGAGCAAATACTTGCATAATATGTACCATGCATTAACACCCCCTGAAGGAAGCATTATTATAATCCCCATTCTACAAATGAGGAAACTAAGTCATAGAGAATGTTAAGTACCTTTCACATACTTAGTCACAGAGTTATTAAGTGATGGAGTCACTTGGAGGATGGAGGATTCAAGCCTAGGGCTAAAGGCTTTAGAATTCCTGCTCTTTTCCATATTATGCCACTTATCTTCCCTGAATCATATTTTCATAATTTATAAAATGATAATAGAGAAACGTAGATGACTGGGTGTGGGGAGTATTGGGGAAAATACATATAAAGCATAAAGTATAGATCCTGGTACTTAGTAGGTGCTGAATAAAATTGTTGCTAGTATTTTTTCCCTTAATAACTTGGTGCTTATGGACTACCCAACATTTACCCAGTTTCTAACAGTAATGAATTACTCAAAAAGGCCACCACAAAGTGATTCTGTAGAATTCATCTCCAGAAAAGAACTAAAAGACCATTTTTCCCACACCTTTCATTTTAGAGGTAAGAATAATGATTCTCAGAGAACTTCAGAGGTTTGCCCAAAGAAACACTAAAACTGGACCCCACAACTCCTCATTGTCAGATGGGTTTGTCATTTCCATCATGCTGTGTTTGCTCCTGATATAGCTCACGATCTGATTAGCCCCACCTCTTGAAAGTTTTGTGAGAAATTCTAGACCCATTTTTTGTGAGCTCAGATGGTCCTAAACCTGATCAAAACACTTACGTCAGTTGAAAAAGAACAACAGAAAAATAACTACAGTATATCTCATCTGTTAGGTTATTAGACATCATGACAGCTGACAGATAAAGAAGATTTTCCGTTACTCATAAAAAACAACGCTGAATTAACACATCTGGTATTATCCTGGATGGAGCTAGAGCCCATTCTTTGAAGCGAAGTATCACAAGAATGGAAAAACAAGCACCACCGGTACTCACCATCAAATTGGTACTAACTGAGCAATAGTATGTGCACACATGGAAGTAATATTCATCAGGGGTCAGGCAGGTGGAAGCGGGTGGAGGGGATGGGAAAACTCACACCTAATGGGTGCAGGATGCACAGTTTGGGGGATGTCCACAATTGTAGCTCTGACTTGGGCAGTGCATAGGGAATATATATAACCAAAGTGTTGTACCCCCATAATATTCTGAAATAAAAATAAAGAAAGAAAGAAAGAAAGAAGTTTTCCCATACCTTTCCTTGACTCAGACATCCTTTCTTTCTCCCTTGTCAAAGTAATTAACCCTGAATTTCCAGGGTTAATTGGAAATGCTTATGTGGTCATATTTATTCAAAAGGAAGTTTCACGCACATATTCAACACCCCCTGCACAGTTTCACAGGACCACCTGAATCTAAATTTTCTGAAGTCTTTGTTAAAAGGAAAATCCCTAGACCCTACTCTCGATTTGCTGAATCAACTGAATCCGTATTTCTGAAGGTGGAGCCTGAGAATTTGTATTAAATTCATACTCCTTATTAAAGCATCTTAAAGTTTGACAACTACCACCTTAGAGCAGAGAACTAAGGTCGAGAGCAGCAAAGTGTACCTCTGAAGCCTGCATTCCCAGGATTGAGTTTATTTTGATTCCTTGATTTTCTTTTCTGCTCCCACTCACTCCCTCCTGCCCATTGTGTCTGTCTCTCTCCCTCCCTCTTTCTCTGTCTCTGTCTCTGCCTCTGTCTCTCTCCCCCCATCTCTCTCTCTGTTTTGCCTTTCCCTTCTTGGTAAAAACAAAATCTGTGTAGGCTAGAAAATGCTTATGTATTTTATATCAGTATTTATGAATATGTATAAGTGTGTGCTAAGGATTATTAGTTTTTTTGTGGGTTTTTTTGTTTGTTTGTTTGTTTTTGAGACATAGTCTCACTCTGTCGCCCCAGCTAGAGTGCAGTGGCATCATCATAGCTCACTGCAACCTCAAACACCTGGGCTCAAGCAACTTCCTGCCTAGGCCTCCCAGAGTGCTAGGATTATAGGTGTGAGCCACTGCACCAGCTGGATTATTGGTTTTAATCACATTTCTTAATTTATTGCAGCATATTTAGATTCAATATCAAAATTACTTTCTAACACTGGCAAAATCTCCATGGAAATCACTAGGCAGTTTCCCCCTGAACAACAACTCATCTGAGATAAGCTAATCACACAGAATAAGATCACCTCAGGACCTTGTAGGGTTCCTGGGTTTCAAGGACTCCTCTCTGGTCAATCTACTGAGAAAATGAGTCGGAGGAGAGAGAGAAGCATGGAAAGCATACCCATCTCTTTCAGGTAGCTCAAGCACTACCAGACAGTTCAGGCTAAAGGAAGAATTGGTTGGAGAGAGGAGACGGGAAGACTAATTGAGAGGATGAAGGAGGCCCATGAAAATGTGACCAGCTGGGAGAAAATGGAATCCCACTGGAGCATTGGAAAGGAGAGAAAAATACCCTTTCTTCACATGTCCCACGTCTTTCCTAGCTCTTCTTTTTTCACACCTATCCATGACCAGGTGGGTTAGATGGGGCCCTAAGATGGCTTCCCCTTTCCCTATCTACCTGCAATTGTGTACACAGTCAGAGTGGGTACTATGATGAGGTTTTTCTATCTCCATACTCACACTTTAATTTATGGGGCAATCCCATGATTTACCTAGGTCTGGACCCAGATTACCCTGTTTGAACTTATTATTTAATATGGGAATCTATATGTCCCAAATACATAGAATAACTGAAAATCAATTTCTTCTCATGGATCATTATTTAGAAGCAATGTAAAATCCAGAGACCGCAATGCATTAGAGTTGTCATTACTAACTTGTAGAACTTTCTTGGCCAACACAAGTTGCGTTCCCTGTAGTTTCAATGATATTAAGAGAGATTTCTTTTGTTTTTTTCCAGCATGTTTCCAACCCCTATTATTCCATTAATGATTCCATAATGCGTCCTCCCATGTAGAATGTTTACACCCCTGGTTGCCTCAACTATTTGATGTGGTTCCTCCAAAGGATCAAAACGTTATTCTTCAGATCTTTCTTCATGTGTCTGCTGCTTCGACCTGTATAAGTAAATAACAGTTGGGAAGGTGTCATTATTTGTGAGCCACAAAATTATATGGTTCATTCATAAACCCTCTGGTGAAATAAATTTTTATGACTTTAAGTTGGAAAATTTGAGGGGATTTCCAGTTAACTTCAGGTCATTTTCCATGGTACTAGTTAGTACTCTCCAGCTGCATGTGATATTTCAATTTTCTAAAAAATACACTGAATTCCTATCCCAGTAAATATTTCCATCTGGGAGTGCCATCATCTATCAAGAATGATGAATTATTAATAGAGGCAAAATGTTTGTGGAAAGTTGGTAGGTAAAAGAAGCTAGTCCTCATTCCCTGATTATCAATTTGCTGTACTCTAAGCAAACATGTCATATGAATATACAAATTTAGATGGCAACAAAGTTACACTATAGAGACTTCTTCACTTCTCAAGATACACAGTTTTCCTTTTTAAAAATGGACTCTTTTAATGTTCAAAAAATGTGCTTCATTTAACAAACACAAAAAAAGCAATTTTATTAAAGCTGATTTTATGTGCAAATTAAGAATATGAATTTTTTAAAAGAACATGAATGAAATAGGTGCTTCATATATTTTTATGCATACATTTCTGTGTTGTAAACATCCTTATATTTGTATTTGTTTCCCACAATCAAATAGAACTAAACTTCTTATGACACCTTTCTTTAAAGTTGTTTTATTTTTAATTGACACATATACTTGTACACATTATGGGGTACAGTGTGATGTTTTGATATATCTATACATTGTATAATGATGAATTCAAGGTAATAAGCATATCTATCACTTCAAACACTGATCATTTTTTTGTGGTGAGAACATTCAAAATCCTCTCTTCTAGCTATTTTGAAGCATACAGTATATTATTGTTAACTATAGTCACCCAACTGTGCTATGGAACACTAGAACTTATTCCTCCTATCTAACTGTAAAACACCTTCTTGAAGATATGGGAACATCAGCTTATATGTCCATGGTCCTTTTTAATAAAGAGCAAAATTTATTGTCTAAGTTTAAAAATCCTCATTCAGTTATTCAATAAATTTTTACTCAGGACCATACACTCTTCTAGGCACTAGGGATATATCTATCAGCAAATAAAACAAACTAATGACTCTGCCCTCATTGAGCTTACATTCTAATTTGTGTTACCTAACAGCAAGAAGAAGATCTAGGAAACAAGAAGATTTGGGTCCTAATCTTTATTTTCCAACATATTCCTTATTACCCATTTCAATTGTCTTTGCCTCACACAGTTTTCCTTCTTATTAAATGATTGTTTTTTACCCACCTCATTTAGGTGTTTTGAAATTTAATGAACCAGCGTGGATACAGGAAACCATGTACAAAAAAGTGTATAAGAGACATCTGTGGCATATGCTGAGAGATAAACCTCAAGGAAGTCTTAATCTTGTCCTAGGAGATGGCTGTGCTATTAAACATATAATGATGATTAATTGCTGACCTCTATGCTGTTGACTCTAACTGCAATAGAGAAATCAATGAGCACTTGCCTGAGGGATGATTCAAGAAAAAGGTGAAACTTGGGCTGGTTCCCAAATAATATTAAGATTAGGCAAGTAAGAAAAATTTAGAGATGGGAATTGAAATGATGTAACCGGTGTACAATGATGAGGATTGCTTAATAAGGAATGGAAGAAATAATCAGCCAAGTAAAAGGCATAGGAAAACTTCTGGGAGGCCTTAAAGTCCAAACAGAGGGTTTATGTAAGACAGAGCCAGTGGGGGGTCCCAAGCATGAAGGAGAGATGCTGACAGTGCTGTCTTAGGAGGCTCTGTACCGGATGCTGATTTTCTGCAATAAATTTCTCATAAGCATAAGCATGTCCTGACATTGTCAGCCTCTACCAATGATCAGAAGCCTTCCTTTTCCAGACCTAGTAAACACCTAAAGTCTTAGAAGAAGGGGAGAAAATATACACCAGAAGAAACCTATCTTCATTATACCTCTGGATCCTCCCCCTATACCTATTAGGGAAGGTCCAAAAGGTAAAGCAAAGCTTTTTTGCTTTTTTTTTTTTTTAAGAGACAGGGTCTCCCTCTGTCACCCAGGCTGGAGTGCAGTGGCACAATCATAGCTCACTCCAGCCTAGAATGCCTGGGCTCAAGCCATCCTCCTGCCTAAGCCCCCTGAGTAGCTGGGACTATAGGCATATACCACTATGCCTGGCTAAATTTTTTGTGGAGATAGACTCTCGATATGTTGCCCAGGTTGGTCTCGAACTCCTGGCCTCAAGTGATCCTCCTGCCTTGGCCTCCCAGAGTACTGGGATTATAGGCATTAGCCACTATGCCCAGCCAAGCAAAACTTTTAACTCAACCTTCCTCTTTCAGGCTAAAGAAAAATAGCTTGGTCTTCAGTCATGTGGTCATTCCATAAGGCATGCCAAACTTGAAAAACTGGGAAAATATAGTTAATATATATTTGACACCTTAATATAATAGGTGCCTGGAGAAACTATCTGACTGTATTTAGACTCAGAATAATGTGGTCAATCAGTTAGGAATAGGTTTAACAGAAAATTTAAAATATAAATGACTCACGTGAGAAAAAGTTTATTTTTCTCTTATATGAAAGAAGCCCAGAGGTAGGCAGTCCAGGGTTGGTGTAGTGACTCCAGTCATCAGTGGTCTGAGCTCTTTCTATCTTTTAGCTCTACCATCCGAGAACCAGCTTCCATCTTTAAGATTCAACGCATGGCCCAAGATGGCTGCATCACACCCACACTGCAGACAACAGGACAGAGAAAGGGAGAGAAGACTAAATGTACCCTTCTCAGCTGGGTCTGCTCTCTTCGAACATCGTTCCTGAAGTCTCACACTGCGCTGCGCTTAACAGTTCACTGATTATATGACTATGTGGCCATCAGAGACTGGGAAAAATAGCCTTTCAGCAAGGTTTGTTCCTAGTAAAACTGAGCTCACTAAGGATATAAAGCAAATGACTTTCAAAGTGTGAATGTAAAATCTTTATAATTGGGAATAGAACAAAGTGAAAAATGTTAAGAGTGATAGTTGAAGAACAGCATCTAAGTATTTTCCTGGGGATTAGACAAGATATCAAAACAAGAACTAGCTATCAGAACTAGGCCTTGTCTTCTGCCTTATAAATTGCTGAAGTGTGTGTTAACATACACTTCACTCAGATTCTCCAAATATTAACATTCTACCTCATTTGCTTTACATATCCATCTGACAATAAATCACAAACATAATGCTCTTTTACCCCAAAATACTTCAGTTTGTTTTTCCTAAATGCAAAGACATACTCTTATATAGCCACACCACAATTTTCAAAATCAGAAACTTAGTATTGACAAACACTATTTACAACCTACAACCTTATTTAGATTTCTCCAGTTACACCAATAACATCTTTTATAGGAAAAGAAAATATCAGATCATGCCTTGCATTCAGTTGTCTTGTCTCTTTAATCTCCTTCAAAATAGAACAGTTTCTCATTCTTTCTTTTAGACTGTTGACAGGTATTTTGTAGGATATTTCTCAAATTGTATTAGCTCTGTGTTCCCTCCCCACAAGGGAAAAAGAATGATTTTACAGTGGAGACACCTAGCAGACACCATTTAACCAAGCAATCAACATTAGTATATCACCAGCCATGGCACAAGTTGACATCATTTGCCTTCTGATAAAATGCAATAAGAACATATAATTCCTGTCCTATTCCTCCCAAAAATGCATAACTGAATCTAATTTCATGTTTATTTCTTGTAATATGCTAAAACCATTCAAGCAAAAAGACTTTTTCACACTTCCTTTGTCTATCTATTGTAATCGAATGATGAACCATGGATGATTCTATCATGAGTACTGAGTTCAACCACCTTATTTACTTCAAGATCTAGATCATTTGCAAGAGAAGGGTGAGTGCTATGAAGAAAATGATTGCTAAGTATTTTTTTCGCTCATTATCACATCTGGGTTTCTAGGCTTCCACAATTTCCTCCACTCTTTGTATCTAACCGGTTGTGTTCTCACTGTTTCTTTGTATATAAAAATGTACACCCAGAATCT
This sequence comes from Daubentonia madagascariensis, assembly GCA_023783475.1. Classification (NCBI taxonomy): domain Eukaryota; kingdom Metazoa; phylum Chordata; class Mammalia; order Primates; family Daubentoniidae; genus Daubentonia; species Daubentonia madagascariensis. The sequence continues at coordinate 5,619,623 of JAKFHU010002080.1, forward strand.
GGAAAGCTGAAGAGGAAATTTTGTTCCCATCAAATGTTCCAGAATTTGAAAAAGAGAATATTACTCATCGTGTTATTTTTGAACCAATTCCTAAAGTTGGATTATGCTTCTTCACTCTGATCAAAAGATGAAAAACAGATTTTAAAGTATTTGTTAAAATGAATTTTCTGTCTCTTTTCCCATGAATGCCTAACGTATAGTTTTGCTATTATTTGCATAGAGAATGAAAGCGAAATGTTTCCCATTGTCTAACAGCAAACTGTGCCAAAATTCAAATTTTCAGAGCCATACAAAGTCTCATTCCTTATGAAACCCAAGCTATGCAACAATGAAAAGAAACATGTTTTCTTTATCAACATTTATTATTTATCTTCCTTCACCATATTTCATTCATTTGTCTCATTTTGTATCAGAGACTAATCTGGAATGTCTGATTTTAATTACAGATTTCCTTGATACATAACTTTTAAAATATGATTTTAATATAATTTATTCTTAACTTCAAATCCTATGGACAGGGAATGTCAACAGCTTCTATTATAATAATGTCCTTTTAAAGATTATATGAGTAATGATCCAGCGAAGGGGCAAGTGAAAAAAAAATTCAAAGAGGTAAAAGCCAACATAAATCAGTAAGTAAAAATAGAACCAGCCAGACTTTCTTTCAAAACAACGTAGTCTACTCCCTAATGATAAAAATGATGCCTCTCACTGCGAGGGCCTGAGAGAGCTCCTTAACCCTGCCATTCTCCCCATTTTCTCTGCTTGACAAAGATGATAACCAAGGCTCTCTTGTATTAGTTCAACTAGATGTAGCTCCCACAAAATCGTTGTGGTAAATCAGTAGAATATATTTTTAACATATTTCTAGTGAACCACACATGAAATTTCATATCTAGGCTTTAGGATTTTATTACAATTCCTCTGAAATATTATTTCTAAGTAATTAAGTAATAGTAAAACAAAGCTGGTGTTTTGCTGCTTTTTTCACCACCTCACTCTATAAATAATATCTGAGTGCTTTACACTTCTTAAGAAAAAACATTTGACTAAATCAGTGGGCCAATTAATCCATCAGCCTATGCACATTTCTTGTTACCCAGGAAAATAAGTAATGGTTTGTCATTTTGTTGTCATTTTCTTAAATCTCCCACCAAATGAAATTATTGGCTGACTGAAGAAACAAATTACTAGATGCCTTTGGAGGTGTGACTCCTTAGGACCAGCCTGAGAGGGAAGATAACATACATGTCCACATGCAGGACAATCCACATCTCCTCTGTGCAGAGCTCCTCCTATCTCTGGCTGCTTCCCACTGGCTTGCACACAAGGCTTCAGGTCCCGTGTTCAGGTGGGTCAAGCTGAATTCAGTTCACCTTGAGTAAGTTCATTAGTTTCAGAACTTTAAAATATAGCTATGGAAAACATCAACCAAACACATATTACTGTATCATTAATATGGTTTCTCAATTGCCCTTGGGAGGGGATTCTTTATGCTTTTGCAATGCCTGGCACCCATCCTTCCTGTGCCTTTCTTTGTGTTTTCCCTCTCCTCTGCTTCCTTTCAGTTTTAGCTGTACATTTACCTTGTCCTAGAAAGCTTCTCTGATTAAACTCATGCCCTTACTAGCATTGGCTTTCTCTCTGATCCATTTCCCTTTTAGGCTGGACCAGACATTTCTATATATATGTGGGTTTCAGCCTCATATGCATTGCTTCCTTAATTAAATACATATCCCAAAGGACCAAGGAATTGGACTTAGACTTCTTATCATCTCCAGATCCTACAATGGCTAGTGCAGCACATGAATTGATAAAATTAACACATATACTGACACCATTACCTGGCACAGAGAAGCACTTAATAAGTATTAGCTATCATTGTCACTACCTAAGGTGCTCAACCCAAGCAATAGGCATCTAATAAATGTTTGTATATTAATACATGGTTTATTCATATATTTGATTTTAGTTGTTGAGTTTTATTCTCCCATGTTTAAGTTATACTGATGAGGAAGTTAGACATATTTCAAAACTACATGAGATGAAGAGAAACAGTGAATTCATAGTGTTACTACTACTGTGAGTTATAAAATTTCACAAACTACCATCATGGCAAAATTATAACCTGACTCAATCAAATGCAATACTTCATTATCATTACATTTCTGTCTCCTCAGAAGAAAGAGGAGATATTGTATCAATCATCACAAAACTTTTAAGAGAACCTGTAAATTGTAATGTGTGTGTGTGTGTCAGAGTGTTCTTGTATCCTTTTAACCAAGAGACCTGGAGAAATTAAAGAGAAAGATGCTTATGTCGTTTCTGATGGTAAAGGTTAGTAGTAGATTGCAGAAGTAAGTTTTATAGAGGGAAAGAACTAAGAATTAGAAGGTAGAAGAACTGGGGTTTTGTCCCAACCCAGCCACTTATGACCTTAGCCAAGTCACTTCACTTTCCTGATCCCTAAGTCTCTTCTATGTAAAATGATGGGCCTGGTATCACGGTTCCTTATGTTCCTCTCAGCACTAACACTGGGTTTCTAAAGTCTTCACACAGAAGTTAGAACTAATTGTTCAACAGAGTTCTGCTTCCTTAGAGTTGACTGAATTTAGTTGAATGGCAATCTATATTGAATAATATATTCAATTTATATTAAAAATATAAGATGTATTACTCTAAAACTACATTATAGAATTTTTTCTCTTAGATGTTGCAGGGAAAAAAAAAAGAGATTACCAGTACTGAGTCTTCTTTCATGTTCTTGTGTACCCTAGACTTGATATGAGGATTATAATTTAAGATCTCTTAGAAAATTACAAAGTTATTCCAAAAATATCCTTTCTTAATGGTTGGTGCTGGCTAGAGAAGGTTAGACAAGCAAACCCTAGACCAGGGTTCCTCAGCCTCAGCACTGCTGGCATGATGATAGTTCTTTGCTGTGGAAACTGTGTCTCCTAGACAGCTAAAAAATGTCTCCAGACATTCCCAAATATCCTCTGGGGATCAAGATCACCCACCTCCACATCAAGGATGACTGCCTCGATGGAAAAGCAACAGCCTACTACATGCTCTCTTTTCTCCTCTTTCTTCCAATTTTTACACTTCCTCCATTCATCTTTCTTTCCTTTCCTCTCCATTTAATTTCTTTTTCCTCCTACGTTTATTCTACTTTTTTTTCTGTCTCTATTACGTGTGATTTAGTTTGCCATTGTCCAAACCACTGACCTGTGGAAGTCAGAGAAAAGCTGACTCTGGGCCTTGACAAACCCACATCAAATGGCTATAAGGCTGTAAAGATAGATTTGAAGCCAAATTTAGGGTCAAATCCTATTTCTGTCATTTACCAATTCTATGACAATTGGTGAAAGTTGCTTAATATCTTTGGGCCTTGGTTTCCTCATCTGAAAATTTGGAGTAATAGTATCTTTTTCACAGACATTGTGAAGATGAAATTAAGTGAGCTAAAGGATTTAGTGTGCTTTGTTTAGGGCATGGGACATGGTGCGAGCTTACTAGGTGGTAGCTATTATTTAATAATATTAGGCTATCAGGGAAAAGGAAGCTATACTCTAATCACAGCAAAGAGATTCTAAGAGTAGAAAAGCCCATAATAGAAATTAAAGCATTGTTGTTGTTAGCTGTCAAAGTGGGTAGAATCTAATCAGTCAAAAGAAAATAAATGGGTCATAAGAATTCTAGAAGAAAATGTTAGAAAAACTCTTATAGACATTGGCCTAGGCAAAGAATTTATGAAGAAGACCCCCAAAGCAATCACAGCAGCAACAAAAATGAATAAATGGGACCTGATCAAATTAAAAAGCTTCTGCATAGCCAAGGAAACTATCACTAGAGTGAACAGACAACCTAGAGATTGGGAGAAAATATTTGCATGCTACACCTCTGATAAAGGGCTGATAACCAGAATCTATACAGAACTTAGGAAAATCAACAAAAAAAAATCAAACAACTCCATTAAAAAGTAGGTAAAGGACATGAACAGAAACTTTTTAAAAGAAGACAGAATAATTGCCAGCAAACATATAAAAAATTGCTCAACATCTCTAATCATCAGGGAAGTGCAAATCAAAACCATAATGAGATATCACTTAACTCCAGTGAGATTGGTTTATATCAAAAAGTCCCAAAACAACAAATGTCAGCAGGGATGCAGACAGATAGGAACACTCATACACTGCTGGTGGGACTGCAAATTAGTACAACCACTATGGAAAGTGATATGCAGATACCTCAAAGAACTAAAAGTAGAACTACCATTTGATCCAGCAATCTCTTTACTGGGTATTTACTCAAAGGAAAAAAAGACATTCTATAATAAGAACATCTGCACTCAAATGTTTATAGCAGCACAATTCACAATTGCAAAGATGTGGAAACAACCCAGGTGCCCATCAATACACGAGTGGATTAATAAAATGTGGTATATGTATACCATAGAGTATTACTCAGCAATAAAAAACAATGGTGAATTAACACATCTGGTATTATCCTGGATGGAGCTAGAGCCCATTCTTTGAAGTGAAGTATCACAAGAATGGAAAAACAAGCACCACTGGTACTCACCATCAAATTGGTACTAACTGATCAATGCTTATGTGCACACATGGCAATAATATTCATCAGGGGTAGGGCAGGTGGGAGGGGGTGAAAGGGATGGGAAAACTCTCACTGAATGGGTGCGGGGCACACATTTTGGGGGATGTCCATGATTGTAGCTCTGACTTGGGCAGTGCATAGGCAATATATATAACCAAAGTGTTGTATCCCCATAATATTCTGCAATTTAAAAAAAAGAAAATAAATGTGGAGTAAAGGACAGAGTTAATGATGATGATCCTTTGTGCCTTTCAGCTCAGTTAAATCCACAAATTACTAATTTAATTCAAGTGTCTGGAATGTGACCATTTCACATAGGAGCAACTGCATTTATTCTCAAATATAAATTGATAGCACTAGAGTATATTAATATAATGATCATTCCAAAAGAAATGATGTTCTTCTTCTGTTGAAGAAAAAAATAAATGTTGGTTGGGAACAATAGTTTAAGTCACCCAATAATATGTGAATAAACATTTTAAGACACTCTGATTTCAAAAGACTACAGCTGATATTCTGGTTCTCTTCAGGGCTAATGTGACTTGGAAGGCCCTGAAAGTCTGGTCTCTTTTTTTATCCAAAGCCATTTTTTTTTTTTTTTTGAGTCACTTGAGTACAAGATCACTTTGGAGCCAGTAACAACACATTCTCTAAAATTGTGTTCCTCATTTTCTAGTACTGTCCCCATAACTAGAACTGAAATGAAAAGTGTTTGCAAAAATATCATCAAGGTCATTGATAAGAAAGACCCATTGTCCCAAGAAGTCAGGTTAAGGACAAACCATGGTCAGACTTTCATTACAGATTTGTGAAAATCAGAAAACTTTCTGGCAAGTAAAGCTGTAAGTCCTGGGACAGATTCTTTCCAATATGTCCAAGTAGTTGACTAGTTGCTGCCTGATCCCGCTCTCTCCCTGAGCTGTATTTTCACAGAAGGAGGGCTTAGAAAAGCTATCACTCAACATGCAGAAACACTCAGTCACAAAATCCAGCCCTTGGATTCTGGGTCTCAGAACAAATAGAACCTCTCCACATACATGTATATGCATTTAATTTACTAATCACTAATCACAATTTTTATTAAAAAATAACTTCTAATTAAAAAAAAACAAATTTTGTCAGAACTAGACCGTCTAAGCACTAGATAGAATGTAATAAATTACTTAAGGCTTTAACTTTGAACTAAAATATCACTAAAAGTAGTTTTATAGTCAAAGTCACAAACTCTTCTTATCCTATAATATTTCATTTCCTTTACCAAGACAATATTCTTTCTGAACAATTTTTTCTTCTGATTTATCTTTATATATGTATAATACATTGTAAAAAATTAGGCACTTGATACATATTGAAAGAATGGGCCCCACAAAGATATCAGAAGCTGCAAAGATGGCCTAACTCAAGTTCCAATTTCAATTCCCTGGAAACTTTCAAATAGTTTTCATGCAGAAAATATCATATTTCATGTATTGACCAAAACTCTCAAGAAAATCAGTAAGAGAGAGGATAAAAAACTGCCTGTGTTTAGTTGGATCTTAAAATATTAAAAATTTTTTTAATGTTTGTCTAGGTCATGATGGCAAATTTAATAAAAATATTTTATAATACAGCAGGAAAAGAACATTCTTCATAATTTCTCTATAAATACTAGTGAAAGTTTTATAAAGACTCTTCACATTCCTCTGTAATTAAGAAGAGACTTGGAAAGGATTGCTTCTCTTTAGTTGTATGCTTATTTAAATAACTTAAAGATTTTTTAAACTCCCTCAAAGGGAGTCTGGCTTTGATTATGATCATTGGATAAACCCGCAAAGGATTTATTTCTTTTAGGGAGCAAACAAATGTCCCCCCCAAAATGATTGCAAATAAAAGCCTAAAAGGCCCTTCATCTATACCTTAAATAAATAAATTTCCTTTTCTTCATTCTATAAAGCCACCCATAGAAATCCTATTAAATATGGAAATAAAAAGTGATAATGACAGAAGCAGAACAGAAACTGACAGACCAATAAAGCTATTGAGTATAACTACTGTGATGTTGTTCCTACTAATAGAAAGATAACTTATGCATTACATGGAAACATGGGCTCTATAAAAGTTTACAATTCCCCAATCAGATAATACTTATACAGATGCAGAAATAATGGAATCTTCCACATGTATCTCTCAATGCCAGTCCTTTACAATTATTAATCTACTAAACTCACAATGCAATATCAAGCTGAGCACCTGTAGTAGAATCCCAACATCTTGGTGTTGTAAGAACCTCCTGCCCAGTGTTACATAGTCAGACCTCCTGTCAGCATTACCCTGTCCCAGACGGAGGTCATCCAGGCTCTGCTTTCATCATGCAGGGACTGGCAGTTCACCACAATCAAAGCTGCTTTTTCCAGTACTTCAAATTTTTAGAAATTTTTCTCTCACACTGAGTTAAATCTGCCTCCTGGTAACATCTCTTTATTGATCTTATCCTGTGTCTTTACAGCAAAAGAGAATTATTTCACCTAAAATGCTTTGAACACATTTGAGCCAGCCATTTTGCTATATGCTGGCAATATAGCAGTGAACAAGACAAATGTCAACTTGTTCCTCAGTCTACTCCTTCCCCAAGACCATCATCAAATATTGGAAGACACCATTCACATCCCCAAGTTTTCTCTGTTCTAGTGTGACCATCCCAGTTTTCCCAACTCTTTCTACCTTGGCATGACTTCCAGGATTTTCTTTAATCTGATTGCTTTCTTTTAAAGACATTTTAGTTTATCAATGGTAGTCTTAAAGCAAGCCACCCCAATTGGACATAATTCCTGAAATTGAGTTTGACCAGCATAAAGAACTGTGGGATTGCAACTTCTTTGCACTTGACCCAGGAATGCAACCTGGAATTTCACTCACTGTGTAGGTTTATCAGTCTCAAAAGGTTGTTGGGGATCATGCTAATGCGGTGACTATGTTCCAAAAACTACAAGGGCCCTGAGTATGGAAAACTATGGGTATTTTCTTGTCTTCCTTTGTCAGTCTATGAGCCCCCTTCACACTCATATTTTTGTTACTTTTATCTTTGTTAAATTACAGCTTTTGGGATTTGTTCCAGAGTATTAGCCTGTCAAAATATTTTTGAATCCTCATCCTGTAATCCAATGTACTGACTATTCTCCCCTATGTTTAGCACCTGAAAAATAATGAACATGTCTTCTAATTCTTCTTCCAAGTCAACGTTTTTTTTTAATATTAGAAAGAATAACACCAGGGACAAAGTCCTGTGGCAAACTGACTATAGAAGCTACTGACTCAAATTGGTTTTCATTAATCAACCCACCTCTTTGGAAGAGAATTATTTAAATAGCTGTAAATCTGAGATGGAAACAGTAGCTATAACATACTGAGTGGTTTCCCTGTATAGGAGGTCATGATAAGCATTTTTTATATATATTATCTCATTTAATCACCATGACCACTCCTATGCAATGGATATTATCATGTAGATATTTTGTATAAGGAATATATTTCATATAAGGAAATATGTTTCATACAAAGAAATTGAGGCTCAGGGGGGTTGGGTAATTTTCCCAATGTCCAAGAAAGTAAGTGGCAGATCTGGAATTCACACATATCTGTCCTACTCCAAAGCTCATGTCCTAATCAGAGGGAAGGACTGCCTCCCAATACCAAGATGTCACTCAACCCAGATAGGGGAGACAATGAGAAACCTTTGAAATGTCTCCATGAGCTACAGATACATTGTGTTTCCAATATTCAGTCTAGTAAATCTATAACAAGAAGAAATGAGAACACATAGAATGATCCGTTCTTCCTGAATCCATGCTGGTTCCCAGGGATCTCTTCTTTCTCTTCCAGAGTTTTGGACAAACTGCACTTTGACAACCTAAACTATCATTTTTCTGGAGAAACAATGGTATGATTTCCCATATGTAGTTTCTAGTATCTATTTTCCCCTTTGCTTAAAAATTAAGTGTTTTCCAGCCTTTGTCATTGGACATTGCTTCCATTCTGCATACTTTATCAAAGGTTACTAACTATAATTTCAAGATTACAACTGCAAACTCTTGGTACATTAAGATGTAATTCTTCTAGACTTAGATGCTTAAATCTCTCAAATCCCTGGTGAATGAGATTAGTTTCCTTATAAAAGAGGCCTGAGGGAGATTGTTTGCTCCTTTTGCCCTTCCACCATGTGAGGACACCATCTACCAGGATCAGGCCCTCACTAGACACTGAATCTATAGGCAGCTTGAACTGGCACTTCTCAGCTTCCAGAACCATGAGCAATAAAATTCAGCTTTTTATAAATTATCCAGTCTAAGGGACTTTTTTTTTGCTGTACATATAAACTTATGTTTACTGCAAACAAATGAAAAAAAAAGAGGGAGAGAGGGAAAGAGAGAAAATAGTCAGAAACTATATATAAGGTAAAAACTTAAAAGCATCTTACATTCTGCCCTAATGGCAGCATAATTAATAGGAACAAGTGTCCGTCTTGCTGCCTGCCACAGCCAGAAGGTATTTTTGCAGACCTATAAGGTATTTTGTTATAGCAGCCCCAACAAACTATATTCTTTTTTAAATTTTTTTATTTCAAAATATTAAGGGAGTACAAATGTTTGTGTTATATGGATACCTTGTATAATGCTTAAGTCGGGGATTTTAGGGTGCCCATCACCAGAATAGTGTTCATTATACCTGATAGGTAAGTTTTTACCCCTTACCCCCTCCCACTCTGCCCACTTCTTGGTTTCCAATATCTTTTACATCTCTTTGTGCTCATGTGTGCCCATCATTTAGCTCCCAATTGTTAGAGAGTACATGTGGTATTTGTTTTTCCATTCCTGAGATACTTCAGTTAGGATAATGGTCTCCAGTTTCATGCAAGTTGCTGCGAAAGACATTATTTCATTCCTTTTTATAGTTGAGTAGTACTTCATGGTATATATATATACCACATTTTCTTTATCCATTCATGAATTGATGGGCACTTAGGTTGGTTGATTCCACATCTTTGCAATTGTGAATTGTGCTACAATATACCTTCAAGTGCAGGTGTCTTTTTGATAAAATGACTCTTTTCCTTTGGGTAAATACCCAGTAGTGGGATTGCTGGATTGAATTATAAGTACATTTATTTCTTTGAGGAATCTCCTTAGTGTTTTCCATAGAGGTTGTACTAATTTGCAGTCCCACAACAGTATATAAGTGTTCCTTTCTCTCTGCATCCATGCCAACATCTACTGTTTTTTGACTTTTTAATAATGGCCATTCTGATAGGGGTAAGGCGGTGTCTCATTGTGGTTTTAATTTACATTTCCCTGATGATTAGTGATGTTGAACATTTTTTCATGTGTTTATTTGCCATTTGTTTACCTTCCTTTGAAAAACTTCTGTTCATGTATTTTGCCCACTTTTTATTGAGGTTATTTTTTTCTTGTTGATTTGTTTGGGTTCTTTGTAGATTTTGGATATTATACCTTTGTCATGTGTGTAGTTTGCAAATGTTTTCTCCCATTCTGTAAGTTGTCAATTCACTCTGTTGATTATTTCCCCTGGTGTGCAGAAACTTTTTAATTTAATTAAGTCCCATTTATTTATTTTTGTTATTGCTGTATTTGCCTTTGGGTAAATTCTTTGTCTAGGCCGATGTCTAGAAGAGTTTTTCCTACATTTTCTTCTAAAATTTTTATGGTTTCATACCTTACATTTAAGTCTTTTATCCATCTTGAATTAATTTTTGTATATGCGAGAGATAGGGATCCTGTTTCATTGTTCTGTATGTGGCTATCCAGTTTTCCCAGTACCATTTATTGAATATGGCTTCCTTTCCCCAGTGTATGTTGTCTGCTTTTTTGAAGATCAGATGGTTATAGGTGGATGGTTTTATTTCAGGGTACTCTATTGTGTTCCATTGGTCTACGTCTCTACTTTTATAGCAGCACCATGCTGTTTTAATTACTACAGCCTTGTAGTATAATTTGAAGTCAGATAATGTGATGCCTCCAGATTTGTTCTTTTTGTTTTAGATTACTTAACAAACTATATTCCTATGCTTTCTTTGTTCACTTTCTCCTAAGAACTTTCTTGTGATGAGCATTTATCAAAACATTGGGGACAATTCTCTTAAACTCTCCCCCAGAGGGTCCCAGAGAGCTAAGATTTTGCTGCAACATGTTCAGAAAGAATACTTTCTTTTTTTTTCATTAATTACTATTTGATGCTTTCATAAATGCCATAAAGTCCATTTCTAAGGAAGAGTCTTGAATACCACCCAGTAAATTCTTGTTTTATAGATGAGAGAACTGAGACCTGAAAATGTCAAAGGACTTGCCCAAGAGAACATAGCTAGTAAGTGAAAAAACTGTTCTATGTTAAAGAAATAAAAGTCATGAAATGAATATCCTTCTCTATTTTTATCAAAATGCAATATTGTGAATTTTAGGAAGTAGTTCCAATGTAATGCTAATTTCTCCCAAATGTCCCTTGTACTTATGAGACACTTCAGCTCTGATGTTATATGTTGTGTGTGTTTATTCATGCTTTAAAGGTTATATTTCTGCTCTGCATCTTTCCAAGTCTTTATTTGCAAATTTTTTTCTTCACATATATGTATTGGTCTATTGGTTGCATTTTGAAACCAAATTGTTTAGTGTTCTCACCCTTTGAGATTGCTCCTTCTTAAAGCAATAATATGGAAAATGTACACAATGATGAAAGTACCTGTCCTCCCGCATTAGTCATGGCAGAGGAGACACAGACCTCTCACATTTTATATGTGAAATACCCACTGGTATTGAAAATAACTCTTGTATGGCTGTTTGCATCATTTACTTCAGTCCCTCATCTTCCATTCTTTAATCGAGTTATCTACAGAAGATAGAAATTTCAAAACTGTCCCCTTGACCACTTCATACCCCCACAATTAAACAGAAAATTCTTAGTACTTAAAAACATATAAAATATATAATAAAATTACTATTGCTGCTCAAAAGTCCAAAAGAAAGGAGAAGTTTTCACAGTTACAGTTATTTTTATTCTCACAGATGATTTCAACTCAACATCGCTTTACAAATTCACAGATGTACCATTAACTACATATTATGGTTAAAGTAGGAAATGCTGTTTCCTTTTCAGTGCTTGCCTCAACCTGTACAAATGACCTGTACAAATATGGAGAGTCAATCCAGAGATAACTCCAGCCACACTTAATTTTCAAAACACTGTTGTGCAAATATTAGTCCCTCCTATTTTGTTTCCTCTGTACCAAGTCACTGAAACCTATGCGGTATCAAAGCCCTGTAAATTTGAGGGCAGATGCTTGAATTGTAGTTTCACACATTCAAAAGTAATTTTTCTAAACTGATATTAAAAATGTGTAACAAAGCTTCCCCAAAAATATAATCATGAGAAAGCTTCAGGACAGAAACATGGTAGGAAAATAAGGAGTCAGATGCCCCAATAAAAAATGGAGCTGTCATGTCTTACTAATCAACTTGGTGGACAATAATTCTTCTGATGCATAAGAGGTGGAGCAGAATCTAAGTATGTTGAAGTAAGTCAGTGCTTCCTTCTCCCTCTCTTTTCCTTTTCCTATTCCTATTTATAAATCCAGGGCAAAAATAACCCTGAAAAACTTAATAATCCAAAAATATTGTCATCTTAATTTCAGAAGGAAGTAAATAAGACAGCATCATGGTAGTGTGGGAAAAGTGCAGAGTAGATAGAAGACCTAAGCTGGGGTTCCCGCCTCCATTTTCTAACCAGGAGCTTATGCAAGTTCCTGGTTGATGGAAGCCTCCACTTTCTTGATCCTTAGCTCAGTGTTTTGAGATTATAATGAGAAATTAAATTGTTTACAAAGCAACAGTATCGCATATATTCTTTCACAGGTATTATTTTAATGAATTTTCACAATCATTTCCATTTCATAGCTCAGTACACTGAGCTTCAGGCTATGAAATAGCTTGCCCAATCACCTAGAAAGAGAAGAGCCAGGGCCCAAAATTAACACAATAATCCTAATTCTAAGTCTTGGCTTTTTCCACTTATTGTTTCTGTGTTTCAAATAGACGGAAAAGGAAACCCAAGGAGACTGTAATGGAAAAGAAAAGGTGGTCCATCAGGCATCTAGAAAGGCAGACAGCTCATGAAGCCTTAACCCATAGGTGCCCAGGTGAGAAACAGTGGAAGGAAGAAGTCAAAGAAATTTAGATAATTCATAATTAGATTTTTGGAGGAAAGGAAAAAGAAGACATGAGAATGGTAATAGATGACTTTGATTTAATGTAATGATATTTTTCTGTAACATTAAAAAAAAAAAAAAAAAAAAAAACTCATAAACTTAGTCCGAAAACCGCCAGCAGAGGGCTTCAGGCTGGGTGTATTTGCTTTCCATTATTGGCTCCTACATTTCCTGAATAATAGTCCTTCTATCTGAGGCAGAAAAAGAGAAAGGTACTAATAACTCTCTTCTTTGCCGTTATAAACTGAAATAGATATAAGTGAAAAGGAAAAATACAATTATAACTATCTGGGATGTCTCAAGTGCGGTTCCACCTAGCGAGCGCGTGCGAGTCGTGAATAAGAAATATGGGCATAAGGCGAAACGAAATGATGATGAAAATGCAATTTTACTCGTTTAATTCCCTTCGAAATCCACAGTTTGTTTTGTCTTTGCGTTTGCATTTATTGAGGTCTTGAGGGAGTCTCTTTCTGCGTCACGTGATTGGGTGTTACCGCGAAATGCAGTAGAAAGTAAGAGCAAGAAAGTGCGGCTCAAATCAGTAGAGGCTAAGCTTATACTTGTACATTTTTTTGAGGAGTTTGAACTTTTTAGATGCTGAAACAATCGTTTCTGAAATTAGTAGATATAATAAGAACTGAACTTTTTAAATGCTCTTCGCAATAACAGGTTTGGAAGAACCCGAAGAAATCCGCAAAAAAGAAATCGAGCGGCCATGCCGGGTTTGCTTCTACAAAATCCCGACAGAGGGCGCTGTTGCCCGTTCAATGACTTAAGGAACGCTCCCCGGGCAAGGTTTACCTTGCAATTTCTAGGATTTTTCGAATAATGCCCACGTTAAAAAATTAACTAGGGCCTTAATTATCCTTATGTATTTTGGGAGTATCTCTCTATATGTGTTTAAATGTATATATTTTTAGGTTTATGCTTCACTTTTAATAAAACCAGATTTATTCAGTTTTCCTAAAGAATTTAAATAAATTTTAACCATATATTTCACCTTTCTACTTTTAAAAACACCTAACATTAGCATAAAATAAAATTGTATATGAAAAATTGAAATTATACATATATGAGTCTATAAAAAGTCATACTAACACAATACATATTTTAAAAATAGTTTTATACATGAAATTATCCCTCTCGGAGATAATTTTGTTTTGTTTTGTTAAACCTTAGAGTTTATTTATTTTAGACTAATCAATGACTTACCGAAAAGAGATTTTAAAAGTGTTAAAAGCATTTAGAGAAAAAATAAGACTTTTCCAAATGCATTTTATTTGGGTTGTCATGATCTTTAGGTAATAAAGATAATAGAGTTATTGATTTGAAAGGGAGAAGATAATTATTCTCATTAATAAATTTGTGTCTGGAGAATTTAAATTTCCGAGTCTATAATATTTATCTTTCAAAGTATCGATCTTGGACTGGTTTTAGTTCGAGAAGGAGGGGCGGGGGTGGAACCCGTTTTAAGTCCCACCACACAATAAGGTCAGGAAGAATGCCTTCCTCCCATCTCCTAACTAGCTCTGGGGGCAAAAAGGAAAATCTTTGCTCATGCTCCTGGTGGAAAATCTGTACAGATTCTGTATGATTTAAGGTTAATATTTAAAGGAGAGGAAAGGAAAGGAGGGAGGAGAGGAAGGATGGAAGGGAGGAAGGGAAGCAGAGAGGGACGGAAGGGAGGAAAGGGAGAGAAGGAGGAAAGGAAAGGCAAAACAAAAAAATAGGACTGGAAATGAAGAAAGGGTTTACTTCTGAAGTTCCCTCTAAAGCACCTTCTTTGTGTTCATTTGACTTATCGTTAAAAATAAATTAATTAAAAATCTGCAAAATTGTGCATTCTGCACTTCATGAAGGGTTTCCTTGGTTTTTATCGAATTGGTATCCTCCGCGTTGTCCACAGCCCTCTGCTTGAAAAGCTTCGGACCCTGTTCGCACACGGCAGCTCGAAGTGGTGGTGGATTTAAAGACAATCGCCTTTTGGCAGATTCACTCTTATCAGGTTTAATAACTTTCACCCCAAATTGTCCAGGTACCTCCTCATTCCCTTCTGACATTTATTTTCTGCCCCAGGGGCAAAGATCCTCTTCTGGGCTTCTCTTCTAGCTGTGAGGAGCCCTCTGCACCCTGAAAGGGAGTAGAAAAACACAGGGGATGGGAAAAGGGGGAACAAGTGAGTAATTACTTAGTGATGAAATTCAGAAACCCTGTGTCTTAAAGGGCGCCCATTTTCAAGGTTTGGTTAACTTTGTTTTGGTTGTTGTGCTTTCCTTTAAAAAAAAAACTATAAAAATCACCTTATTAGGGAAAATACACTTTAAAAACCCCACACACCCTAAAATATTTTTCACTATCTCTTTGAAGAATGTTCTGCTTAAAGCCCTTCTCAAGGATTCAGGTGACCATTTTTTGACTCTCCACTATTATAACCACTTACAAGTACAGACAACAGATGCAAATATAAAAAACATCGTGTGCTTCTGCAAAGGCGGCTCAAAATTAACATTGTGTGAAAGTGTGCATATGTTGCTTCCAACATCTGAAAAAACTTGATAAAATGGAGACTCCAGCCAAGAGGAATGGTGCATGGAACCCGTTGAAAATGCACACAAACAACCCCTAAAACAACAAGCAGCACAGACTGAGGTGTATTTAAGTTTCCAAATGTGTTGGGCAAAATGACCCAAAATTATTAGAAATGGTCACCTTGGTGTCTGGCTAGCTTTTTTGTTCTATAGCGACAGAGATAAAGTTTAAAAAAAAAGTTGTATAGCCACCAACACAGAGAGATCACCCTTAAAATCCCCACATCCAGCTTTCAAAATACCCTTCTCCAGAACACACATGAATAGGAAGCTTTTGTGTTTAAAAATGTCTTAGTAATGGTCCCCCTTTTAAAATCTACATAGCAAATAGGGGACTGATGGCCCCTGGTTTCTCATTATGAATTGGAAAGACTTTAGTTTGTGGCTACAATGATTTATCATTTTCAACATAGAGGTTTTTTTAATGTATATATTCATATTAATCACCCTAAACAACTATCTCTCTTTTAAATGCACGTTTAGAGTCTGTAGACTCTGTGTGACCCAAGGGTGCTTATGTAACTATATGTGGGTGTCTGGGTGTAAATACATGTTTATGATTTTTATAATATATATGTCTGTGGGTTACATCTAACTCATGCGTGTGCAATAATGTTTTTTCTCTCTGCTGAAGCTTACTTGTCCAGCCTATTGTTTGAGACAGCAGATATAAGTTGCGATGGGAGAGGAGCGTCGGATTTGGTGTGTATCCCCCATTTCCAATTATAGATGGATCATTACAGACAGCGGAGTCCTGAGAAGCCAGACATCTGCTCCTCACATGAATGCACTCACCTCCTAGAGACCAGGCTGCCATCATGCTCTGGAAGCTCGTGGAGAATGTCAAGTACGAAGATATCTATGAGGTGAGCCGACACCCCCAGATGCATCTTAGAGCTTTGCAGATAGAGAATTTGAGCTTCTTGACACCCCAACTGATATGTATTTTTAAGCTATTTACTCATAGATTTCCGGTCGGTTTTCACAGCTTTCTTTAACTTTTAGAGAAGCTGGCTTGGAGAGACTTCGCTATTCTGAAAAGGGACTTTAAGGCTGAAATCTGGCAACTTTAACTTAGGAGACTTTTTTATTTTATTTTTCTTTCTCTCTTCCTTGCGCCCCCCCCCCCTTTTAAGCTCTGATGGGGAATGCGGTGCTACCGAATGTGGGCAGACTGTCAGAGAAAATAGAGATTCTGACAAAGGCAGGGGCTCTCCTCGTTTTCCGCGTGTAAGAGAATTGGGTTTTCAAGCCTCATTCGTAACAGAACTCGAGCTTTTAATTTTTATTTTCAATAAAATTTCTGAAATCGATAACAAACGGATCCAAGTAGAGGACAGAAAATTAGAGGGAGAGAGGTAGATAGACGGAGGGATATATGGATGAATAGAGCATCATCTAAAGAGCCATAGCAGACAATTTATTATTTTCTGTTTTCTTGTGTTTTGCTTCTTTGAGGGTCAGGGTGTCCAAACAGAGATCGAAGCCGCCCCATGTTTTGGCGTTTTTAACGAAATGTTCTGCCCATGTTCAGTGCGCACGGTTCTCTGGCACTGAGGTTAGCTCAACTCTTTGCGGCAGAAGTTGCGCCCAGTCGGGCGGCCGCCTGCGGCCTCGGTGGAGCTGGGACCGCGCTCGCCGATGCCCTTTTCGGTCTCGAGCGAGGACTGACGCGGCGGCCGGGCGGCTCCGGGACTCGCGGGCCAGGCGGGCGTCCGGGCGGGGCGCGGGGGGCGCGGCGGGACGGGGTGGGGACGGCGGTGGGGCCCTGAGGGACCTCGCTCTAGAGCGGAATGGCCCGGGCGAGCCTCAGTTTGGTGCGAGGGGAAGGGAGACAGCGAAGGCTCCGAGGAGACGTCGAGGGAGGGAAGAAAGGCAGAAAAGCTTCCAAAACAGGAGAAAAGGAGTTGGGGAGAGGGGGAAGTCGGCGCGGGGCGATGGAGACTGCTAGGAGGAAACGCTGCAGAGACGAGAGGGAGAGAAGCACGCTCCCAGGCGGCGGGCAAGGGCTGCGCTCGGTCGGACGAAGCGGTCGTGGCGGAAGCACTGAGGCTCGTCAAAGAGCCCAGAAAGAAACGCGACCTCGGCGCTCTCGGATAACTCCAGAAAACCCAGCGGGGAGTCGCCTTGCGGATAATAAGAACCGGCGACTCACAAAAGCGGCCGGCAAGTTCCTTCAAGCCGTTCACCCAGTCCTGCAAGACCCGGGCTCCGACGAGCGTCCCGCAGGCAGCGCCCAGCGCCCCCCAGCCCTACGCAGCCCTGAATCCTAATTTTGGGCGGGGGGGGGTGTATGTGTGTGGGAGTGCGAGGAAGGGAGAGAGAGAGGAAGGGAGGGAGAGAGAGATTCGTTTTTTTTCTGAATGATGTTTGGGGTTTTCCTTTCCTGTCTGTGTAACGAAGAGCCGCGCCTACGCGCCTGCTGGGGTTGGTTTCGGCTCTGCCTCCTATTCTTTCCTTAACAGGCGGGATAATGGTAAAGTCGAAAGCGCTAGAACTGTCCTAAAGAATACCAGCCCCCAAGTTGGGCATGACATTGACAGGGATGGGGTTATGGTGGAAATAGCTCGAGGTATACTAGAGGGATTTGAGTGGGTTCTAGAAAGTAATTAAGGTAATACTCGTCTATGTAAACTGGCTAAATAAATGGGAAAGGAAGGAGAGAAGAAAGAAGGGAGGGAGAGAGGAAGACGGAGGGGTGGAGTGGAAGGGGGAAGAGAGAAGAGAAAAGAGGGGGGAGAAAACAGAGAAAGAGAGAGAGAGGAGAGAATATTACAGGTATTCCTGTCTGCCTAAATTTTCTGCACCAAAAAAAAAAAAAAAAAAAAAGGAACCCGCAGCACAGTGGAAGGAGCCTATTTAAGTCTGGACTAAGGTTGAACTTTAACAGATATGGCAGTCAGGCCAGTTGAACGGGTTCCTGAAACATCCAAAAAGGTTTTCTGTTGCCCCTGGCTTTGCCTGGAAAGGATAAGTTTAGTGTACTTGAAGATTGATTGTGTACGTTTTAAACCGAGGTAAAAATCGCTGGTTATGTGAGCGCTAAAGAGGAAAAGTCTGCACAAGGGATGAAAAGCCCCCATCTTGCCTCTGTCCTTTAATAAATTACCGTAATCTTCCACATTCAGTAAACGTCTGCAAGTGTTACTGTGAACAACCGGGCCCACCGGTTTAGTTTTCTCTCCTCTCCAAATGGTGAAGCAACCCCTTTTTATTTTGTTTTTTAAGCTGCACACAAAGCACCCAGGGCGATCAATTCTTCCCATTAGGAAAGTCTCTCTTCAGGTACAAGGGCACATACATTCTATACAAGCTCCCAGAGCTGCTCTCCTTCACTGCCTTGTCCAAAGGAGCAGGGGCTGCTTTACGCGTGTCCCCAGCTCAGTCAATTGAAGTTCTGCCTCTTTCCTGCTAAACTTTTTCCCCAGTCTGCCTTTGCCAGCCCCCTCGTCTGATTACATCTAGTAATTCTCCACTGAATGAACGTCATTTACAATAGTAGGGGAGCTCTGCGCTCGCTGCTGCTTCACGCTCCATTTGTCCTCCATTCTCCCTTTAAAGTACTCGTGTAATATTAATAGTCATGAATATCAATTATTACGAGGCGGTGTAGGCAAGCGGAGGGAGGAAGGGGCGCCCGAGCAGTCTGAGCCCAGCTTCGGGTGGAAGAGGACTGCATCTGGAGCCCCGAAGAACAGCAGAAGAAAAGAGGCCAAAAAGACAGCAAGAGACAGATGAACAGTTCTGTCTGTGTGTGACAGGCATCACCAATCTTATTTGGGGGGGGGGGGTATTTTTTTTTTTTTTTGATGGCTTGTCCTGGAAACACCTCAAGCTCAGCTCCTGTGTCCAGCTCGCTTCTCTGCTGGATTCCTTGATTTTTTTGAAACATTGTCTTATTTTGAGCAGTAACCAGGCTTTTTTTTCCAGATGTTAGTCCACACCTATTCATCCATGGTGAGTTTGGATTCACGTGTTACCAGAATTGCATGCTCCCTCCTCTCACTGTCTCTCTGTCTCTGTGTCTCTGTGTGTGTGTATGTGTGTGTGTGTGTGTCTCACACTCTGTCTCTCTCTCTTCCTTTGAGCGCCTTTGGCTTGGTAATTTAGCACCATAATTGGACGAGGCTGCAGCTGCTTCTCTCTGCATTGTGTGTTCTCCGTCTGAGCTCCATGAGTCAGCTGGGAGGGGGGAGGCCGAACAGAAAAACTTTTTATTTGCCATTGCAGTTTGGAAATTTAGGTGACTATATCTGCAAAAAGAACCATGGGGACTTTACTATGGCATTTCCACAGAGGAGAGGGAGAAACTTAACCCCCCACCAACCCCCCTCCCTCTTCTTTCACTTAGTTTGCAATTGAGATAAGACCAAGAATAAGTTGTCTGGGCTTTTTTTCCTCCTCCCAACTTCAGCGCCTTCATTTTTACACCCTGGAGTATAATAGTGTTAGATACAGAAAAACAGCCTTAGAAATAACTCCTGTGAACCACAACTTAATTTAACATGGGCTTAGGATATGATTTCGAATGAGATCTATTTCAATCAAACACTATTTAAGTTACTTAATTTCTCCTGGGGAGGGAGGGGTGACTGGGAACTCAGATCTGGCGGATTCCTCAGAACTCCTGGAATTACCAGGTTGTGTGGAAAGCTCCTGATCAGCCAGCCGCGTGGCCAGTGAAGGCAGAAGTTGTTTTTACTCAGAGAAGCAGTGTAGCAAATACCATGAAGTTTTATTTGTTGCTCTTTGGACCTCTAAAAGAGTTAGAAAAAATAGTTTAAAACACCCAGATGAGCAAACACCATATGTAAGGCTCTTACAGTTTTAATTAAGGCGTTTAGAATCTTCCTCCATACACACAATTCCTTTACTCTCGCCCCTTTCGCCTGCTTTCCACTCCCAAAAGGCGGCTCAAATGTTAGTAAAATGGGTGATCCGTTCCCCCATTTTCTTCCCAAAACCTGGTGTATGGAATTGCTGAAATCCTGTGGCCCTCTGAGTCAACTTAGGGGTCTAAGTTTCAGACTCTTGCTTCCCCTGTCCCGGGAAGAGCATACGGCAACCGGGCTTCTCCATTTGTCGCTTGTCTTTTTTTTTTTTTTCTTCCTCTCTGTCACTCTCTCTCCTCTCTCTCTCTCTCTCTCTCTCCTCTCTCTCTCTCTCTCTGGCTCTCTTTCTCCCTCTCTCTGGCTCTTCCTCTCTCCGCTCCCAGGACCGGCACGATGGCGTACCGAGCCACAGCTCCCGGCTCTCCCAGCTGGGCTCGGTGTCCCAAGGACCTTACTCGAGCGCTCCGCCGCTGTCCCACACTCCGTCGTCGGACTTCCAGCCGCCCTACTTCCCGCCCCCCTACCAGCCGCTGCCCTACCACCAGAGCCAGGACCCCTACTCCCACGTCAACGACCCCTACTCCCTGAACCCACTGCACCAGCCCCAGCAGCACCCCTGGGGACAACGGCAGCGGCAAGAAGTGGGTTCCGAAGCCGGTTCTCTCCTGCCCCAGCCTCGGGCCGCCTTGCCCCAGCTCTCGGGCCTTGACCCCAGGAGGGACTACCACTCGGTCCGCCGGCCGGACGTGCTGCTGCATTCGGCGCACCATGGCCTGGACGCAGGCATGGGTGACAGCCTCTCGCTGCACAGCCTCGGCCATCCCGGCATGGAAGACGTCCAGGTAACCACAAACAAAATAACAAACAAAAAAAAGACAATTAATAACTAATACCCCGGGAGGGGGAGGGGCAGCCGTCTCCTTTGGGGGAGGTTGTTCCCATTTTCAGAACAGGACTAGTTGGACAGGACATATATAACTGTTTATTTGTGTATATATGTATGGCTGTA
This sequence comes from Daubentonia madagascariensis, assembly GCA_023783475.1. NCBI lineage: Eukaryota > Metazoa > Chordata > Mammalia > Primates > Daubentoniidae > Daubentonia > Daubentonia madagascariensis. Next base: position 5,640,917 of record JAKFHU010002080.1, read on the forward strand.
AGTGGAGATTTCTAGAGGTCTAATTATGAAAGCCAGAGTCACTAGAAATTACATCTTGAAGGAGAAAAAAATATATGTTTTGATAGTTTATTAGAATCAAGGCTAATATTTTTGTGTTGCTTCAGCTACCAACTCCTGCATATTCTGTAGTCCTTTGTGGGAGCAAGCTTAGGACCCTCCCTTCACCAACATTCACACCCCATAGTGGGCCTGTCCCACTGACTTGGCTAGGGAAGACCTGTCTGCCTAGAAGCTAGGGCTCCAGCATGAAGGTACAGGGGTCTCTCTGTGCTCCAGAGGTTTCTGCAGGTTTTGTAAAGATTTTGTTGAGCATGACAATGCACATTGGAGGAAAGACATGCTCTGTGTTCGTCTAAGCCAGGTCTTCCTTTGAATGTCCCTAAAGCTGCAGAGCCATTTTCCAAGATAAGAGTTCCAGTCCTCAGCCGAAAAATAGAATATCTGTTGGGGAGAGACCCCAAAAGCCATAATTTGGTTTGGTAGTCCATGAAGACAGATACCATTTTGGAGATTCTTTTCACTTTTCGGTCCATTAAATGACTGGACCACTATTCTCAACCTCCATGTCCAGCCCTCCCCCTCCATTAACACTCTTCTCTCCACGAGGCCACCATACCAGTAGAAGAGGCATCACGTGTTTATTTCTTAAAACAAAAGGCTCAAAACACTCCCCCTATCCACCCACTATCCCATCTGCTGCCTACACAATGGAGCCTGATTTGGTTAAGAATACTTGGTTAAACTAAACAAAGAAACATCAAAGAAATGACTCCTAAAAACTGTCTGGGTGATCCTGAGCAGGTCTCCTTTTTCACCCTAATTTAAATAGTCTCCAGAAAAGATAAATATGGTTGAAAGGTATTTAATTGACACTTCGGTCTCATTGGCATAGTTGTATATATTATGCATCTTTTTAGACATACCTCTGAAGCAAAGGAAAATAAAATGGGAAAGAGAAAATGGTACATGAGTCATTTTTCTTTACTTTGCTGAAAAAAAATATTTTTAAACAGTTAAAATGTGGTGACAGTATCAAATGCTGCCTGTGTGAGGTCTATGATGGTTTATTGTTTTAAAAGAAATTCAGTTATTTATTATTTCCCCAAAAAAGATGGAATCACCTGCTTTGTGGCTGAATTTACCCATAGTAATAAGAGTGATGGTTTTGTTGATTTAGCTGATCTTGACTGTCCCTGTCTGGAGATATTGCTCATTTCAGAATATCATATGAGAAAGGAAATATTTATAGTTTTTTTTAATGCACTGGGGTAATATGTGTCTCGGGGGGAAAAGTTTTTAAATTAACCTTTCTGAGTACGGTTCAAAGTGCTGGATAATGAAAGTGGATCAAATCATCATCATTGCTGTTGGTGATGCTAACACCTTGTCACCACCATCCTGCAGGCCGAGTGGCTCAAGTGATAGAACTCAGGAATTTTCCCCAAAAAAGAGGGAGCAGATTTCTTTGGTTTTCGATGTTTTTAAAGACCAAATTGTGAGGGTTTTTTTGAGTGTTTGGTGAAATGCAAAGGGTGAGAAAAAAAAAATGGCCAGGTCAGTGCGCATCTAGGAGAATACTCTTGTCAAAACGTCAGAAAGGATTTAGAGCATTTGTGTGAACAGAGCACCGCTGGCTGAGGTGTTGCTGTTGGTAATACAGACTGCAGAGGTAGAGAGCCGCTGAAAAGAGAAAGGAACAGGCTGGGGTCCTTGCACACTCCCTGCTCCACCCCACTCCTGCCCCGTTCCTGCCCCAGCTTCATCCCAGCTCGTCACCTGATGAGGTGGGGAGGCCCAGCGGACCTTCTCTGGACGACCCTCAGTGCAAGGGGTTTCAGGGAATACACTCCGCACCTGTCCTGGAGGGAAACAACAGGGGCAGGGATGGCCTTTGTCTCCAAGGCAATGACAGACCTCTTGAGGTCAGGGTGAAGTTGACGTTACTCAGGGCAGGTGACAAAGAAAGGGGAGATGTTCCCAGGACCAGAGCCCAGAATCCAGAGGCTGCGACTCATCTGCTCCATTCGGAAGAATCCACTTCCGAGTCACGGATCTGAAGCTGGGGGGCTAAAATTACACAAGACAGTTGGGGTTTCAACATTCCCTGCAGCTACAGAATGGGTTGACTACACCGGTCTAGTCTTTAAAAGGGACCAGAGAGTGCCTCAGCCTGGACCTCAAAGTCTCTTGCTCAATTGCAAGGGTCTGGTGTGTGTTCTAAATGCCCCCCCAGCCATGGACCAGACAGACCCTGAGGGCACTGCCTGGCCTGTGGGTTGAGGGTTAGGAAGATGTCGTGCGACCCAGACGCACACACGCAGGGCCACCGCCCAGACCGTGAGAGAAGAGAAGGAGGAGAGCTAATTAACCAAATGCTTCTAATATTTTTTTAAATGAAACTATAAAACCCTGTCAATTTCTATTTCAATTTACTCACAGGGGCTATTAAACTAGCAAATCGCTGTTTGGGTTCTGGGTATGCTACATTTCACCCATTGTGTGTGGGGGGGTGGGGGGCTACAAGTGTTAAAAACTCAGAAAAACAGCTACAGAAAGAGAAAGACGGACTGAGATGACAACTAGTTTGGGATTTGTTTAGTTGCCACGTACACCTCTTTTCTTCTTTCCTTCGTTGCTCTCTAACCTCCCATCACCTCTACCACCCATGAGTACAAACATATAAGGATGTTAAGTCAACCCCCCCCAGACACACACCCACACTCAAACACACCCAAGTGTCTTAAAGCAACCCCTGGTATCACTTTTAACTAAAGAAGTCTAGTAATTACGAGTCTGAGTTGTTTTTCTGCACTTCCGCATGCAGTCCTAATTAAATCTTTACGATCTCCCTGTGACGATTAAGCGCCAGCATGCTGCGTGAATATCCTGTACAAAAACCCAGCAGGCGGCCGTAATTAGATAGAAAATCAGACAAGAGCCTTCTCATTAACTACCACAACTACCCCACGTCGCTGATGAGGCGTTTATACATATTTACGTACCAACATGAGGGTGAGGTGTGGGGACTCATGGGTTCAGGCCCATGTGAGGGTCTGCCTGCCCACAGACACAGGCAAATATTTCTGTCTTGCGTGGACACATTGCCGCTGTAGACACATGAGTATAGAAAGGTGTGAATTGTATGTGTGCACCAGTGTGTGTGTGTGTGTGTGTGTCAGGGGGTCCCCTGAGGAGTTATGAACAAGTTACATGAAGTATTTTTAAACAGCTTTTTACTGTTTCTTAAGATGCGCTTGGCATGTTGCAACAAGGAAAACAGTTCCTATAGAGAGTAACAATTTTCCTCACCTTTCAAATGAGAACAGAAGAGTGATTATTAAAAATGAAAAGAAACAAATTAACATGCCCCCTCTATGATTAGATCATCTCATTTCTAAAGTGCTACTTGTTTGGGGTAGACAGTCTTTTTCTTGTGATGAACTCACACCCTGTCTGGGGATGCAGCAGAGTGGGTGGGAGGTGCTATGAAAACACCACCTCGCTCTCAAGCCCTTTGCTTTTTACTTCTCTATAGAGTGGGTGACAAATTGGTCCAAACTTGTGTTTCTAAGGGTCAAGGAAAATAGCTGTACATTTCAGAAAGACCTAGAATTTCTTTTCATGGGGGGTAGGAGGGAAGGAATCCACTGCTTTTGGACACCCTGGAATGCACAGCCAAAACTCTGTTCATGTGCATCCTGACAGTAAAGAAACTCGCTCTAACAGCCAGTTCCCCTCAGAAGTGCTGCCAACGCTCAGGGTTGAAACTTTCCTTCTCTGGGATGAAACTCTGGCACAGAAGATGAACATTACTTGTGATTACCTAGGTGCTGACTGGGAGGATACAGGCCTTTGTGTGTGTCTGTGTGTCTGTAGTTAACTGCCTTCCTAACAGGTGTGTTCCTTGCTGGGAGGCAGCCTCAGCAGGGTTGGAAGGAGGGGTGAATGGCGCAGGATCCTTGGAGGGACTGACATTGTGCAGCAAGAAGCTCGGAGCTCACAGGGACGGGTATGGACTGTAGTGGGTGTGCGGTCCTGGAGGCTTGCGAACATGTTCCTATGTGTTGCTGTTTGCATTCCATTCCAAATTGCTCAGACTTTAATTAAAATCCCATAATGTAAACTATTATGTATTTGTAAAATGGCTCTGGGGTTAAGATACACTGGGATAGAATAGAAAGCAGAAATTGCTCTTACTAATATTGGTGAATATCTTTTGCCTGTTGCCAAATTTTCACAATTCGTAAGAGCAAATAATATAAAGGTTTATCTGTCTATGTAATATCTATGTTTTGTATAATAACTAAACCAATATTGCATCCTAGATGTCTCTCATGGTTTCCTTTTTCCTCTTTTTCCATTGGAAGAATTTATAATTTGGGTGAATTTCATTTCTGTGTCGATTTGGAGGTAATAATAATAATAATAAAACCTCCCTTTGTGAATTAATATAAATGGAAATAACAGAAACTCCAGTTTGGAATGACATGATTTATGTGTGCAATTCTTTAATATCCAGTCAATTTGAATAGTGGTGTTTTTATATTCACAGTCAGTTGAAGATGCCAATAACAGCGGCATGAATCTATTGGACCAGTCTGTCATTAAAAAAGGTATGGCTTATTTCCCCCAAAAGTAAGCAAAGTTTTCCTGTGTGTTAATGTCTTTATGATGAGGTTTTACTTTGGGGGAATTCATTACTTTATAAGACACAAATATTTGTTCACAATCAGAGGACAATGGCTGTCAGACTAGGTAAAAGGGCATGTCCGGAAGAAGGAAATGGGGCAAGGAGGAGAGAAAATCAAAGACAGAAACACGGATGTGAGAGATAGAGGGACAGAGAGACTATTGCCATTTTTCTCATGATACATTTGATAGCCATTCTAGACACATCTTAAATAATTGAGCTATCATCATGTGTGGAACTGGCTGGGAAACACTGGCTTCAAAAACATGCTATAATTATTTCACTGATAACTGGAGTTTCCCGAGCTAAACCCTATGTCATTGAGACAGCTCCTTCTTTCCTTGTTTTTGTATTTGATTTTTTGGTAGTAATTTTGTTCCCAGTTCTCTGTGTTTTATGAGTTGTTTCTTTTATTATTTTTTTTAATTGTGCCAAATGTGTTGCTAAATATGCGCATCCTGAGAAGCTGAGACAGCCTATGCACGTTTCTAAATCTTCCTACATATGCATTCATGATTTAGTGTGACTGTGGAATCACCCCATACTGTTAAAGGGCATGTGATATTAACAAATGTTTGCAGTCTCTTGTACAGCTGTAAGCAAAATAATTAACTAATTAAACTAATTAAATGTAATTACAATAACTCATTTTGGGCATATTGCAGCTGCTTAATTTTTTTCTCCTCTTCTCTGACAGTCACTGAGAGAATGCCTGGAGATTAGTGTGGTTGCTGAAAGGCCTGAAAGTCACTCACATGCCACAAATTTAGGAGCTTAAATGTGTAAACAGTGCAATCTTTAATTATCACAGGACCTGGTATTTGAAGATACAATTTTAACTACTATAACCCTTTCTTATTGATGCTGGAGAAAGCCTGTCCTTATGTTTGGTGTCAACAATCCCCAGCTTTAGTCATTTATGATTCACTTGAGCCACTTGACATTCACAGAAACAATTAAAAGAAAAGATGCTTTGGGAAGTAATCCATCCAAAGTCAAATTGGGATAGTAGGAGGGTTGTGGAATAAGCATTCCAAACAGGGTAATGTATTCTCAATTTTCTTTTGCAAAGGCAGGAAGAGTAGCTTCGAGAGGTGGGTGGGAGAAGCAGTACTTGAAATGGTGCCCTTTGGCTTTGAAAAGACTATCCTGAAGAATAGTAAGGTTTGGGGTAAAACTATTTATTTTAAGTGTTGCTCCAAACATCTCTCCCTCCCTTCTTTAGATAATATCGTTTGGGTTTTGAATGCCAGCTTTGGGATTTGCTAGGATACCCAGGCTCGTTGCTTAGACTTACCACTGTGCTGACTGACAGCTCACTTTCACCATTTTCTCTTGGGTCTTCTCTTTTGGTTAATTGCTGGTTGATTGGAGTGGGGTGGGGGAGGAGCTGCTCCGTTGGATTTTTTTTTGTTTGTTTTAGTTCTCACTGCCTTTTCATGGAAAGCTAGAACCACTTAGCTATGGGTTCTGTATCCTAGCAACATCATTTTGGCTGGCAGTGGAACATGCCCAACAGATGACCAATCAAAAATGTTATTAATAGTCTGGCCAATAAAAATATTTGGAAATCAGCTTGCCTAGCAAAATGCAGCTGAAAATATTCTTAGATGTGGGATGCTTTGGTTTTGGACCTGGTATATATTTGTCAGTGAAATGTGAATATTTATATATAAATTTATCTCCAGGAATAAGAAAAGGAGAATATTGACTAAAGTAGCTAGTTCTGTTTTTGGAAACATTGGAGTACATTTTATGTCCCCAAAAGGTTTTTTAAAAATTGTACAGCTTAAAACATCTAAGTAGCACCCTACTCACTTTAATGGATTCAGGGGGCGTGGTATGAATATGAAATGTTAGGTCAATTCTGTTATTTAATATTTGAGATATTTGCTTTATTACATGAAGAAAAGATCATAATACCATATTTTTATCTTTAGAGAGCCACAGGCAAAATAGAAATAAGTGGTTGATTTATTTTTCTAACTTACTATGAACCACTTAAAGTTATTGACCCATTAGCCCATCCCCTGTAGTCTAGTCTGCCATCTTTGCTCACCCTACCCCTTATGAGGGATGTCTCCAAGAGATTAATTTTGTAAAAGAGGTGAGAAAGTTTTCTGAACTAAATATTCTAAATTTCAACAACCGGCAGGAGACTCAGTTGCTTAGCATATTTCTTAATGGGCTTTTAGACAGATTTTTAAAAAATTCTAACTTGTTAATAAAAGGCTGGCAACTGGTCCGGGTTTGGGGGTCTCTGCTCCTGTGTTATTGAAGCCAGAAGACTTGGACATAAAGAATAAATAAGTGTCTCTCTATGTCTCTCTCTCCAATTATGGCAAGCCTCCCTCCTAAAACTTAACCAGTCTAATTTTTCACCCGTGTTGATATCACCCCATAGATTATGGGCTCTCTCTCTTGTTATGTTTGCTATCTGGGCTTAGCTGACATTTCTGAAGTAATTTAGTTAAGAGGAAATGAGTTGTTCCCAGTAGAGAGAGCAAACGAGTGGAGTGAAGGTAGCCAGCGTGATAAATGGCTCTTTCATTTGAAGATCTCCAGAGCTCGTTTACGGCTAATTTTCTGTATTGGCCCCCTTTGAGCTATTAATGCAATCGGCAGGGACCGTGGCCCCTCTCCTCTTAGCTGCCCCATTAGAGCTCCCATTAAGCTGCCTAGTCTCAACTCCTTGGCAGGAGTTGGGGGGAGGGAGTAATGAAAGGTGCTTTTTAAACTCTCCTAATCTAAACCGGCAGAGGGTGGTTAATAAGATTTGAAGGGGGCTGGTCAATGAGCAATCAATAAAGTAATAATGAGAAGGATTCGGTACATTAACAGTCTAAAAATCCAACGAGACATTAAAAAATCATTCTTAACTCTCAGTTCCATTAAGATTAGGAATTTGGGCAGGGTGTGGAAGTGGGGGAGAGGGTGTGCCCAACTAATATAAATGATCACTGCCACCATCATATTGCCTAACTAAAAAAAGGCTCACCTAGGCTAAGTTTTTGGTGCAATCAGAGGACAATATGCAATCTGTTTAACACCTTAGACAAGAAAATATGCTAGGATTTCTTGGAAAGGCTAGCGTTGCTGGAGTCCAAGTTTCAAATGTTACGACTGTCGGGCATTTTCATTGGTCTTAGGGATATCCTATTTGGTTAGTTTCAGTTCAACCTCCGTTTTCTACCACTTTCTTTCCCTTTAGTTCTGGTCCCTTCCCCACATAAACACTTTGATTGGTGTGGATTTTCTTTCAAGGGAAATAAAGAAATTGCCAAATTTCAATTACAATGGGTTCTGCCAGGATCCTTCCTTCTGACCTGCAAGGTAAAAAGCACTGAGAGTCTGTCAGAGCCACTGAAAGGTATGAGTTTCCTCTCAAAGGAAAAGGTTTGCATTTCCAGAGCTGACTTGGATACCAATAGCTGTTTATCAACTAGAGACCCTGAAGTACATTCCAGCCACCCAAGGAGTGATCAGAGTTCATAGAATTTCAAAGGTGGAAAGGTTAGCCACTCTTCTTCAATCCCCTAAGTGCAGACACTGAGACAGAGAGAAGATAAGCGACTTTCTCAAGGTCTCACACACCAGGTAAATGGTAAGACCCAACTCAGTTTCCAGCCTCTTAGACTCTGTCCCTAAAGGATGCCAATACTGGATGTTCGTAGTTTTTTATATCCCAGTTTTCTTTGCGGGAATTCTTTTATTTTTTCCCACGATTTCAGTGCTCACATTTATACATGTGCTATTCATGTGGAATAAAATTTCACCCTCAGGTAGATGAGAAATTATGCAAGTGTGAGGAAAGTGTACACTGCTGGTGAGCTGTAATTATTTCACTTTTAGGGACCACTCTAAATCAAAGCTAAACCTCTTGGTGTTTCCCAGTGTAGGTTACATTATCAAGAGCGCCTTTCAGAGGCATTTATCCCTTGAATCTATAGGACAAGTTCATTTTCTTCCTTACCAGCGGATCCAGTCAAACACAAAGATCTCAAACCTATGATTTCACAGTTAAGTTTTAAAAGTAGAGATTAAGATCTAGCCTGTTAACCCTTTACCTCTGTGTAGTCCACTAATGAATATTTTTTCTAATCATTTTTCCTTCTTCTCTCTTAAATAAAACCCAGTCACTGTAATGAAATATTGATCTGTTTTTAAACCTTTTTTTTCCTTCTCCCAAACATAATGCAGGGAAAAAAGGAAGAGAATGAGTTTTGTGGGTGTTACATCCAGAAGTTGGTCATGCCACCCAACAGAAAACTGAAGAGGAAAAAAAACCCCACTTTTAATGTATGCACAGAAAATTGTAAACATGTAAAGAACTGAAAGCTCCATGCTGAGTTTTGCTATGCCCCATTTCCTTACCATTTCCTGCTGTTGCTTTAAACCTATCTCAGTCATCTCTGGGTTCCATGAGCAGGAACAGTGTGCTCATAATTACTAACAAATCAACCGGGCCCTGTTGCTCTCTGGGTTTATTGATAAGCTGGAGGAAAGGAGAAGAGAAAAGACAAAGAGAATAAAATATGGGGTTAATCAGCTGAGCTAAGCAGGTGTAAGAGTGGAGGGGAGGTAGATGATAACAGAGCTATGGACCTAAAGGAAAGTTGAGACAAGAAATGCACAGGATCTAGTCTAGGGGACCAGTACTAAGCTGGAGTAGGAGAGAGGTTTAGAACCTGAGCTTAAGAGGGTAGAGGGTGGGAACACAATTGTGAACATAAATTAGAAAATGGAAATATAATCTGAAGCACATCTGCTCACATTGTCTGTGTTTTTGGAAACAAAACAAAACAAAACAACCTCCCCCCACAGCAGTGTGCTGACAAAAGCTGACTAGAATGGGGCTGTTTAGAGGATAATGTATATGCAGAAAGGTACAGCTCAGGGGAGGGATACATTCCCCAAAGGAAACAGCTCTTGTCTGGTAAATCAGGCAATTAACAATAGTGAAATTAGAGGGCAGGTTATAAAATATATGTAAAGGCCTGGCTTTTCAGGAGATTCGGCATCTGGGACTGGGAGAAGGGAGAAGCAGGTGAAATTCCAATCCTCAGGAGATATTCACTTATCCACTGTAGTAAGCAGGAACTGAACTTACTAGTCTTAGCTTACTAGGGTTTGTGGTGGTGGTTGTTAAAATATGCTTTCTAAATAGTATTTAAAGATGAAAATGTTGCTGAGTATCAAAGATGAGATTTTTATATAATTTATTTCTATAGTTCACATCACGTTAAAACTACAAAGGGCCATTTATATTTTGGGAAGAAGTTTTTCCAAGTTTTTCTAGTGCCAATTCCCGTGATCATAAATTATTCATTTATAGTGCCTGCAATGTGAGTCTGAAATATGGAAATCAGGACTGTTGTGAAGAATAAGATAGGTTAAAATAGATGTGGATATTGCATAAGAGAATTAAATGGGAGAGTGTTCCCACCCCAATCAAGAGATCTTACTCAAATCTGATTAATACTCACACTTTGACTTTATATTGGTTTAATTTCAAATGGGAAGCAGATTCACTGATGAGAATATGAGGGGAACCAGAAAGAAGAAACTCCTCTCTGTAACCCCCCAACCCCATGACACTGCAGAAGATCCACCCCGTTGCTAACATCATTTATCCACCTGGGACAAGGTCTTGGGCTCTGTGGACAGATCTAGAGATCCTAAAATGCCTACCAAGAAGTAGCAAAAGGAAGTGCTTTAGTTCCCCCATCCAGTCCCCTAGGAAAGCTCTTTTCCACAAGATGTTTATAAGGGGCCAAATGCAATTCATAGTAAATAAAAGATTTGGGACCTACCTGGCTTTTAGGAGTCTCTAAACAATTATGGAGGTTTGCATGCTGGAATCTGTGGCAGAGAGAATAAACTGGTACAGAAAGACTGAGTGTTGTTTAGTCTGTCCCATACAAGGGAAGTTATGCATTTTGTTTGACACATAAGGTTCTAGGCTCCAGACAGTAGAAAGAGCATATATTTCCCCTATTGAAATTATAGGATGAGGTAGAGTGTATTAATAGATAGTGGTGGAAACTCTTTTTTCACATCAGATGTATATTTCAATAAATTCCCTTGACTGGTGATCAAAAATACTGTGAATATTTGTGGGCTTCATATCCTAATGGAAGAAGCAAAGATATAGGGCAAGACAGGAGGTGAAGTCACCTATCCTGGTGTCACCTCTAGAGCCTGTGACAAGAAAATGGGCTTGAGCAGAGTAGAAGTCCAAGGGGCAAGATTGTGAGGGAACTGGGAGGCTGAATGTTCCTCATTCCCAGCCTTCTGGTTCCACTGAGCCCGGCCTCTTTCTGATGTGCAGATGACACTGAAACACAATTAAACAGAAATACAGGCTGGAGAGGCTGAATGCGTCAGGGTAGCAGTGGCAACCAGCTGTCAGCTCTTATTAACTTCCACATAAAACATACCTTGAGTGCGGTTTGTTATCAATTACTTGGCAAAATGAAACAACTGGGGCAAGGCAAGACTGCTGCTCATATGAATTAGAGTGATTGGTTGATTGATCAGGGCACCTGTTGTAAATCATAACTGCTCCAAACAATCACCAACCCGTGCTTTAATTTGTAAACAAAATTCATGTCACTGCAGAATTGCTTTCACTGGAGATGAGCATTTGGGTTCGTTTCTAAATGAATCTGTTGTTACTATGTAGGGAAGAATGGGGCCCACTTTAAAGAGATGAGCAGCAGCTCTTGGAACAGCTCTTTCGGGCCCTAACTCTCCATCTGGAAGGTATGACGTGTCTGTTCTTAGGCCCAGCATCTGATGGGGGTCGCCCGCCTGATCTTCTCTGGTGATGACCTTACATTTGGGTCCAATAGGAGAGGAGGGAGGGGCTCCGATTGGTATTACCATTTTATCTGAGGAAACAGATTCAGAGAGGTTTAGTGAGGTGTCTAAGGTGACAGAGCTAGCACGTGATGGAATACGATTTGCCTGGTTTCACAGCACAATCCAAGCTCTGGGTTGTATGTCTTCTTGATTTGTGTATTGAGCGGGGCTCTGGCAAGCGACACTCATGTGTCTACATACATGGAGTAAGTTTCCAGAGTAGTGATGACTTTTCAGTCTGTTCACAGCGCTCGGAACGCACAGCAGCCCCACTGGAACAAACACTTCCTCCCCCAGCTTTCCACTTGGCGTCTGTCCTGTGGCCTCACGCAGTGACACATTAGATCAGCCGGTCACCAGGATCGAAACCCGGTCACCTTTATGGCAGTTTTTTCTCTCTTTCTAGTTCCGGTTCCTCCCAAATCTGTGACTTCTCTAATGATGAATAAAGATGGCTTCCTGGGAGGCATGTCTGTCAACACCGGCGAGGTGTTTTGCTCGGTCCCCGGCCGTTTGTCCCTGCTCAGTTCAACTTCAAAGTACAAAGTAACTGTGGGAGAAGTTCAGAGACGGCTCTCGCCCCCTGAATGCCTCAATGCATCTCTCCTCGGCGGCGTCCTTAGAAGGTAAATTCCCCAAAACCAGTTTTTATTGGGGCAGAGAGGGAGTGGGGAGAAGGCTGAAGCGGGACGCGACTGAAGTCCCAGGCGGTTGCCTAGCAACCGGGCGGCTCCCGCGCTGCGCGTGCGGAGACCCGCGGCTGCCACGTGCTCAGGGCCGCGCGCGCAAACGCCGCCGCCCTTGGACGCGTGCCTTGAGGGCCCGCACCGCGCACGCACACTCGCGCTCTCCCGCTGATTTTTTTGTGGCTCTCGGAACCTTTCACTTTCTTGGCCCAGCTTCTGGCACCTTTTTCTTTCGTACTCCCAAAACACCTAGAGGGCATTTTCTAGTCTAAGAGTATGACCCAGAACCTACATACACACACAGACGCACTTATCTAAAACAGAAGTTTCAGGAAGCAACTGCCTTCTTACCTTCCGTTTCCTTTGATATTTCTTTTTCTGTTTTACCGTATGTTTTAAAATGCAGTTGGTGACCGGCTAATCTGGTCTTTCACCCCCTAATGAATTGTGCCCCATAGTTTGAAAAACTCTCTTGTAGATTTGTGAACTCCTTCCTTACATAACACCACCAGCAATAACACTAATACCAATTTAGGAGTATTAATAGTTATTCCTTGGGGCCATTGAGGTGCTTCCTAATATTCCAAGCATAGACTGACTCTTCCTCAAGGAAATGGGGGAGGAGATGGCTTTTTTCTTAAGATGTAAATTTTCCCCCAAAACAGCTAAACCCTTTGGCAATGTACTGATATGAAGGTGACTTTGTATGAGATGAAACTTTCCAAGTTAACCCATTTTGGAGAGTGGCAGTCCTCTTCTTTCCTAAAAGTGGCTATATAAGTAGTACAGCAAGAGAAGTTAAAGTAGCTGGGTTTTTTCTCGTCCTTTTGCCCAGACCTTAGCACAGACAGTAAGAGCCTTGGGAGAAATTAAGGCTGTGGCCAGGAAACTTTCTCATTTTGAATCCTTTCGCTGTGCCCTACCCTGATTCAGCTTTCAAGTGAGTCCTTTGAGCCTCAGAGTGTGGAAGTCTTCAGTTACCCCTTGAGCATTGAGTATGTGTGTATAAAACTTGCTATGAGATGAAGTGAGATAATCAATATAAATGCTTATCACATAACTAAATTCCTTAAAGTGTGAGTTTTACTATTGTTATGATCATCATCATTACTTTCATATTTCAGTCTTCCCTCCTCCCCTTTTAACACAATTCCCTTACGCAGCAATTCTTGACCCCTTCCTCAAAAAGCCCACCTATTTCCACAAGTGCCTTCTCCTCTCTGAGCCACCCGGCTCTTTCCTTCTTTTCAACAAGGTTGTGCTTGCCCAGTTTCTGCTCACCTCACTGGCTCCATGACAAGGAAGGAACGTGTGTGTAAACACATGTGCAACTTCTACCTTCTCTGGACCCACAATCTACACCCTAAGTATTCCCATCTGGTATCATTTTTTTTCTCACTAGATAAAAAAATAAAACTACCCAATTAAAAAAAATTCTCTGTATTGCAGAAATTAAGCAAACCTCAGCATACTATCAGCAAATAACCAAAAGGAAGGGGAGAAAATGTGCTAACCTCAAGTTAAAACCTCTTCAAGCTCCACTGGGCTTTAGATTGCTAAGTCTAAACTTTGTTTCAGGAACACTCTGAGGTTAATCAGAATGTTAATTCTTGCAATTTCAGAGCCAAATCGAAAAATGGGGGGAGATCTTTGCGAGAAAGGCTAGAAAAAATCGGTTTGAATTTACCCGCGGGCAGGCGCAAAGCAGCAAATGTCACGTTACTCACCTCCCTGGTGGAAGGTAAGCAAGATGTGTGGCCATTTCACGAAGTGGCTGAGCTTAACTGTCGGCTGGAGGCTTACATTTTACATGTCTCATGATTAACTGGAAATCATTGCAATTGTTGTGCGCTATGAGTTGGATGTCAAGTGGCTGCTTGAGAGAGGTTCAAAGGTCTTTTTACTTAGAGGGAGCCTGCAGTTGTAGAGAGGCCAAGCGAAGTAAGTATGTGAGAGTCCCTATTCTCTGAAGAGGGCTCAGGTCCAGCCTCCTAGCCAAAGCAGAGGTCGCCTCTGCTGCGACCAGAGGTGGGGGACACTCTCTGTATGAACTCTTGCAAGGGTAACTCTGTAAGCAATAATCCATTCTATACCCCTCTCCTTCCCAGATTTTGCCTCTGAATTGTCAGTATGAGAAAACACATTGCATTCATGACCCCTAATGGTTATTTTAAAACTCTTGTCACTCCCAGGGTCCAATCTCCTGCGGATTACCTGGGATTTATTGTTATTGAAATATTGATAGCTTAATGAAGCCAATGATGCCTAGGAAAAAACTGGTGGGGAGGGGTGAGGAAACATGTAGGGGAGTCAGGTATAATCTTCTATGTGGATTCATTCACCAGTTGTGAATTAAAGGGCCATAATTGTAATAAGCATCTTCCAATTTGCTCATCAGTTTGGCTTTGAAGATGATATTTATGATGTGTAATAAACAAGATCATCTACACAGCCTAGAACAAGAGGATCTGCAATTGAATTTGTGAGAAGGGATAGGAAATACAGCCAGATGGTCTTAATGGAGGAAGATGTAGACTTTTCTCTGGAGTCTAGCTTATAGGTCTTGTTTTTTTCTTTGATTTTTGTGGATGTGATATTGGGTTTTTAGAGAAGGGAATCTTAGACTATTTGAGCAGCAACCATAAGTCATCACAGTTATAGGCCTTGTACTTTTCCATCTTTAAAGCAAAGTTGCTTGGTCCAAACACCCTCTAGAGGTAACCGTTACTGAATTTCCAGACTGCGCTTATTAGCGGTTGACTCTCAGCCTGGGGGTTTCACATTTTGCCCTTCAGGGAATTGCTAATATCACAATCCTCATTTTGAAAAGCAGTCAAGGTAATCTCAGCCCAAGACAAGGATTTTGGTGGAGAAGGGAGGAAACTGGAAAACCCAGTGAAATGCCAATATTTGGTTGACACTTTTTGATTTTATGAATCCTTGTAAGCACTATGCCTAAAGTCTTTTGTTATGATAATGATAATTAAAAGTAAGTCATGCTCCTTAAAAATAATGTAGCTATGGGATAATTTAACATGTATCTTTTTTGTGTTTGGGATCTTCCCTTGAACCCCTAAGGCTATGCTTTAAAGGGTAATAATGCTTTATTTGAAAGGGGCTTCCACATAAGCTAAGGAATATCTTAGATACCTCAGTTTTCTATAGCTGCTTTGTTATCTTTGTGCAGTGAGAAGTCCTTAAGTAGGAGGATGATGACAGGAACCTCTGAAAGGGAGAAACCTGAAACCTGACTAGCAGGAAAAATGACAAGGAGAATAATTATTTCATTGCTGGATAGAAATACTCTTTGCATATACATTTTACATATATTCCTTAATATATGTGGACATATACACACATGGATTGGTTTATATATATTAGTTATTAATAAGATTTTTCCCTAGTACAATTATGGGAAGATGGTGATGATTTTTAAATTTTATTTGAAGCAGGTGTAACAGATGCTTTAAAAAGAAGAGGAGATCTGGCTTGAATATCCAGCCAAATGTCTAGGTTCAACTGTAAGGTGGCTCTTGAATATACTGGCCCACCTTTCCTTTAAGACAACGCAAGTGGGGTGTGGAAGACCCCATAGCTATGCAGGGGATGTCTAGCTAGGACTTGGCTCAGGGAGCGGTTAGATAGAGAGGTGGGCAAAAAGTTGGTCCCATCAACTTTAATTATAGCTTGAGAATCATTTTTACTTTGGACATCTCTCTCACCTTTGCTTTTGGCTCCAACAGATGGCCTCCTCTGGAAATACAAAGAGTTGACTGGGGAGCGCCTCCTGCCCTGTGATATTTAGGGACTGGGTGCTAATTATTACCTCCACTGCTGTCTTTTCAGGAGAAGCTGTTCACTTAGCTCGGGATTTTGGGTACATTTGTGAAACAGAGTTTCCTGCCAAAGCTGTTTCTGAGTATTTGAACCGGCAGCACACGGACCCTAGTGACCTGCACTCCCGAAAGAATATGCTGCTGGCCACCAAGTGAGTGTCCTAGGCTCTCGGCCCACTTCCCTGACTGCCACCCTGCTGGGCCACCCCGCTAGGGAGGAGGCAGAGGGGAGGGGTAGAAAAGGAGCGCAGTGGGTTGTCTACAAGTAGCTTTTGCAGCCTGCGGCAAGTTTGTTACGAAGCCATCCCAGGTCCCTGGGGGTGGGCAGAGTTGATGGGCTATGGGTTTGTCTCAGTTCTCTTCTCTCTTTCCAAGTCTGGGGAGAAGGGCTTTGTTAATCTGAATCCATCCTTCTTACAATTCTCTTCTACAACCTTGGAGATATCAGGCAGACCTTTTCCGGGTGGGTCCTTGTTCCAGCTCTTCTCTGGATCCATAGGTGCATATTTCTACTGGGTTTCACATCTAGTTCCCTGTCATATCCACACAGCCATGTGTGCTCACTCAGGATGGCTGTATGTCACCCACGTGTACCCATCTCTACCCACAGCTCTAATTACTCCGTTTCCAACGTTGCTGTTTGTCATCTTCCACAGACTTGTAAAATTTACTACAACTCCAGAGGGGAAAATAGTAAATCTCTGGCTAAATTTAGGTCTAGAGCTCATTTGAACTTTTACAGTGGGTTTTCTATTTATTTGATTTACTCCTGTCTTTGGCTTCGGTGTCATATTGTTGGTGTTTTATGGCCGGCTCAGGCCTGCAGTGGGCGGCGCTGCGTGCGCCCGCACGTTTCTCTCACAGGCGCGGCCCAAACAGCGGCACTCATTTATTTAGTGCTGGAGGACGCGGTTTGTCCCGTTGACAGCGTAATTTAAAGAAATATATGGAAGGCTGAAAAATCATTTGCTCAAATTTGTCCAGATGTTTTTGAGACGTGATTGGAATTTGATTGCCCCTTTCCGCAGGGTCAAAAAATATTAATGTCCCAGAACTTTAATTGCTTACAGACCCTGGTTTGGGCTTTGAAGATTTAAAATGTTTGACTCTAAGCATTTGTTCTCCCCAGTTCAGAATTTCCTTTTTGGCACTTTGGTAATGAGTACAAACTTAAGGAAAGACTTTAACCATCTCTCCCAATGATCAAAACCTGGCACCCACTCTCTTTTTAGAAGGTTTTCATCTGCTGTACCAACTAGCAAGATAATAAATCTTTGTGCCCTGGTGTCTGTCTGGTGGAGGGGGACCTGTTGTGCTTTATAAAAAAGAAAGGGTACTTTAGGGAAAAAAATAAAACCAAGCTGTATAAATCAGATAACAGGATTCCACAAACAACTCTGTCATTTCCTTAAGGGATGCTTATAACTGCCCCCCTCTTGAAGCATTGTGGCTTCTCTTAGGCCAGCACTTCTTAACCTGGGGTGAGTATCAAAATCAGTATAGACCTATCCCAAAATCTTCTGAATTGGAATCACTGGAGGTGGGGGCCTAGGAGAGTGTATTTGAACCCCACAGGGGATTCTGAGGTACTTTTAAAAGCTTAAGAACTGCCCTATTTTGGTCAGAACCATTACCTATTTCTTTCTGGTTGTGAGGATGTACGTGAATATTTCACATGGAGAAACCAGAGGGTAGAAAGAGGGAGCCTGCTAGTGCTCTCCATCCACCCAGCCTTAAAACTAACAAATCTTTCAGCTGCTGCAAGTGGGTAGTATTTTCCATCTGGTTTAGCTGCTGCCCCAAAGTGGCAACACTCTGGGAAAGGATGTCCCAGGATCCTTCGAATCCAGTCACTGGCCCTGTTTACCTGTTGGCCAGGCCAGGTGTTGCCAAGTGTCTGTCAACTAGGCCATGCTATTGGGGGTCTGGGACTGGAGTGCTGTAGGTTTGCTTTTCTCGAAACCCTACAAACCCACAGGCTGAGTGGAGGCAGGCATACAGGAGAAATCTGCCAATCTGTGAAAGGCTGTGGCCTTTGGGATGCTGTGCCTCTGCCTGCCAGCAGAGCCAAGCCATTTGACCTTCAGGGCTAAAACCCTCCCATGCAGCTCCTATATTAAAAATTTCTCAAATAAGCTCAATCCATAGTTAGGCATGCAGGATTTCTAGGGCTGGAAGATTCCTCTAAATTGTAGGTGCCTTGAGGAAATAAAAACCTTCAACAAATAAAAATCTATCCTCCCTGGTGTTTTAACAGTCTGCCTTTTGGTTTTATTTAAACTATGTGGGAATCCTTTTATATTGACAACAATCCTGTTATACAAAGATTTTCGGTAGCCTACACTCACAAGAAAGAAAGGGGAGGAAGAGAGGAAGAAAACATCTCTCTCACCAAATACTGCAGGTAAACAGGTTTTTGCTTTGAATAGAATCAGCATTCTCTCCTAGAATAAACAGTTTCTTGCCCTGGGCCATAGAAGGCTCCAGCAATCTGCCAGGGACAGGCTTGTGGCCGAGGGGCCTAAATCTTTCAGGGTTTTTTGGGCCTGATCACCAAGAGGTTGGAGAGGCAGAAGAGAGGAAGGGGAAATAGCTCAAAAGAAATGCCAGGTAAGAGCTCAAAATTATTGCGCATTCAAAATCAAATGCTAAATCCTAGCGAATTTCCCAAAACAGAGTCCATGCGGTTTTGGAATGAAGGAAAAAAGATTGAAAGGGGGAAAAAGGCAAGGCTTTGGGGTGGAAGGGGTGGGTTATCTTTCCACCCCTGCTTTCCTTCCAGCCCCAGCTGCTGGAAAAGGGAGAGCGCTTGGAAAGGAACCAGAGCGGAATCGCCCACATTAGCCTTGCTCTTCTGTGACCGGGCGCCTCTGGGCTTGTGTGAACGTCTCCTTTCTAATGCCAATGACAACGACACTGACGGTGATTTTCTGTTCCTCCTCCACCCTTTTAGGCAACTTTGTAAAGAATTTACAGATCTGCTAGCGCAGGACCGGACACCGATCGGGAACAGCCGACCCAGCCCCATCCTGGAGCCGGGGATACAGAGCTGCCTCACGCACTTCAGCCTCATCACACACGGCTTCGGCGCCCCGGCCATTTGCGCCGCGCTCACGGCCCTGCAGAACTATCTCACCGAGGCGCTCAAAGGCATGGACAAGATGTTCTTGAACAACACCACCACTAACAGGCACACGTCTGGGGAAGGCCCAGGTAGTAAAACTGGCGACAAGGAGGAGAAACACAGGAAATGAAAAAAATTTAAAAAAAGAAGGAAAAATGTTTTAAATACAAAAGGAAAAACAGACAAAAATTTAATTTTAGCTTTAAAATATTGGATTGGCTTTGGAAGAATTATATTAGGTAGAATACACATACAATCAAAATTTTAAAAAAGAGCTAAATAACTTAAAAAACTGAGGCGTACAACGGAGCAACAATATCGGTTCTCAGTGTCTATTTCAAGATACACTTGGAGACAACCGTCCGGATTTTCCACTTCGGTTCTTTCGAGCTTAGTAATACTGATAATAAAAGAAAACCATGATTTCCCCTCCCCCTTTGGAAAATAAACATAAGACTAAACGTGAGAAAACGCTAACTTATTGGAAGAAAGTCGGAGAAACGTTGGTGTCAGTGCTTTGAGAGCTGGTTGACTGAGACGCACGAACTTTTTAATTTTAAATATTTTTTTAGGAAACACTCTCGCAGTCTCATCCTTCCACTTCACCTCACCCCTCTCCCAGCCACCCTTTTCTACGTTACCCTCCCTTCCTCACACTGTTACGGGAATCTTCTGGGATGAAAATGAGTGTGGTTAGCCCTTTTTGGTTCTTTCAGTCCCCTCGGTACCCCCGCCCTGCCCTGCGTCTTAACTCCCCGGGGCCCAGCTCCGCAGCCGTGCGCGTAATTAGGGAGGGGAAGGGCGGGCGGGGTGGGAGGCCTGCGGGGATGCAGGTTTGGTGCGGGTCGGCCGAGCAGGCTCCCGAGGCTGAGCAAAATCCGGACCAATAAGTTGGTTCAGACTCATCATCAGTTCCTTTCATAAATGTTACTAGTTCCCAGGCTTGCCAGCATCAGCATACAGAAAATCTTACATTTGTAATAATATTTGTGTCATCTACCAATTTTAAGAACTATAGTAAAAAAAAAAAAACAATATGAATACGTTGATTAGTATGTAATTCCTTCGAAGGGGTATGTACCATTTCATTCTCTTCTGTTTTCCAAAGCTTTGCCCGCATGGTTTATGAGCTTCTTCAAAGAGGACTTGGGCTTCCTACACAATCTATAAGGTACAGAGAAAAAAAAAAAAATCCGATCCCTTTTAAATCAGAGCCTGTGTGTCAGAATTCTGCAGGTGCACTTCTTTAAAGAAGCTCAAAGGGAATAATTTAGAAAGTGGCCAATATGATAGAAACCTCTTTGAATCTACAGGCTAACATACCTCAACACCTGAATTCCGGCGGGGGTGGGGGGCTGCAAAATGAATTTTAAGGGAAAAGAGTAAGGGTTCTTGGAGCCCTATATTCTAACAGTATTGCCCTGCATTTAAAATGGATTCGATGTTCCTGGGTTCTTTGGCGATTGCTGTTTCAACCGGGAAAGAAGCAGCTTTGCGAGTGGACTGGGAGGAGGGTGGCGCAAGCTCCCGTGTTTCTGCAATTGCTTTCTTACAAGATGCTTTATGAATGAGGCATTTTTCCCTCCTAGACGTGCACTTGTTTTGGCATATAGTGGTAAAATAATGCAAAGTGAAAGGAGATGTATTTCAGCTTTGAATTTTACTGTCTGGATACAGTAGGACTATTCCCAGTGGATAAAGTTTCATGCATTTAATAGTTCTCACTTCTGGCAGCCCAGCTTCTTTCTCGGGCTTCATCTTAGCATTATCATAAAATAAGATCTGGAACGCAAAGTCCGCACCTTCCCAAAAGCAGTGAGAAATATCCGAGGGTGGGTGGGTGAGATAGGTCTCTAAATTTAGTGCAGATACACTCACCTATTTAAACAAAGTAGACAGGACCTCTGCAACAGCCCTTAAAGATAAAACTCCAGACGTTGTTCTGCAGGGTTTATTTAGCACCCATTCAAATCCCTCAGACTCTCAGTTTTGCTCCCCTCCTCCTTGACCTTGAGGCGAAGGGGTAGGGCTGGAGTCTTAGGAACCTGCTGAGAGCTTTGCCTATTTTTATCAGGGGAAGAAGGGAGTTAGGGAGCTCGTTTCAGGTCACCAGGAGTGACAAGCAACAGTTAAGGTCACACTGAAGCCCATCTGCTACCCCCAGGTCCTTTGGGGGCCTCTGGGTTTTTCCAGCCCAGCCCTAGACCTGTTGAGAAGAGTACAAAGGCCGGGAACTAGACGTTATGGAGACTGTAGACCCTATCACTCCCCAGCTCAGAAGCCCTTGCCTTTGTCCGAGGGCCTGGCCGCTTGCACTAAATGTATTCTGATTGCACAAGGCCAGGTGAGACCACACTGAAAACCATCGTCTCCTTTCCTTGCAGGGCAACGCGCCCCACGCGTGTGACGTGCGAGAGACGCGATGGACGCGCCTTGCTCTTACTGTGCAGGTCCTGAGAGCGTGTGGGCCACACGCGCCCAGTCGTGTTGAGGACATAGAATCAGCCGCTGGAGGGGCCGCCGGCCGCGCGGGCCCTTCCCGCTCTCGGTCTCACCCTAAGGGCTAAGGCGACCGAGAAAGCCCCGCTCTCCAGTAGGTAATGGGGCGGCGTCCCACGGGTTGCAGGCGGGGAGGGGTCCCAGCGCTGCCAGCGGCCACCAAGGCGCCTGCTCTGGGTGGGAGAGTGGCCTAGAAAAGTCCAAGGAATGGAAGCTTCCCCCCTCCTTCACCACTGCCAGGACAGGAACTAACCCCCACCACCCCATGCTCCTAAAGGTAGGAGACGGGATGGGAATTGTCTTACTGGGCTGTGCAGGCTCCCTCCGTTGCCCTACGCCCTCATTCGTGAATCCCTCAGTGCCCCAGCTAGATAGAACCCTTTGCACGCTTCCCCCTCTCTCCTCGCGGCGTGGAGCGAGCCCACTGCCCCCCTCCCTCCCTTCTCCTTTCATGTAGGACCCCCGCCTCCTTCCGTTAGCCAGGTCCGCTACGTTTATCTGATAATTGAGTTATTAAAAGATTTGGTTTCCTTGGGCCTATAAATCAATAAACAGTAGGATTAACGCAAGAGTTTGCCTTTTAAGTCAAGGGAAACGTTTAAGGCAAGCCCCTTTGAGCTTTGTTTTCAAACCAAACAGGTGAGTTGCAGTTCTCCCCCCACTCATGCACTCTTTAGACATTTTATCCCTGCCGTGCGCCCACTCCTAAATGCTCAGTTCCAAACCAAAATAGCCAAAGATAGAAAGGAGGAGTCAGGATGTGGCAGTGCTGTCTTCACACTTTCCACTTTGCCAGTTCCTTTAAAGGTTCTAAAGATCTCCAGACCACTGTCTGTCCAACCCTGCGTCCTCCTACATGTATTGTGGGTCTCAGGGGAGCAAGAAATGTGTTGTTCTGGGTGAGGATTCCATCATGGAAAGGATCTTTAACTTCTCCCCCAAACTGGGACGGTAACTTTCTCTCCTACTCTCCGCCCCTAATTATCTTGCATTTTCTTTTCATCTTTCTGGCCTCCACATCCTTAGTGTTCTCCATCCTCACATAAAGAACTGAAGAAGCTTTCAAAGACCTGGCTGTTTTATTTTCTTTGGCCAAGAAAACCACTCTCTCCAAAGCAATTATTTCATAACCTATGAAAACTTTGGTCAAATGGAAAACCCCAAACCCCAAACTTATCTACACACTGTTCCTCTGGTACAATGCATTCCTAGTTAGACTGTTTATAGAGAATTTATCATCACATCCAATATCCTGTACATGTAATACATTATGTGGAAAGGCAAGAATAACCTTAAACCATCTGATGTTGCCTCAAGAGCCCAACAGCATTTCCCCTCCTTTGCCGATGTATGTTAAATTATTGACGTAAAAAAAAATTGAAATTCGTTTTGACTTCTTTTAAAAAATGGAACACTATACTTCTTTAAATGCCAAAATCGACTCCTCTTTTGAGTTGGTTTTTAATTCACTAACATTGTTTTTGCCACACAATCGAGAAATATCAATCTATTGACTCTTCACCAGAAGAGCTCTGGAGGGTATTCATGTTAAGTTTGTATATATTTATTTATGCTTAATTTAATGGGAATGTGTAAATATGGCGAGCAAGTAGTTTGGGATTATTTATCTGTGAATCTATACCTCTGTGAATGGGTGGTTAAAAAAAAAAAAACCGCTTGACCCTAGGTAGAATCCTATCTGAATTTTTCTGTTCTTTATAAACAAGCTGTCATGGTAATGGGTAGAAATTGGTTTATTGTCCAGTGTTGATCTGATTTACATAAATAAAAAGATTGTTGTGTTTTTGTTGTGTTTTCATCTTCAGTTTCTTAAATATGGATATTGTTTAATTCTACAGACAGAAAAAAAGTATAGCAAGAAGCTTTTTTCCTTTTTGTCCCCCACTCACTGAAGTACCCACAGTGTTTTTGTCACAACAGAAATACAATAAATTTTGCTTCTCAGAAAAATGAACACTTTTGTTTTAACTAGGTGTTTTTGATTTTTTAAATTCCAAATTGACACTCTTCTTTTCTATTTCTCACCAGATTTGCAATAAAAGCTCATGTTAACTGCATCTTTTGGTTTATTTTGCCCTTTTAAAAATGAAGAGTCAAACTTACTTCCCAGGTAACTAAAGGACTCTGGGTACAAACCAAAAAAGAAGCACCTGTCACACTGCTATTGGGGTGGTGGTCTGGTGTGGTGTTCTCAGAAGGAGATGATGCAGGAGAGAAGTCTGCAGGGCTGGATGTGGGCCCCTGCACCCCATGATTTGGGATCTGGAGGAGTTAACTGGCCCATTTCAGGATTGAACCTGACCCTGACCTCATTAACAGAGCAAGGCCCTCCATAAAACAAATGAGGAAAAGCTCCTCTAACCAAGAAGATGCAAGAGGTGTAGATGTCTTAGGAGGTTGGCTCAGAGGCTGCCTAGAAAAGCCAGAGCTTTTCTCACTTGGGTTAATGGACTGCAGTGACCAAATATCATCTTAATCTGTATTTTATCCCAAGGCTTGGGTGTCTTTCCTGACTGAGGCCAGGAAAGCAAAGCCATCCAAGATGTTATACAGTTTGAATGAGTCACTGCTTCTTTTTGGGCCTCAAGGTCTTTATCTGTAAAATATGGACCTCCTAAAGTCCTTTCCTACATCAACATTGCCTAGTTTAATTATAAAAAGCAGAAACAGCAACACGTGTATACATTTAAAAAGAACTGGAAATGTTAAATCTTGATAATCCCAGATTATATTAGTGTTTAGCATATAGTCGGTGATCAGTTAATTAATAAGGTACCTCTCACGCCAATTTTCTATTTTTAAGGTGCATCTTTTTCAGTTGGACTTACCTATAGAGAAAGGCAGAAGGGATAATGGAATGTGCTTTATGTGAGATTTTCCCCTTCCTGTCTTATTTATCAATTAAGGGGGGGAGGGAATATCATGGCTAGAACTATAAACAACGGAATCAAAGAAATGCAAAAAAAAAAGGGGGAAATAGAACGAAGCAAAGAAAACCAAGGGAAGTGTAATTATGACGGCATTCAATCCATTTATCTAGAGAGAAAATAGATGTATTTCTTAGTCTCGAGTTCAACTGTTGAGTTTCCTCTTCATCTGCTTTGCAGAGAGTGTGGAGTGGGTTAACACTGAGATACAAAGGGGGTGGTGGGTAATTTCCATATCCTATGGCAAATTTTCCTACAGAAGGTTAGTACCATCCCTGGATAACCTGACCTGCAATCTATTACCCCACAGGTAAGCTCCAGACCACCCCACCCCTCCTCACCATTTGGCAAGGATACGGTCTGAGACAATCACCTTTATCAAGTAAAGGTCTTTAGGAGCCCAAACTGTGAAAAAAGTACTGGAGTAAAGACCCAGAAGAAAGAACCGGAAAGGGAAAAAAAAGGGGTTGGAAGCTGGAGACTGCCTTGCCTAACAAAACAGCCTTGGGCTCCTTGTCACAGCTCCCTAGTCCTTTTGTTACTGTCTTAGGAGGCTGTGGAGGGAGTAAGGAAAGAGCAGTAGCTAGAACCTCCAGGCTATTAACCGCCCAGCACGGGGACCCTAGGTGACCTTGGACGAGGTGTCACTGCTGCCCTGCCTGCCAGAAGACCGCCAGCCCAGGTGTGCGGCTTACGGTGCCCCCAGAACCACCAGCGGGCCCGTATTAGCTGGTTAAGGGCTTGATTAAAAATAGAGCTAGAAGGAAGACCCGATTATTTTTTTATGAGGCCGCATTCTTTTTCTTCATTTGCAAATAACAGTTCCGTAGGGGTCCCTCCCCAGGGACGCCGGCAGCCTGAGCTAGTAGCCACCAGAGAGGTGCCTGCCTGGTGGGACACGTCCCTTCCCGAAGGCGCTCACGGCTCCCCAGCGCAAGCTGCCTTCCACGCTTGGTCTTCGAGGGCGGAGGACGGTTGTCTGTCATGTTGAAGCCTCAGAAATTAAACGTGCAGCTCACAAGTCCATTAATTTTAGCTTCCCATTAATCTATTTATAAGTGAGCCAGAGCTGGCTCTATAAATACAGTCCTATAAAATTGAACTCCTTCCCATAAATCTTCCAAGTTGTTTATTTACATGTATTCCCTGGCCCTCTAACGATTCTGGTGTAAACTTGGGAGGACCCGGGCGGATCGGACTCCCGACGGGGTGTGCTCCCTCCTTCCCCCCGCACACGCTGGGATCGTGGCCTCCTAGGAAAAGGAGGAATTGCGCGAGGGCGAAGGGAGTGGGATAGAAAAGGAAGGGCAAAAAGTCATTTTTCCTTCTTGACTTTGTTTCCTTGTTTCTATCCCAAACTCGCAGTCTGTATTTCCCATCACAAGCTCCACGTTGATTTATATCGTCATAAACAGCATTCTTGGGACTGCAGCTCCTCTCATAGCTTGGGGTGAGCTTCTTTTTCACTTTCCTGACAGCCACTACTTTTAAATCAGGCCTCATAAATAACCCCACGGGCTTCCTTAGAATGAGGTCAGTCAAACGTATCCCCAGGCCCACTTTCCTGGCTTGGGTCCCTCCACGCTCCTCCCCCAGGTCACATGTTGGTGCACGCCCACTGCCTTTCCCCTGGGGTTCCAGAACAAAACCGCCAAGAACAATTGGGAAACTTGGTACGAGCGTACAGATACACCCCGTGCACCAAGTCTGCGGACCCACGCACCACGCGGGCGCCGCCTGAGCCTACGTGGAGCCGACGCACATGGCGCCCGCTGCTCGCGTCTAGGCACGCTCTCCGGGTTGCCAAGCAGGGCGTCAACAGGGCGCACGCGCGAATGCCCACGCACGCACGCACGCACGCACGCGCCGTGGCACCCCCGGGCGTATCCCGCGCCGCCGCGATTGCCGTGGGCGCGGCCCGCCGGGGAGGGTGTGTCGTGGGCGCTCTGCGGCTCAAGGCGGCGTGTTTGCAACCGGCAGCAGCGTGGGAAGCATTTTTTTCTTTTTTTTGTAAACTGTTTATGCTCATATTGGAGGAGCAGTTGCAGTTTTGTTACACAAGTTCAACACGTTCCACTCTGGGCGCAAGCTAGCAAGGTCAGGCAGTGATTTTTCACCCACTTGTTCGAAACATTTGTTCCTACCCACCCTGCACGTCGCTTTTCTCTTCTATCCGAATGGCTGCAGCCTTCTGGAGCTGACTCAGGCGAGAGGCGTCCAGGCCCAAATAGGGGTCACACCTGCTGCCGGGAAAGGCCTCTGCATAAAAATGCTCTTTAAATTTTTAAAAAATCAGCATAATGGTCAATGGACTTAACAAAGCGTGACTTGCCCAGTTTGCATGGAGGGTAGCTCTGGCAATCATCTGTAACTGGACCAGTTAACGTCCGGGACGTGCTTGTTCGCAGAGATATTAGCAAGCGTTTCAAGGATGTGGCTGTCAGATGTCATTAGCCAATGCCTGCTCACCCAGCCATTTGCTTAACTGGGAGGAGGGCACGGCCACAGCATATATGCCTAGAATTGGGTGCGCGGAGGAAGGTCAGAGTTTTTCCCCCCGTAACAGCCAAATGTCCCCAGCTGTACAGACATTCATCCGATGGCTGGAGAAAAGAAGCTGGCTCATGAGCAGTGGGTCCAGAGACGTGGGAAGGGGAGCTTCTTTGGGACTGGGTATGCAAGTTTTCTCCGGGATGGGAACCCCCAGAATCTGACGGGTCTACTACATAGACTGGGGTGGAGGATTGAGTCGAGCCAATTAGTCCTGGCACTCTCCATGTGGAACCATAGGGTCCTGAACGCTGGAATCCGGAGTCCAGACGTCCAATTAGAGGCCCGGCAGCTCAGCTCTGAAGCACCTGATTGCTTTGGCTGGTGGCAGTTATTGTGGGCAAAGAGAGGGAGACCTGTAATCCGAATTTCTGAGGAAAGAGGATTTTAGACAGTTTCTACGCAGCGGTGGATTTTACTTCTGAACTGTCGGCCACTTGTTCTAGGTTTGGAAAGGCACAGGTAGGTGGTGTGCAAAATGTCTGGGAAAATCCCAGCCAATGTAAAGAAAACAAATATAAAACCAGACCAAACTTCAGTGCTCCATTAGTTAGCCCTCATCAAACAAAAAACAAACACATGCAAAAAATGCCTGTTCTAACATTTGAGAGCAAAACATCACTGTTGGACCAAGATGAATTTTGTGTAAATGTTATCCTCCCTGATAAATGATTTGCCAAGTGACTAGATGAGATACCTTTTGGGGGACTGTATTTAGGGCTGTTTACTCATACATACACACAATATCACGATATGGGAAATCCCCAATATCTGAACTAAACAAAAACTAGCCACAACAAAGGCGTGTTTACCAATGTGAATTTTCTTTGCCACGAGAGTCCTATGTGTTAAAAAGGAAAAAATTTTTTTCATGTCTTGGGTTTTAAGGCTCTTGGTTTAAAGATAGAGATCTTTGGGCTAGGGATTCCTAAAGATTGGGAACTATCAAAATTTGAGGCAAAAGCAAGGCTTCCTCCTTTCTAGAGGTTGTTTCACACGTTTTCCCTTTGTATATCTTTAGGGAGGTAGGAGAGGGGGTTGTAGGTAAGAGCCTTACCAACAAAATGGGCCCACTGAGTGATTTATTCATTTTTATGTTCAATCTAAATATTATTTTTTTCTTCAAAGATAAGGGCCATTCAAGACAATGGAGCCAAATAATCCAAAAAAGAATCGAGCTGATCTGGGTCCCTGTGACCTTTTACCATTCCTTTTAATGCTCAGTGTTGAACATCTGTGTTTGGTGGGCAATGTCTGAAAGTAATAAAGACAATTAGAGCATTTTATTTTTTCTTAGGGGAGGGAAGGTTGGGTGCCAGTGCAGAGAGGTTAAATCTTAGTGTATAACACCGCTTTGTGGGATGAAACTAGAGGAATAACATCCACTAAACGTTGCTGCTTAGCAGGCTCTGAGGAATGGACTGTAGTAATTAGGTACACTGAAGCTATAGGTAAGTCATAGTGTTCCTTTCTTCCCCATGTTTATTAGTTTGTGGGTGGTTTTTTTTTGTTTGTTTTTTACAATTCTATCATTTGTCACCTTTATACCAGGAAAAGAAGATGATGTGCACCTCTCTCCAGCCTTTTTCTGAGTTTATTTCCAGCTGCGAGGACTGTTAAATTAGGTTCCTGAATGCATTCTCACTCTCACACCAATTTTGTGGAGGCGCTTCTCTTTCTTTTACCTAAAAACAAGCTAAAATCAAACCAAACCCAAAGTTGACAAAACACAAACACTCACTACATGTTAATTAATTTGTTGAAAAGTGTTTCACCCTTCAGTGTGTAAAACTGCAAAGTGCACTGACCCATTTGAAAGGGTCAAAGATCTGAAAGAATAAGATATTCCAGAGATAACCAAATAGAGAAATGTATCTCCAAAAAAACATCCAGAGTGAAATAACACATTTTCTCAGTACATATTGTTCTTATGACACTCTGCTGTGGGTTTTTGGTGAACCAACATTTGTTTCTTGAAAAGGACACACTTCTGATCTTGAAGGAGCAAACCACTACATATGCATACATGAAACTACGTAACAATTTAAAACTCTTGGGTTAAAAGGTTGAAAAGTGACGAAATATCTCTATATCTATATTTCTCTATCTCTATCTCTATATATCGCCTGGAATCACAATTGCAGTTAAACTTTTTCCTAATGGAGGTCATTTGGAAAAGCCATCCTATTTTTAATGTTCTAAAATTTGTAGAGGGGGATGTGTCTAACAACCAGATCATGAAACCTTAAAATGAGGATAGAGTTTTCCTGTCAACCAGATACTGGATGGCTTCCCTGAGTGTCATCACTCCAATGTGGGCACAGAAACATGAGTTTGCAGTTGAATCATTCTAGATTTAATCACAGATGTGTGCAAGCACACACACAAGACTGTTTTTACTCATCATTTCTCCTTGATGCTAAACATGTGTTGGGACTTTTGGAACTCTGACTTCTCCAGATAATGTTTGTGACTTTGTTCTTATGCATGCAGTTTGGAAACCTACAAGGTGATAACTAGGTTATTTCTCCTCTCTCCCACCTTTTTTTTTTTTTTTTGGCTGTTAATAACTCTGTCCTTCCTTTCCTCTTACCCACTGACTCCCCTTTCCCCAGCATTCTGTCAAGCAATAGGCTGTAAAATAGTTATCCAGACCAGCAGCCAGGCAAGTGCCATTTGAGAGTAATTTCTGCCCCAAGCGTTTAGCCCAGGGCAAAGCAAGCGTGCTCTCTAACTGATCAACCTGGATATTTCATTATTCATTAATTTACTGTTTAACCAAATCCCACTCATTATCAGAGGCAACGCTTGGCAGAGCCCAGCGAACAGTAGCAGTTGGTGTCAGGCGTGGAGAATTGGCCCATTTGATCCTGGGCTGTTTTATTATTCAACACCACTGACTGAGAAAAAGGTCCATGAATAATAAAGAGCCAAAGCGTGTTTGAACTGAGAAGCATGACACAGCCTTACAAAACAGCAGTTAGAAAATTAAAGGCAAGGTGGCCCAGACTTTGCATTTTTTATCTAGGCTGTGGGCAGAGACATTTATATCCCTACATTGTTTTCAATGATTTTTTTTTTCAAGTCCTTAAGACAGAGGCATTTGTTTCAGTTGTGCCCTTTCAAAACAGGCCATTGAAGAACTTAGGAGCAAACTTACACAGCAAGAAACAAACATGCCTCCAGATGGGAACTTGAAAATGTAATTTCTAACCTTATAATCAGTTAGGTCCTCTGTGGCCCTTCTCAGCTATGGGGAAGATTTGGGTGATTTTAATTCTTCTTTGGACCTGCCATCATCCGTACCCTGGGTTGCTTTAGTAATATAATTCATGATGCCAATCAAATGCATGTTATATTCCTTTTCTATTCAGCCGATTCCTTGACAAGTCTTTGGGTCCATAAGCACCTGGCCACACAGGGCATATAGCAAGTGGTTTATAGACCCTGCAGGTAATATTTTAAATTTCATTAATATGAGGGAAAGGCCTATATATAATGGAGGAGGGAGCAGCTTATGCACCTCAAAAGTGCCTTTTCTGAGTTTACACAGGCATTAGTGGTCATGAATTCTCTCAGGCTCTGGTTAGGTCTATAAGTGTACAGTTGAATTGATTACACTTGTTAGATCCATTGATGGTAAGCTTGAAAGTATGCTGTCTTTAGGACTGACCTGTCATTCATTCTACTCAGGCATCTTTTTTATCCATTGATTTATAGTCCTTGAATACAGATTATGGGACCTAAAACAGTAATGATAACAGTACCTTTTGTATGTTCCCTTCTACTGCCTAGCAACTTCCTTATTTTATCCACACATAGCCTTACTTAGGCAGTGAAATAAAGCACATGAGCTATGACTCTTTCATTTAGATGAGCAATAGCTGTGTAGGAGAAAGTTTCCAGGGTGTGATAGAGTCCATATGGGCTACCTATACTCATCAAAACTAATATATGTACTCTTTCAGGATTCTTCATAACTTGGCCAGGTAGAACTGCCTCAGTGATAAGCTACTTAGAGTGACATGTAAAAGTCCCTATCCAAAATGGGTGGTGATGAAATCAAACTTCAAGTTCTTGTAATATTGAAATCTGTAAACAAAGGTTGAAAGCACTAGGGGGATGCTTAACATTTTCTTACCTCAGGATATTCTCTTGCTTGCCTTGGATGCATTTGGAAACTGTTGTTAATATGTTGAATTTAAAATAGGATAAAAAGCTACCATGGAAGGGGTTCTTTTAATATCATCAGTCTGCCCACTTCATTTTACAGATGCTCAGAGAATGGCTCGTCCAACCTCATGCATGCAACCCCTGGCAAAACTGCAACTGAAACTTTGGTTCCAATGTGCTCTTTCCTCTACTATAGATGCTAGATACTAGAGCTTGGGTTTTTATTTTAGATATTACTGTCATTTTTTCCCAATATATATTTCAATAGTTTTGAAGGAAGAGAGCTTAAGAAAATTCTGATCCCATAGGGCCGAAACACAGTATTTTAAAAACAGATCCTGTACAGTAATTATGATACTTTTGGTATCATAATTTTTGGCATTACTTGCAAGAAGAGGGCAAAAATTGTTCCTCCAACTTTGTTCAGATTGGAAGGTCAGGATAATAAGATAAAGAACCACATTGTTTCCCTTTCCAATATGGTGGATCAGGTTGTTCTCTAATTATTATAAATAAAAGTTACTATAAGTTAATATAACTAAGTGTGAATGTGACTGAAATTTATAACATAGAAAGATAATGCTTTGACTTCTTAGACTTAGATCATACCAGCCCTCATTAAATCATGAAACTCCACACCCTTCACACATGTGAAAAACTCCCAAATGAAGAAAATTAGAGAATATCAGGCAGTTCATCCAGTTGGGAACCACAAGGTTTCTGTTCTTTGTTTTCTTCCAGCCTTGCTCTAGGTTGTGACGTTGAATCTTTCTTCTAAGTGAGGAATGATCTAGGACTTTTAACACTCTCATATGTCACTTAAAGTCTTTAGGATTTAAAACTTCAAAGGTTTAGGAAGAACGGTGCATGGGAGGAACAGGTCTTCATAGTCCCTGAAGAGAAGACACTGTTGGAAATTTGAAAGGGGAAAAAGTTTAGCATTTTTTAAGCCTGGTGAATCACAGGGATTAATAGGCCCAGTATAAATATCACCTCATCTGAGAAAACCTTCTTCCCTAATTCATTTACTTCCTGCTATAATTATTTCCTTTTAACTTCTTTGTACACAGTTCTCGACCCTGGCTGCACATTAGAATAACCTAGGGAGAGTTTAAAAAAACATTGATCTCCACATCCCATCCTCAGATTTATTTGATCTGGGACACCGGTATTGCTTCAAAAGATCCCCAGATGATTCTAATGTGCAACTGGGATAGCAAAACAATGCTTTATGTTCTCAGAGCACTTTATTTCATAATATGGCATTTAACCCATTGTCTCATAGTTCTAAAAAGTTTGTCTCTCTGGCTACTTCATATTATAAATTTTGAGTGTAAAGACTATGTCTTAATCAACTTACATGAAACATGGCATATAGTAGTTGCTTACTCACTCAATAGATTCATATTCTTTTTTTCAACACATTCTTACTGAGCAGTCACTTAAGTTCTAAAATCTGAGGATACATCAGTAAACAAGACAGACTTGGTCCTTCGTTTTGTGAAACTTACAGTATTTTGTCCTTGAGAGCAAATATGTTGTCCCTGCATTTGAACATCTAACTAGGGTTAGCTGATAGCTCACCAAGAGGCATCAGAGTACAATAAATAATAGTTAAGTGCCTCCTGTGTGCTAGCCACTGTGCTAGGACCTGACTACATTAGAGCAGATGAACCAGGTTGCAGGGGTCTCTGTTTGGGCATACTGTTTTATCTGCCTTTAGGACTGGCCCATCCTGTGTTTCCCAAACCTTGTAAATTTGTGAGATTTTCATTTAAACTCCACTTACTGACACAACGAATCACGAAGATTTTTAAAATCTAAAAGATTTCCACAAATTGCTAAAATATCTTATGGTTTTAATTCCTAACTGCATTCTAGGTGGTAAATAGAATGAGTAGGTGTTTATAGATTGCTTCAATTTCATTTACCCTAGTTTCACCCTAAGCTAGGACATAATAAATTCTTCAGGTAAATTGAAATGTATATCTGGGTATTTTATAATAGTATGGTGTGCCTCATCCACATTTCCTTCTAAATCAAAGATAATTATGTATTACATAGAGAAATAATTATAACATATTTGCATGTAACTTTATGACAAGACTGAGACATAAGATGGGTATAAAAGCACTTCTCTTGATTTTACAGGTGAGGAAACCTAGGTGCAAGTTGAGACCCAGGCTCACCTTGCAGGATAGTGGCAGCAGAGCTGGTAAGTTCAATGCTCTATCATTCCATACTGCCATACTTACATTATGAATGTAAGTACACATTCGTATACATCACACAAATATGCAAACAAGTTTTGTTAAAGTACTTGAAAAGCAAAAACAAATTTAGCATATTAATGTATTATAGCATAATATATATTTTAACAGCTTATTAATTTACATTAGCTAGAGAAAGGCGTGCTTACATTTGTGAGAAGTTTGAACTATAGAATATTAAAAAAGGCTGCACATTTACTTCTTTCAAGTATATAAAAGAAGTGGACCTGCAACAATTAAAGATTCCTTTTAGAGGTCCTTAGAGTGCCTACTTTGACTAGCTACATAAGAATGCTTTGTAATTATACTCTCAATTATCTATTTGTAAATGGGTGCTCCTCAAGTGCTTGAGGATACTAAAAACAGTGTATTCTCTTAAACAGTTTATGTACTCTCCTTGTAATCTTTATTTACACTAGTGATTTGTTTAGCAAGTCTTTTCTCCATCGATATGGTAAAGGCAAACTTCTGCTTAGCCAGACCTTGGGTAGATTAGAAATTCTGATTTAAGTGAGTCTGAATTAATAAGGTTTTACTTTATTTGCAGCTTAATAGGTTTTGCACCATATATTTGCCTTTACATACATGTATAACCTTATTAATATATATGTTTTATACATTTAAAAGTATTCTGCAGAGCTACTGACTTATCAATGAACCTGAGATGTTTCAAATTATTTTATAGCTTCTTAGCATAGATTTGCCTTAGTCAATCTGTAGCTGTAGAGGAAAAATTCTGTTTCCTTAAGTCCTTTTATGAGGGTGCCAAAAGGTATAAAAATATGAAGCCATTTAATGGCTAGGCTCTTTGAAACTACCAAGCACACACAGTGTGCATGCTAAGTTTAATCACAGTGATAGATTTACATGTAATGTCTCAATTCCAGACTCCCTCATTAGTGCAGTCAGTCTTGAAGTTTTCCCCGGTGAGAAGGGTGAAGGTGACTTCAACACTCGTGAGAGGATGGTTGGATATTGACAACACCCAGAAAAAGACAGTGGGAAAAAGCTCTACCATATGAGGCTATAATCCTAACTGTGGTCAATGTGTTGAAAGGTTTATATTTCCTGACCACAGGATCTTTCTATAAAATGAACAGGGAGGAGGGATATTCCCAGGATTAGCCAGCTGGCTATTCCTATATGCTTATTAAAATTTCTGGAAGACATGGTGTGGCCTTTAAACCCTTTTAAAATAAGATGACTGTATCCGCTTGAGAAATCATAAGCTTTCCCCTCCCCCCAACTATTTCGTGTAAGAGGGCAGAATAAAATATTTTCAAACTTAAATTTTGACAATTGCAGTAAAGGAATGGGAATATAGAAAATGGTGGTGAAAACAAAAGTAGTAGTAGAAGCAAGGAGAGAATCCAGATGTCACCTTTGTAGGAAATCTTTTTCTCCTCTAAGGACCCACAGGTCAGGCTTTTTAATTTTGGACAAAACACAGTTTTATTCCATCCCATGGGGAGTGAGGAGACAGCCTCATCTTCTGGAGGCTGCATTTGGAACCCGCTGCCTCTTTGTATTCAATACCCATACGTTATTCCCCTAGCTTGCTGAGTGAATCCCTGCACAATAGTGGCATTAAAGAAAGCAAAGCACAGGCAATGCATTTGGGCTCTTTGTTTGGGGGGGGGGTGAAAAACAAGCAACTTAACACTTAACATTCATCAAAAGACACTGGGTCATCAGGAATACTGTAGAAGTAGCATTAGAGTTGGGTCCTTTTTATAAGAAATCCTCAGAGTGTTTAGTCAGAACTGCCAGACCCAGGAATATTCTGTTTTATAGTCTTCTTGTTTCTTGGTTTTTTTTTTGTGAGAGATTTAACAAACAAAGCCAAGGCACATACTCTCTTTCTTCCCCCTTCCCCTCCTCACTCTCTCTTTCTCTCTCTCTCTTATATATATTATATATAATATATATATATCATCTTCTCCATTTTTTTCTCTTCTCCTTTAAATAGATCACTGAGCCAACCAAATCTTCATTTTCAGATGTGGAGCAACCAGGATATACATAGATAATATCCAATGTACTTTCAGTATCTGGAAATTTTATCATTCCATCCAGACGTTGTCTTTTTCTTCTAATTGGTGTTTTCAGAACTATTGCATAAGCATGCATATTTGATTGGGTCCTTAAGTGAACTTGAAGGAAATTGTTTTGTTGAAAAGTATAATGAAAACAATAGTTTATATTTGTCTAGCTTTTTTATGGTTTATAGTGTGCCTTCACATATTTTGTTTTATTTAATTCCCCACAACAGTTTCTCTGGAATATTATGGGCTGTTTAGAGTCAGTTGAGCAAAGGAAAGTTAAGAGGCTTGTTTAGTGACGACAAACAATTAAAAAGAAATTTTAAGCTGACTCTCTGGAAGTCTTCTAATTGTCAGTGGACAGCCTGCTGCACTAAAGAGTCCTCTAAATTATAGTAGAAAATGCACACATATCAATTTGACTAAAATAATTTAGGTGGATAATGAAATAGTGAATTGGCTTATTTCTCAAGGGGTGTGTGTGTGTGTGTGTGTGTGTGTGTATGTTTGTTTCCAATCCTCTGGTACCTGGGTGGAGGGGTAGGGGGGCGTGGTGTATATTCAGGTCAAGGATGTTAGTACAGAAGGAGGAGAGGGCACAGAGTTTTTAGAAATATCTCTGCTTTCTGGCATTTAATCATCAGGATCTAGAAACATAGAAAGACGAAGAATATGTTAAATGATTGTCCAAGGAAGGAATGAATGAAGAGAACATAAAGGTGGGAAAGAAAGCGAGATAGAAGGACATAATGAAGGAATAAAGCAAAGAATAGATTAAGGATTGGGAAAATAAATGAAACAGCTAGTAATGCCATTATTCTTTCTCACTAAAGCCCTGATATTTGGGACCCTAAAATATTATATTTAAATTGAGTCAGCCAGGTCTTTAGTAAGATTTTGAAACAAGAAAAGGCTTCCTTTTCCCTAAATATCTCTTCTACCTTATTCTTTTTTTTATTTCAATATATTTACGGGGTACAAGTGTTTTTTGTTACATGGGTGAATTGTATAATGCTGAGGTCAAGGCTTTCAGTGTACCCATCACCAGAATACTGTATATTGTTCCTGATAGGTAGATTTTTATCCCTCATCCCACTCTTCTTAGTTTTCAATGTCCATTATACCACTTTATGACTATATATACACATATCTCTTATTTAGGTCCCACTTGTAAATGAGAATGTGTGATATTTGTTTTTCCATTCCTGAGATACTTCATTTAGGATAATGATCTCTAGCTCCATCCAAGTTGCTGCAAACGCCTTTATTTCATTCCTTTTTGTGGCTGAGTAGTACTCCATGGTATGTATATACAGCACATTTTCTTTATCCACTCTTCAGTTGGTGGGCGCTTATCTACCTGATTTTTTATTTTTTGAGACAGGGTCTCGCTCTGTTGCCAGAGCTAGAGTACAGTAGCAACCTCAAGCTCCTTGGCTCAAGTGATGCTCCTGCCTCAGCCTCCCAAGTAGCTGGGACTACAGGCATGTGCCACCATGTCTGGCAGATTTTTCTCTGTTTTGTAGAGACGTGGTCTGGCTATATTTGCTCAGGCTGGTCTCGAACTCCTGACCTCAAGCGATCCTCCTGCCTTGGCCTCCCAAAATGCTAGGATTACAGGTGTGACCCACTGCACCTGGCCTCTACCTGATTTTTGAATGGAAACTTTCTTGACATGAGGCAAAGTTTTTCAATTCCCTTTTATAAATTAAAGATTTAAAAACACATAGGTTGGGGCAATGGTGGCTCACACCTGTAATCCTAGCACTCTGGGAGGCCGAGGTGGGAGGATTGCTTGAGCTCAAGAGTTGGCAACCAGCCTGAGCAAGAGCAAGACCCTGTCTCTACTAAAAATAGAAAAAATTAGCTGGGCGTGGTGGTGCCTGAGCCTGCAATCCCAGCTACTCAGGAGGCTGAGGCAGGAGGATCGCTCGAGCCCAGGAGTTTGAGGTTGCAGTGAGCTATGATGGTGCCACTGCACGCTAGTCGGGGTGACAGAGCAAGACTCTGTCTCAAAAACAAAACAAAACAAAACAAAACCCAATTCTACAGGTAAAATAGTACATTGGTATGAATGATTTTTAGTCAAAGTATAAAGGATGACTTCAGCTCATTTCCTGTTTGGATACAGAGGAGATATTCATAACAAAATATTCTTTGTGCTTTGCATAATATGGTGGGGTTACTACTGAACTGAAAATGAATTGAGAAAATCGCTGGACACTCTAAAGAGATAATTTACTGATTTCACAATTTGCATTTGATTATATCCATGCAATTGCATATGGACAAACAGCATATTTGTAGAGATATCTTAGTAAATGTGATGTAGGTAATAAGACAAAGTCTACTTTGAAGTAGCTTTTCTACTCTTTCCTCAAAAGTGTAAGTCTCAGATACACAATCAGAAAATGTTTTTTTCTAAATACAGAGAAATTCCAAACCCTAGAGAAAGATTAAGAAAACTTTACATCTTGCTGATAAATATTTTTGTAAGTCTGAGCAAATAATTCAATTAATTTCAACATAGTTAATAAACTACTATATAAAGAGCAATGCACTAGCTGCTGTAGAGGTTATGAAAGGTGAAGAAGAGACATAGCCTTTTATATCCAGAGGAACATAGAGTTGAACTAAGGAATGCAATGCCATTTCTTAGGTTGGATAAGTTCATGAGAAATAAAAATTAATATATTAGGTTATTAAGTATGAAATGTCTGGATTTTTAAAATCAACTATATACTGTTTTCAAGAGATACTTTAAAACATATGGATACAGAGATATTGAAAGTAAAAGGATAAAAAACATCAGGCAAATATTAGGTTATTAAGTATGGAATGTCCAATTTCCTTAAGTTCTAAGTTTGACAGTTGAGATCTCTGACATTTTTCTTTGACACTTCTTGTTTTATTTTTATTGTGAAGGTACATCCTCATAATTTCAAATGCACGATTTGGCTTGTGATTATCTTTCAATTTTTTTTTTAGAGCAATTTTTGTGAAACCATGGAGAAGTCAAAAATTCGTGTTATTTTCGAATATGAGTTCCGTTTTGGAACCAATGCAGCGCAGACAGCTAGAAATATCAACAAAGTGTTTGGGAAGGACATGGCTAATGAACGCACAGTATGTCGATGGTCTGAGAAGTTCCGTTCTGGTGATTTTAATCTTGAAAATGAGCCACGTGGGTGACCTGACACCAAGGTGGATAATGATAAGCTGAAAGCTGTTGTGGAAGCAAATCCATCTCAACCTATGCGTGAATTAGCAGCAAGGTTTGACATTACTGTTCCAACAATATTGGACCATTTGAAACAAATGGGCAAGGTAAAGGTAAAGATGGGTTCCATGTGAATTAAGTGAGTGTCAGCAGAGAAATCAGTGGAAGCTTGCCTTTCTTTGCTGTCGCGACATAAAGGTGAACCATTTCTACACTGTATTGTTATGTGTGATGAAAAATGGATTCTTTTTGACAATCACAAGCATTCAGCACTATGATTGGATAAAGATGATGTGCCAAAACACAGTCCAAAACTGAATATTCATCTCAAAAAGCTAATGGTGTCTGTTTGGTGGTCCAGCACTGGTATTACCCACTACAGATTCATGAAAAACTGGTCAATCGATTACAGAGGGTGTCCACTGCAACCATTTGGATGAAATGATGAGGATGCTTGCAATTAAGCCACAGAGATTGGTCAACAGAGACAGGCCAATCCTCTTGCAAGACAACGGTTAACCACATGTTGCACAAACAGCGTTGCTCAATGCTATAGCAGCTGGACTTGGAAACTCTGTCATCCACTGTATTCACCAGACCTTGAACCAACTGACTACCACTTCTTCTAGGCTTTGGACCACTTCTTGCAAGGAAAAACAGTCAATTCTCAACCAGCTGTGGAAAATGCCTTTCATGATTTCATCATTGCTGGCTCTCCAGGCTTCTTCGCTGCTGGCATACACAAGCTACCGTTAAGATGGCAAAACTGTGTTGATAGTTTAGGCACATACTTTGATTAATTGTACTGCTTTTTGCTTAAGCTATAATAAACTAAACTTTTGATTTGAAATCGGATATTTCATATTTAATGACCTAATATCATTTAAAGCTATGTTGACGTTCACTTCCCTTCTATCTCTTTCCTTTCCTTTTCTCTTCCATCCATCCATCTGTCCTTTTTTTTCTTCTTACATATTTGTTTCTTGGGTAACAGTTTTGTTTCTACTCAAAGCAAGTCAGCAAGTCTGGCACATGTCAATTTAGCAGAGATGATCCTTAGTTCCCAGAAAGGGTAGTCTTTTTGCTGTAGCCAAATCATGAAAGCGAAGGGCTAGCATGCCAGGTTCATGCATAAGTCATATCCAAGTAGAAGAGGGCAAAGGTATGAATCTTGAAGTAAGAAGCACTAGGTAATTAGAGATAGGTGACTTTACTTGAGATTCAATTACTAGCTACTTGTGGCTTTAAGGGACTGTGTCTAAGTTTATTCTTTTATATAATGGAGATATCATTTTATACTTGCCTTGTAGGATTGTTATGATCAGTCAAGCACCCAGAGGATTCTAATGCACACTAAATAAAGTTCCAGACCCACTGTTTGAACATTAAGGGAAACAAATTTACCAAAGTAGAGCTCATCATTTCTACTTAATGTCTGCCTGGTTGTTTTATAGAAAAATCTCATCATAATTGTAGGCATGATTGATAGAAACTTGGCTTCAGATAATGCTAAGAAAACTTTCATTTGAATGTCCTTTCAGGGAAATTAGCTCTAGAAATCAGATAATTTTATTCATAGGGTAATGAATAGATCCTAGAGGTAGTTTCAGGTTTAATTTGAGAATGGCTGCCTAATAAAATGTATTATATTTAGGCCAAAATTTCTTTTTTTTCCTTCACTCTCTGAACCAGAACTTAAGTTGGAAGAACATTATTTTCAGATTTAATGAACTTGTTATTAATTAACAGTGTTCTATAGAGTTATAATTACCCAAACTTATTTGAAAATATAAATTATTTCCCCTCTCAATTATAATATCAATGGCTAATACACAAAATAAGTGCTCCCCACAACACCGAGTTTTTAAAAAAAATTATTGGAATTTTGTCTAGTTAAGAAGAGACTTTGTTAAAGGAAACATCTTGAGGGGCTCACATAGGTCAAATCTGGGACAATTTGCCTATCAAAATGAGTAAGGATAGTAATGGGTTATAACCCATGGAAAATATTAGAATTGATGAGTCCATACTAATAATCAATCAATTGATAAATAAATGCCAGGGAAAGAGGAGAAAGCTCTTCTTGATAGTAGGATGCCAAGTCATAAATGTAGAAGGAATGATAGAGTTTTAAAAATCACTGTTTTGCAACCATCATTGTAAAAATTGATTTGGACAAGAATCATCAAGGGATCCTAAAACTAATGAGTATAATTTGATGAATAACAGGTTATTTATATAATCTCATGACATGTCCCCACTGAATACTTATTGCCTGCAAAGGAGAAAATCTTACCAGTGCAGAAGCCTGGCTACCACTGCCTTAACAAGTACTGTATGCCTCTTAGTGTGATATCCTGAGAAGAAGCCACTTACTTTGTCACTATGCTGTTTGACATTTTGCCAAAAATGCATAATCTGAATTTAATCACAAAGAAACATCAAACAAACCCAAATTTAGGGACGTTTTACAAAACAAGTGGCTTGTACTCTTCAAAAATATCAATGCCATGGAAAACAAAGAGTGGCCAAGGAACCATTTCAGATTAAAGAAGACTAAAGAAACATGCAACTAAATGCAATTCATGATCCTGGACTAGAACCTGTATCTAACAAAAAAAATTACTGTAAGGATTTATTGGGGAAATTGATTAAATTTAAATATGGTCAATATATTAGAAAATAATATTGTGTCAGTGTTAAGTTTTATGATTTTAATAATTATACTTTGATAAAGGGACGTGATGTATGCAACTTATTCTTTTTTAAACTAATAGTACTTTTGATTGAAAAATCATAATTGTATACACTTATAGGGTACAATGTTATGTTTTGACATGTGTATACAATGTGCAGCTTACTTTTAAATCGGGAGAATGAGAGAAGTAGGAGAGGAAGAAAGGTAACAGGTGTGATAAATGGTGAATGTGAGTGAATATGGGAGTTCTTTTGTCTCTTCTTACGACACTTATCTAAGTTTGATAATATTTCTACATAAAAATTTTCTTTAAAGTGGAGAAAAAAAGTTTTTCAGAAAGGAT
This sequence comes from Daubentonia madagascariensis, assembly GCA_023783475.1. Classification (NCBI taxonomy): domain Eukaryota; kingdom Metazoa; phylum Chordata; class Mammalia; order Primates; family Daubentoniidae; genus Daubentonia; species Daubentonia madagascariensis. Next base: position 5,682,881 of record JAKFHU010002080.1, read on the forward strand.
TTCCTGCTGCTAAAGAGAGAAAAATTGAATGATGCATTTGGGCTGTGTTTCTACAACTAAAACTTTTCACTCTCACTGGTGAATAAGAATAACAAGCTTAGATAATGTCATACTTCTTTACATTAGATGCAAAAAGCTAGTCAGTTTTGGAGTTTCTGTTTGGTTAGACAGCATAGCTCACACATTTGTAATATATAATATGTTCTCGGCATAAAGGTATAATGTAAGATACGTCTACAAAGGGATAGGCCTAGGTTAGACATCGTTTTATTTAACATGCAAACATGGACTAAAAGATCTTGATGGAAAACAATTTGGAACATTCTGGTAGAGCTTTCTTTCTCTAAAAATGAGCAAATAGAGTTAATTAAAATATTTATAGTGGTATTTTATGAAGATACAAAAAATTAAGAACAATTAAATGCTCTTAATAGAATGACATAGATGTGTTTACTAGATAATGAAATTAAACACAGCTATAGGTGAAACAAACTCTAACTAACTAATATTTGGAAATAGTGATATCATTCTGTGTTATTTTTCAATTTATTTTCACCAAATCCAGGGGAAGCAGCAGATGTGGCTAGAAAAACATCTCTGCCGAGGTTCGGGTCCAGCCACTTGTTTTTCTGTTGCCACCTGGCATCTACACTGGTCCATGCCTATGTTGATGTGTTGTATCTTACGGTGGTCCATATTGGCCTCTCACTTACTTCTGTCATACTTACATATGAATTATGTAGAATTCTTTGTTTCTCTACCTGCCACAACAAAGTTTGGCATTTGAAGTGCAAAATCCTTATCTGCTGTCATCTATTTACCTTATCTACTGGCTTTAGCTATATTTCTTCCTATCTCCTACTATATGGATTCATGTTAATGCTGGAAATGTGATTAGCCTTCCATTTGATACTTATTTGGTTATTCTTTAGCTGCCTAGAAATAAATGTCTTTCCTTTGCTGTAGCAATGTAGAGGTTTTGAAGATATTCCTGGATTTTAGGGGTGGGAAACAGAACAAATTTCAGGCTGAGCACTAGTTTAAAAAATGTCTCCCCCACTACTCAGAAGTAATTTACTTTATTGTTACTTTCCGTGTTTTGCTATCAACAACCGTCCATGACATCAACAGCCCTTGGTTAAAAGCTGTTCACTGGATGCCTTGAAAGGTTTTTTTCTATTTAACTGTTTCAGGCCCACTTAAATATGTCATATATACACACCTCTCAGTGATTTCATTGGGTTTTCCCCTGGCAAAGGTCCTAGATCTAAATTATAATCTTTAAAGACACACCCTGTGTTTTGAAACTAGCAGGTTTAGAATTGGGCTACAGAAAAAATGTCACAAATGCACAGAATATGTGGGGTTCTCTTGAAATTCTTTACTGTCAAACTTCCATCATAACACAGGACACAGCTGGATAGTACAATGGCAGTGGGAAATTTGAGGATTGAGAAGGGAGCACATAGATTTTTTTCTGCCTCTATGTAAGCATTCTGATCCCTGCCTTGTTCCCTGACAACTAAAGTTGTACAACTGTCCAAGCCTCCACCAAAGAGTGATTTCTGCTGTATCTGGGTTAGCTTTGTACCAGCATCAGTCAGAACACTGCCATTGGCAGGAACTGTTACAAATGTGGGGGCAGCAACAAACATGGTTAGAGAGATTCTCCCTTCAGCAGCAGCAGTTCTTTTGAGTCTCTATGAACATAGCCTCCTATTAGGTTGGCTTACGGATTGCCGTAGTGTTTACAGATTGTCCTGGAAATGAGATGTCATGTGAGGAGGATCCCGGGGTGCAGCTCTTGAAATGAATTCAATATGAAAAATTAAAGTGATATGGGATCTTAGTACAAGTCAAAAACCTATGCAGAACTGTAGATGAAAGGAAGTTAGTACTGTAAATTATGTTATCACAGATGAAGAACATATATATCAATCATTAGGGCTAGAGGATGAATTTATATAGGGGTAATTGATGAGCCACATTAAAAAAAGTAATGTAGATAATAGATAGTAGAGAATAATACCCCTGGTAGTTGGGCCTGCAGCTGTCCTCCAGGTCACAGTAGCTAACAGTCAAGAAATTATTTTTAACTGTGTGTGTAAGAAAATGCTGAGTACCTTTTCCTCTAGACATCCCTGAACATCCTAAGTCATTACAGGTGCTAAAGCCATGCATGGATTTTAAAGCACTACTTACAGATTCCAGAAGAGAAGGCCTGTGTGGTCCGTTTTACTGCAAGCACAGTAAAAATTAGTAGGCCCTATTTATTCATTATTAATCTGGTGGCAGAGATGTGTCTTAATGCCTGATGGGCTTTATGTGCTGCTGCTATTATTTGTTGGGAAATTTTTCCTTTTTTCCTATTAAATCTTCATCCCAGGAGTTGTGTTTATTTGGCACTAAGTTAAAAGGAAAGGATGTTGTTAAAAGAAGGGACCACTTTACTGTTCCCATTAACGCAGCATCTCAGTACCTACTGCTGCTAAAATCCAATTGATTCAGTCTCTGAAGTCTGTCATCAAAGGGTAATTCAGAAACTATTAGAATTTTCAGATATAATTTTTTAATCTAAAAATATATATCAGGGTAAAATGGTTGAAATTTTGTACAGCACATTTCCTTTCTCTAGGTTTTGGTAATATGATATTTGCCATATCATATTTTAATTTTATTATTTTTCTAAGGTATTCATAGAACACTTTAGGCTTTCTGTCCTAGAAGTACAAATACATTTAAAAAAGGAAAAACTTCTACCATTAAAGAGTTCTGTCTACAGTTCATCTGTCTACACTGACATGTACAAATAAGAGCATTTAAAATTAAAGCACATGATGGGCAATGTCTGAAGTTTCATAAGATTGAAGTGGCCAGATACATTTTGGCCATGTATCTGGCCATGCTTTAAAATTGAAGTGTGGAGCACAAACAGAAATTTAATGAAATACAAAGAGATACTAAATAGTACGTTCTTTTCCTGAAGAGTGATAATTCCTAACCTAACATTTCCCCTTTTCCCCAGAGAACTCAAAGAACTAATAAGGTTAAGTCCATTTGAAGTATTCAAATGCACTTCATGTTATATAGGCATAATTCAGTGAACATTCTCTGATATAACCCCCTTTCCTTTTAAACCTGGAACCCAAAAGATTGTTTCCTTCTAGTATGTGCAAATGTACACTAGAACATTGTGTCTCATGTATCTGAACCTAAATCCCCTGTTCCTTTAAGGGGCTCAGAAAGACCATCTCTGGTATTGACCTATTTTGATCTCAGAGTTTTAGATGTCCTAGGAACACTGGAATTTAGAGCTAGAACTATTTTTGACGGTCCCTGGGAGAGTCAGGTCAGCACTGCAGTGGGCTTTCTCTTCTTGTTGTGGGCATTCTGCAGGTGAAGAGCAATGGCCACTCAATGTGCACAGGGCAACTCTGGAAAAAGAACCATTTTATGATGATCTAGGGTAAAAGCCTATTTTTTACTTAAGTTTGGGTGCATCCAACATTGATTTGACTTTCAGCCCTTTTACCTTTTACTTTCTTTGCAAAGGGTTACCATGGTAGTGCAAAGCAGTATAGCTTGTCTTAACTAGTAGTTTTTTTTTTTTCATTCAGCCATCTTCTTTTTGATTTTGTTCCTAGTTCATCTGAAATGGACTCCCCAAATTGGGCTGCTCTGAAGCTTGATGTAAGGGCTACTGAACTCATGGCTACTGTGGAGACTTTTATGGCCCTGTGTTTGCCCCTTCCTATCTATTCTGTTGTTCAAACATTCTTGAATATAAGGCTGTGTTTTTGTTACCTACCAGGTAAGTCTTGTGTAAGAATTCAGTTTATTTCAACAGAGGCAGAATGCCTGTTGCAGGTCAAGAACTACGTATGAAAGTGAGGATATGATAAAAGGGGGAGGGGCATGCTTGTACCCTATGAGAAAATCAGAGGAAAATAAAAGGAATGAAGACTAGATACTGTTATGGTCCAATATGTAGTTTTATTTCCTTATTGTGAGAATTTTTTGAGAGAGTACTATAGACTAAGTCTTATTATTATGATATTAACATTTCCTCATCAAAAAGATAGGACCACAACATTTATATTTTAATGACATTATAGTTTCATTGGCTATCTGAAAGAATAATAATATGTGATTACTATGTATAATTAAGCTCTTGAGAAAAATAAAATAAAGCACTGTGTTGAATTTCTAAGCTATGGAAATAATAAAATAGCATATTGGAAATAATTTTTATCAGAATGAGAACTCTAGATCTGTGGTCCAGATACTTGGGTTCCAGAGCTGGCTCTGCCACTAAGTAACCAACCTTGTAGTTAGTTCTCCCAACCTCCTTGGGCTTTGGTTTCTTTGCCTGAAAAATGAGGGAGCTGGGGGAGATAGTTGGACTTTATAGACCCTTTCAACTCTGTAACTCCATACCTTATGAAGGCATTTTAAGACATAATAACCATCTAGCCCTATTTCTTTTCTTTTTTTAAATTTTCCTGTAGGAATATATATCCAGGTGACAGCTGGGGGCTCTGTTCAGTCAACTTATTAGTGAAAATATTACTGAGTTTCTTCAGAAGATCTGCAGATATGCTAATTGGCAGCTGCTCCATTCTTCTCAGGGAGCAATTCCAAGTGAAATATTTGGAATTGGGTTTGAAATACTTCTTCCTTATTCCTGCCTGGGGGATTTATGTAAAAGAATAAAAAAATTTACCCTAAGTCAGAAGATTCTCTGGTTTGATCCACCTCTTCTAGGACTTTATGAGCAAGAGGGAAGGTTATAGCAGTTTTTCATTTTCTATGAGAATGTCAGAGCTTGGAACAATAATGGAGTCTGGAATTACTCTTCATAGAAGTGTATGAAATTATCAGCAGGATGGAAGGGAAGTGCAGCAGGTGAGATCAGAGATATAAAAATAATTTTCCTATTACAAAGTAGTTTTCTTTCTTTAAATGGCATGCAGGGGTTAATCCTCCCTGATAGCCACTCCAGGTATTTATCTGATAATATATTTCTTTGCAAATAACTTTATTATTATTGTGATAATAATATTGTGATAAACTCTCCTCTGTCTGGAGCTTTCCCAAGTGTTGTAACACCCTAAGAAAAGCTGCTTCTGTCAGTGATGCAGGTGGCTGTGCACATTCGTTAGAACTCCAGACCATAGATGAGGCACTCCATGAAACATGACATTCAAAAGGCTAATAAAAGTCATGAATTAAGTTTGCAAGAGAAATGGGGATAAGACAAGTCAAGTATCCCAGGACAAGCCAACCACAATGCCTCTGAGGAACTGGCATTCATGTAACCCTAAGAATGTAAATTGAATAATAAATTTGTAGACGTGAAAGCCACAGCAGATGCCTGAGGTCAATATTAAATGCAGAAAAGAAGATACTGTGCTTAAAATTCTGTTTTAGAAACTTGAAGACTTTGTCAGATGCCCAAGCTTTTCTCTGTGCAGAGAAAATGTATTCTGTTGATCACATGCATGATACATTATACATGCAGACATTCTAGGAGTTTATGGGTGGTAGTAGAGGGTATAATTATGGACTACCGTTCAGAGAAAAGTCAAGAGGAAAGACAGAATTGCATTTTAATGTCACAAATATTTCAAAGACAAGCTGAGACATTTTTAGAAAGGAAAGAATCTGAGCAGGAAGGAAGATGTAGAGCTGTATCCAAAAAGATTTGCTCAGAGCTGAGAGCCTCCAGATCACTCTCTGGAGAATGGTCTTAGAGGTAGAATCATTGAAGATCTGGAGCTTAAATTTCATTCCCTGTTCAGTCTCTGTGTGGAAATGCCACTTCTGTTTTTCTGTGTTTGCTTTCTCTCTTTTTAAAGAAACATACCAGTTCTGGCTGTTTATTCCTTTTTAGAGTTTCTTTATAACTTTCACCAAAATTATTTGTATTCAAATGTCATTATGTCAGACCTATTTAAGTTAATTTCTACATAATCAATTCTATTCAGAAATAAGGTTCACATTTCTAAATGCGGGTGTCAATATTGGAACATATAAGAATCGCTGTTGTTATTAAGCTAGCTAGATGCTTCTAACACTTCTGGCATCCTTGTGGAAAAAACACTTTACTTTTACATGGATGAAAGCTGTGATGTAAGTTAATAGTTTGCTACTAATTTGTCCTGACTCAAACAAAAAGAAAGATGAGTAGCCTGGTGTTTAGTAAAAAAGAACAGCAACTTTAGAGTCAGACAGGCTTGTCTGGCTCTACCACTTAAGAATTGTTTGGTTTGGGGAATGTTGCTTAAAATATAAGCTTCAGTTTTCTCATCTGCAAAAGGTTTTTATAATACTTTATAGAAATATTCCAAATGGTTAAAAGAGTAGGGAGTGTAAATCATTTAGCACAAAGCATGGCAAATTACAGAATTCAAATCAATATTAGTTTAGCAAATCCTCCCTGTTTTAATTCCCCCTGCTCCCAATAAAAAGTGCACTCACATTAAAGGAAATGTATTCTAGGAGTTATGACCCTGAGCAGTTGTTGAATCAAATAGTGTATAAGCAATGCAGCTGTATTGAGCACTGAACTGTGGTGTTCCTATCTTGGTGGGCAGGGCTCCTAACATATCCCACCTTTTTGTTTTTTACCAACACCTGCCTCTTTCAATCCCCTTGCCTCAAGACCACAGATCTCTGTCCCAGGGAGTGGTAAACTAATTCCACTCCATTTGTTTGTGGCTTATAAATAACCATGAACTATTCTTTCCAGGTGGCCTTCAATTAGTGATTCAGAGGGGTACCTTGGAGTCCTCTAAACTATACCCTTTCTCTGTCTCTTTTTGTCCTTTTTCTTTTCTTAAACTTCAGTCTTACCTCTATTCTCCATTGTCTAAATCGCTTAAAGATTTTATTAGTCTTTTTTTCCTTTGGGTAAATACCCAGTAGTGGGATTGCTGGATCAAATGGTAGTTCTACTTTTAGTTCTTTGAGGTATCTCCATATTACTTTCCATAGAGGTTATACTAGTTTGCAGTCCCACCAGCAGTGTATGAGTATCTGACATGGGCAGTGCATGGGCAATATATATAACCAAGTGTTTTGCTCCCATAATATCCTGTAATAAAAGGAAAAAAAAGATTTTATTAGTCTCTTATATACTTTCAATATTAATAATTATAAATACATGAAACTATATACAAACTCTAATATCTATGGAATTACACTGGTACTAATTTTTTTCATAGTTATGTATCTTGTTTCCTCTATTTAAACATAGTCCTCTAGTTAGGGATTTGATTTGGTAACAGGTGGAAGGGATACCACCTCACTGAAGCTGGGGGAGTCTTCCAAACTAATGCCACTCATGATGAGACTTTTTTTACTTTGATCAACAGATTGTCCCTAAAATAGCTGAAGACTGGAGGCCTTTAAATCTGTCTGATGCAACAATATTATTATATATATTATAATATAATGCAGCAGTTTGAGTTTGAAGCCAGTGCTGTGTTTGAAATGTAAGCATGCTGTGCTGGCTTTTGCACGTATTTTAAAGGGATGGTGTCACTTTGTGAGCCTCGCCAGGTCAGACCTGGAAGGCTTGGCCACTTGTGATGGGAGTTAGGGCTCCATCCAATTGACTAACAGGCCAACTCTCTGGGACAGCCTGAGGCCATGACATGCTCCAGGGTGTATTTGTCATACTCCGTAATCTGCTGACAGACATTTTCTTAGCCTATGTCCCCCTAAAAGAAGAGACTAAGACAAGGCCTTGATATAGGTCACTTATTTTGGAAAGGGAGCCCAAGGAACAAGAGTGAAGGTCTGGAAAAAGCCAAACCAAAAAGAAGGAAAAGCCAATTAAAAGGTGTGTTATAGAACCGATCAAGAGCGTGCACAATCTGGACGAATGAAAGGAGGGTGTATGCTCCAGCTCCCAACCTCACTGGAGTTGGGATCCCAACCAGAATTGCTTGTGGAGTGTTTTTTTATTACCTTATGTACTTCAGGTGTGCTCACGCATTGAGCTCACTGTGTACTTCTGTGGCATCTGGTGTGAGGACAGAGTGTGGAAAGCAAATGGAACTCGAAGCAGCTGGAAGGAGCTCTTCCTGGTGGCCTTTGGACATCGGGAGAAAACAAAATTTTGTGAAAGGCATAAGTATTTAATACAGAAGTGTTCTTTCCCTTCCAGCCAGTAGAAAAAGTACTTGGTTTCCTTGGGGACCTGTGTGGCATAGTGAAAAAAATGAAACTTTGGACTCTATAGTTAAGGTCCATAGGCTTCAACTACTTTAGCATGTTGTTTTGGCTGGGTTCCCCTGAGAGCAGAGCCTGCGACAAAAGTTTGGTTGAAGGTAGTTTATTTTGGCATTTCCAGCCCAGGGAGCTGGAGTCCAGGAGAAGGGGTTGATATAAGGAACAGAATTCAAGGATGCAATAGTATGCATTATTGACTAGGTCACCCCAGGGGTGATTGGGGATTGATCCTGCCTGGACTTTTGTGGAGCCTTATGAAATGTGTCTCTTTCATTGTCCCCCAGGCTTAGGGAAGTTAAGTACATGTTAGGTCACAGGACTACTAAGTGGCAGAGGACAGATTTTTAATCCAGGTCTGTATGACTGTCAAGACTTTTGGTTTAACTACCAGTCTGTAATGCTTGCCTATATTGCACATTTTTCTTATGATGATCTTACGCCTATTTAAAACCTACCAGTCTAGAAGATAGAAGTCAGGTAAGAGCAAAATTATAACACATTCTTAGTTATTAGGCATAATTTGATCTTCAGTGGACTCTTTTGTAAAGATTGTCATGTCATTATGTCATTTAATTCTATGTCCATCACTAGATTGTTACCAGAGTTTGAGACTATAACAAATAGATTTGCCTGCCACTGGTAATTCCCAGACTAGCAGACATCAAATGTAACAGTTAAGGTCCCTTGAAGGAAAGTATTAGGTGTTACATGCACTGTCATTGTTTTCATTTGTTTGTTTGCTTACATGGAAAATAACTAGGGAATCTAATGCTTAGGGAGATATGTGTCACTATACTGACTTAAAGGTATATGAGATCTTATATACCTTGGACAATTTATCTGTGATGAGAATGAATAGAGCTGTCAAAATAATATTTTGATTAGTTATAATATTTTGATTAATAATAATATTGATTGTTTAAAAATTTTATAAGAGTGTCGCTGCATTGTTCATGTTGTAGACAACCTTAATCATCTGTGGATGGTATTTTTTGATGTTATGGTGAAGTTGTTTATCTGTCTCTATAACTGCTTAGGACTCTCCTAACCAAAATTACAAAAGAGCAATGTTTATCTTTAACATCTTAAGCTTCTTTTTGGTCCTGGTTTTCCCTTTTTCCACGCTGTCAGATGGCAAGTACATTTATTCTATCAAGAATGAAAGAGAGCTTGATATGGACTTAAATGAGTATATTGGTGTTTATTATCCATTGCTCCTCCTTGGCTCACTCCTTATGCTGCAACAACCCTGAATTATCCGTAGTAGCCTAAACCCAGCATGGCTCTGATCTTTGCTCTATTCTTGCATTCCCCTTTGCCTGTAAGGCCATCTTTCCGCTTTGCTGGGTTGTCTCCTGCTCATCTTTGAAGCTCAGCTCAGGGATAACTACTTCAAGAAGTCACCCATGACACTCCTGTCCTTTCCAGAGGTTAGGAGAGCCTCCTTTCAGGTCCTATAATGTTCCGTGTAGGTACCTATTATTATACTTATCACATTGTTTCATAGCTGTTGTTTCCATTACACAGTGATCATCTTGAGAGTAACAACTGTGTTTTATTCACATTTGTCAACTCAGCACCCAGTAAGTAGTAGGCACTTCATTATGTCTGCGAAATTGAATTTGAACTAAATTTAATATTTTTGGGGACAGGAGTTTTTTTCTCTAGCTCCTAAAATAATATAATAAAAAGACTGCTGCTTCTACTTGCCCTGGTGGAATATCAATATTTCCACACTATAACATCTTGCATTCAGAGTTTATAAGTTGGTGAAAAGTTAAGCTTGATCTACATAGTTTCATTTGATTAAACTAATTTTACATAATAGTCGGGGGTAGAATGAGGTTGGCATGGAGCAGAAAATGTGTTTCTGAATTTTAACTGACACAAGAAACCAATTTTCAAACCAAAAGCATATCCTTTGGTTTTAGTGACATTGTGTGCCAATTCTGAGTCATTGCATAGCTAACTAGAAGCTTCAGAACATTTAAAAAATATGCATGCTGTATGGATGGTGGGATGTCCAGAAAGTTGTAACCTTCAACTTCTGTACTCACTGCTCCTTTCCCTGCTCCTTGCAATTCCTTCACATATGGGGCAATTACCATATATATGTAATCGTTTATATTTGAACGTTTGAATCTCATGCTTAGGCAACCTACATAATTCTAAATTTTAAAGACTGCATAAATACATGCTCATGGATATTAAGGGAATTTTCAATTCCCATTTCATACATAATCATGTCATGCTTTCTAAAAGCACAGTGTTGGGGGAAAATCACAAATCAAAGTCATTTATATCTAATGCCATTAGTGAGAACACTTTAATATTAAAATGGTAAACATCATTTATTGCTATCACTATGACAGCTTGGTAGAATGAACTAAAAAAATGGGAAACCTAGACAGTTAAAATATCTGTTTTGTTGCATTTTGATTATTTGGAATTCTATATGTTGAAAGAACTGTTCTAATAAGTATGCAGATATACATATGGTTCACTGTGTACTTGTACTGCTACTGTTTCAGAAATATTTTTCTCATTCTGTTCTCCACTGTTATCTCTACTAGTCTACATTCAAAACTTACTCAATGACTTCATTTCAAACATTTTTCTTTACAGAAGGCTTCCATGATTTATACTGGCTTACTCTAATAATTTTTTTCTATTTCTCAGAATTTATTTATCCAATTTATCCTGCATATTTTCCTATGCATATAATACTTTGTCACAATTTTAATATCTTACGTTTATTCTATGGTATTAACTAGGTACCCAAATGTGAGTTTATGTGTGTATGTGTTTGTATGATAGGAGTTTCAAAAAGAAGAGAACACACAGAGTGAGTTCTTCCATTCACTGTGTATATTAGTCACGGTTCAACCAGAGGAGCTATAGGATGATGTGTGTGTGTGTGTGTGTGTATACATGAAATACTAAGAATTGGCTTGCCTGGTTATGAGGCATGGCGAAACAAGTTCAAAATCTATAGGTCAAGCAGTCAGGAAGGGAAAATTATGAGCAGGATGGAACTTCATGGTCACAGGCTGAAGCTGTTGTCCACAGGTGGAATTTCTGTCTGTCTGTCTCTCTCTCTCTCTGAAGCCTCAGTCCTACTCTTAAGGCCTCCAACTGATTAAATAGGATCTGCCCAGATTATCCAAGATACTTTCTTTTCCTTAAAGTCAACTGATTAGGGCCCCCAAATATTAATACATCTGAAAAATCCCTTTACAGCAACACTTAGATTAGTGTTTTATTGAATAACTGAGGACTGTGGCCTAGTGAACTTGACACATCACAAATGTCTTCACACTACATTTACACTCTGATGGGGGGGTCAGGGAAGATATGGTGTGCAGTAATAAACCACCTGAGTAAAAGGATTATCCAAAACTATGCAGTGCTATTGGAATTCAAGAGATTGGAAAGGTTATTAATAGGCTTAGGCTAATCTGAGAAGGTTTCAAGCGAGGTCTTCAGCTAGATTTGAATATGGTAGTTGAATCTGGAAAAGAGGCCATAAAGAATATTCCAATTAAGAGAGAAGTATAGTATGGCAGGTGGGTAAGGGACAAAGGTAAGGGGCAGGAATGAGATTAGGCTGATTGGCTGGAGTTACAAACTCAAATTTCTTCATGGGCTAGGCAGGTAATGTAAACTAATGAAGTGGAAAAGCATGGGAGGCAATTGGGAGTAGTGGGAACGGGGCTGACCTGGAGAGCTTGTACCCACCGTAAAATTATCAAATTAAAACAAGCAGACACCATGGAATACTATTCAGCTATGAAGAAGGATGACTTAATACCTTTTGCAACAATTTGGATGGAACTGGAGACCATTATTCTAAGTGAAGTATCTAAAGAATGGAAATACAAACACCACATGTACTCACTATTAAATTGGAAGTAACCAATGAGCACACATGTGTGTAAAGGGAAGTATAACTCAATGGAAATCAATCGGGGGTAGAGGGGAGTAGGGGATGGGTGAATACCTACCTAATGGGTACAATGAACACTATCTGGGTGACGGGCACACTTATAATCCTGACTCAAGCATTACAAAAGCGATCCTTATAACCAAAAACATTTGTACCCCCATAATACTTTCTAATAATAATAATAATAATAATAATAATAAAAGCAGACAAAAAGCACTGTTTGAGCCAAACAAAATATACTGGAGGCATCAACAAGAGACACCTATATAGAGCATGCTTCTTATTAGCTGCGTGACCTTAGGTAAATTATTTAATTTCTCTGTGTCCCAGTTTTCTTATTTTTAAACTAGTAATAATAATAGTACCCACCTAATAGAGTAAAAAAAAATAGCACATGACAGTGCTTTAAAAGGGCATGGGACATAGTAATTTTTCAGTGTTAGTATATATATATATGTGTGTATATATATAGAGAGAGAGAGAGAAAGAGAGAGAGAGAGAGAGAGATGTCCCTTCCTTGCTCTTTGTCCTTCCCTTTCCTGTACTGTTCTGTCCCTCTCCTCCTTTTCCCTCCTCTCCCTCTCCCTCTCCTCATTTCTCCCCTCCCATTCTCTTTTTATGCGAGTGTGTATGTTTGTGTATGTGTGTGTGTGTGTATGGAGAGAGAGAGAGAGAGAGAGAGAGAGGAGGCCACTGGGGTCACTACCACTAATACTCTGGTCCAAGGCACCAGTATCTTTTACCTGAATTGCTGCAATGGCCTCTGGCTGGCTGCTTGCATCTACCCTTGGCCCTCTAGCATCTATTTTCAATACAGCAGCCAGAGTGGTGCTTTTAAAATATGTCAGATAATGATCCGTCTCCGTTCTAAATCCTGCAGTGACTCTCCATTTCATAGTAAAAGTAAAATTCTTACCGTGGCTTGCAAAGCATCACATGATTGGATGCTTTTCCCTTGCCCCTCTGACCTCATCTCCTAACTCTATTACCCTTCAGTCCGTACCTCCTTACTGTTCCTCAATCATGGCAGGAAAGTCACCTCCTTAGAACCTTTGCACTGGCTATTTCACCGCCTGGAGTGATCTTCCTCCACTTATCCACTTACATCTCTTTTCTTCTTCAGGCCGTCTCCTCAATGAACACTGCCCTGATCATCCCTTTAAACTTACAAACCACAGGCCCCCCCATCACTGCCATTATTCTTAATGCTGCTTTCCTTTTCTTCTTCTTTTACTTTTCTCCAATACTGTTATCCCACTTAATAGACTATGTAATTTTTCTCTTTATCATGTTTATTCTTATTGTCTCTCTTCTTCTTATGAATGGAAGCTTTACAAGGATCATGATCTTTGGTTTGTTTACTGATGTATTCCAAGTGTCTGGAATAGTGCTTCACACATAAGACACTAGATATAGATATAGATATGTACTTGAATGAATGATTCAGTGTCAATTCATTGTCTTCAGCTAAGAGCTTTAGGAGAAATTTTCCAAATTCCTAGAGAGGAGGAAAAGTCCCATTTAATATTCAGATACATATAGTTTTTAAAGTGCTTTCATTGTCTCATTTGGTCTTCATAATAACCCTGTGAAAAAAGGGATAGTTTCCCTTTCCTTTGGCTTCCCTTCCCTTCCCTGCTTTTTGTCCTTCCCTTTCCTGTACTGATCTGTCCCTCCCTTCCCTTGCCCTCCTCTCCCTTCTCCTTTCCTTCCCTTTCCTCCCCTTCCCTCCCCTCCCTTCCCTTCCTCCCCTTCTTCCTCTCCTCTTTTCTCTCCTCCCATTCCCTTTTTTACATGTATTTTTTTTTGAGTGCTTAATCTGTGCTAAGCTCACAGGAGGTTTCAGAGAAAGGTGAGATGGGGTTTCAGTGCAGAGAATACTGAGATGATGATAAATACTTGCTATCTATGGGGATACATAGGAGATGCATGTAGGCCAATATTGAGGCATCAGGGATGTCTAATTTAAAATCAATAGGCATTAATTAAGGGGGTGAGGAGGTAGAGAAAGGGTACAGAGAGCATTCTGGCAATGGGGACAGTAGATGTAACAACAGAAAGCAGAGCATGGTGCTTTCTGGGAACTACAAGTAGTTCACTGTGACTAGAGGAAAAGTACAGGCAGTTGAGGGAGAGGCATGGAGAAAAATAGAGCATGACACATACCTTGAAAATAAAGAAAGGAGGCTGAAAGTATTTTATATCACTTTCCTGTGGTCAGGTGGGTAGTACAGCTAGAACCAGGTTCTTCTTTGTCTCCTTCTTGTTTCCCTGAGCTCATATCATGCCATACCTCAGGACCATCCTGCCTCCTCTTTACGAGTAGTAGGGAGGGAGAAAGGCAAATGAAGAGTCTGATTCCATTCATCACTTCACCAAAAGAAGCCATGGGAAAAGAGCACTTTTCTGCATTTCCCCTAAGTAATAGCCTTCTGAGGGAATGTCCCGCATTCAAAGGGGAATATTTGACTCTGTGGATACAACCCACATGTTTTTGTCTTCCATGGCTTTTCATATTATTTAACACTTTTGATTGTTGGATTCTTCTGTTTCTTTATACTTTTATGAGCTTTGCTTTTCAGGTCTCTACCACAGTAAAAATTGGCCTATCTGGGAGAGGGGGACAGAATTCTATTCCTGGCTGGGTCCTCACTGGTGGCCTGCAGTGTAGACAGTTTTGCAGGACCCGTTCTAGAGCCTAGCATGGACTGTGGTGCATGGTGATCTTGCTGCATTTCCATTTCAGTTTCTTCAGTGTAATACCATTGATTCATTCAAAAGCTTGTTCTCTGTACAATATTTTATATGCTGGTTATATTTTCTTAGAAGTTTAAAATATATAGTAACACCTAGTAATAAAATAATCACATGCTCCAAATTTGTACTTTGGTCCAAACTGTCTTTATGTATACTAAAGAATATTTTTCAGGTGATACAAGAAGCCAGTTCCTTGTAATATAGATGTGGTTTCAGCCATAGAGTTTGTATATTACTGAAAAGTTGGCCTTAGCAGTTTTGGAGAGCTGTCCTATTTGTGAAAGGATTTTTTTTTTTTTTTTTTTGAGACCGAGTCTCACTCTGTCACCCAGACTAGATTGCAATGGCACAATCACAGCTTACTGCAGCCTCGAACTCCTGGGCTTAAATGATCCTCCTGCCTTAGCCTCCTGAGTAGCTAGGACTATAGGCATGTGTCACCACACCCAGCTAATTTTTTAATATTTTGTGGAGACAGGGTCTCACTATGTTGCCCAGGCTGGTCTCAAATTCCTGGCCTCAAGGGATCCCCCCACCTCAGCCTCTCAGAGTGCTAGGATTATAGGCATGAGCCACTGCACCCTAACTTGACCACAAATATATTGTTGTGAATAATGCTGCAATAAACATGGAAGTGCAGATATCTTTTCAAGATACTGATTTCATCTCCTTTGGATATATACCCAGAGGTGGGATTGCTGAATTATAAAATGGTTCTATTTTTAATCTTTTAAGGAATATCCATACTGTTTTCTTCATAAACAGTCTTAATGCATTAATCATTATAGAATCCTGGACGAGATAGTAAGTATATACACTGCACCATTCACAATGACTATTTTCATCATCACATTCACTTGAAAATTGGCCAGCTCCTTTATTTGCTAGAATCTTTTAAACCTATGGATTTAAAATATATGGAATGAAAACTTTTAGGACTTAGCAAAGTTATTCATTAAATATTGGCTAAATTGAATTTACTTGAATCCAGAAGTGGTGTGAGGAACCAATAGTTCCACTTTTGGAAAGAGGCAGCAATAAAATAGTTATGAAATATAGAAGAAAAAGTAGATTGGTGAAACTTTTGCCTGAACCATTTTAATTTTTTAAGTATATATTAGGTATGAATACTGATACATTTTTAGAGTATTAAATATGTTCATGGAGTAAATAAAGGAAAATGAGTATAGTTATCTATAGACACCCTAGAAATCTATAAACTGGGACAAAACCATCCTCTTTTAGCCTTAGAACCTCTTCTATAAAACAGTACTAATAATTTTTTAACAGCTTATTCTAGATCATTTCTTGGTACCATTTTGGCTCTAAAATCTTGGATTTTCTGATATTTTAATGTTTTCTGCATCAAATAGACAATCAAAGATCATTTATTCATTTATTTGTGTGTGTGTGTGTGTGTGTGGGGTTCCTGTTAAGATCTTCTTATCCTAAAGTGAGATTGTATAGCCAAAGCATAACCCTCCAAGGAATATGTGAAAATACTGACAGATTTAGCAGCAGGAATAAATTCTAGGGGTTCGTCTTGGAGTTCAGATGAAGACATTGGAAACCCTGGGGCAACTCTGAAAGAGATTATATTATTAAAGGAATTTGGTTAGAATATAAAGTATTGCAAAGCAGCATCTCCTGTTTAGAAGGACCGTTATTGAAGACATAGTGAGGAGTATTCATCAGTGGACGTGTCACCAGGGCGTGCTCCTTGAGGTCTCTGAGAGGGTCTTTGGAGGGGGCCAGCGTGGAAGTACGAAACAGGCAGCACAGGTGTGCAATGGTCTTTAATTATGTAGCCTCTTGAATTGTTAGGAGAAGCTTAATTTAAGTTTTATATTCCAAATAGGGATAAAGGCTTTTGTTTGAGGTACTGTCATGGTACTCTCCATAGTTCTCAGCACTGAGCATATACTATGTGCCCAATAGCTACTTGTGAAGTGATATGAACAACTGCTGGGAATCGACCAAGGGGGCCTTATCTCTTGATCTGTAGCAATTAGAAATCAGAGGGAAGTGGGAAAACAGTGAGGAAAAGGGCTGAGCGATTAGTGGTAGGCTCTGTGAACAGACATAATGGCTGTGAACCAAAGAATTATGTTGATCAATAAAATGTGGTATATGTATACCATGGAGTATTACTCAGCAATAAGGAACAATAGTGAATTAACACATCTGGTATTATCCTGGTCGGAGCTAGAACCCATTCTTCGAAGCGAAGTGTCACAGGATTGGAAAAACAAGCATCACTGGTACTCACCATCAAACTGGTACTAACTGATGAACACTTACATCACACAGGGCAATAACATTCATCAGAGGGCGGGAGGGGGGTGGAAGGGATGGGAAAAACTCTCACTGAATGGATGTGGGGAGCACAGTTTGGGAGACGACCACGATTGTGGCTCTGACACGGGCAGAACAGGGGCAATGTGTATGGCCAAAATGTTGTACCCCCATGATATTCTGAAATTAAAAAAATAAATAAAAAAAAAAAAAAAAAAAAAAAAAAAAAAAAAAAAAAAAAGAATTATGTTACTGAAGAGCCAGCCTGAAAAGAATCAAAGTGTGTCCCCGTGCCATACAGATAGCTGATATAGGCAGCAGCTGCCTCCCACCTGAGGGCAAGTCAGAGAGCTAGAAGAAATAGTTCAAGTCTGAGGTTATTTGCTTTGCTCTTCTTTATGGAGCTGAAAGTTCATTAACAGTTGTATCAGAAACTCAAGTAACAAACCTGGATAATTTTTAAAAAGAAGATAAATGTTCTTGGACTTCTAGCAAAACAGACTAAACCTAAAAGGCACTGTCTTAATGCCAGTGATCAAATTAGACACTGCGTATTGCAAAGGGGGCTGGCCATTGTTGATCTCCAGGGACAGCCTTCCCCGGAATGACCAAGAATTGAGTGGTATTGGTTTCCTTATGGACCCTGTAGTTTCTGAATGCTTTTTATTTGCTCCTTAGGACCAGATGTTGTGCTCCTTTTCAACTGTGTGTTTATTCAGAAATAATTTTCTTATAAAGTCAAGGAATAGACAAAATAATCACAGAATTCTCTGTTCTTGTTGGACTAAATACTGTGTTCTTTCAAAGAAACAACAATCAGAAGTGGTGGCATTACTCATTTGCACATTTGTTTCTAATACATTGAAATAACTACCCATGGGACTTTTCAATCTTCTGGAATTCTGGTCTATTATATTTGAAAGAATAATAGTGCCTGGAACATAGTAAGCGCTTGATAAATATTTGTTAAATGATTGAATGCATGTTTTCTCCAACTGTGCTTTTTAAAGGTTAATAATTCTCCCCCTGTATTTACAAACTGTAAAGCCCTTATTTCTACAATGAGAGGAAAGGGTTTGAGTATCTATGGAGGGCTTATTTGTGCCAAGAACTTTGCTAAGCACTTTATATTATTTCAATTAATCCTTACTACAGCATTGTGAGGTATGTATTTTAACCATATTTTACAAGAGAAAAATTAAAGCTTAGCATGATCAAATAGCACAGAGTCCCAGAATGGTGGAATCAGGATTTGCTTGAGTTAAAGGACTTACATCTCCAAAGGACTGATTACCTGACTGGGAATCAAACCCAGGCCACAGCAATGAAAGTGCAGAATCTTTAACTACTAGACTATAAGATAGGGTGGCAGAATCATTATTTTGTTTGTATGCTGTGGAGAGCTGTTTCAATTAATGTTGCAGTTCCCTGTTTTTCTTTATTTGAAACCATGTGAGTTAAGTTGATAGACACTAAGAATAGCTCCTTCATTTCCTCTTCCTTCATGATTCTTCGGTTTCCAAAAATCAATTTGACAAAAGTTGCAAAAGTACTTATCATAGATTTGGAGAAAGACTATGAAAACTATGTTTGAGAAATAACAGCACTTTTCTCAGAATGGTCTCTCAAATATTAGGAAAAGAGTCCTGAGAAAGCATGATTGCAGGGCTGATGAGGTCAGGTTCAGCAATGTAAGTGAGGCTTCTGATTTTCATTGTCAATGGAATGCTTCCACTTTTCACATTATCCTATTGTTATTTAAAGCATCTTATTGAGATTTCAGCATATAGACTCTGGAGCCATACTGCTGGGGTTTGAATCCCAGCTCCTCCACTTATTGGCTAGTGACCTTCAGAAAGTTACTTAACCTCTGTTTCTCAGTCTCCTTATCTGTAACATGTGGATAATCACAGAACCACATGGGTTTATGCTGAGGATTAAATAAGTTAAATTTTATAAAGCACTTAGAATAGTATCCCACACAGAATAAGCTCTATATAATGTGTTAAATAATTACATAAAATTATCTGTCCCTAAAAATAAAATAAGCCCTTACTGAAAAAAACAAAATTCCTTCAATACAAATCAACCTCAAAATTCCATTTGTTTTTTGTTCTTGGACTGAAAATAGAATCATATTTCAAATGAAGACCCATATGCTTTCAATATAAAAGAATTAAAATATTTGGTTGTCTGTACGTGTTATTGTTTCATTTGCTTGAGAAAAATTGGAATGGAGAGGGCTTATTCTTTTGAGTTTGTTTATTGCTTGACTGTCTCTTGCAAGCATCACAGTGACCAGTACCGAGCTTTAATCTTACTAAGTATGGATTAGGAGATAGGGATTTGGCAAGATCAAAAGCACTGACAGCGTTGAATCACAAAAGATAAAATAGTCTCTGAGGTTTAAACTAGTTACAAAATGGTTACATTTGACATAGGTGACGTGACAATTGCCACTGATAATATGTTTAAAAAATTGAACTTCTATGTGCTAGGTAGTTACATTTTCTAGGTGGCTAAATTTCAACTCAGGGAAAAGTGACTGAAAGGACTGAGTTGATACCTGGGCAAGATATCAAGTGATATGTTGTTTCCAGCCCTCTTCTCCTACACACAGTCTAATATAGCATTTGTCCAGTATCTCTTCCTGGTGCAGGTTTTAACTGATTATATACATAAACATTTTAGAAAATGTGCAGATGACACAGGATATGGAAACTGTATGTGCCTAATTACCTGTTACCTCTTTGGAATCTATGGTCCTGGATTCTGTGGTCATCGAGTCATGTCATTTAAAATAATCTGACTTTTTGTAGTGTTCCGTTGAGGGCTAGAGACACTCCAAGTTACGAGTACACATATTCATCTTTAGGAAGGCATATAGTTGCTTTGCTAGCCAGTTCAGGGAAACTTCCAAGCATACAGACCAAGTGGTGATGTCTGGCTATTTAGCATTCAGAGAGGAAGAGAGAGGAGCTAATATTGAGATACCTCTGGCCTAGTTTTCCTACCTGCCAGTGGTGACTATCACTGTCAAATATACAGACATTGGAGCATCAATCTGTGCTTCCTGTGTGGTCCATTTGGTGCTCTGATGAACACCTAATTCCTTTTACTATGAATTTTGGCCAATTAAACTACTTTATCTGTCAGAGAGCCAAATATAATTAGTGTTTTACTAAGTCACACTGAGGTTCAGATTATTAACTGAATCAGAGCAAATTGTGAAAAAAGTCTTTTTCCTTTGGAATACACACAGCACACGCATATTTTAATGTAAAATTTGAGAAGATAGGGATTTGGTTCTATATTCCTCTGATAAGTCATTGTATATTCTTGGAAAAATCACTACATCTCTCTGGGATTCAGAATTTTTATTTTGGAAGAGTGGAGAGTATGCCATTTCTTGGCCATTTGCATACATTAGAATGATGTAGGAAGTCTTATCTAAAAATGTTCTTTAAGAACTTTGGGTAGATCAAAGGTGTGAACATTAAAAGAACAAAAAAATTATCTAGTTAATTTTAAAATTCATTTTTAGGAAACAAGTTGACATTAATGTTAGGGATCTTGTATGCCTCTTCCATTTAAATGTGAGGGAACTCATTACTTGCCTTGGGTATGTAGCTGAAGCAAAACTAGAACCCAAGGCTCCTGCCTGAGCCACATACAGCCTCAGAAAGGACACTGCTTCAAATTCTGCCTCAGAAAGGGCACTGCTTAAAATATTTGATTTGGGCTTTAAAAATGTCATGGTGGAATCTGGAAGCAAGCCAGTTGCTTTACGATTTTTATCTTTTTTGGTTTGAATTATTAGCTCTAATTCTGCACAGGTCGTCGTGTTATGGAAGGGGACTATTGAAAGACAGCAAGATTCATGGGCTTTAGACCTTATGCTGCAATAAAGCAATGTGAGAAGAGGAAGGGGCTTTGGGGGCACGTGATGACAAATGTGATACATCATAACACAAACTTCTACCAGCCCCAGCAGTAATATGTGAAATGACCAAAGCCTGTGAAATTAGGCATAAGGGGGAAAGTATCTGCTATCAAACTTCCTCCGGAGTGATCTAGCTCTCACCAGTTCCCAATTTATTTGCAATATTAACCCTCACTGGCTAAGAAAGGAATAAACCATAATATATTATTATTGGTAAAACAGCAATAACAGGGGCAACCTTCATGTGAGCAGGACAGTAAAGTAATTTGCATGTTTGGTAGCAAGTTTAAAAGCACTTCTAAGAAAATAATTACATATTATACTTTTTTTTTTTACATTTTCTACTTTGCAGTCCTCTACAACCTCATGTTACTCAGCTAATCATAGCATAATCACAATGTGTTATAATATAAATTGCTTGTTTACTTCTCTGTCTCCAGCACTGTACTTTAAATTCAGTGGAAACAGAGGTCCCTAATTCATCTGGTACCAGCATATAGCTGGTGCCTGCTAAACATTTCCTGAAAATGTTTGAATGATTTACACTTCCTGTCCCTCAGTCCCTGGTTTAATAATGGCACCAAGGCTAAGATTAAGATAGAAAATACTGACATGATGATGTATATAAGATGAAGAGTTATCTGTGTCAATTAATTAATTAAACAACCAGTATTTTTGAGCCTCTGATAAGCTAAGGTTAAGCAGTTGTTATGTTACTTTTTCTGGTAGCATGTTTTGGAGGATCTCTCTCCGTTAATTCCCCTCTCCAAGATTTATAGGTGCTTATAATACTACAGAGCAGATAGAAGCTGCTCTATAATCTTAACAGGAGATTAATGTCTCCTAAATCTAAGACACTTGAATCATGGTCTCAAATGAAATCTCTGCAAGGTGGGTTTGGTTGATCTCAGGAACTACAGTGATTGCACACTATGAGGGCCCATCATTGGATGACGACAGAGAAGACTGAAATCATGGAAAAAAATGAAGGATGCCCAGCTTACCAAAATAGATCATCTTGGGGTTCCAGCAAATGAGGAAAGTGAAGTGAGGGGTGGGGGTGGGGGAGTGGGGTTGAGATCTTTGATATACTAAACTCAGGTTATGATTCCAAAGAAATAAAATTAAACACCCAAACTTAATTTCCGTGAGTGTGTGTAACCCTCCATAATGGCTAACCGTTCAAAGAATGAAGTCCATATAAGCTATCAAAACAGGGAAGTCCTTGCCACCTTCCTGTCCCTATCCAAGGAATAGCCCAATAAACCAAAATCAGTGGTTTGGAGCCTTCCTCCATTCTGAAACATAACAGTGTCTTCACAGTAATTTGAATAGGAATTAAACACTATGATAGTAGCAGAAAAGATAAGCTGTATCACATTAACTCTATTATTTTCAGCATTGCATAGACTGTTTCTTATCATACTATGATATAGCTTACAAGTTTTTCAATTGTATTTTTTTTACTACCTCCCCCCTTTGGGTTACATAAATACCAAATGGATAATCTGAATATATATTTTCTAGCCCTATTCTCTTTTTCCCCTTTAATACTGCAGCTAATGAGGCAAAAGGCAATCCTACTGATCTAAACACAGCAATTTGGCAACTGTTACTTCCCTACTTTAGTCAATTTTGTTATTCTTACACATTTTTATAATTGCTGTTTTTCAGCTATCAAGTTAACACAGGTATAAGGAAAGCTAGTTTGAATCTGAACCTGATGGTGGAGGTCACAGGAAGATTGTGTAACAGGACTGAGAAGCTTTGCAAAGTGTTTATAGCAGAGCATTTCTAGTAGAGTGCAAGAGCATAAAAGTGAAACCACAAGCCCAAAACATTTTACAATTACTGTCAAAACTGTGCCTTGTCAGATAATGCTGGGGAATAGATCAAGCAGAGGAGAGAGTTGCTAAAATGGCAATAAAGAGCATACATCTTGATTCTGTAACAACCAATTGTTTGTGTCCGATTTCTTACCATAATGTTTCCCTTGAAATTTTGTAGAATAGGTAGATAAGACAAAGGAGAAAAAATTTTTAATTCTCTGTGTGAATAAAATGATAGAGATTATGGGTTCTTTTTTTTTGGAATCAAACTCTGAAAATCTTAGTTCAGAAGCTTAAATGTGGACCGAGGGACTGTGTCCTGTTTCTCCCTGCTGGGTTCATTTAGGCTAAATCCCAGGCTGTCCTGCGTTTTAGTTGGAGACTCTCACAGTGGGGGTGATTGGACTTTCTCTGCCCTAGGCACAACATATGCTACTTCCCATCCCTTTTATAGGCATTAGTTCTGCAGACACCACTGGTCAAATGTACATTATTCACAATCACTTTAATGCAAATATGCAAGGCTGAGGGAGAAAATATGTCACAAAGAGGCAGTCATCCATTTCTCCTCTTTTCTGATTTCTTCTTTTACAGGCTTTCTTCTATATATTTGATTTTACAATAAATACAGTATAAAAGTAAATAAAGGAATATGTAGCCTTCACTGCAAGAACTATAAAAGAGCTCCCTAAAATTCCTTCGAAATGCCTTTTGTTAAATGCCAGTAACTGGAACCCTATAAATTGTTTTGTTTTTATTGTTGTTCCTTTTCTTTTCTCTCTTTTTTCCATAACTATGTTTTTTTAATTAAGTGGAATCCCTGTGTGTACTCTGACACTGTCGCATTTGTAAGAAACAGCAAAGGAATCAAAGCAAAGGGTAGAGCTATATTTAATCTGTTAAATGAAAATAAAACACACAATTAGTTTTGTACGGCAAAAATTAGCTTCTGCTGCATTTTCAACCTCTATTTAAAGAACTGTTTGATTTCTCAATAACAAGGCATCTGATCTGTGGCAGAACATTTCTAGGACAGATTTGCAAATGTATATTACACAGGCATGCATTTTAAATCTGAGCAGAGATTGTGTGGTATTTGTCTGTCTAAACCACGAAGATATAACCTATTTTTCCAGTAGTGAACCCTACTCTTACAAAATCATTTGCTAAATATAGAAAGACTCCTGGATTTCTGATACCCTATTTTTGAGAAGTCAAACATCCCTGTTTTGTTTTAAAGTGTATCTGGTGAATTTATTTATATACAACTATTTGTCACACAAGACAACTTGACATGCTAAGCCTGGCTTTACATTAAGCACATGAAAGTTCTTCTATGTGTGGAATGACAAACTAAAATGTAACCATCTGCACATGATATTTCCAGGCACATAAAATTGTTCCAGGGACCCTGAGAAGCCCATATGCATGAACAGCAATACAGAATAAAAAAAAATATACGCAGAGTAATAGAACATTTGGAAGACATTGTACTTCTTAAAATAATACAATTAAAATGTTAAGCAAATCCTATGTTAGTCTAAGGTACAAGTGTAGCAAACATTTGCCATATGAAGGAAACAATATGCTTTTATTGTGACTCCATTCTGTTAATTTAATGATCTACGTCAACGTGCTTATATATCATGTAATGTAACTTTCCTGTCTTTTCAAAAGCAGTCACTCTAATCCACCTTTATGCTTGCTTGCTTTTTGTTATGCTTATGATTAACTTATGATGAAGAGAAAATAAAAGCCAAATGAAGTGTCAGGTCATCCATTATTCCTTACCATGTCCATTTAATGTAGTCTTAACCTCAGATAATTACATTAAGGATGTTACTTTTTCTCCTTGTCCCAAAATTATTTTTTAACTAAAATAGCCAATTACCCAATAGATGAGTGAGGCCTCTTCAGCTATTGGTGCCTGGTGATTTACATGGACACCTATTAATGCTAATGGAAGGTATGTCTGTAAATCTCTTCACTCCAAAAGGATAATGGCCTTCTATTAGACTCCTATAAAAAGAGAATAAGCAAAGTCTGTCTTTATAAATGACCTAGGTAGAGAATTACTTAAGGGAGATTTATATCACATCTAATTAAATAGTTTTAACCATTTTGGTAGCATTCTATGTACATTGTTCTACATTTAAAAAATGCCGGATATGTCTTTGACTCTATACAAACTGCCAAAATTAATTCAGGGGAATATCACTATTAATTAAATAGCTGTGTTTTCATAAGCAAATATATAGTGGTGGTAAAAATAGATCTCTTGTTGCATTTAAGGAAAAGGATACATGAAATCTTTATTTCATTTTAATTTTTTTCAAAACAATATCATGTGCCTAATCCTGGAAAAAAAAAAAGAAACAAAAGGGTTATTTTGGATTGGATGTATTCATTTCATGAATTCATTCCTTTAAAAAGAATTTTTTAAAAAAACCCTAAATTTTGAAATAAGAATGAAATGGCTTCATTTAAGTAAATAATACAGCCAGCACTGAAAGTGGGATTCTGCAATATTGAGGTGAATGAGAGGAGGAAGTATATGTGAAGTGTTATCCTGAAGACTAACCTAATAGTCCTTAAGGTAATTCCTGGGCTCTAGGCAGGCTCACAGTACTACAGTACTTAGCCAGGCACCTGCACAATGATAACATTAACCTTTGTCAAACTGAAGTAAATTAAGTTTGTGTCAGTATCAACTTATTCTGTCTACACTAGTTGCTACTTTCTTTGCCATCTTTTGCTTCTTCAGTCATTTAGATCTCACTCTTTCCAGAAAAATGTTCTTTGGAAAAGGATATTTCAAATTAATCATTTAAATCTTACTGGAAATTTATTAATGTGTTTACTACCTGTAGAGATATTTGCATTTTAAACCTTTTTTCTAATAGTGTTCTCTTACAATGTTTTGCCTCATATTAAAGGGCTCAGGTGTATAGGCAGGCTCTTGGGAATCATATTAGTATGTGTACTGCCTGGAATGGCTTTGGTTTATGGCCTAATCTGAATTTTGCTTGAGAGAGTAGGGTATAGGGAAGTTGGAGAGAGTTTGGGAATAATGGAAACATGCTGAGTGGTTTGCCATTTGGGGATTTGCAAGTCTATGGTTATATAGATGCGATCATCTTAGTCTGGATTTAAATGGCCATGATTGCCATTTAATTCTATTCTTATCAACTTTTGTAGTTAATATTCAGAATCAGTGCTAGTTACTTAATTTGGGGTCCTAAAAATAAAATATATGAGATCAGATTCAGAAGTTTTGCTTACTATACATAATCATTTATTCTTTCTGAAAAACAGGGCTATTCCTATTCTCTATTTCTTCTTATGTAAGTTTTGGTACTTTGTATCTTTCATAGAATTTTTCATTTCATCAGAATTGTTCATTGTTTGGCATAAAGTTCATAATAATCCTTTATTAGTCTTTTAATGTTTATAGAACATGTAGTTCTATAAAAATACCAGTAGAACACTACTTTTATTTCTGGTATTGGTGATTTATGTTTTCTCTCTTTTGTCCCTGAAAATATTATAAATCTGGCTAGATGTTAATAAAATATATTAATTTTTCAAAGAAACAGATTTTGGGTACATCAATTTTTAAAAGTATTTTTCTCTTTTCTCTTTTTATTTCCTCCTCTCATCTTTATTATTTTCTTCCTTCAATTATTTTGGATTTAAATTTCTCTTCTTTTAAAAATTTCTTAAGATCATTAATTTTGATAATCAATTTAGATCATTAATTTGAGAACCCTCTTTTCTACTGTAATCATTTAAAAACTATCAAGTTCCCTCTAAGCTCTTCTTCAGCTGCAAACTACAAAATTTTAGATGATGTTTTTATTTTAATTTGCTTTAAAACATTTTCTAGTTCACACTGTGATTTCTTCTTTGATATAATTTCTTCTTAGATATAATGTGTCTTTTTTTCTCTGATTCTTAAGTTTCTATTTGTCACTGGTATTCATCAAATTGATTATGAAGAGCCTAGGTGTGGTTTCCCTTGTGTTTATTCTGCTTGGGATTTGTCGAAATTCTTAGATCTGTGGGTTTAGTTTTGGCAAATTTGGTGATTTTTACTTAATTTTTTTATGTCACTTGTCTTTCCTCTTCTTCTAGGACCCGGATTACGTGTATGTTAGAGCCTTTATCATCATCTCACTGATGTACTGTTCATGTTCTCCCATTTTTTGCAGTCTTTTATTTGTTTATTTTTTACTGTCTTTGTTTCTGGTTGTTTTTGACAGTTTCTAGTTCTATGTGTTCACGTTAATTGATTTATATTTCTGCAGTGTTTAATCAGCTAATAATTTTTTTCCAGTGTATTTTTCTCTTCAGATATTCTATTTTTCACTTTTAGGGATGCCATTTGGGTGTTTATAAAATATTTTGCATTACTGTACATCTTATTAATAGTTTATACTACCTTTTAGAACATATATTTATATTTAAACATATATATATTTAGAATACATATACACACATATAATAAAATATATATATAATATACATATTTGTTGTAACATCTTTTAATCATTCTATTATCTCTGTAATCTCTGTTTTTTAAAATTGATTATTCTATGATTTATGGTTCATATTTTCCTCCTTATTTGTTTACCTGGTAATTTTTGATTGGATATTGGGCATTGTACATGTTATGTTTTGGTGTGCTGTAATTTGATGTATTCCTTTAAATAAAGTTATACTTTTTTTTCCTGGCACACTGTTACATTGCTTGGAAATGTTTTGCTCTGTTTGAGGTTGGCTTTTAAGTTTTATTAGCATAGGCCCAGAGGAGATTTTATTATACTATAAGGCTAGTTTAACCCTACTACTCAGATGATAGCATTCTAAGGACTCTAATCAATGACCCATGATTTTGGAAATTTTTTCCTCTGGTTGAAATATAAACTCTTCACAGCCCCATGTGGACTCAGCATTTGTGCAGCATTCTATTTTCTGGTGATGTTATTCCTACCTTCTTACACATACACAGATCAGTATTCAGCCAAAGACTCGGGTAGACCTATATGGATTTCCAAATTTGGGCCTCTGGCCTCCGGAATTATAAGAGAATAAATTTCTGTTGGTATAAACTATCAAGTTTGTGATAGTTTGTTACAGCAGCCATAGGAAACTAATATGAATTTTATAGTTTTAGCTCTTACATTTAGGACTATCATCTATTTTGAGTTAATTTTTGTATATTGTGCGAGAAAGGTGTACAAGTTTATTCTTTTGCATGTGATATCCAGCGTCCCAACACCAATTGTTGAAAACATAATTCTTTCCCCATTGAATTGTCTTGACAATCCTGTTGAAAATTAATTAACTGTAAATATAAGTGTATATTTAAATTTTTTAAATATTTAAAATTTAAAGTATATTTAAAATTTAAATTTAAAGTCTTTCTAAATTTAAATTTAAAGTATATTTAAAATTTATTTTAATGAAATTTTATAGTTTTCAGTGTATAATTCTTACACTTTTTCTCAAATTTATTCTGAAGTATTTTATTCTTTTTGTTATTTTTATAAATAGAATTTTTTTCTTAATTTTATTTTTGGATTGTTCATTACTAGTGTATAGAAATGCAACTGACTATTGTATGTTTACCTTTTTTCTGAAATCTTTCTAAACTTGTTTATTAGGTCTAATATATTTTGGTGGATTTCTGGGGTTTTGTAGGTATAAGATTATTCATTTGTAAATAAAGATAGTTTTACTTCTTCCCTTCCAATCTGGATACCTTTTATTTCATTTTTTTAACTAATTGTCCTGAGTAGAACCTCTAGTACAATGTTGAATAGAAGTGGTAAGAATAGACATCTTTGTTTTGCTCCTGATGTTAGGGGCAATGCATTCACTTTTTCTCCATTAAGTATGATTATAGATGTAGATCCTCACAGATGGCCTTTCATATCATTTACATTTTATTTTAAATTAATAGGCCTTATTTTTTTTACAGCAGGTTTAGGTTTTCAGAAAAATTGAGCAGAAAGTACAGGGAGTTCCTATATATTTTCCCCACAGTTTCCTTTATTAACATCTTGTATTAGTGTTGCACATTTGTTGTATTGATACATTCTTTTTAAAGTCCATAGTTTACATTAGGGCTCACTCTTTGTGTTATATTATGGGTTTGACAAATGCATAATGTCATGTATCCACTATTACAATATCCACACAAAATGCTTTCACTGCCCTAAAAATCCCATGTTCCAACCCTCCCCCCTTGAACCTCTAGAAACTACTGATATTTTAACTGTCTTTTTAGTTCTGACTTTTCTAGAATGCCATATATTTGAAATCATATAGTATGTAGCCTTTTCAGGCTGACTTTTTTTACTTAGCAACATGTATTTAAGTTTCCTTCATGCCTTTTCTTTGCCCAATAGCTAAATTTTTTATCATTGAATAATATTCTATTATATAGATATACCATAGGTTGTTTATCCATTTACCTGTTGAAAACTTCCTGGTTGCTTCCAAGATTTGACAATTATGAATAAACCTGCTATAAACATTGATTTGCAAGCTTTCTTGTGGACATATTTTCAATTCATTTGGGTAAGAATGTAGAAGTGTGATTGCCAGATCGTATGCTTAGTTTTATAAAAAACTGACAACTTGTCTTCCAAAGTGGCTGTACCATTTTGCATTCCCACCAGCAATGAATAAGAGTTCCTATTGTTTCACATCCTCACCAGCAGTGGTGTTGTTAGTGTTTTGGATTTTGTTCATACTAAAAGATACATAGTAGCATTTCATTGTTGTTCTAATTTGTAGTTCCCTGATGATACATAATGTTGAAGAACTTTTCATATGCTTATCTGCCATATATATCTTCTTTGGTGAGATGTCTGCTCCAGAATTTTGCCCATTTTAAAATTAGGTTGTTATTTTTCATGTTGTTGAGTTTTAAGAGATGTTTAAAACCTTAAATACAACTCTTTTGTCAGATAAATGTTTTGCAAATATATCCATTCAGTTTGTGGCCTCTCTGTCCATGTCATTTACTTTTTACTTAACTTTACAGTGCCTCAGATTTTTCATGTATAAAAGAATTATAATAATAGAATCCCACAGGGTTATTTTGAAGTTTATATCAATTAGGATTCAATTCTTTAAACAAAAACCACTTTGGATATTTTAAACAGTAAAATATTCGATACAGGTTAAATATGTGCTTATGAAATTGTTGGAAAGGCTAGAGAACAAGCATTAGACTGGACCTCTAGGAAAGCTTTTGAGAACAAGACTATTCAATTGGCCTCCAAAGAGAGCTGCTGCCTCTGCCATACTTAAGAAGATAGGGAGTCAAGAGGCTGCCACTGAAACCATGTGTCAATAATTCACTGAAATTTAGGATTCAGGAGACTCTCAATGCTCTGTCACTACCATTCTCACTGCTACGCCTATAACTGCCTGAGAATTGGGAAACTGAGCCCAGCTGCTATCGCTCTAATTTGTTATAAATATCTACAAAGCTGTGGACATTGGCTTCTTCACAGCCTTGCTTGTCAGAAGAAAATGTACTGAAAGTTAAACGTATGGGACCTCTATTTTCCTTCTGCTTTCCAAATTTCAGGGGAGTGCTTCTAATTGGTGAAACATAGTTTGCAAATCTAATGTGTTTTGTTAGTTGCAAAGAAATTCAAAAAGTATTCAGAATAAAAGTATGGAATATACTTTTTAACTTTCCAGTGTTTGTAATAAAGCGAGGAATAATAGAAGAAGGTAGGAAAAAGTGTTAAATACCAACATACATGTACTATATTTAGTTTAAGAATTAAATGAGGTAGCAGGTTATCCCTGAAGCACTCAGTCAATTTTCATGATTATTAATTTTACCTCATTTTGTGACTCATGAAAAAGTCATGAAGTAATTGCCCTACTATCATCAATTAGAAAGCTAAAGTTCCTGATGGCAGATGCCAAGGCCACATTTTTAAAATGCTCCACGATTCCACTGGGGAGGTGTGTAAGGTCTGTTTCACAATGTCCCTAGTTGAGCCAGATTTGGTTTGGTGCTATTGTAGAATAGCTATTTAGTTCTTCCGCATATTATCATCTTTTGCTAACTTATTCATCTTTGGACATGCCTGAGCTTCTTTCCTATTACTCCCTTTTCTTAAATTCGAATTCTGGAATCCTTTTTACTCAGGTTTGTTTGTTTTTTTGTTTGTTTTTTAATCCTGAGCTTATTTCCAGACCTTGGCTTTGCTTTGCTTCTCTCCTCTTGTTTACAGTCCAGGACCTGACTTCTCCTTGCTTTTCTGCTACTGATTCGTGAAATAACCGTGGTTTGGAATTTACTATAGCACAGCCTGTGATCCACATTCACCACCAAACATTATAGAAACACCTTAATCTCTTTGTGTTAACAGGTTTCTATTTCTTTGATACAGCATATTGAAAAATTTTAAGCCTATTTTAAGGTGTCAAATACTTTATTTATATTCTGTCAATAGCACACAGTCTTTTTTCTTCCTAGGCAACTCTAAGTCAATGCATATTTTATGATATTTAATTGACAACACTGTGACTTATACATATTTGAACCATCAAAATGCTTGGAAATCACCATTTAAGAGTCTGTAAGCCTCTGGAATATTTTTTTTTTCCTTAGAAGCAGGGTGTTCTAAATGAATTAATTTATTCCTCCATGTTCAACATGTGGTTTCAAATTTGGTACTTTGAATATGGAAAGGGTTCTTTGTGATTATGGGAATATTGTCACCTCTCATCTCTATTTAATAAAAAGAATTTTCTTCCTTTCAGTTACCCATACTTAAGTTTTAAAACAAATGATGATTACGGGAAAGCCAATAGTCAAGAAACATAGGAATTATGAACTTCTAAAAATATTTTATTTTCTTCTTTTCCTTCTCTTTAGAAGATTTGCTTCTGTGTTTTAAATTAATGTTTATTTTATTTTAATTTATTTATTTTAATAGGAACTTTTCCACTGAAATGGAAACTCCAAAGCATTTCTTAGTTTGGAGACTGAGAAATAGGTAACAGGGTTAGCCACCTTCTGTAGGGGATTTGGTTTGTTATGTAGCATTTCATTTGAGCTGTCACAGAACAGTAGGCAATAATACTTCAAAGGAAGGAAGGAAAGAAGGAAAGAAGAAAGGATGGAAGGAAAAGGAGAAATCACTGTTCAAAATCCCATATAAGACATGATTAAACTTGATTATTTTGTTCATATCTGATATAAGTAACAAACTGATGTTCTTTTAGAACTAGCAGATAGTTTTGATGAACCTAGGGCTGCTATAATTGCACTGGAAATTTTAGGAGGGAAAAGATACTGAGTACCTTCTCCATGGCTTTTCTAGTGTTTCACGGGGCTTTGGAAGAGGAAGAGGGTTTTTATGCTGTTTTCAGCAAGTAAAGCTTTTTGAGGCCTAAAAGGGAGTCTAGTGTTTTTCCTTATAAATCTATCATCTTATTTTTTAAAGTTAAAAAGGAAGGATAAAAGACACAGGATCAATTGAACAATAGATTATATAGTTAGGTTATAGACTATATAGACCATTCCTGTTTATCTCCATGATTTTGTTACTTTGAATAAGTGTTTTACTTATAAGGCATCTACATTTCTTAAATCTAAGTTATAGGATAATATGATGTCTTCAAGATTATGATGTATGTATATGTGAAATACATTTTGGCACTTTTATCTGTTCATTCTTGAAACATATTGAGTACTTATTGTGTATCTTTAGCAGCAACAGTCACTAGGAATACATAGTTGGAGCTGGAGGAGACAGAGAAACTAAGTAGAATAGTTATGTGTTATAAGTACTTTGATGAAGGTATACCCTTAGCTTTGGAGAATGAGGGGAGAAGTTTTTCTAGAGCAGGTAACTACTGTTTCAGAGGACAAGAGGACCTAAGCAAGTGGAACAATTGGAAAGAGGTGGGGGAGGGAAAGGAGATATCTCCTCAGGCAAAGGGAAGCGTGTGGCAGACACTGCTAAGGTAAGTCCCACTTCCGTTTCCTTATGGAACATGGGAAGAAAGTACATTTCCTTCCTGGTTGCAGTTACATGGGTCCTTGTGACTGTAGTGTGGCCAATGGACTGTGGACTGAGTGATTGATGCCATTTCCAAGCTTAACCCAAAAGAAGACTTAGAAGATGATTTTCCATGCATTCCCTTTCACCCTCTTTCTCTTCCTCCATTGATAGGCTGGATTCAGATGATCTAACTAAAAATGCTGAGGCCTTGGGTCAGTGGCTCTTAGCCTTAGCTTCTGGGTGATTCTAACAGGCAGCCAATGTTTAAGACCATGACCTGGGGCAGACTTCCTCAAAGGGTTCATAGAGAATTAAGCCTTATAAAAAATGATTTTGGTGCCCATTTTCTCAATTCATGTAAAGATAGCGCTTGGCTAACATCATTATAGATGTGGAGGAGATGGCTCATTCCTCGTTTACAGTGGATGCTTATGGGCATTACTGCTTAAGTCTCTTACGGAATCCCAAGTGAGTAGGGCTGTCCCAGAGGATATTGGAGCTACCGGATAGAAGGGGCTTGGGTTCCTTAATGACTGAGTGTGGCAGAGAACCATTGCTGACTTGAATGGGATTTTGACTTGCGTGAGAAATAAACCTTAATGTGTTAAGTGACTAAAATGTTGAGGTTATTTGTTACATCAGTTAGCCTACCACAACTAATACAAATAGCGTATGCAAATTGTATTGTGGCTATAGAAAGCACAGGGAACCAAGGAGATCATATAATTTATTCCAGTTGAAATAATGATTATGTTTTTTATCTGGGGTTGGGTTGAGTTGAGGGAGAAGAAGATGTGGTTAATGTTGAGGCTGGACAGCTAGTGGCCATATTATCAAGAGCCTTGTATGAGTTTTTTGGCAATTTCAGTTTTGCTCTGAAAGTAATGGCATTCCATTTATTCCAAGAGTTCTCATTGGATAGATGGTTTAACAATTTCCAAACTTTTGAATACTGCTTCCAAGTAAATCTTCCATAATCAAAGTGAAACAAATGTCTTAAGGGGATCAAAAAACTGAAAAGGATGACAACATTCCAGTTTTTGATATGTAGTGATAAAAGCAGGATAAATCAAAGTAGGAGGAAGTCCTCCTTACCTCGAATATCAGCTTATATTTGTCACTCATTTCAATTGACTGCTAGCCTTGGAAATATTCAAAGAAGACAGCCAAGATGCCACTACTTAAACAAACATGGTTTTATATTTTATTTTCCATGCTGTTACACAATTAATGTATCAGCTTACAGAACCAAGCAAAGTAACAAAACAATACAATTAGGAGTAGTAAGCCTAGGGCAACAACAGCTATTCATGCTTTATGTAGATACCTCAGTCCTAAAATCTGAAGTGGAATCCTGAGTAAGCACCATCCCCTGGATGTACATTCATTCAGGAATATGAGTGCAATGCGCAATTGGAAGGGACCACTGACCTTCACCTTCACCTCAGAGTGCAATGGAACTTGAATGGAACCTCATGTGCCCAATTTTGCTTGGCTTTTGTTTTTAGTGGTCGATTTATTTTTGATGTCTGAAAAGTGGGGATGACTGTATAAATCTACAGACATACATGCCCAACACACAGTTTCCCAAGCTTATATTCTCTTGGGTTGAAATATAGGGGAAGAAACCACTTTGGGGAATGCTAGAGTACTTTATTCTAGGAAGTTTAAAGACTATCCATTTAAAAACCTGAGAAATTAGGAGCCAAGTTTTCCTGGGTGTTTGTCTGAGTCATATTTTCCAATCTATTATGAAAAACATGAATAGGGCGATCATTTTTGAAGATAGCTTTGGCCTTTACCAAGAAGAAGGAGCCAATTATGTTCAACACTATCTAGTCCACAATCAATCATTGTGCTCACTGGGCCTGCTTTCTTTAAGAAAGCTTATTTTTCTTCTTTCTTGTTGCTCATGGGCCTTGTCACTGATGATTCCTCTACTGCAGGAAATCTCATTGTGAAGAGTCATATACTGTACCAGGCTTCCTTCTTCTGGAACAGGATGGATGAGGAAACAAAGACTCAGAAGCTGCCACACCTG
Organism: Daubentonia madagascariensis; assembly: GCA_023783475.1. Taxonomy (NCBI): domain Eukaryota; kingdom Metazoa; phylum Chordata; class Mammalia; order Primates; family Daubentoniidae; genus Daubentonia; species Daubentonia madagascariensis. The sequence continues at coordinate 5,717,976 of JAKFHU010002080.1, forward strand.
GTTATGCTGTGTTCATATTGTCCTTTCAAAGATGTGTTTGTAAAGGCATCTATGTGCCATGGAGAAGTCACTGAACAGCTTCTTGTCTCTGTTTTCACCTGTAAAGTAGGCATTCTACCTGCCTTGGCTCCCAGAAATTTTTATAAAATCAGTAAGGTCATATACCTGAAGTTTATCACTTGTCTCTCCTAAAGGGAGGTGTGGGATTATTAACTCCTCTAAAGTGATTAATAATTTAAAAGGCATTTTAAACTGGTTTCTAGGGAAATTCTCCCATAAAAATATTGATTTTGTCTGTAAAGAATGGTCCAGATCTACCATACAAGTACAATTTCTTTTGGGGCTCTGTAGGAAAGACAAAAATGTTCAAAGATTAAATTTATCCCCAAAGAGAAGCTCTTCTAAGGAAAAATATGCAACATAGTGAAGTGATTACTGTTATAGATTTTGGAGCCAAATGGTCTGGGTTCAAAGCTCGCTTCTACCATTTAATAGCCATGTGAGCCTGGACAAGTTTTTTAACCTTTCTGTGTCTCATTTTTCTCATCTGTTAATTGGAGATAATAATGGAATCTTTATTTTAGGGTTGTCTTGAAGGTTCATTTAAATGATAGTATTTGTAAAATGCTTGTAACTATATCCAGTACATATTAACTGATATGTGTTGTTTAGTAAAATAAATGTGTATCTTTTCATCCTTCTGGTTATCCTGTCTCTCCTAATAGGAATATATGTATTTAGAAAATTTGGATGAAACCTATATCTCACTTTTCTAGTCTTTAGTGAAATAGATTCTATGTAAAAAGGGATATAGAAATTTTCTTCACCTCACTAAGTTTTTCAAGCTCTCAGCTTATCTGTCAATATGGGAAGTCCCAAAGAGATTTCTTAAACTTCCTGGTGAGAAAAAAAAAATCTACATCTATATCTGTAACTATATCTATATCTATCTATATAGATATTCCATTTTGAAAAACAAATGCCATTGGAAACAAGGCCTTTACTGATGTTTACACCCCTTTTCTTATTTTCTTGTGGAATATTGTAGGTATTTTAAACCTCATCATGATAATCAGTTTCCTGGATTATTAACATACTTTCTTTTTACATGTTTGCTGCCTTCTCGATAACTACATTTTCAGGTCTGTCTATAAAATGTCTCATATTTAAAATTAAATGTCTTTTCCATGTATTAAAAGGATTTATGTTTTAAATTTTTTCCCTTTTTTATTTTTATAGATTTAGGGGGTACATATAAAGATTTGTTACATGGATATATTTGCGTAGTGGTAAAGTCTTGGCTTTTTGTGTAACCCTCACCCAATTAGTGTACATAGTACCCATTAGGTAATTTCTCTTCCCACATCCCTCTTCTCTCCCACCCTCCTTAGTCTCCAGTGTGTAGTATTCCACTCTACATGTCCATGTGTACTCATTATTTAGCTGCCACTTATAAGTGACAACGTGCAGTATTTGACTTTCTGTTTCTGAGTTATTTCACTTAAGATAATGGCTTCCAGTTCCAACCATGTTGCTGCAAAAGACATAATTTTATTCTTTTTTATGGCTGAGTAGTATTCTGTGGTGTATATATACATCATATTTTCTTTATCTAATCATCAGTTATTGGACATTTAGGTTGATTCCATATCTTTGCTATTGTGAATAGTACTGTGATAAACATATGAGTATAGGTATCTTTTTGATAGAATAATTTATTTTCCTTTGGGGAGATACCCAGGAGTGGGATTGCCGGTTCAGATGGTAGGTCTATTTTTAGTTCTTTGAGAAATCTCCATACTCTTTTCCATAGAGGTTGTAATAATTTCCATCCCCACCGACAACTCACTGTTCTCTTAAGAAAAACATTGCTTGAGCAAGAACTGGTCATCTCTGGATGGGTACTCTTAAAATATTTGATCAGAAGCATTTCGAGGGATCATATGGACTAGGAGTAGAAAGGCAAGGATGGAACTAAGAGAGAAAAATGGAGGAAAATATACATTAATATGGTTACGATAACTTCTAGTTTTACAAACATGTAAATATTTAACATCATACCATTGCCTTACTAGGCATATAGTTAGTCTTCTGAGAGCAAATAAATCCCATTAGTTTTTCTCATCTACTTAATGGCCTTGACTTCAGGCTGGATTATATCTCATCATACTGAACACATGAATGTCTATTCAGTTTTTTGTTGTGGACATTCTCAACTTATGTTTAATTTTCAGTGACACAATGATTTTGGGAGTTATGGTGATCGTCTTTGAGACCTATATAAGTGAAATCACAACGTAGTATGCAGCAAGTTGCAAATGGGTTTTTATTTGTTGGTAGGTTTGTTCAAGATATTTCTGTTTATTGTATTATTGGCCTAAAAATGTGAAGTTTGAACAAAATGATCCTTTTTAGAAACATGATTATATGAAACTTAAAAATGAATTCTTTAGAATTATACAACTTTAAGTCATGATGAGACTATTATATATTTAATATATATATCTTTATCTCCAGAGACACATAGATAGAGGAAGAGGTCCATAAGGTCTTTTTTATCTTTTCAACTCAAATGAGAAGGACTGAATTTTCAAGCATGAAATTGCCATCTGTGCCTCCCCTTCCCACTCCTCACATTTTTAATACTTTTTTTTTAAAGCAGACCAGGTGAAGTCAGAAATTTGTTTTAGAAAGAATGATGTCATTGTATAACAGAATGTATGTATTCATGATGCTACTAAGGGCAACAACTTGTCACTATAAAAATATGAATGAAATAAATTTTTCTTTTCTCCTTTGCTCCCTTGGATTCTAGCCTTCTGCTAATAATAACTGCTACTGCTTTTGTAAGCATTTGGTATGTGCCAGGCACAATGCTTAATGCTTTATGTTCATTACTTTTCTCTTTTAGTCCTTTTAAGAACCTCTTTAGGTGTATGTAATAGTTTAATTAATCCCACTTCATAGTTAAGGGCACTGGAACCTGGAGAGATTAAATAACTCCACAAATGCAGCTAATGCTAATGTTAGGTTTCTATCTCACCTGATTAGACAATTCTTTAGCCCAAGAATATATGCTGACCTTTCTCACATTCACTCCTTTGTTTATGATGTTCTCTGTGCTCAGACTGTTCTACCTCTGCCCATTGAAAATCAGCATATCCTTCAAAACTCAACTGAAAGTTCTCTCTTCTCTGTAAACTTGTATTGGCCTTGTCAGAATTAAACATTCCCTCTCCAGTGTTCCATCCTATAAAAACTTATATGTGTTTTAAGTTTAAATGTATTAATACCTCTATGGTATTAACAAATCAAATCTTGTAGCATAATTATTAGTGTACATGTCTGACCTCCCCACTAGGATACAAGGTACCTGAAAAGAAGGACTGACTATTCTTTGCTGCAAATTTCTTGAGGGCAAATCTCATGTCTTAGTCATTTGAATAATTATTTGTATTTATTTATATTTCATGTTGTTTTAGAGAGGATTCAAAGAGGATCCACGAATGCAGAAAATATGTATCATGAAAAAAATCACAACTCTGAGGTATCTTATAGGATATTATTGTGTCCAGAAAGAAGAAATTAAATTATTCTTGAAGTTTGAAAAAAGAAAAGAATACAGAAAATATAATTAGATAACGTATGAAAGAAAACAAGGGCAAGACATAAAGTGAAAACAGTAAAGGGGTTTAACAGTGCTTAATATGATCTGCATATTAATTTACCTTCAAAATAGGCTTTCTAGCAGCTCACTTATTCTTTTTGTATTCTTAATAACAAGAGCAGTGTCTGGGACATAGGCGCATCAATAAATACTTACTTAATTGAATACCTGCATGTCAGAGGTAGGAGGACGGTGGAGATAAAAATGGGATTTGAAGTCTGATCACTTTTAAAAAACAGCTTTATTGAGGCATAATTGATACATAGTAAGCTGCACATATTTAAGGTGTACAATTTGATAATTTTTTTCAATTTAATAACTTTTAACACATATAGACACTTGTGAAACCATTGCTACAAATTAATGGAAAAAACCATCATTCCCAAAAGTTACCTTGCCCTCCTTTGTAACCTCTCTTCCCCACCCTTCCCTGCCTCCTCCTATTCAGACAAGCAGAGAGCTACTTTCTCTCACTATGTATCAGTTTGCATTTCTTAGAAAGTCATATAAATGACTCATTTTTGTCTGACTTTTTTTTTCACTGAGCACAATTATTTTGAGAGTCATCCATATGCAGTGTGTACTATAATAATATTTTTATTACTTTTTATTGCTGAGTAGTATTCCATCATATGGATACGCCACAGTTTATTAATCCATTTATCTGTTTCTGTTTCGGTTGTTTCAGGTTTTGACTAGTACCAGTAAAGATGCTAAGAACCTTTATGTACAAATATTTGTATGGACCTATGCTTTCATTTTTCTTGAGTAAATACTTAAGAGTGGAATGGCTGGTAGGTGTTTGTTTAACTTTAATAAGAAATTGCTAAACTGCTTTCCAAAGTGATTGTGACATTTTATATTTCCATCAGTAGTATATGAGAGTTCCAGTTTCTCTACTTCTTTTCCAAAACTTGGTAAAGTCAATTTTTAAGAATATTTTAGCCACTCTAATAGATGTGTAGCAGTACCTAATTGTGGTGCATTTCCTCAATGATTAATGATATTGAACATCATCTTCCATGCTTATTTGCTATCGTGTATCTTCTTTGGCAAAATGTCTGTTCAGCACTTTTATCCATTATTTCCATACTATTAGTGGATTTTTTTTCTTATTGCTGAGTTTTGAGATTTCTTTATATGTTCTGGATACAAGTCTTTTAACAGATATGTGACTTGCAAATTTTTTTCTTTCTCAGCACCATCTCTGTTTTTCTTTTTAATTTCAAAATATTAATTAAGAGGGTACAAGTGTGCTTGTTACATGGATACAATGTATAATGCTTAAGTCAGGGCTTTTGGTGTGCTGGTCACCAGAATAGTGTTTGTTGTACCCAGTAGGTAAATTTTTATCCCATACTCCCCCTCTCAACCCCCCGCCCTTCTTGGATTCTCATGTCCTTTATAGTGCTTTGTTCTTGTGTATACCCATCTATTAGCTCCCACTTATTAGTGAGAACATGTGGTGTTTGTTTTTCCATTCCTGAGAATACTTCATTTAGGATGATGATCTCCAGTTCCATCCAAGTTGCTGCAAACACTATTATTTCATTCCTTTTTATGGCTGAGTAGTACTCCATGGTATATCTATACCACATTTGGTTTCTGCACAGCAAAGGAAATAATCAATGGAGTGTGAATGTTTTATGCCAGCCTGTGGCTTTTCTTTTCATACCATTAACAGACTTATTTGAAGACACTGTTAAAGATGATTTTAATTTTGATGAAGTTCAATTTATCGATTTGTTCTTTCATGAATACTTTTGGTATTGTAGCTAAGAAATTTTTACCTAAACCAAGGTTGTAAGCATTTTTAATTTATGTTTTTTTCTAGAAGTTTTATAATTTTAGAATTTGCATTTAGGTCTATGATCCATTTTGAGGTAATTTTTGTATATGATGTGAGGTATTAGTTGATGTTCTTTCTTTCTTTATTTTTTGTGTGTGGATGTCCAGTTGTTTCAGCATCATTTTCTGATTTTTTGAAAACTAGCCTATTTTCACAGACTTCCTTTGTACTTTTGTCAAAAACTAGTTGTCCATATGTTTGTGTGTCTATTTCTTTGGCTCTTTATTCTGTTCCATTGATCAATTTTTTAACTTTATGCTGATAACACAATATCTTAATAACCATAGATTTATAATGAACCTTGAAATAAGGTAGTTTTAATCCTCTAAATTTGTTCTTCTTTGTCAAAGGTGTTTTTGGCTATGCTAGGTCATTTTTATTTCTCTATAAATTTAGAATCAATTTGTCATTTTCTGCCAAAAAAACTGCTGAGATTTTGAATGGGAATTCATTTTATTTTAGATCACTTTGGTTAGATTTGATATCTTACCAATATTGAGTCATTTGACTCATGAATATCATATATCTATCTACCCAAGTTTTCTTTCAGTGATGATTTGAAGTTTTCAGTGTATAGAAATTTCATGTTTTGTCAAATTTATCCCCCATTTCTTTCATTGTTTCTGATGATATTGTATTTTAAAATGTCAATTTCTGATTGTTTATTGCTTGTGTAGAGAAATACAATTGATTTTTGTATTTTGATCTTGTATTCTGAAACCTTCCTAAACTCAGTGATAAGTTCTGTGGAGTTTTTTATTTTTATTTATTTTTTGGTTGATTTTATTGGTTTTCAACTTACACTTTTGTTTCAGTTGTTCCTTATATCTTTATTTCTTTTTCTTGTTTACTTTCACCAGATAGAAACTCCAGTACAATGTTGAATGAAAGTGGTGACAATAGACATCCTTGTCTTGTTTCTGATCTTTGGGGAAAGTTTTCAGCTTTTTACCAATAAATATGTTAGTTGTAGGTTCTTTATAGATGTCCTCTATCAAGTTGAGGAGGTTCTCTTTTATTCCTGGTTTGCTGAGAGTTTTATCAGAAATGGATATTGGATTTTGTCAAGTGCTAAGTTTGTATATCTATTGAGATGATCATATGGTTTTTCTTTTTTAGATTATTAGTCAGGTGAATTACATTGAGTTATTTGTAAATGCAAAACCAATCTGATATTCCTGGTATAAACAGCACTTTGTCATGATGTGTCATCTTCATCCTTTTTGTAATTATTAGACTTGATTTTATAAAATTTTGTTTAGAATTTTTGCATCTATGATAATGAAAGATATTGGCCAGTAGCTTCCTATTCTTCTAGTAGCTTTGTTTGGATTTGGTGTCAGCATAATGATGACCTCAAAGAATGAGTTGGGACATTTTCCTCCCTTTTAAATTTTCTGAAAGAATTTCTTTAGAATTGGAATTATTTTTTTCTTAAATGTTTAGTAGAATTCACCAGTGAATCCATCTAGTTTTGAATTTTCTTTGTGAGGTTTTTAACTAAAAATCCAATTTAATAGATAAAAGATTAATTTGTCTTCATTCTTTTTGCTTGATCTGTCTGAACAGAGATTTTTCAATTTTATTCATTTATTCAAAGAATGAGATTTTTGTTTCATTGTTTTTTAAATTTTATTTTTTTGATTTCTTCTCTTTTAAGAATTATATTCTTAATTCTAGTTACTTTGAGTTTAATTTTCTCTTCTTTTTCTATTTCTTAACTTGGAAGCTGAAGTCACTGATTTAAGAGCTTTCTTCTTTTCTAATACAGGCATTTAGTGTTATAAATTTCTCTATAGGTACTACTTTAGTGGTATTGCATAAATTTTAACTTATTCTTTTAAAAATGTCATACAGTTTAATATGCTTTCTAATATTCCTTTTGATTTATTTTTGTCCTATATATTATTTAGAAGTATGTTATTTATTTTCCAGTTGTTTGGAGGAACTTTCCAGATATCTTTCAGTTATTGATTTCTTTTTAAATTAGAAGTGCCAGATTTATTTATTATTTTTAAATTGACAGATAAAATTGTTATGTATGTGGAATCTAAAAATGTTGATCATATAGAAGTAGGGAGTAGAATGGTGGTTAACAGATTTATTTTCTAAAATTTTTTATAATTTCTAATTTAATCCCTCTTATTTAGACAATATAGTTTGTGTGACCTGAATGCTTTCACATTTGTTGAGACTTACTTGTGATCCAGAATATGGTCCATCTTGGTAAATGTTCAGCCTGTACTTCAAAAGAAGCTGTTGTTGGGTAGAGAGGTCTAGGTCAAATTGATTGATAATGTTGTTCAAGTCTTTTCTTGTCCTTACTGATTTCTATCTAATTGTTCTGTCATTTATTGAGAGAGAGGATTGAAATCTCTGACTATAATTGGAGATCTGTCTATTTCTCCTTTCAGTTTCTGCTTCATTTATTTCGAGCTGTGTTATTAGCATAAAGGTTATGTCTTTTGGCTAAATTGACCCCTTTATTATTATGAATTGACCATCTTTACTACTGGCAATATTCTCTTCTCTAAAATTTACTTTGTCTGACATAAATATAGCCACTATAGCTTAGTTTTAATTTGTATTCATATGTTATATATTAATGTTTTACCATTCTTTGACTTTTACCATATTTGTGTCTTTATATTTCAAGTATTATTTTTGTAGTCCAGGCTTAAATTTTTTTCATCATCTATTTGACAATCTCTCCTTTTTAATGGGGTGTTTAGACTATTTACATTTAATGTGATTATTGGTATGATTAGATTCAAGTCTATCAACTTGCTATTTGTTTTATAATTGTCTCATCTATTCATTGTTTCCCTTTTACTATTTGCCTGTCTTTCTGGGATTAGTTGTATTTTTTTAAGATTCCATTTTGTCTCCTTTGTTATCCTATTTACTGTATATTTTTTATTTTGCTATTTAGGTGGTTGATTTAGTGTTTATAGTACACATCTATAAAATATTGCAGACTACCTTCAACTGATATTATTATACTTTACATATTGTTTAAGAAACTTAAATTAGGCTCGAGTGGTGGCTCATGCTTGTAATCTGAGCACTTTGGGAGGCTGAGGCAAAAGGATTGCTTGAGGCTAGGAGTTCAAGACCAGCTTAGGCAATATAGCGAGACCCCCATCTCTACAAAAAATAATTTAAATAAAATACCCAGGCCTGATGGCATGTGCCTGGAGTCCCGGCTACTTGGGAGGCTGAGACAGGAGGATCCCTTGAGCCCTGGAGTTCAAGGCTGCAGTGAGCTATGATCACACCACTGCACTCCAGCCTGGGTGATAAAGTGAGACCCTGTCTCAAAAAAAAAAAAAAAAAAAGAAAAAACCCTTAATATAATGTATTTCCATTTCTCTTCTTCCAACTTTCTGGTATTTTTGTCATATATTTTATTTCTACATATATTATAAACCTCACACCACATTGATATTATTTTTATTTAAAAGTCAATTCTCTTTTAAAGCCTTTAAATAACAAGGAAAACAGCAATATATTTACTAATGTAGTTACCATTTATTATATTCTTTATTCTTTTGTGTAGATCTACATTTGCTTCTAGGCTAATTTTCCTTCTGCCTGAAAGACTGCCTACTACAGTTCTTGTAGTTTGGGTCTGCTGGCAATACATTCTTTCAGCTTTAATATTTCTGAAAAAATCTTGATTTCACTTTCATTTTAAAAAGCTATTTTCAGTGGAAATAGTTCTAGTTTGACAGTTTTTTCCCCATTTAATGAGGTTGCCCCTTTTTTGCTTACATTGTTTGTGATGAGAAATCTACTGTCATCCTATTTTTGATTCTCTTATGTAATGTGTCTCTTTTTCTTGCTGCTTTTGAGATTTTTTTTCTCATCACTGGTTTAAAGTATTTAGTGGAGACACTTGGCACCCTTGTCTTGTTCCAGTTCTTAGGAGAATGCTTTCAACTTTTCTCCTTTCAGTATGATGTTGGCTGTGGGTGTAACATATATAGCTTTTAAAATTTTGAGTTATGTTCCTTCTATGCCTAGTTTCTTGAGGGTTTTTATCATGAAACAGTGCTAGATTTTATTGAATGCTTTTTCTGCATCTATTGAGATAAAAATATGGTCTTTGTTTTTGCTTCCATTTATGTGGTGAGTCACATTTATTGATTTGCATATGTTGAACCATCCTTGCATCCCTGGGATGAAGCCCACTTGATCATGGTGAATTATCTTTTTGATGTGCTGTTGAATTCAGTTAGCTAGTATTTTGTTGAGGATTTTTGCATCTATGTTCATAAAGGATATTGTTCTGTAGTTTTCTTTTTTGGTGTGTCCTTTCCTGGCTTTGGTATCAAGGTTATAACTGGCTTCATAGAATGAGTTAGTGAAGATTCCCTCCTTCTCCATGTTATGGGATAATTTCTGTAGGATAGGTACTAGTTCTTCTTTGTAGGTCTGGTAGAATTTGGCTGTGAATCCATCCAGTTCGGGCCTTTTTTTATTGGGAGACTTTTTTATTACTGCTTCAATCTCACTGCTTGTTATTGGTCAGGATTTCTAATTCTTCCTGATTTAGCCTTGGGAAGTTTTTTTTTTTTTTTTTTTTTTTTTTTTTTTTTTTTTTTTTTTTTTTTTTTTTTGATGTTCAGAATTTCACCTGTTCCCTCTAGCGTTTTCTAGCTTGTGGTCTCAGAAAATCTTTCTGTATCCTGGATGACTGGTACTATAGTGTGCAGCAGTAATCGTTGCTTTTTTTCTTTTTTTGAGAGGTCTCATCGCTCAGGCTGGTGGTGCTCCAACTCCTGTACCTCAAATCTCCTTTTTCATTTCTGATCAGCTTTCTGAGATCTGTTCTACATGTGCAAGCCTAATCTGGCTATTTTTTTGTTTTAATCTTTTCGCCACTGGTCTCGATCTGACCTAGCAATTCCTTTTTTTTCTTTGTTATTTTAGTCCTTTTTTTCTTCTATTTTGGTTTCTGTGTGCACTTGGTTTTGTTTTCTTTTCAAGACCTTGATGTCCTTTGTATTTTGTTTTTTTTTTTTTTTTTGGCACTTTCTTTAGTTCTGCTCTGAGCTTGTATGCGTTCATCTGTGTCATTTGGTTGGTTTTTCTTTTCTGGTTCCTGAAGTACCCTGGTTGTAATTTTGATCTTCATCTTTGTTGTTTTGAGACAGCGTGTTGCTCTGCTGCCTAGGCTAGAGTGCGTGATCTGCGCTCATCGTGAGTTCCTCTGCGCTTGCCATCCCAAAGCTGGCTGGCTAAGTGTGAGCACCTTCCTGGCCTCTTTCTCTCTTTTTGATGTAGGCATTTAAGGCTATGGACTTTCTTCTTAGGACTGCTTTTACTATATCCCATAGATTTTTGAAAGCTTTTTTCTCCTTTGTTGTTCAGTTTGAGGGATCTTTTTATTTCCTTCTTAATTTCATCATTGACCCAAGGATCGTTCAGCATCAGGTTGTTTAATGTCCATGATTTTGTAAAAATTTGAATGTTTTCCTTGGATTTGATTTCTAGTTTTATTCCACTGTGATCTGAGAAGATACATGGTATGATTTCAACTTTTGGAATTTTCTGGTACTTATTTTGTGGCAGAAGATATGATAAATCTTGGAAAATGTCCCATGTGCTGATGAGAAGAATGTATATTCAGTAGTCTCGGGTAGAAGGTTTTGTAAATGTCTATTAGTTCCATTTGTTCTAAGGCCCGTTTAAGTCAGTGTTTCTATATTTATTTTCTGCTTTGATGATCTGCCAGTTCTGTCAATGGGGTATTAAAGTCCCCAGAAATTACAATGCTACTGTTTATTTCTTTGCTTAGATCTAGTAGAATTTGTGTCGTGAATCTAGGAGCTCCTGTGTTAGGTGCATATATATTTAGAACTGTTATGTCTTCTTGGTGAATTGCTCTCTTTACCATTATATAATGACTATCTTTGTCTTTTTTTTTTTTTAACCATTGTTGATGTAAAGTCTATTGTATCTGACATGAAAATAACTACACCTGCTTGCTTGTGGTTTCCATTTGTGGGAAATATTTTTTTTTCCATCCCTTTACCTTGAGTCTCTGTGAGTCCTTGCAAGTTAGATGTGTTTCTTGGAGACAGCATATACTTGGCTTGTGTTTTTTCACCTATTCAGCAAGTTTGTGTCTTTTAATCGGGGCACTATGACTGTTCATATTCAATGTTAGTATTGATATGTGGGATAATGTTCTGTTCATCATGTTGGATGATACCTTCTTGTTTTGTCTTTCCTCTTGTGCTATTGTTTTATAAGAACTGTGAGCTTTAACTTTTGGGTTTTTACACTGGTAGGTATCTATTGTACTGTTCCATGTATAATGCACTTTGGAGTATTTCTTGTGGGGCAGGCCCAATATTAACAAATTCCTTTTTGTTTGCTTGTCTGGAAAAGTATTTATTTCTTCAATATTGATGAAATGTAGTTTTGCAGGATACAAAATTCTTGGCTGGCACGTGTTCTGTTTAAGAAGTCTAAAATTGGGGTTCCAATCCTTTCTGGCTTGTAAGATCTCAGCTGAGAAGTCTGCTGTTAACCTGATGGTTTTTCCTTTGTGGGTTAGTTGATGTTTTCATCTTGCAGTTTTGTAGAATTTTATCCTTCATTTTGATTTTGGCCAGGTTGATTACTATGTGTTTTGGAGATGTCTTATTTGTTATGAATCTTTCTGGTGTTTGATGACCATCTTGTATCTGGATATCTGAATCTCTGGTGATACCAGGGAAGTTTTCTTCAATAATTCCCTTGAATAGGTTTTCCATGCTTTTTGCTTTTTCTTCTTCTATAGGGATACCTATAATTTTTATATTGGCTTGTTTTACATAGTCCCATATTTCTCTGAGTGATTATTCATTCTTCTTTATTCTTCTTTCTGCATCTTTGACTGACTACTATAGTTCGAAAGCTTTTCCTTCAAGCTCTGAGATTCTTTCTTCTGCTTGGTCTAGCCTGTTATTGAAACTTTCTGCTGTATTTTGAAGTTCCCTAAATGACTCTTTCATTTCTGTGAGTTCTGTTATATCCTTTCTTATGTTGTCTAGCTCTTTAGCAAGTTTTTCATTTTTTTATTGATGTCCTGAAATATTTTTTTGGCTTCTTGGTGTTGGTGTTCAACTTTCTCCTCAATGCCATTCGTCTTATTTGCCCTCCATTCTGAGTTCCATTTCTGACATTCTGACAACTTCCTTTTGGTTGGGGTCTGTTGCTGTAGATCTACTGTAATCCTTAGGGGGTGTCAAACTAGCTTGTTTTTTCATGTTGCCAGAGTTCTTTTGCTGCTTTCTTCTCATCTGAAACCTCTTCTCTCAGCTTAGGGCAGATAGGTTTGTGGTGCACCTGTTCTCCTTTGCTGGAAACTGTCCTACTTAGTGAGAAGGAGAGGTCCCTAGATGGTGCTTTTGTGAACTATTCTGGAAGACTGACCTGGCAGAAGAGGGTGGATGCACTGAGAGTCTGTAATGCAGCTATTGTGGGTTGTCCTGTTCCCCTGTGATTGTCACGGTCCATGCTGGGTACTGGATGGTCTTCGTGTAGAGTAGTGAGTTGTTCCCCAGTCAGCTGTTCGAAGCTTGGGCTGGGAGCTGGGCGATTCCCTCTCCATGGAGGCTGGCATTGTGGGAGATTGCTCTGCCTGGGTCTCCCCACGGTGGTGGCAGTGGCAGCTGAGCGAGGCTATCTAAGCAGTGGTCATGTGTGTCAGGGCTGCGGTCATTCACTCCACCCAGGTCCAGGTGCGATTGTGGCTTATGGCTAGCAGATACCTGGTGGAGCATTGGACGGTGGGGATTGTTCCTGCCAGGTGGTGGGTGAGAGCCTCAGGGTTATGGCTGTGGGGCCCAATGGTGGGGGAGCCTTGGGGGCAGGGGGGCAGGGCCAGGCTGCCAGGCAGTCAGGGCTCTCCCCCTGCCCAGGACCCGCTGAGGCAGTTGTTGCACTGCTTTCCAGTACAGTCACTACACAGACTCCAAGCAGTTCCCTGATCAGTCCAAAGGTCTGCAGTGGTGGTGGGGCCCCCCTCACATCTTGGGCCATGGTGTGTGTGGGGGGAGTGTGGAGTTCTGGGGCTTTCTCCTCCTGTCCTTCCTCCACCCCTCGTGTGGACACTTCCCCCAGGTACCTTCCGCTCTTGCCCAGTGGATCACCCCTTCCCCTTCTTCTTCACTCTGAGTGTCCCCAGTCCCTTCTCTGATGATTCACAATGCTGTCTCCAAGAAGGCCCATTTGTAGGGGGGTATCCACCTGCAACTTTCAGTCCTCTCCTTGAGAGCAGTGCTTGTGGGCTGCTTCTAGTCCACCATCTTGCTGGGTAGCCCCTGCTTATCTTTTTTATAGTAGCCATCCTAACAGGTGTGAGATGGTATCTCATAGTGGTTTTGATTTGCTTTTCCCTGATGATTAGTGATGTTGAGCAACTTTCACAAACCTGTTGCCCATTTTTATGTCTTCTTTGGAGAATGTCCATTCTGGTCTTTTGCTCATTTTTAATTGGGTTATTTGTTTTTATGCTATTGAGTTGTATGAGTTCTTTATAAATTGTGAATATTAACCCCTCATCAGATATAGGGTTTGTAAATATTTTTTCTAATCCATACTTTACCTTTTCATTTTGCAGATTGTTTCCTTTGCATGCAGAAGCTTTTATGTTTAGTGTAGTTCTATTTATTTATTTTTACTTTTGTAGCCTGAGCTTTTGGTGTGATATCAAAAGTCACTGCCAATGCCAATGTCAAAGAGCTCTTCCCTGTGTTTTCTTCTAGGAGTCTGATGGTTTCACACTTAGGTCTTTTATCCATTTTAAGTTGATTTTTGTGTATAGTGTAAGGTATGGGTCCAATTTTATTCTTCTGCATGTGGAAATCTAGTTTTCCTAGCACCATTTATTTCAAAGACTATTCTTTCAGCATTGTTTCTTTTTGGTGCCCTTGTCAAAAATAAGTTGACATACGTGTTTGAACTTATTTCTGGGCTCCCTATTCTGTTCCACTATGTGTGTGTTTTTATGCCAGTACCTTGCTGTTTTGATTACTATAGCTTTGTAATGTAATTTAAAATCAGAAAGTGTGATTTTGCTTTTCTTTCTCAGAGTTGCTTTGGCTATTTGGGGTCTTTTGTGGTACCACATGAATTTTAGGATTTTTTTTCTATTTCTGTGAAGACTGCCGTTGCAATTTTCATAGGGATTGTTTTGAATTTGTAAATTACTTTGCATAACATGGACATTTTAACAGTATTAATTCTTTGCTTTTTTCTCCTTTCTTTCTCGTTGATTCTCCATTTACTCTGGGACTCATTTTCAATGGTTTCTGTTGCTATGTCTTTGAGTTCAGTAATATTTCCTTCTGCAATGTCTAATCAGTCATTAATCCCAACCAGTGTATTTTTCTTTTTACATGCTGTAGTTTTTATCTCTGAAAGTTCAATTTGGGTATTTTTCTTTTTATAAAATATCTTTCATGTCTCTATTTTTGAACCTGTGGAATTTAGTTATCATAACCATTTCACTAGTAGTCTTTGTCTACCAATTCTAATAAATGCATCAGTTCTGGCTTACTTTTGATTGATTGGTTTTTCTTCTTATTATCAGTCGTGTTTTCCTGCTTCTGCCTAATAATCTTCTATTGCATGACAGACAGTGAATTTTACCTTGTTAGTTACTGGATAACTTTCTATTTCTATAAGTATTATTGAGCTTCGTTCTGGGATGCAGTTAAGTTACTTGAAAATATTTTGATCTTTTAAGGTCTTGTTTTAAAGTTTTAATGAGAGGGAATGGATTATTCACTTTTGAGGCAAGACCCTTCTGTGTATTCTACCTAATACCACTTGAATCCTGAGGTTTGCTAGGGACTATTGCTGGCTCTGAGTGAGTGTCAGGCACTGTTACCTTTGATTATTTCTGGTGGTTCTTTCCCTGTAGTTTCTCCACATACATGTATGATCAATACTCAGCTGAATACTGAAGGGGATCCTCTGCAGATCTTTGAGGAGTTCTATGTGCAGTTCTCTCCTCTTTTGGATTCTGTCCTGCAAATTTCAGCTGCCTTGGACTCCCCAGACTCTTAGCTCTGTCTCCCCAACTAAGGGAGTCTGTTGGGCTCCACCTGGGTTTCATCTCCCTGTACTGGAGCCTGGAAACTCTCTCAACATAGTAAGTTGGGGGAAATTGTAGGGCTCACTTATTTAATCTTTCCTGCTTCTCAGGGATTACTGTTCCTCATTGTTTGATGTTCAGTGTTTTGAAAACCTTGTTTCATATATTTTTAAAACCTTATTTCATATATTCTATGTGTTTGGGTGGTTTCAGACAGGAGAGTGAAACTTTTCCCCATTATTCAATAGAGGTATAAATAGAAATTAAGGCACAGTAGTTTTAAATGGCTCAGTTACTTAGTTACTGTGAGACCTTAGATACATTTCTTCAGTGCTTTGAACTTAATTTTTTTTAATCAGTAAAATGAGGAAAATATCAGAGCTCTTTTAATAGAAGTAAATGAGATAACATTTAAGTTGTGTCCAGCATGGTGTGAGGTATATAGTTGGTATTTAATGTACATTTTTTCATCTCTCTTTTCACTTCTCTTTGTTCATGCTAGTGTATAAAAATATTTATCAAGTTGTATTAAATTAATTCTGTGACTCCAAATTCAATCCACCTTGTTCTCAAAATGTGAAAATTTAAAGAATGCCCACAGTGTTGGAAACTGCCCAAACATCTTTTCTTTCTGAGTTTCCATGGGCAAGTGAATCATCTGGTTCTATTGCTAAGATTTGTCTAACTTTTCTGGAGAATTGCTTAATCTTACTCTGGTAATGTGAATAGTAGAGAAATACAAGTTGGGCTCATTGAACAGTGTGGTTTTTGATTGCTAACATCTCCCTTTCTTTTCTCCTATGCTAAGTGATAGTTTGCAAGTGCTTAAAAATCATTTCATTACACATGGTTTGAGTATCATATGGCAGAATTGGAATTATTTAGAAATCTCAGGTTCTAATTAATCTGTAAGATTTCACTTGATTTATACTACATTTATCTTAGAAGAGAGACATGTAGACAGAATAATAGTATTTACATATATTATTTGCACCTACCATATGGTGCTTGATCTAAATACATATATACATACACATACACACATAATGTATTTAGTTTTTAATTATGTTACATGATTTCCTGAATTCCTTACATGGTACATATGGTTAAAATTTGAGTTGTAGCCATAGACTAATGAAACTTGTTCCGAGATAGCTATGACAGTTATTGAATTTTTTTCTGAGCAGAATTAATAGTCAATTTTAGAAAGAATAATTGAATCTGTTATCTTCACTCCTCCAATTCATCTTGCATAACTTTATCAAATTAATCTTCCTTAATCACTACTTTCATGCTGTCATTCCCCTTCTCAGAAAAAGTTTAACAGATCTGAGTTCTTACTGGCTTACAAGGAACCTGTTTACCTTTCTTTCAAGTCTCCACACACATAGGTCTCATCCTTCATGTAAAAACCCACTTCCTCCTACTTCCTTGTGTGAGCCCTCCAAATAGGACAGAACTTTCCCTTTTTGGTTCCTCTAATCTGTTCCACTCCTTTCCTTCTCATATGTTTGTTTTCTACCACTCCCCTGCCAATTTATTTCTCCCTTTTCCCTTCAGGTCGATTACCTTTGCTTCCTTAACGAAACCTTCCATGACTCTAGCCCTCGCTGACATCCCTTTTCTCTATTCATCTAAGAATGTGTAATTACAGAATTATAACCAAAGCTATAATATTTTGTTGAGACCATCTGGCCTAAGCCCTTATTTTTAAGTAGGGGAAATTTAGTTTTTAATTATGTTCAGGGAGTTTGTAACTGGTTCAAGCTCACATAAGGAACTAGTAGTGGAGATTGAATTAGGATTCAGAATTCTTGTGTCTTGGGCCACTGTACTTTAAAAACCGTGCACAAAATTTTATTCATTCATTCATTCATTCAACACATACAGACAGTGGACCTTCTTTGATCCAATCTTTTAATTTACACAGCAACCCCGAGATACTATTATCATGCCCATTTGACAAATGGGGACTGATCCAAGACATCAGAGGCTGAACGGCAGAGTTGAGATTCAAACCCCAGTAGTTGGGCCCTAGGACCTGCATCTTTAATCACCAGGTGACACCACCTGTCTTTGCTGCTGTTCTAACTCCCTGGTTACTTTTTGTGTACATGAAGGGTAGGGTCCTGTCCCGTACTTCTGGATAATTCTTTTCCCCCAGATAGGGAGTTAAGTAAACAGTGTGCCTCAATACTTGTTGATTGACTGATGTTTGACTCAGCAAATTGTTCATTAAGGCAACCCTCAAATCTGAATCAACATTGCTGCAGTCAAGTTTTTAAAAAAATCCTTTGAACCCAGCTAAAGCTGTGTTTGTACACAGAAATTAAAGTGTGAGGTAAGCATGCAGATAATTAAGGCAAAACCTCACCTTTTGCTTTAATAATCTCACTTTCTTTTGTATGTAAAATTATTTGGCTAACTGCAAGGATTCTTCGTTGTACTTTGTCTGTGCAGCACTGTAGTGTAAATTACTTGACCTGCACAAATCATTTAGGTTTTATCACAAAGTTAGGCAAATATGTAGAGGATTTGGATGGCAGAGCCAAAGTCAATTCTTTGTTTCCTGACTGAATTTGATTCATTCTTACCACACAGTCCAGGATTATCAATTGATTTCTATATATTCTGGTCTGTTCTGTGTATACTTTGCCTAGCCATCTCCATTCTTAACGTGAAATATGTATATATACTACGTATATATACATATATGTGTGTGTGTATATATAATATATATATTCTGGAATACACATAAATGTTTCCAGGGAGATTTTCTGAATAATTAACAGTCTTAGTGTCTAGAACCAAACAAAGGAAGCTGACCCCCAAAAAAGAAAAAAAAATCTTTTTGCAGTCAGACCATTCCAGACCAATAAAACCCCCCAAATCCTTATTGTGGTAAGTGTACTATATCATATCAAGTAGTGATTTATGGTGCAAGGCACCATATAAAAGATAGAACATTATTATTATTTTTTCATTTGACTCAAGAACAAAAGAAGGGTGATCTGCTTTTAGCTTTTAAGTGGATGCTGGTGAGCTTAGGATGACAAACTAGTAGAACTTACTGAAGTGATAATCAATAGTATAAATCCCAGTTAGATATTGGTACATACTGGTGATATTCATACATATCTGTTCTATGTGTTCAATGATTGCTGTCTTTTTCTCTCACAGATAGATGAGAAATTAAGTTCTTCTTGAACTGAAGTAGAAACAAAGGACCACATCTAGCCAAAGGGTCTGTGACTAGGAACAGAGTTGATTTGAACTCATAATAGAGTCTGGAGAACCAGCCTAATTATTGTCTTGAGTATTTACCTGAATTTATTTAAAGAGCTGTATAATGGTTTATGACATTTTTTTGTTCTAGGAAAAAATGAAGAAGAGAGTCCTTCATGTCTCCTCCCATTTGTTTATTTTAGAATAATTATTTAGATGTCATGTTTACTATTAGCGTTACCATTTACAGCTATTACTTCTCAGTTTTAGTTCCATTTCCATGTATTAGAAGTAAAGATAGAACAGTTTCACCCCCTGATGGAAATGAAAAATGGTGACTGTTAAAGTCTTTTAGCACAATAAGTACGCTTGTTATAATGATTTAGCTGAATTCATTGGAACAGATATAATGGCTAACTTTAGCTGTCTACAGAATGGCAGATGCAGATCATTTGCTGAAAAAAATGTAATAGTGCTCAGTACATCTCTGTTAATTTTATAGTACACAATAAAGTATATCATTAAGGGAGGCTACTACTTGATGTTTATGAACATCATCTGATCAGCTGGACCCAGAACTGTAGAATACGGATTACACTTGGGTTTCAACAAATGAGTGCTCTCTCTTTTTTTTTCTAGTTGGATATTTCTGTTTATGTTACTTGGGGAAAGATTGCCACCATAGTATGAAGCATCATTACTAAATCTAAACCATGCTCAATTAGGAAGGAGCCATGAAAGGTAAAGGAGAATATTAACGAGAGAAACTCAGCAAGAGGCTTTGCTGGTAGTTTAGGAAGAGACCCTAATCAGTGCATTAGATCTATTTAATCATAATCAGAGATAGTAATTTACTTCGATGAGGCCTACTAAGTACTTGGCACAGATCTGGAAAACATAATATGGAACAAAGATAGACTGAAAGTTGCTTCGAGGGCCCTAGACTAGAGATCACATTTCTTCTGTGACTAAATAACATAAAAATCTAATGTCTTCTCTCTTGGGCCACCTGGACACACTTCTGTCATTGTGGAAATGAATGCATCTTGATGACCATGGTATCCATTTGTGATAATTTCTGTGCTATATGGACGGGTAGAGAAGGTGGTGCGTAGCAGTTTAGTGACTAATGCTGACTATACATCATTACTAGATTCATATTGATCAATGGAGACTAATCTGCTAACAAGACAGAGTGATAAATTTGGCTGTGCTGTGGCCGGATTAGTTCAACCTTATGATGCCCAGGAAGTCTGAGTGCTTGGGTTCTGATAAAGGAATGAGTTATCAGATACACTTTGGGTTCTGAAGTTATGGTGGTCCAAGATGTACTGAGGCTATTCCTCATGTCCTATTTAGTGAATCTGAATTTGAGTAAAGAAGCTGTGATAATGGGACACTGTAGATACTTTTGGCTCTTTTGTTGAGTGTCCTTTGGTCTGGTTTAGACAGCTGTGTGCTTTTATCCCTAAAGTGTCTGCTCCAGCTCTGCTGTTACTGCTGTTGCTGCTGCTGAACATTTTTGAGAATTTATCAGAGGTGGAGGCATCTGCTCCTATAATCACAACTCTCACTACCAAACATGAT
The DNA here is from genome assembly GCA_023783475.1 of Daubentonia madagascariensis. Lineage (NCBI taxonomy): Eukaryota > Metazoa > Chordata > Mammalia > Primates > Daubentoniidae > Daubentonia > Daubentonia madagascariensis. Next base: position 5,738,400 of record JAKFHU010002080.1, read on the forward strand.
TCAACTCTTCAGTCCACCAGGGACTACAATGTTTTGGAAATTTTGTATCTCAGTGCAAGGCCTTAACTACTCTATTGCCAAGGTGATATGGGACAGATTAATGGTTTTTGAGCCCCTTCCACTTCTTTTTGGAAGTTTTCTTGTAGGTAGAACCTTGTCTTCTGTTCCAGCTCTTGAGCTAGGCCAAGGAACTTTGTCATAGTCTTTGAGTGATTGATAACCCCATCGTGAGTGCGAGAGTGGTGACTGAGCAATGACACTGGCAAAACCCTCCTACCTGCTCTGTAAGCATCGGCACCTTGAGCACATAGTAATCCAATTTATTCCCACACGGAGTTGAGAATCCATTAGTTATGTCAGTTAATCTACTAATCTAAATTCATTGGTATAACTTTTCTGGTCTCGAAAATCAGTATATCAGAAAAGTGGCTTTAATTCCTTCATACTTCAAACTGGGAGATTATCTTAGTTTCTGTCTATCTCATTCAAGAAAAAAATACTTGGGTATGGGATGTCTTGCAATTATAGTGATATTTGTTGAGCATCAATTATGTGTTAGGCACTATTCTCTCTGAGAGTAAAGCAGTGAAAAACACAGGAAAAATATATGCCTAGATAGAGCTTACATTCTGTTGAGGGTAGAGTGGAACAGATGATAAACAAAATAAAATGTAAAAAATAAGTAAAACACATGAAATAAGAGAAGTGTATTATAAAAAATTTGTATTGTTTTAAGCTGCTAAATTTGTGGTAATTTGTTACGGCAGTTATAGAAAATGGATACACATGTGTATCAGACATTTTAAAAATTTTTATTGCTTAGTAATATTCCATTGTATGAATGTTTCAGTTGACTTATCAATTCTCCTATTTTTGAGCACCTAAGTTGTTTTTAGTTGTTTAGCTACTATAAATAAAGCTGTGGTGAACATGAAAAAATAAATAAATAAAATGTTTTGTATATTAGATGGCTGATAACTTTTATTGAGAAAAATAAAGCATAGAGGGGCTCATTGAGAAGGTGACATTTGAGCAAAGTCCTGAAGGAAGTAAGGAGTGAAGGGCATCCTTGGCAGGGAACTTGTAAATGAACTGATTCCAGGAGCATTCCTGGCATATTGAGGGTACAGAAAGGAATGGGACGTACAGGGGAGAGACCAGTAGAAGATGAGGTCCAAGGAGTAGATAAGGTCTCAGGTATAGGTCCTAGAGGGCCTGATTGTTAGTTTTGTGGACTAAGTTGATATATTTGGGTCTGTCAACCCGGATGGAATAATGTGGCAACTGTGAAGTATTGGCTGCCCAAAGAAATTTATAAATAAACTTTTCATATCCATAAAATCATTCTATATACTAGTGTTTCTGTGCAAGGTTATGCTGACAGATGTTTAGAAGAAAACAGATGGCAAGTGAATAGCATGTGTCTTTATGGGGAAGCTTGGAGCCAAGGTAGGCTTCGCTCCTCATCATGATGGTTTAGTAGAGAGTGTTTTACCTTGTCTTCAAAAGACTGTGACCTGGCTACTGAGCAAGTACAGCCGCTTGTGAATTTGCTAGTACAAAAATGTTTAAGAAGGTTTTGCTTTTACAAAAAAAAATTCTGTTTTTTTTTCTTGTATGTTTTGAGACATATCTAACATGTATTATTTTTCACCTTGAAACAATAAATAAGCCAGATAATTTTGGGTGACAATCTCAAAATAAATTGAGAAGAATAGTTTTTGGAGCAAGGGATTAAGTTTTTAGTGATAACATTATATGTGTATATAGACAGATAGATAGAGTCAAATGGCTTTTATTGTTTAGCACAGTATTCAATTTTCATGGTAACAGACTGTATCCTTATGGTTTTGATCCAAGAAAATTCACTGTTCCAGATATTTCCTTCTTCTAGTTTTCAAATGTGCTTATTTATCTGGACCCCTATCATTGAATAATCAATGTTTACCACAATTTAATACTTTTTCCACCTTCCAAAAATGTTGAGTATTTATTTACCTATTTATTTAAATTATTTTTATATAGGAAATATATTACAGTATTTTAACTTTAAAGCATTCAAACAGTGCAGAGTTATAACACTAAAAAGTTTATCATCTTTTCTTGTGAGACCACTCCATTCTCCAGAAACACTCACTTATAAGCTTGGTATGTATCTTTCTAGAGCTCTGTTATGCATTAACCTATGCATATCTGTACATTTACACATATAAAATGACAGATCATATCGTGAGTCATGTTCTACAACTTGCCCTTTTCACTTATTGACGTGTCTTGAACTTTCTATCAGTTTCTAATTTAAACACTTAGAAACTAGGAGGATACTTGGGCTGGAAGGGCTGTAGAACACAGATTAATATGAATTCTCTTAGTAGGTTGGAGGAATTTTAGCAATGTGCAGCACATTTTGTATAACAGCTGCCCAGATGTATGTGTTGGAGAGTAAACAGTAATAGCTGGTTTAAACCATGTGCTATAATGAAAATATTTTATGACTAGTTTGCAAAGATTATGTAAAAGCAATAATAAGTGTAGCCAGTAATGGCAACAAAGAAAGAATTTACTTTCATAAAGACTTACTGGGGCAGAATCAGTGCTGAGGACTATAGATTTTTAAAGAATCAAAGAAGAACTGAATAGTGGGGAAAAGAAATAAAGAATAAAAGGAGGAAATATATAGACAATTTTAGTTTAACATTAGTATTTCAATTCAACAAATATGTGCTAGACACCAAGGGAGGATATAATAATGAATAAGAAATATCTGTGTCTTCAAGAAGCTTCCAGTATAATACAGGACTGAGAGTAAATGTTACAGTGGTGTAGGTTATAATAAGTTATACAGGAATGGCATATACTGAACACTTTGCTAAGTGTTACAGGAGATACTGAGATGAGTCCTCATCTTAAGGAGCTTAGTTTATGCCAGTGAGGGGAGCTAAGGCATGTATACAAATAACTTTCACATAAGCAAGAACATATTGACTGCCACAAGAGACAATTCTATCAGTGCTTTCAAAGAAGGCAAGCTCCTGTTTGACCAAGGAGAATAGGAAAAGGCTTCAGAGAGGAGGTGGAATTTACAGTGGGCTTTAAAGGATGCATAGAACTTTGACAGGCTACTAAATGTGTTCAAAAGGAACAGATGCATAAATATTGTAGGAATTATTTTGGTTTGGTCAAAAAATACTTGTATATATGAATAAGCTTTGAATAAAAAATAATCAGTGGCATCTCCTTTTCTGGTCTTTTATGGAAAACTATAGATCATTTCCCATTTTGAGGCGTGAGAATGACTGAGGAAATCCCTAGGTCTCTTGTAATTCTGTGATCCAGTGAGTCTCTAAGGCTGTACCCAAGGAGAGTAAACTCCTATTCATTTAAAATAAAATTTATACCAGTACCTAAGAGGAATTGAAAAAAATCTTATAAGTGCCTCTCTTCATGGTGATAATAATTGCAAGCATATTTTACTACATTTTCCCCATAACTTCATGAGTTATAGATTATAATCCTCATTTTTCAGGTGAAGAAGTGGTCAGAGGAATTAAGCAATTGTCTCAAGTCCACATAGCTATTAAGTGGAAGAATTAGGACTTCGAGCCATGTCTTACTGGCTCCAAAGATTGTTTTCTTTACCACTTTAAAACCATCTTGTTACCTTTTTACAGTAAGTGTAGTGTAGAGTCAAAGTGTTTATACTGGAGTTCCTATTTGCCAACAACAAAATTCACTCTAGCTGATGTAAGAAGAGAAGTAATTTGTTAAAGGAGATTAGCCAGCTCACTGCATCTCCAGGAGGGTCAGGGAGTCAAATTTGAAGATTATGCATCCAGATAGGGTATCCAGTCCCTCTGCTGTACTGACTTAGTAGGGACCCCACAACTGCCACCTCCATATACAGCTTTGCACAGGGTGCTGTTGACACTGATTCAGGGGGCCAGCTGAGACCTGGGCCACTGCTGCTCCTGAATATGGATATCTCTGTTTCTCTTGCCAAAATCAGTTCCACGTGGTATCTCCTTTCTTATTTCACTTTCATCCAAATTGAAGTTGTGAGTGGGTGTATCTAAATGGCAGAGCCTAAGTCACATGTCATAACAAATTACAAGGGAATCTGGGAAAGCAAAAGCCCAGATTTTAAATTGGGGAGGAGAGACTCATAAATTGAAAACTTTCCCATGTTAAAAGGATTTTCAAAAGGTCCTAGACAGGTAAAAATTAGTGGCTAGTGAAGGCTCACCTTATATAGGATTCCAGCATTTATCTAAATTTTTCTTTATCTGTCTGCTCTTTACTTCCTTCTTTTGAGAAGGTGACCTCACCAGCATCTCGATTCTAACATTATGCCGGCAATGACCCAGGCAGTAAAAAATATATCACCGAATTAATTTAGTGGAAACACTAAAACATTCATGGTCTTAAAATTTTAACAGAAGGCTGTGTTTTCTCCATTAAAAAAAATTAATCGGGTAGGATGTCTTTAATCAAAAGACAAATCAACTGGGTCACACAAAACACTAAATAATGGCATTGTAACTGTACAAATCTGACTTTTGGCTGCTTTTTATAGGCCTGAAAAAAAAATCAAAAGCAGTAAAAACTTATATTATTTCTGTCAGTAGTTCTTTTCATAAAATGTTGTGAAAACAATCTCTCTAAGAAGGAAGCAACATACTGAGCAACAAGCCTCAGTCACAGGAAGTTCATTTTTTCTTTGGCTTACAGCCCAGTGCCATCAGAACTAATTAAAAACAGAGCCACGCTGGTATGGGGTTCAGTGTTTGGGTTTTACAATAACAAAGTCACAAAGCAGGGGGATGTCTAATGAGAATAGTTTCTGAGTTTGTTTTGTAGCATTGGGCAACTATGTCAATTACTGGAACTGCAGCTCAGGGCCAGCACCCATGCTGGGATGTGAGAGAGTCTTACTGCCTTACAGATTGAGCTTCCACTTTGATACATGTGATACGCATGTCACTTGTATACTGGTGCCACTCCTTGGCTGCAGATTGTATCAGAGAGGCTGATGCCACCTTGCTTCTCTCGTCTGAGGCCAGATCAAATGTTACCAGGCCCAGATTTCATCTGCATTATTAGCTATGCTCCAGTTAAAAAATGAAGCATGTCTTTTGGTTGGGAAATTATTGGAAATGAAGACTCTGACTTACGCAGCCTTATATATGAGCTGCTGGAGAATTAATGTGGGATGGGAGGGTGGCAGAGAAAGATATGCATTTAAAGGTAAAGATAGGAAAAAGAACAAAGTAGTATGGCTAAAATGTCCCTTTGCTTTACTTCATGTTTAATAGTAATAAAAGCAAGATTTTTCCCCTTTTCCCCTTGCTTAAAGAATCAAAATTCACTCTTCCCCACCCTAAAAGAAACTTTACTTTTTCTTTGTGTATATGGTAATCATGGTACATGGTATTCTAGTTATTTAAGAAATTGACTTGGAAGAAGAAGGAGAGGAGTGTTGGAAATAGCTGGTAAAACATAGAGAAGTAGTTATCAGTAGAGTACTTGCAACTCTGTACATGGTCTTTTCAAGTTTACCAATTTACTCTTGTGTTAAAGGTGATTTTTCTTTTCCTTCATGGAAACCATGATGGAAGAACATTTCAGTGCCAAATTTAAGTGCCACTGAACATATTAAAATAGAACTGCAATAAGAACTTGATACATTTTGGATACACTCTTTTTTTGCGATTTAGTACATTTAAAGACAGTTGTGTTTATGTGTATTTGTTTTGTTCATATTTCTGTTTCATATTACAAGAACATATGTAGAGAAAATCAATAAATGCATAATTCTAGTAGAGGAGCTCAAATAAATATTGAGACATTAGCTAATTAACTTGATTAACATAATCAAGCAATTGGTCATCTCAATTATTAATGGCTCATAAAACATATACCTAGTTATATATAATCTTTCTTTATGCTTTTTATAGTTATGAGGAGACAAGCATATGACAGATGAACATGTTATGGGAGCACGATTCCAAGAAGGCTGACATACATATTCTAGTCCAGCAATATTTATATAAATTAATTTGAAACATTTAACAACTTATATATTAATTCTGAATGTCAATGGTGATTAGGTATAAATAATGTGACATTTTTAAAGTACATGTAATTAATATTACTTAGCAAAATAGAATATAATTTTACACTTTTGCTTTTCTCACTTTGTTCACTCTCTGGACTCTTCAATCAGTGTCCATATTGGAATTTCTCTCTGATATCATATATGGTGTACATCACAGAAACATATATCTGCCTTGAGAGTTATACATGCTGAAACCTAATAGGCTGGATTCCTTAATGCCTCTCTCTCCAGCACCTCTTTCCACCTCTCAAAGAGTGTTTTAGCCAATACTCCAGAAAGTCTTTGAATAGTAGATTGAGCTAGCTATTCCGTACCTATGCTCTCAAGTATCATGGTTTCCAGAGGACTCAAAAAGCAAAACTCTGGACAGAAGGCCATCAGCAGTCTGTTTGGAGAATGATAACAACATCAGCACCCTGGAAATGTCATGCTGGAATACTTTGTGATGCCATGGCAAAGAGAGTGATTAAAAAGTGGGCCTTGGAACTCTAGTGCCTGTTAATCTTGGACCAGAGAAAGAGACGGGGCAGGGGAGCAGGAGGGAAGGAGGAAAAGAGATGGGGACTGAAAGTTAGTTTGGTGAGCAGATATCTCTTCAAGTTGAACTCAGGTCTTGGGAGTGGACCTGAATAAAATAGCCACTCTCTAAAATTCTACTCTTTCCAAATAGAAAAGGCTTATCAAATCAATTTTCAGAGCAAGATTTACAAGGGAATGGTGTTTGCAGTTTAAATTCTGCAGATGTGGAACATTGACTGAAAGTCACTAATGGTAAAGTAAGTTTAGAACATCAATAGCATAAATGAAAGGGATTTGATGTTTTCCCCTTCTTTTATTACAAAAAGCAATTAGAGAACACGATGTGTTTGGGGAAGGTGTGACGGGTTTGGGTGATTTTAGAGTTTTTACTTTAGTTCCTATTTACACTCAACTTCATGAATAGAATCTGTTTATGTAAGTGATTTTGTAGAGCAGCCCCAGTCCCATGTATAATCCTCTTAGTGCAAATATTGATTTTATGATCTGTGGCCTTTAGTGTTATAACCAGTGAAAGGGAAGGGAAGAGAAAGTATATTTAATCTGGTAACTGTTATATACAAGCTCCTTTATGCTATGTCTCATTTATTTCTCAATACCGTTCCCAAAATAGAGAGTGGTAATTATATTTCATAAGTAAGGACACTGAGGCTCAGATGAGTTAAAATTAAGGCCATGTAATTTGTTAAAGATAGTTTTCCTGGCTCCAGAGGCAATGTTCTTTCCATTTCACCACCTTTCATTTATATGTCTATTATATTTCTTATGAAATTTGAAAGTCATTGCAATCCAATGGCAGTTCAAAAGGACAAAACTTCAGGTACCTACTACTTAAATAGGAAATTTATCTTCCTAATAAAGATAAAGATAATATCTTTGACTAGTGCACACATGATGGTGATTACACTAATATGGTGATTACAATAATGTGTATTTATGAAGTGCTTTACCATATATATAGCAGGTTCACAAACATTAACTCATCTGATCTTGACAACAACCATGTGACTTGGATATTAGGTAAAATTGATTGAGGTAAACATCTGAAAACAAACTGAATAATATGAAGTAACTCATTGAGGATTCTAGTAGACAAACTGGAACTTGAACTCAAAACTTCACATGCCTAGTCTTGTCTTTGTAGGATGAGATTCATGTTAAAAAATATTGAAGACATGTGCAAAGAATGCTTCTGAATAATTAGGAAGATTACAGGACTGGGTTTGATCCCTTACCCTTCTGCATTGTTCAAGGATTTTGGTGGATCAGAGAGAATCTACTTATAGTGGCACTTTATGATAAACTAAGACTTTATTAAAAGTGCTTATGTGGCCTCTTTTCATCCAACTCTCGTAAGAAATAGGCTTCCTGATGGGAAAAGTTTTTTTTTTTTAAACATTCTCAGCCACTGAAATATTCCCACAAATTTTGACATGTAATGATGTTGGTGTCAAGAAGTTGAACAAATGATAAATGGAAAATTTGCACTGATGCCACCCAAATTCATCTCCTGCCAATTCAGTGGCACCAAATATTTCTTATTTGCTGTTCACCCACCATACTGAGGCAACAGCATGTGGGGCTGGTGTGGTGGTCTCTGAATTTGACCTCATTTCAGAGATGCAAGCTAGGCTTCTGGCAGAAGCAGTAGTAGTGTACTTTACTGATGATATCTACCAGCTGGGCTGTAGTGTTGCCCCTAGTGCAAATTATAAAGAATTTGTTCTTTGAATATTGTCATATTCTTCTTGATAATATTACTTTTTTATTTAGAAAACACTGATGAAGCTCTCATTGGATACAAGTCATTATGAGGATGTTATAAGAAGAGAAAACAAAGAGCTGTGCTCAGGGAGCTTCAATCTTGTGGGGAAGTTAAGGCAGATGGAAAAAAGTGCAGCTCAGCTATAAAGTTGCCTCAACAATGTTCTTTGGCTCTAAGAGGACATGATATTTTGTCAACTTTACTGTTCTCTAAAACAGTCATTCACCTTGGCTCTAAGATATTTGAAGAAAGCAAACATTAATAAACAAATGTGGCTTCCCCCAAAGAAAATAAAAACCCATTCTCTTTTTCTACATACTCCTTCAGAATTTTGTTTTTTTGTAATTTGGCCATAAATTCTACCCATGAACAATTACTGATAGTGGCACATAAACACGGAGAAGGTGAATAATGGGACAAACTGGCAAGATAATGTAAGATGCTACTGCTTCATTGAAATGCATAATCATTACTGCAGCTGCGACTTCTTCCCAAACAGAAATGGAGAATACTGCTATATCAAAGTAATTCTTCTATTTAATATGAGTTCTGGTTTGTTGACCCATATCTTATAATATGGCCTTCTCAAATTCATTCACTGAAAATAGATCCAAAAGAGCCTAACAGTATGCAGGTTTAGTCAACTGTGGTCCTGTAAACAATTAAAACCACATTTTTGTGTCCTCTAACTATAGATGTTGAAGAAGAAACCTACTAAATGAGGTCCCTTAAACTGGCTACAGCCATTGTGTATAAGTTTGTCTTAACACCAAACCTTATGTTAGTTACCACCACAAAATTCTTCTTCATTGAAATGTTAGATAAAAACTGTTTTAAAAATATTGAGTATTTGAAAAAGTAAAAAGCCAAAAACAGTAAAATAGAATAGTCACGCTAGTTGTAGCTGACTTGCCCATATAATGAGAAACTCATGAATTAATACAAATGGGCAGAATAAAGAAAAAAAATGTTAATTGACTGGATTGTTTGGGTTTAAGTGAGATTCCATACTTTCACTGGGTATTTAGGCTGCATAAAAATGTTGCCTGTGGTGGGAATGTAAAATGATGCAGCTGCTTTAGAAAGCAGTCTGGCACTTCCCCAAATGGCTAACCATAGAGCTACCATATGATCTAGCAACTCTCCTCCTAGGTATATATCCAAGAAAAATGAAAACATATGTCGACACAAAAACTAGTACATGAGTGTTCATAGCAGTATTATCTATAATAGGCAAAAAGTAGATACAACACAAATGTCCATAAATAGATAACCAAAATATGGTATATCCATATAATGGAATATTATTTGGCAATATAATGAAATTTAACTCTGAGGCATACTACAACATGGATAAATCTTGAACACATTATGATAAGTGACAGAAGCCAGTCACAATTATGTGATTCAATTTATATAATATGTCCAGAATAGGAAAATTTATATAGAGAGGCAGAAAATAGAATAGTGTTTGACTAGGGCTGGTGGAGGGATGTGGGGATTGGGGGGATTGGAGGGTGATGGCTAAGAGGAACAAGGTTTTTTTGGGAGGGATAATGAAAATGTTTTAAAATCGATTGTGGTGGTGCATGCACAACTGAGTGAATGCACTAAAAGCCACTGAATTGTATGTATTAAATGAATGAAATATATGGCATGTGAATTATATCTCAATAAAGCTTTTTTTTTAAAAAAATGTTGCCTGAATTCATAGTACCAGTATATAAAACCAAACCACTTTATATTATCAATTTAAAAACCCTCATGTGTATTATGCTAACTGACCTTTGGTCTCTTTTAATAAAGATTTAGTATGACTTATTTTATAAGGTGAGTATATGAGAGCTAGGGGAACTATCTGATTATCACATATAATATACCAGTAATGCTTTTGGTCACTATGTAAAAGAACCCCCTTTTTACCAGGAAAAATCTGACTGAAGTCAATCACAAGAGAACCACATTCATTTCAGAAGGATTTGTAAAAGCAAAAGTAATTGGCAATAATATATATAGGACTTGTAAATATTATATATACTTCATGAATTAGGTCTGAAACTTCTGGGCTCTTGTCATGTGGTACTTCATTTGTACTCTGCTCTTACAGACCTCTCAAATTTATGAAGAAACATTTAAAAAATTGGTTTTAGCTGTTGGGACTGCATGTAGAACATGGGATGTGGTTGACCATGTACTCTGTGTCTTACCACACAGAAAATCATAGAACTGGGACCTTGCTCTTCTGCTCACATCATATTAAAGTACTGTTTGGCAAACTTGAACAGAAAAATATAATTTTTTCTCTCTCCCGCTCATCTTATTAACTGTATAATAAAGTGTCAATAATGGAAACAGACCTTGATTCTTTTCTTCTTATATTTAAAGAAAAAAATTTCCTAATTTCAATGTCTATAAAAGCAAATAAACTCTTAAAGTACCAAAGTACAAAATTGGAGATATATTTATCCTGCATGCATTCAATAACTTGAAATTATTAAGGCTATACTTTCTTTCATGGAATATATGTGTATGGGTTCATCAAATGGTACGATGGTTAATGTTTAACAATCAGATCTCCTGAAAAAAAAAAAGTCTTGATTTATAGCTGTTGCTGACTTTTGTGGTGTAGATATTTTTACCATGCTGATTTCAAGCTACCTATGAGATGTCTGTAATGTGGAGTTGGGCAAAGATACACACAATGGCTCTTGAGAGCATGTATGAGTTGACTCCGGCACACCATTGGGTGCTTCCTAACACATACATACACAAACACAGAGACACATGTACATGTGCACAGATGCACAGACACTGTCATTTAACACTATTGGGTAATGAGATGTTCAACAACATGTTCTTCTTGATATACACGAAGCTATTTAAAATTTTAACAAAATTAGAGGCTTCTTGTTCTAAAATAGATGATCAAATCCCTTGCTTATGATATAAAGTATACCTTAAGAAATGTAATTTTTTCTTGATCATTAAAAACCAGTTGCCAGAGTAACCAAGTAAGATTAAGATTCTTATTTCAACTCATTAAGTAGGGGTCTAAGTGTGTGTTGCAGGGGGGCGGGGAGGGCACCTTAATTGAGAGACACCTCAATCATCTGCCTAGGCCTTGGCTTGGTTTTCTTCACTGTCAATTAGCAAGTTGCATTAGGTAAATTCTAAGGTCCCTTCCATTTCCAAACCTGTGAATTTAGTCATTATGAATTGATATATGCCAAGCTACTAGTCTCAGTGCAACGTGATTTGGAGTGGTTGTATTTGTTCTTTAGCTTTTGTTCTCTTTAGCTGTTTGTGATATTACTCTTATTTTTGTTCTTGATCTCCATATTTTCTTCCCCTACCTTTAGTTTGCTGCTTCTAGGCTTGGAAAAGTAAGCTTATAAGAATGGTATGTAAGCCAACAGCAAATGAACCGATGTTTGAGGGGTTGGCTCTCCAAAGAACAAAGTATGGAGCATCAGGTCATGTCATGAGGTGTTTCTTGCACTTACAAATTCTTTATGATGATTGGAAAGGGGAAGTTGCCACATGATGTTATCTGGATGAGTTCTTCATATTTTTACTGTGCATTTTATTCTTAGTGTTTATTCTGTGTTTTGGTTGTATTGCAATATGTTGGTAGTTTCTAGTAGAACGTAAAAAAATCCAGGTTTATTTAGAGGGCATATTTTAAGAAATCTAATTTTTACACATGAAAAAGTTAAGGAAGATATTTTCTCAAAGCTGCACATCATATTTAAACAGAGGTAAGATTAGAATTCAGACTTCCTGATTCTTAGAACCTCAAAGATTCATAATCCATCATTCATCTAAGAGTTTCAGAAAATGGGTCATAGTCTTTATGCTGGAGAAAATTTTATTTCTAGGTCCTTCAAAATACATACATACAGTACAAAATGTTGCATTCCATTTTTTATAAAGTGATTTGATTTTAATTATCTTCCCTGGTGGGATATTCCAATTTAGTCATTCTTGTAGGGCCCCTTCTGGGTCTTGAGCAACCAAAGGCAGCTACAGTGCCTCGGCTGATGATCATCTCTGGCCATTGGCCCTCTCTCTAGGCAGGTTCCATCTCATTTGTGCATTTGCTCTTTCTGCACTGTGGTTTTAGGTTTGAGGGTCATTGTTGTTTTCATACCACAGTTGAGACACAGGAATCTTTACAAGGTCTCCAATAGTGCTATCTATAAATTTTCAAAGATGCTATTTTTCTCAAAAAATTTACATAATGGCCAACAAACGTATGAAAAAATGCTCAACATCTCTATTCATCAGGGAAATGCAAATCAAAACCACAATGAGATACCACTTAATTCCAGTGATAATGGCTTTTATCAAAAAGTCCCAAAACAACAAATGCTGGTGTGGATGCGGAGAGATAGGAACACTCATACACTGCAAAGATGTGGAAACAACCCAAGTGCCCATCACTTGGATTAATAAAATGTGGTATATGTATACCATGGAGTACCACTCAGCCATAAAAAGAAATGGTGAATTAATACCTCTTATATTAACCTAGATGGAACTGGAGACCATTCTTCTAAGTGAAGAATAGAAAACAAACACCACATATACTCACCATTAAATTGGAACTAATCAATCAACACTTATGTGCACATATGAAAATAACATTCATTGGAAATCAAGCATGTGTGTAGGGGGGAAGAAGGGATGGGTAAATTCACACCTAACGGGTACAATGCACACTATCTGGGTGATGGGTACACTTATAACTTTGACCCAAATGGTACAAAAGCAATGTATGTAACCAAAAAGTTCATACCCTTGTAATATTCTGAAATAAAAAAAATTTACATACCTTGTTTTTGCTTCGCTGGGACCTATACATGTGTCTCTTTTCCTCATGTCAGTGAGAAACTCTCTTTCTTGTTTATAAAGACCAATCTTCACCTTTTCTTCTTTCTGGATACTCTTTTCTTTCCTATAATTCCCCGGTGCATTTTTGCTTTCTTTGTCAATTCTTTGTGTTCTTCTAAGGGATAGACCCTTAGAAATAGTGACAGAACGTCTGGCAGATTAATGCTGCTTTTTCTCCTTTCATTGAGCATATTCTACCCCTCCCTCACCCCAGATGTTGCCAATATAACCGGCTACCTGCTTGAATATAGGAAGGTAAGAAATGTGTGTTAATACTGATTACTTCTAGGAGGAAGGATTAAGGGTGAGATGGAGAAAGATTATTAATATTTTCTTTATTCACTTTTGTGGTTTCTGATCTGTTACAATTAGCATATATTACTTTTATAATGAAAAACTCTAATAAAGTTTTTTAAAGGATTGGTTGAGTTTGGAAAAGAGATTAGAACTTTGGTAAAATTACTTTTTAGTTCTAGCTGCTTTTTTTTGTAGGCTCCCATCTATTTTCCAAACTTGCATATGTTAGCAATAGTGAAAATTAAAATTGACAATTCACTTACAATAGCATAAAAATAAAATACTTAGGAGTAAAAACATGAGGGAAAGGACAGTCTTTTCAACAAATGGCACTGGAATAATTGGATATATGTATACAAAAAAATGAACCTCAACCATTACCTCACACCATACATTAATATTAACTTGAAATGGAGCATAGACTTAAGTGTGAGAGCTAAAACTTTAAAATATGTAGAAGAAAAATCACAGAAAATCTTTGTGACCTTTGGTTAGACAAAGGTTTCTTAGATAGGATGCAAAAAATATGAAAGAAAAAATTGATGTTAGAGTTCATCAAAATTATAAAAATTCTACTCTTTGAGAGATACTATTAAGAACATGAAAAGATAAGTCATAGAATGGAGAAAATATTTGCAAAACACATATCTGAGCAAGAACTTATATACAGAATATATAAAGAAATCTTACCACTTAAAAGGAGAAAAACCACTCGATAAAAAATTGACAGATAATCCACAAGAGAAGATATATGAATGGTAAATAAACACAAAATATGCTGAATATTATTAGTCATGAAGGAAATGCAAATTAAACCCATTAAGAATGAGATATGTGTAAACACCCATCAGAACAGCTAAAATTAGAAAGACAGAGTTTCAAGAGCTGACAAGGTTGTAAAACAACTGGAAGGCTTATACATTTGTGGTAGGGTAGGAATGCAAATTGGTATGGTGACTGAAAAACAATTTGTCAGTTTGCAAATATTTTCTCCCATTATGTAGGTTGTCTATTTACTCTGTTGATTATTTCCCTTACTGTGCAATAACTTTTTAATTTAATTAAGTCCCATTTATTTATTTTCGTTGTTGCTGTATTTGCCTTTGGGGTCATAGTCATAAATTCTTTGTCTAGGCTGATGTTCAGAAGAATTTTTCCTACATTCTCTTCTAGAATTTTTATGGTTTCAAGTCTTGTATTTAAGTCTTTAATCCACCTTGAGTTAATTTTTGTATATGAAGAGATAGGGGTCCTGTTTCATTCTTCTGCATGTGGCTATCCAGTTTTCCCAGCACCATTTATTGAATAGGGCATCCTTTCCCCAGGGTATGTTTTTGTCTGCTTTGTTGAAAATCAGTTGGTTGTACCTATATAGTTTTATTTCTGGGTTCTCTATTCTGTTCCATTGGTCTATGTCTCTACCTCTGTACCAGTACCATGCTGTTTTGGTTACTATAGCCTTATAGTATAATTTGAAGTTAGGTAATGTGATGCTTCCGGATTTGTTATTTTTGCTTAAGATTGCTTTTTCAGTTTCTTGTGGACTTAAACATAGACTTGCCATAAGACCCAGCAACTCCACTCTTAGGTTAGGTAGTTAGGCAAGAGAAATTAAAATGTATGTTCATAAAAAGATACATATGTGAATGTTGATAGCAGCATCATTCATAGTAACTCCAGATTGGAAGCAACATGATTGTCCATCAGTTGTTGAATAGGTAGACAAATTATGATAAATCCCTACCATGGAATACTACTCAGCAATGTAAAGGAATGAGCAACCAATATATGCAACAGCCTCATTAAATCTCAAAAGCATTATGCTAAGTGAAAGAAGTCAGACATAAAGAGCTACATACTGTATGATAGTATTTATGTAACATTCTAGAAAATGTAAGAGTGTAGGAACAATATTTAGATCAGTGGTTTTCAGGTTCTAGGGTGGGAAGGAGATTGACTACAATGAGCCTGAAGGAACTTTTTGAGGGGAGGGGGTGGTAGTCTATTTATTTGTGGTAGTAGTTATAGGACTGTATACATGTATATGTGTCAAAATTCATTGACCTCTACACTGAAAAGGAGTGGATTTTATCGTATATAATTATACTCAGTAAACCAAACCTAAAAATATACTGGGGGCAGTGGGAGGAGGAATTATATCTCAGTTTCAGTTTCCTCCTCTGTAATATGGATCTGATAATACAATCTATCATATAGGGTTATTTTGAGAATTAATTGAGATAATACATGTAGAGGGTTTAGAACAGTATATGGCATATTGAGTAAGTACTCAATATGTGTTTGACATTTTAATTATTATTATTCATGGCTTTTCTTTTATTTTACTTTTTCTTTTTCTTTGTTTTTGGTAGTAGAGACAGGGTTTCGCTTTGTCACCCAGGCTGGAGTGCAGTGGCACGATTATAGCTCACTGTAGCCTTGAACTCCTGGGCTCAAGTGATCCTCCTGCCTCAGCCTCCCAAGTAGCTGGGAGTGTGGGTGTGCGCCACCGTGCCTGGCTAATTTTTTTAAAATGCTTTTTGTAGAGATGGGGTCTAGCTATGTCACCCAGGCTCATGGCTTTTCTTTATTTTACTTATAAAAGATTTAGTTAACTTACTGTAGTTTCCCATAAGATTTCATTAGGAAAAAAAGAATTTACTGCCAACAAGAACAAAATTTAAATTTGTAACTATATCTAAAACTATGATCTCAGTTGCCTATATGTATCTTGGCAGTTGTGAGGTGGTGGGAGCAAAATGTGGGAGTCTGTGCTTACCTGAAGCTTGCAGGGTACTGGACCCCTAATTCTCTGGGCATTGCCTTGTCTAAGTTTTTTCTGCATTAGCTTGTGATCATGGAGGCATAGAAAAGATCTATTTGGATTTAGAGGAAGAGTTTCTCAGTAGATTGTATTTCACTCTTTGAAACAACATATAAAAATCCATAGTTCCTTCTGGATCAAAAGTAAATCTTTGTGTCAGTCTCAGGTCTTTTACTTCTTATTTCAGCATGCTCTGGGTAAGTCCCATTCTACGCCCCTACTTTTCCTATTTACTCTCTTCTCATTTTCCACTTTTCTGAAAGGGCCAACTGATTCCTTTATATCTCTGCATTAATAAAGCAAATCGTCATCTTATGTCTTTCCATTGTTTATGTTGTTCCAAAATTATTTGTAGGCAGTTTCCTATTTATTTTAAATTTTTTGCTTTGAAATAATTTTATAGAGTCATACCTTGTTTCATTGAGCTTCAATTTATTGTGCTTTGCAGATATTGCCTGTATCACAAACTGAAGGTTTGTGTAAACCCTGCATCAAGCAACTCTATCAGCACCATTTTTCCAATAGCATGTGCTTACTTCCTGGCTTTATGTCACGTTTTGGTAATTATTGCAATATTTCAAACTGCTTTTGTTATCATTATGTCTGTTATGGTGATCTGTGATCACTGGTCTTTGATGTTACTATTGAAATTGTTTTGAGGTGCAAGGAACCATGCCTGTATAAGATGGCAAACTTAATAAATGTTGTGTGTTCTCACTGTTCCACCAACCAGCTGTTCCCTGCCTCTCTCCCTCTCGTTGGACCTCCCTATTCCCTGACAGAAAGCAACATTGAAATTAGGCCAATTAATAACCCTACAATGGCTTCTAAGTGTTCAAGTGAAAGGAAGAGTCATATGTCTCTCACTGTAAATCAAAAGCTAAAAATGATTAAGCTTAGTGAGGAAGGCATGTTCAAAGCTGAGATAAGCCAAAAACTAGGCCTCTTGTGCAAAACAGTTAGCCAAGTTGTGAATGCAAAGGAAAAGTTCTTGAAAGAAATTAAAAGTGCTACTCCAGTGAATACATAAATGATGAGAAAGTGAAACAGCCTTATTGCTGATATGGAGAAAGTTTTAGTGGTCTGGATAGAAAATTAAACCAGCCAGTACATTCCCTTAAGCCAAAGCCTGTTCCTGAGCAAGGCCTTAGCTCTCTTCAGTTCTATGAAGGATGAGAGTGGTGACATAGCTGCTGAAGAAAAGTTTGAACTAGTAGAGGTTGGTTCATGAGGTTTAAGGAAAGAGGTCATCTCAATAACATAAAAGTGCAAGGTGAAGCAGCAAATGCTAATGTAGAACCTGCAGCTAGTTATCCAGGAGATATAGCTAAGATCGCTGATGAAGGTGGCTATACTAAACAACAGACTTTCAATGTAGACAAAACAGCTTTCTATTGGAAGAAGATACTATCTAGGGCTTTAGTAGCTGGAGAGGAAAAGTCAATGCCTGCCTTCAAAGATTCAAAGGACAGAATGATGCTTTTTTTAGGAGCTAATTCAGCTGGTGAGTTTAAGTTGAAGCCAATGCTCATTGACCATTCCCCAAAATCCTAGGGCCCTTAAGACTTATGCTAGATCTATTCTGTGCTCTAGAAGTGGAACAACAAAGCCTGGATGACAGCACATCTGTTTACAGTGTCATTTACTGAATATTTTAGGCTCAATATTGAGACTTACTGCTCAGAAAAAAAGATTCGTTTCAAAATAGTACTGCTCACCAACAATGCACTTGGTCACTCAAGAGCTCTGGTGAAGATGTACAAGATTACTGTTGTGTTCATGCCTGCTAATACAACATCCATTCTGCAGGCCATGGATTAAGGAGTCATTTTGACTTTCAAGTCTTATTATTTGAAAAATACATTTCATAAGGCTATAGCTGCTATATATAGTGATTCCTTTAATGGATGTGTGCAAATTAAACTGAAAACCTTCTGGAAAGGATTCCATATTCTAGATGTCATTAAGAACGTTCATGATTCGTGGAAGAGGTAAAAATATCAACCTTAACAGGAGTTTGGAAGGAGTTGATTCCAACTCTTGTGGATGATTTTGAGAGGTTCAAGACTTCAGTGGAGGAAGTAACTGAAGATGTGGTGGAAATAGCAAGAGTACTAGAATTAGAAGTAGAGCATGAAGATGTGACTGAATTGCTGCAATCTCATGATAAAATTTGAATGAATGAGGAATTGCTTCTCATGGATAATCTCATGGATAAGCAAAGAAAGTGGTTTCTTTTTTTTTTTAATTTTATTTTTTTTATTTCAGAATATTATGGGGGTACAGCGAAAGTGGTTTCTTGAGATGGAATCTTCTCCTGGTAAAGATGCTGTGTACATTGTTGAAATGACAACAAAGTATTTAGAATATTACATAAACTTAGTTGATAAAGCAGTGGTGAGGTTTGAGAGGATTGGGTCCAATTTTCAAAGAAGTTCTATTGTGGGTAGAATGCTATCAAACATGCTACAGAGAAATTTTTCATGAAAGAAGATTCAATTGATGCAGCAAACTTCATCACTGTCTTATTATAAGAAATTGTCACAGCCATCACAACCTTCAGCAACCACTACCGTGATTTGTAAGCAGCCATAAACTTTGAGGCAAGACCCTCCACCAGCAAAAAATTTACAACTTGCTGAAGGCTCAGATGATTGTTAGCATTTTTTAGCAATAAATGTATGTGCATTGTTTTTTAATACATAATGCCATTGCACAATTAACAGACTACAGTGTAGTGTAAAAATAACTTTTATATGCACTGGGAAACCAAAAAATTTGTGCCACTCACTTTATTGTGATAATTTGTTTTTTTGCATTGGTCTGGAATGGAACCTGCAATGTATCTAAGGTACACCTTCAGTTAGAAAACATTTGCAAAATAGTATGGAGAATTCTCTTACACTCTTCATGCAGCTTCCCCTAACATTACTGTAATCAAAGGAGTTAAGAAAACCAGGAAATTAACACTGATACAGTACAGTACTATTAACTTTTCTGTAGGCCTTTTTTACATTTTACTGTTTTCCCATTAATGTCCTCTGTCTTGATCCAGGATTCTGTCTAGGATCTAATGTTGCATTTACTTGTCATGTGTCCTTAGCCTCCTCTAATCTGTGGCAGTTTCTCAATCTTCCCTGTCTTTTGTGACTTTGACACTTTTGAAGGTACTGGTTAGTTATTTGGCATAATGACACTCACTTTGAGTTTGTCCGATGTTTTACTCATGCTTAGATTGAGGTTATATATTTTGGGACAAGAATACCACAGAAATAGTGTCCTTATTTCATTCTAGGAGTGATATAAAATGTCGATATGTCTTTTCACTGATGATGTTGACCTTGATCACCTGGTTCAGGTAATGTCTGCCAGCTTTATTCATTATAAAGTTATTCATTTTTCATTTTGTAATTGGTTAGAATCTTTGGGGGAGGTATTTTGAGGATTTGCAAATATCTTGTCCTCATTATACTTTCTCTTACTAATTTTTATAAAGAGAATCATCAGTTTACCCTGATCCTTAGCCAAATGGCTCAGAAGAAAAATTAGCATTTAAGGGCTTCAAAATGTGAGTGCCCAACAATTGGGTGTATGGGTATACTTTAGCATTAAGTCCTTCTAAATATGCATAAAATTTTCAAGGCCAAATGAGGAGAGGGAATGGACTGAAATGTGCAGTGCAGTTTTCTGAAGCAGCTGACTCATTCAGTCACACTCATGGCATATTTTTGGGCCTTATGTCATATACCCCCACTGCCACTCTTAGGCACTTTGACTTACCCCACCTCCAGGCCATTCCACATTGAAGTTTGTGAGGATCTCAGCTCTGTGTCCCCAGGGTGTTTATTTCCTAGTTTCTCAGAGGGAAGGCACAGTGTGCCTACCCTGGCCTCCCACTTCAATCAAAGATTCAGCTACCTCCACAGATGCCCATGTAAATCATCTTTAGTAGAACAATGAGAATCTGGGGAAAACCCCTCCTAGGGAAACGAGTGCCATTTCATTAAAAGAAAAAAAAAACAATCCCTCAAATCTGGTTCATCTCACAGTCTAAATGCAAGTTCTTAATTAAAAGCCAACAGAGATTTCTAAAGTTGGAGAAAAACTGGAGCAACAACTTTTAAAATTATCCTGTGGGCTTTTTTTCCCTTCTTAGTCTCTTAAAGGGAAAAAGGCTAATAACCATTCAGTGGCAAATTGCTGTTCCTTCAGAACAAGGAAGTGGATGAGAATGAAAAGTGGCATCCCAGGGGAATAGGGAGTCTTCCTGTAATTAGACGGGGCACCATGTCGAGAGGCAGCAAAAAATTACTGGAATGGATCAATGAGGAATTGTCCTATTAGGCCTGAATAGTTTATTCTAATTTCTAGTTTCTGGCGTAATAAGTAAAAGACCATGCCTTACACTTTTGTGTTTTCCACAGTACCTAAAACAGTGCTGAGCATGAAGAATGCAGTGAATCCCTGTTTATCGATTTGAGGATTCCACAGTTCAGTCTCTGATATTTTGGTAGACTATAATTTTTGTTTTAGCATGTCAGTGCTGAATGATGGTAATGATAATAGGCTCTTTATGTCCAGGGTTTCTCTTTCTCAGCACTATTGACAATTGGGGACAGATAATTCTTTGTCATGGGAGTGCTATCCTATGCATTCATTGTAGGATGCTTAGTAGCATCCTTGGCTTCTATGCACTAGATACCAATAGCATCCCTCCAACTCATTACAATAAAAAATATCTCCAGACAGTGCCAAATGTCTCTTGGGGGTCCAAGTCAATCTTAGTTGAGTACCATGGCTTTATTTCTTTGTCCCAAGGTCACACCGCAAATAAATGGAAAAATGAAAATAAGACCCAGAATATATGAGCCCTGGCCTCCAGTAATTTCCATGATATAACCCTACTCATTACGTTGTTGGCTACATTGATACAAATAATATATTAGGAGCAATTGATATACATTGGCATAGATTTTTTTTTGTAGTGGATTCTATGCACAAGTCAGTTATGTAACTTAGTGGCATGGTGACCACCTTGAAGAATCAAGAAACTTTGTCCATTTTGTCCACTGATCACAGAGACATGAAATAATCTATACAGAGGAGATTTGGTTTTGCCTCTTTCTGAGTGCCAGCAAAGGTCTGGGCAGTACTGAATCCGAGTTTCTTTCCTTAATTTACATACTGCCTCCATCTTAGCAATACAGAAGGGAAATGAATAAAAACAATTATCCTTAAAGACATTCAGTCTGGTCTTGACTTGTTAAGAACGATAAAAGTCAGCAGTTAGAAGCATTTAATACAGCTGAACAAACCATAGAGTCTCAAACAGCTTCATCTGGTGCATTTTCTCTCAATGGCAAATAAAAAGGAAGACTATAATTAGGGCATGATTCTGCTCAAGCTACCCAATAAAAGCTTTTAAAAATGATTGCCCTTATAGACAACAATGTAAAGAACAAAGGAATCATGCATGGTTTATTATTTGCTTATTAGTATTACTATATGATAGTCTCTATTTTTTGCATTTTAAATCAAAATGAAACACTCAAATGCTCACATAAGTTGTTAAGGACATTTTTGACAACTCATTCAAAGTACATTAGCTTCTTTATATTGAAAACCGGGTCTCATATTTTCAATTAATCAATAAATGTTTATTAAACCTCATGGTGTTTGCCAGGTCCAGTGTATTGTGCAAAATTTGGTTGAAAGATCTGAGTCTCCTTTGCAGTCTGGAAATTGAAAGTAGAGTAAGAAGGAGAGAAATCAGTGACCCTTGACTTTTAATGTGCACATATATCACCTGGGATCTTATTCAAATAAGTTTCTTGGGTAGGGCATAAGATTCTGCATTTCTAAGTTTCCAGTGATGCTGATGTTGCTGGTCCAGGGACCACACTTTGTGTGGCAAGAATCTAAATGACAGGTCAAGGATACATGATAGAAAATAAGCTGAGCTCTAAATACTAAGTTCAAAGTGTGGTCTCCTCTAAGCTCAGAGTTATCCTCTTCTCAGCTCTGTGGTGTAGCAATCACTGAGGATGTTTATGTGCTCTGTGCTGATATACATCACTAGTAGCGCTTGCTATTCTTCATGCATGAAAGCTTGCCTGCATTTTGCTACATGGAGGCAGGGATGGGCTTCCACTGTTGTGCCCCTCTAACAAGAAGTATATAAGCTGCTTGGGAAAGCCACTTAGAATCTGGCATTGGCTGATGGTCTAGATTTCCACTAGAACCTCCATGACTCCTGTATTTTCTATTTGGGTTTTATAGCTGCCTAGAGACTCTTCAGATTGGGGTCTTTGGAGCAACTCTGTACTGTCCACATAGTCCCTTGAGGACTCTTCTAGTCACTCTCTCTAACTGTAGCATGAGAGAGAAATAGGTATAAGTAGAATCATGTTCTCTATTTCATACAAACATATAGAGTGCTTCCCTTTTAAGGGTTGCTCATGGCTGATTGCAACATTGTGCTCAGCAACTTAGCATCTAGACCAGTGCTCTCCAATAAAACTTGGTGCAGTAATAGGATTTTCTGTTTCTGTGCTATCCAATTGGTAGCCATTACCACGTAGCTATTGAGAACTTAGAATTTAGCTAGTGAGGCTGAGGAACTAAATTTTGAATTTTTACTATGTTTGATCAGATAAAATTTAAAGTTAAATACTATATGTGGCTAGTGGCTACCATATTGGACTGCACAGCTAGATGAACAACTCAAAGATATGTGCGTTCACAAAAATGGTTGGATTCAACCAAGACTTGACTACTTTTGACCTAGCTTTCTAATTTATCAAGGTTGTGGATTGACCTGGGGAAATGTCTTAGTTTCTCTGTTCATTTTTTTATGTTTCTTAGAAATATGGGTAAGACTAGGTATTTAATTTTATAGTTTTAAATGCCTTTCAGTTTATTTCATAAGAAATATATAACCATTATAGAAAATCTAAAAAATAGTATTATATAAAATGAAGAAAAATCACTCATAATACCACCATCTAAAAATAACCAAAGTGAATACACAGTGAACATTTTGGTGAATAGCATTTCAATTCTTCCTGTGTGTGTATGTGTGTATATCATAGTGATTAAATAAACTCACAAATCTATAAATCTATAAATCACTATTACATAAAAACATACTTAACTTAGATAGAATACTTTTGGAAGGGGTCGTAGTGACCTAGTGCTGGCGAACATGGACCCTGCAGATATCACTGGAAGAGTGGAGATAGGGTAACTTTCTTCCTTTTTTCTTGGAAAAAGAAAAGCTTTGCTTTGTTAACTGTGTCCAATCCATGAAACTTTCTTGTAGGCATCAAAGAAATGGAGTCTGTGAGCAACTGATCAAAACTCATGGGTTAACAGACGGACCCTAATCTAGGAGTCCTGGATGAGCACTTAGCCATCTGAGTTGCTGTCAGTATCACAGGCAAATAACAGATGGAAATGGTGGGAGAAAGTAGACCCAGCAGACTCCAGGATGAAGTTTGTCTTCATCATGTAGCGTTAAGTACTAAACAAGATGTTCTCTAGTTAGTTGAGCTGTTTTCCTAAATGCCCTTATGTTACTGCCTGAGCAGCCCCTGCCTTTGTTCAGGCCCACAAAAAAAAAAAAAAAAATTCCCTTGGGAATCATGATGGTGATGTTTCTGGGGCAGTTGAATGAAAGGGGAAAGTTCCTT
The DNA here is from genome assembly GCA_023783475.1 of Daubentonia madagascariensis. Classification (NCBI taxonomy): domain Eukaryota; kingdom Metazoa; phylum Chordata; class Mammalia; order Primates; family Daubentoniidae; genus Daubentonia; species Daubentonia madagascariensis. The sequence continues at coordinate 5,762,522 of JAKFHU010002080.1, forward strand.
TGCAAACTGTGCTTGGAAACCTGACATTTAAGCTTTTATGTCTGATGAAATGCAAGCCATTTTAAAAAATCAAAATGATTTTCAATGGGACAGGGAAAGGTAGAAGCAGAGGAGGCTGCAGAGCTCAAAGTATGAACCAGAGATTCACCCAGAAAGCTTTTACAGTGGAAGCTCCCTCAACACAGCTCTGTCTTCACTTTAGATCATGTGCAATGTTAAGTGCTTAATCAATCTGGAAGCACTATCATGATAACAGCTAGCAATACTGCTTTTATTCTTTTCTGGCTGCTTCTCAGACTCACACTGAATGACAAGTCCAAAGGTTATGAATTCCAGCAAGATGTACTCAGACTTTTCTCTTGTATTCTGTGAAAGCTTTTTATTGTCCTCTTTGCTACCTGAGCCAGAAATACAAATACGGGTGCAAGGAACTGATGATTCCCTATATGAATTACCAAAGGATCTTCCTTCTTGAATTTCCTGTCCTATTTTTTGACCAGTCCCTGGCTTATTTAAACCTATGATTCCTGTGGCATTTTCTGTCTAGAGTGCTGGCTTTGGTGTTTGGTCAAATCTTGTAGACTAGCAGATAGTTCAGAACATAGGCTGTGGGGCTGTACTTCTGGATTCAAATACTGGCTCTACTATTATTTGGACACATTTCTAAATAGCTATATGTCTCAGTTTCCCCTTATGCAACCTATTACTTATTATTGGACTGGGGATACTAGTTCCAACCTCATAGAGTTGTTGTGAGGCTGAAGTTAGATAATTCTTGTAAAATGCTTTTCAGTGTCCAGCACAGTAAGTGTTCTAAAGTATCTTGATGCAGACAAAGTGCTTAGAAATGTCGGGTATACATTGTGTCATTTCAGCATTTCATTCATGGTAGGCTTGGCTTCTTAGGAGAAATGTTTGCTAATCAACAGGGAGGAGCTTTTTTCCTGAGTTTTCTCATTTGGTTTGTTGAATACAGCTTTGTACCTGGCATGATGCAGGCACTCTAGGAGTTAAGATCTAAACTACACAGTACTACTAGTCTGAGCTAGACTAGAATAGTGACTATATTAATTTTTATACAAATATCTAAAGGCTTACAAGGAGAGATGAAAGGTTCCTGAGTTTAGAATCAGATAGACTTGATTCAAATCCCAGGTTCACCACTCACTTGCTGTGTGACTTTGGGCAAGTTACTTAACATCCTTTTTTGAGGTCCTTATTTGTGGACCTTATAGAGTTGTGAGGCTGAAATTAGATAATCATTCAAAAGTATCCATCATAGTGACCAGCACATTATATATTCTTAAGTATCTATTAGTAATTGTTGCACAGTCTTGTCATTTTTCCCCAGGGGAAATGACCAGGGAAATTACATGGCCAAGCTCAAAAAGAATGTTTTCTCTGAAGAATATTCATTTATGTTTTGAATGACACCTACCAAAATCAGATTCTACACTGGTGCCCCCTGCTACAGCATTCAATTCTGGGCATACAATGGATTCTTGATTTAAAAACTATACATATACTTATAAATATATATAAATGTACATGTAAATGTATACATATATGACTCTATATATACACACACATATATAATCTCACTTATGTAACACTCACTATGTGTCAGGCACTGTCCTAAGTACTTAAATATTGACTCAGTTAATTTTCCTATTAACTTCTATGAAGTAGTACTACTGTCATTCCCATTTTACAGATAAGGAAACTGAGGCATAGACAGTTAAAGTAACTTTGGAGTCACAGAGCTAGTACATAACAAAGCGGGGATTTGCACTCAGGAAGTCTGACTCAAGAATTTGTACTCTGATCTACTACACTGTGCTACGTTCGAGTGTTGCAGACCTGATTCAGATTATCTCACCTGGAAAAGGCAGGTGAGGCCACATGTATTTCTTTTTACAGTCTTCATTTTCTTCTAAATCTGGAAACCAAACAACCAAATGCAAAAGAAAAATTTCTCTTTAAAGTCCCTTTCTTACCTCTAGTCTCCCTCCTCCCCCATTCTCTTGCCACCCTATCCACTTCCTCTCCCAGGCCATTCCATTATATAAGTTCCGTTATGGCCTGCTGCTGTCACATTCTGGACACAGTATAATTCAACATGACACATGGTGAAGCAGAGATGTGTAGAAATACCTGAAACTATTAGAGCCAAACAGCTTTCTGTTAAAGTTTTTTACTGCCACATAAATATTCTTCTAGCTGGTTGGAGTCTCTGAGTATAAATACTCCATTAGAGAATATATCCATGGCAGTAGCATGGCCCTCTGGGTCTTGCTGAAGAGACCAGGAAAATTCAAGAGTCTGGTTGAATCTGTTTTCTTTGCATTTAAAAAGCCTTCTTCAATTTCTAGAGTATAATGGTATTATTAACAAGGTCTATTTGGCTTATTTCTTCCTTAGAAGAAATCCCAATACCTCTGTGGACATCTAGATGTAAGAATCAGTTAGACAACTGGTATATACCCAGTCCTGTGTAGGCACTATGATAAAAATAGGTAAGTGTTAAAATACAACTCATTGTCATTGAATATTCAAATATTTTCATATGAGCTTTCTAAAGTGTTAACTGGCCTTGAGCTAGGTGAAGGTCTTTTTCATCCTAAGATAGCACATTCACCTTCCACAAAGATTTCTGAAGGAAAAACTCATTTATTTTTATTTGACCAAGTCTTGCTTTCTAGAATACTAAACCACATCTCCAAAATGCAGACAGAAAAAAAAGACTTTCTTCACTGTTTCTTCTTTTATAATATTTTTCTGAAGAGGCTACACTTATCCTTGACCACTCCCAGCAGCTGACAATACTGTATTCCTGAATACTTAGAGATTAACATTCTCTCAGGAGGGAGGATTTAGTGCAGAGGATGGGTGTGAAGAGTGTTCAGGCCCAGCAAGACTGTATCATCAGCTTGTCCACAGACTTGCCAGATTCATTCATCCTTGTTCTCTCTCTGCCCCAGGCTATGCCAACCCAGAAACATGGGAACAGAGTGGCAGCACACAAGCTGGGCACTGTATGCAGGCAAATGAGGCATACCCCCAGCACTGCATAAATATGAGAAGGGCATGCCTCAGTCCTCTCCGATCCACAGATCAGAAAATTAAGGTCAGTATTTTTTTGGCCTATAAAACATCCTAGTGAGAGGAGGGAGAAAGAAAGCAGTCAGCCTTATAACCATTTCACAGGACAAAGAATAGAGACCTAGAGAAGGCCACGTCTCTAGAGGGAAAGACAAAATGAAGGCTTTCTCCACTGATATTCCACATGCTTTCCATTTGACTGAGCTTCTCCAAACTTGGGTAATTATTGGCATTACCTAGGGGCAAGGGTTAAATACATATATTCCAAGGCTCTTCTGTTCCTCAAAGATTCTGATTAAGTAATCAGGAATCCATATTTTTAATAAGCATGCCACATGACTCTGAAGATTGGTGCTGCGTTAAACTACACCACTGTCTTTTCTCCACATTTGTTATGGGATAAAAAAGGAAAGTCTCCATTTGACAACTGATCGAAACTACAGTGAGCCAGGTATTAATTACTTTGTTGTATGGGATTCAGTAGTATCTGAAGCACAGGACATCTCTTGAAATGAACAACTTTTCTAAGGTAATGGTCAAGCCAGTTCTAAACAGCTAACATATACCCTGCCAGTGTGTGATCAGAAGAATGGAATGTGAAGCCTTCATCCACCAAAAGTTTATTTTGGTCACAGAAATGCCACACTATTTTGCTTGCCACTTATACTCTCTGAGCTATGTTCTATGAGGTTTTGAATTCTTTGGAGGACATCAGTGTGAGAGGTATGCCAAATTCATCTCATGAGGGGATGTCCTTTGGCTATGGAGTGTCTGTTTCATGGGGATTTGGTCTATTCTGTTTTCAGGAAGTTCTGTGGAAGCAGCACACAGATACTATGTTTGGCATGAAGTCACCTTGGCAACAGGGTCTTGCCCCCATTTTGATATTGAATCAGTTGGGGAGGAATTTGCTAAGTTTTATTTCAGCAAATGGACAAGTCACTACATAAAAGGATGAGAATTCTTAGAAATAAAGTTGAATAAACTGCTTTTCTGATATCCCCAAGTTTATTAAATAAATCAACAATCAAATATTATCCATAACAAGGAATAGGAATAGTGTGGATAACTGAAACCCAAACCTTGTTCCTACTCTTACCATTTTTTTCCTGAAACTCATGGGAGCCCAATCTTGTGAGTAGAAAATCCAATAAGCTGATTTAAATTCTTTCCCCTTTCCTTGCCCTTTCTACCATCCAAGAAGGTATTCCATATATTAAAAAAAATGTATTTTTTGAAAGGTTAAGGGGGCGGGATGGAATTTTATTGTCCACTTGGAAATATGCAAAAATTATATTATACTTATGCCGTAGTCTTTACAAATGATTCCAAGATACAGATGGACATATTGACATATTTGATCACCCAAGAAGCCATCTGCAAAACTGGAATTTCTAGGTGCATATAAAACTGCTTAAGTGAAGAAAGATCCAAACACTTGCTTAATTTAGTTCTGCTGTGTATATACATCAACATGGCTAGGATTTTACAAAAAGTTTAAAGCTAAATACCCAAGAGAGAGTTAGTTCTTTGCCTGTAGATGTCTTATGGAAAGTCTTGTGTGTATATAAGGCTTGCTAACTGTTTCCAGTCACCATGTCGAGAGGGGTCCCAGAAGCAGGATACTCCCCTTCAGTGGCTAGTTTCACACTCAGGTTGTGGTGACAATGAAATGGGCTCAGGCTTTGCCCTGCCTCACCATATGAATTAGGAAAAGAATACACAGTAACACCGGGGTGAACTAAGCTCTGAAAGTAATATTTTTTATTCACTCCTAAAGCCACATTTGAAATGATTTTACACCCAGTTCACTGTCCTTTAAAAATAAATTTTTGTCAGTTTCATGGTTTCTGCTGCTCAAAAATATTTTTCTGATTTATTTCATGACTACCCTTCATTGGTTGGCATTGTTTCGGTCAACAGTTTAGCTTCTAAATTGTGGTAGTCCCTACCCCAGATTCCTCTTATTGTAAATCCCTGGAAACTGTTGCTTTAAATGAGTGATGCCTTTCTTCCCAGTTTCTCACTATCAGCAGTTGGTAGATGCCAAATCTAAATAGCCAGTAAATACATTTAAAGGAAGTTTGGAGGTTGGAACAAAATTTTGTTTAAAAATGTGACTACCCCCAAAATATGTACAACTATGATATATTAATATCAAAAATAACATTAAAAAAGAATGCTACTGTGTTGGACTTTTCAGCATAAAGCTTTGGAAAATTCATCATACCAGTAGTATTGGAGGTACAAAATGGTAATCAGAAAACTTCATATCATACGTTTGTAGAGACTTACTCTTTTGAAGTACCTCTCATTAAATCTGTTTTTTTAAAATAAGATTTATTTACATGACAAATAAACATTTGCTATTCCTCTTCTACCACCAAAGCCAACACAATTTCTTATAAACTCAGACTGCTCAAGTCTTCATGATTTCTTTCCATATCTGTTTTCCCCTCCTTTTCTTTCTTTCTTTCTTTCTTTCTTTCTTTCTTTCTTTCTTTCTTTCTTTCTTTCTTTCTTTCTTTCTCTTTCTTTCTTTCTCTCTTTCTCTCTCTCTCTCTTTCTTTCTCTCTCTCTTTCTTTCTTTTCTTTTCTTTTCTTCTTTTCTTTCTCACAGAGTCTCACTCTGTTGCCCTAGACAGAGTGCAGTGGCACCATCGTAGCTCACTGCAGCCTCAAACTCCTGGGCTTAAGTGTTCCTTCTGCCTCAGCCTCCTGAATAGCTGGGACTACAGGCACGCACCACCACGCCCAGCTAATTTTTCTATTTTTTGTAGAGATGGGGTCTTGCTTTTGCTCAGGCTGGTCTGCAACTCCTGAGCTCAAGTGATCCTCCCGCCTTGGCCTCCCAGAGTGCTAGGATTATAGGCGTGAGCCACCTCCCTGCCCCCTCCTTTTATTTCTGAATGTGTTTTGTCTTCTGGCCACCTCTTCTGTAGTCTTTGACAGACTTCTGCATTTATAAAGTCCTTATTTCCAAGATCATGAAAATTTTTCCTTCCTAGATCCTTCTTTTTAACAAGTTCACACAAATACTTTCTTTGTAACTAGCCTTACCCCACCTCCCTTCCTTCCCTCTCCTAGTTGTGGTAAGCCTAATTGGATATGGTGTGTGGAGAGACTGGATCTTTCTGTGACTTTTCCTCCCTATACAATTACTTAATGAATTAATAGGTGCCATCTTCTTTCCTACAAGAACATTGGTTTTGGTATGTTGTTTGGCATAGAAGTATGTTAAGGAAGACAAACCTAAAGATAACTTCGCTATGTTCTAGCTATTCTATTTTCTCCAGCTTCTCAAAAGTTTTAATGTTCTATCTAGCTTTCTTCTCTGTAAACTTCCTCTCCCTTGGTAAGCCCACACATTTGAGTTTCAAATCAATATCTCCAGACTTCCTCCCTTTTTATGAGGCTGATTCAACAAATGTTAGTACTGAGTACTGACTCTGGGTCAGGCACTGTATTGGATATAGTAGTGAAGAAAACAGGTGAAATTCCAGCTCCTGTGAAGCTTACACTTGTAGGTGAAAGAGATAAAAAACGAACAAAGAAAGGGGAGGTGATGATAAGTGCAATGGAGAATGTAAAGCAGGGTGAGGTTGACAGGAAGTAACAGGGGTGCTTTCTTCTTACGAGGTAGTGAAGGAAGCCTTCTCTGATGGCAATAGAGCAGAGACCAGAAGAAAGCAGGCCATGTAGCCCTGGGTGGTATGACGTTTCAAGCAGAAGGAAGAGCAGGTGCGAAAGCCCCAAGGCAAGAGAGAACTGAGAAGGTCCTAAAAAGAGCAGGGAAGGTGGTATGGCAGGAAAGAATTGAGCAAGAGAAAGAAAGGCAGGAGGAGAGGCCAGAGAGGAAGCAGGGGGACAGATTTTTGAGGCCTGTGAACAATGATGAGGACTTTGCATTTTATTGTGAGTGAGATCGGAACATTTTGAGCAAATGAGAGAATAATCTGACTTATTTAAAAAAATATCACTGATGTTATGTCAATTATAGACTATTGGGAATAACATAGTAGCAGGGAGACCCATTAGGAGGATATTGCGATAATTTACGTAAGAGATGATGATTTCATGGACTAGAATTGAGCTCTAATAGCAATGAGAAGTGGTCAAGTTCAAGGAATACTTTGAAGGTGAAACCAGCAGGATTTGTTGTAGGAGAGGTTTCAAAGGATATTATGAACGTCTAATAACAGAGATTAGATAACATTTGGAGTGGGGGAAAATGCAGATTTTTTTAAATTAATAAAGGAGTTTTTAGAGAAGTTTTATGTTCACAGAAAAATTGAGCAGAAAGTATAGACGGTTCACATATACTACCTGTCTCCACACAGGAACAACCTCCCCCACAACTGGCATTTCACACCACAGTGATACATGTGTTACAATTGATAAACCTATATTGACACATCATTATCATCCAAAGTCCATTGTTTACACTAAGCTTTACCCTTGGTATTGTACACTGTATGGATTTTAATAATGTATAATGGCATGTGTCCATCATTGTCATATCATACAGAACAGTTTCACTACCCTAAAACTCCTCTGTGCTCTGCCTCCCTCCCTCCAACCTCTGGCAACCACTGATTCTTTTACTGTCTCCATAGTTTTGCCTTTTCCAGAATGTCATACAGTTGCAATCATACAGTATCTAGCCTTTTTAGGCTTCTTTCATTTAGTAATATGCATTTAAGTGTCATCCATGTCCTTTAGTGGCTTGATAGCTCATTTCTTTTTAGCACCAAATAATATGCCATTGTCTGGATGTACCGTGGTTTATCAGAAAAGGTACTGAAGGACATCTTGGTGGCTTCTAAGTTTTGGCAATTATGAATAAAGCTTCCATGAACATCTATATGCAGGTTTTTGTGTGAATATAAGTTTTAAACTTATTTGGGTAAATACCAAAGAGTGCAATTGTAATCTCTGAATCATGTGGGAAGAGTATGTTTAGTTTTGTAAGGAACTGTCTTCCAAAGTGGCTGTACCATTTTGCATGCCCACCAGCAATGAATGGGAGTTCCCATTGCTCCACATCCTCCCTAGTATTTGGTGGTGTCAGTATTCTGGATTTTAGCCATTCTAATTAATAGGTATATAGTGGTATCTTGTTGTTAATTTGCAATTCCCTGATGACATATGATGTTGAATATCTTTTAATGTGCTTACTTTCCATCTGTATATCTTCTTTGGTAAGGTGTCTGTTTAGGTCTTTAGGTAATTTTACAGTTAGGTTGTTTGTTTTCTTACTGGTGACTTTTAAGAGTTCTTTGTGTATTTTGGATAATAGTCCTTTATCAGATATGTCTTTTGCAAATATTTTTTGTCAGTCTATGTCTTCTCTTGACATTCTTTTGACATTGTCTTTTGCAAAGCAGAGTTCTTAATTTTAACAAAATGCAGCTTTTCAATTATTTTTTTCATGGATCATGCCTTTGGTGTTGTATCTAAAAGTCATTGCCCTACCTAAGGTCACCTAGGTTTTATCCTGTTACTTTCTAGGAGTTTAGGTTTTTACAAATTGATTTTGAGATACCTATGAGATATCCAATTGGCAATAATGAATAGAAAGTTTGATATATGAATGTTGAGTACAGTAGAAGTCAAATATGTATATAAAAATTTGGGGATATTCAATACATGATTGATCCTTAATGCTGTGCAGTTGGATTGATCATGTAGGTATGCATAAAGAAAGGGTCAGAGGAATGAGCTCTTGGGCCCCCAAACATTTAGTCTGGAGGTTGAGAAGATAAGAAAAAACTAGTTAAGGGAACTGAGAAAGAATAATCAACTAGGTAGAATTAGAACCAAAATAAAATATTGTCTCAGAAGCCAAGTAAAGAAAGCGTTTTAAAATGCAGGGGATGATTAAGCATGTCAAATGATGCAGATAAATTAAATTAGATAAGGGCTGAGAAATGACCATTGGATTTGCCAACATAGATGCCATTGATGTCATTGTCAAGGGCTATTTCAGTAGAGCAGTGGGAAAGGAAATCCTAATGGAGTGTTTGAGAGAGAACAGGAGAGAATGTATAAACAAAATTGTAAGGATCTTTGCTGTAAAGAGGAGATTAAGGGCTGGGTGTGGTGGCTCACATCTATAATCCCAGCACTTTGGAAGGCCAAGGCTGGAGAATTGCTTGAGGCCAGGAGTTCAAGACCAGCCTGAACAACATAGCTGAGACCCTGTCTCTACAAAAAAAAAATTTAGCCTGGCATGGTGGTGTGTGCCTGTAGTCCTAGCTACTTGGGAGGCTGAGGCAGGAGGCTCCCTTGAGCCCAGGAGTTTGAGGCTACAAAGCTATGATCATGCCACTGCACTCCAGCCTGAGAAACACAGTGAGACCCTATCTCTAAAAAGAAAAAAGGAGAGGAGATTAATAAAAGATTGTGACGTTGAAGTACAGGGAGATCTTTTTTAAAGGCAAGTGCTATTACAGAATATTTGTCTGTTAAGGGGGATGATCTAATACACAGAGAAAAACTGATCATATAGGAGAGTTAGGTGAGAAGGGGTCAGAGCTAATATACTATAAAGGTGATGGTATTAGAGAAAAGCACAGACTAAATATAATGGTTATAATCCATTATAACAGGAGGGAAGGCATAATAGATGGGTGCTGATGGAACTGGGTCGATAGATTTGGTGGTGAAAATATATGAAAGGGGATGTTTCCAACAGAATGTTCTAAAGACACTTAAAACATAAGATTATGAACATAACTCATCATTCTGGTCCCATCTCAACTAGCTAATGATATTTCTGCTAAAAACACTACTGTTTTACTGATCCCTAAACCAATAAATTTTTGTTGCTGTTTCTTATTTATAATTATCCTATCACCTCATAATATCCTATACCTGTCCCCTCCTTACCATTTGTGGAGCAACAAGTCTAGGTCAGTGAGGCCAATTGATTTATGAGTGTGTGTGTGTGTGTGTGTGTGTATAGTTAACAGCTTTGTAATTTGTCCTTAAGCTAGAATATTTACTATTAAACATTTATATTCTGCACTGTTTGATAAGTTTCTCTGCATTATCTGACATACGTCCTCTTAAAAAATAATTTTTTTTCTTGCTCTTGAGGTAGTTTCATAAAGAATACCATAATCTCTACAGGTTATCTTCTTGATCCACTTTTAATAGCCTTTTTGTTTTATTACTATCTATGTTTTTTTTTTCTTGTATAAGAAAGTTTTACAGAGCTTTCTCTTTACTATCTTCTTTACTTTGTCTACATACATTTTTCTCAATTCCTTTTTTTCTATTTATGCTTTTTTTTGTTGTTTGCTTATACTTTCCCCATCTACTTTATTTTATTAAACACTCTGTAGCTAAGAAAGTCTGTTTTGTTTGCTATAAACTTCACTTTATCTTCTTCCAGTAAACATTTTTTATATTGTATTTCAATATATTACTACCTCCCTGACATCTTGAGAGTCAAATTTGGATCTTTTTCATTATTTTTTTTTATCATAGTTTGAACTTTTTCTTGTTCTAACAGGTTTATTCCTCTGTTATTTATTTGATATTTCAAGGTTTTTGAGAAATTAATATCAATTATTACTATAGCACGACTAGCAAAGATCCTATCTTTCATTTTGTATTGTACAAATTCAAATTTTCATGTATATAAATATTATCAGTTATAACTGTCCCACTTCCAATTTTTTCTTTTTGGTATATTATTTTTTTGCAGACTCTTGGTGTAATACATGCAAAAAAATTATAAAAGAGTTGCTTAGTATCTCAGTTTAGTTTGCTAGACTGAACTCATACCTGTGGTAACAAAGTCCAAAAAAGGTGGCATTTAAAGTAAAAAATAAGAAATAACCGTAGAGGAAAGGCATTTGAGTAGTCTGTGCTCAGTTTTGAAGATATTACATTTCCTATTCTAAGTCATGAGTCAGTAGTATCCCTCTAAGCCAATCTAGTATGAAAGAAGTTAACAAAGGAAATTTGAATTGAGTCATGCCTTATGTACTTTATGTATAACATAAACACTTGAAGTAACAAGAAGAAATATAAACAGAAACAAAATAGTAGAAACACAATAGATAAACATGTAGCTAAAGCAGAAAACCTGTAGAACTGAAAAATTATGGAGCTCATTACAGTTAGCATATCAACATTGATATCTGGAATTAACAAGTCTTGTATAGGACAGGAAGGAACGAGATCAAACCTGTATCTTAACAACATTTGGCAATTCTGGCAAACAACTTTTTACAAATATTTTCGTGAGGAGGAATCTGTACTTACACTTGTATATTATTCACAAGTACTATTGGGTAGTTACATTTAATTGTAGTATGTATTGTGTATAGTGTATGTTCAGTTCTCCTTAATAAATAGTTTCTTTCTTAAAAGACAGCAGCTTTAGGATTAGCAGCAGAACAGGAACTAGGTGAACATTTACTATCATTTTCCTTATTGGAAAATTGTTTGGCCAGATGTTACCCTTATGTCTGAAAAGCATGTTTGCTCTCGATTTTGTCATACATACATAAGACAGTGTTTCCTACTGTTTTCTTATTCTTCGGGTCTTGAACCCTCTAGCCCTAAGATTTAGTTGACACCAACTTTCAACATCATCATTCTTGTCTGCAGGACTTACACCAAATATATTTGTATGTAACATGTCACTTTTGATCCATAATTTTCTTTTCTTTTTTTTGTAATGCATTTTCTTTTTTTTAAATTTCAGAATGTTATTGGAGTACAAACACTTTGGTTACATATATTGCCTGTGCACTGCCCAAGTCAGAGCTACAATCGTGAACATCCCCCAAACAGTGCACCCTGCACCCATTAGGTGTGAGTTTTCCCATGCCCTCCACCCCCCTCCCACCTGCCTGACCCCTGATGAATATTATTGCCATGTGTGCACATAAGTATCGATCAGTCAGTATCAATTTGATGGTGAGTACCAGTGGTGCTTGTTTTGCCATTCTTGTGATACTTCGCTTTGAAGAATGGGCTCTAGCTCCACCCAGGATAATACCAGATGTGTTAATTCACCATTGTTTTTTATTGCTGAGTAATACTCCTTGGTATGCATATACCACATTTTATTAATCTGCTCATGTATTGATGGGCACTTCGGTTGTTTCCACATCTTTGCAATTGTGAATTGTGCTGCTATAAACATTTTCAATCTTAAATTAGATCAAGTTTTTTCAATTCACAGTGCCATATACTGTCTTGGAGGCCTGTTGAGCTTTATGCTACTTTATTCACTTCATCAACCCTTTGCCTTGTGCTATCCCTATATTTTTGAGAATTTATTTAGTTTTGGGGTCTTCCTTCTTCTGCTCAGATTCTTTTCATTCTGTCTAAAGCAAAACAAAACAAAAATTAAAACCTTCCTTATTTTTTCCCCTTCTAGGACTTTGGCTCCATATATAGGGAACCTGTTTTGTTTTATTTTTTTTTTGTCTTTGTTTTTATTTGGCTATTAATTTCTCTGGGTGCCTTTTTTTTCCTGTGAAGAACTGAACTGCTTCTTTTGAGGGGTTTGTTCTCTCCCTTCTTTTCTCTGCAAGAGCCACCCTTTCCTTGATGTTTGCCTGCTGCTCCTGTTGTCCTTGTCCAGCATCTTTATTTTCCTCACAATATGGGATTCCTATATTCTTGAAACCTACATTGGCTGAACTCTAAGTCCAGGAGACTTTGAAACAGCTTTCACCCTGGGTCCTGGATACCAGCTCTGCTTTGCCAGCCTCCTTTTGCCATGACCCCACCTTGCATAGGTGACATCACAAAAATGTGTTCAGTTCTCCCATTGACCGAATTGCTATAAGCATTTTAGTCTCTGTATTTAAAACCATTGTCTAGACTGCACAGTGCTTGCAGCTGCTGGCTCAGACCAGGTACCACAGAAGCCTAGAGGTCCATGAAGCTGCTTTTAGAGCCACTGCAGGATGTAGGGTAGGCCGAAGGTGGGCCCAGGACCTCTCCCAGGCTCCACTGTGAATTCCTTCTGCATATTGGGATTCTGTGTAAGGTTTATATTTGAAAAAAAAAGTTTTACAGCTACTAATATAAGTTTGAATACAGTTAGTATAGTAAAGAAGCATTGGCCATGGAGCCAGAATATTCTGTGCCTACCTTCTGAGTAGTCTTGAGTATTCTCATCTGTAAACTGAAGATAGTTATAACCTATTCAACTCACTTGGCAGGATCACATGAGATAGTATAAGAATGTATGAATAACTGAGAAAAAAGTACGAATGAAATATTTGTATATCAACATGTATGCATCTCAAAAAATAATGTCTCATGAAAAGGGCAAGTTGCATGTTGGTAGATATAGCATGACAACATCTGTATTAATTTAAAACACATACAGAACAACACATTATAACTAGAGGATTAGCCTTGGGCATTAGGACAAAATGGACTTGAGACTGGTATGTAATGCCTTTTTATAAAAAGGAGCAATTAAGTCAAATATTAACAATAAGTGTACTTGTTATGTTATATTATACTTCTTATGTATTTTTAAGATACCCCTCTCCTCCCAAATCTGCAAAATACCATTTAAATGTGTTCAGGGCATTTTATTAAGTGAATTCTTGATCAACATTTGTATCTTATTTTTGCCAAACCCTAAAACTGTATCTTTTCTTAAATGAAAATTTAAGGGAAAAAAAGATAACTAGCTGGTGGTTGTTTTTTACTGGCGTGGTTCATACATTGCTATATATTTAAACTAGTTCACACATACTTGTTTTTTTGTTCATTATTTTATTCCTAAAGAAAGCGAAGGGAAGCTAGAACTCTGGGTGGTATCATCATTTATTTTTTTTTCAATCATCTCATCTCTTTGCTCAGAAAAAAATCTCCAAAATAAATTAATCTTTCACTGCCAATTTGGAGCATACATCAAACTTCTTCCTTCCTAGGGTTGAATGCCTGCAAATCAACCATTTGAGTCAATCTCAGTTGAATTACTAATCAGGGATTTCTCTGCTACCTACTAGGATCCTGACTATTGATCTTCCTCAAAGGGCCCTGCATGCTTCCCTGCCTTTGTGGAAACGGCAAGTAACTAAGACCATGTTCTTCTTTTTCTTTCTTTGTCGATTCTTAACCAGTAAGGAGACAAGTTAAGAATGTTTGCTATTTCCTGTGCTCTCTAAATCTCCCCAGTACTTTTTTTCTTTTCTCTCTTCTCTGATGTGTCTCTGACTCATCACTTTAATGCTCTTCTGTCAGTATGCATTTGCAGCATAGGGTTACTTAGCAGATGGGAAGGAGCAAGAGTTGGGGGTTGTAGGATGGAGATATGGACTGCAGCACATTTTGTAATTAGCACAATATAACTCCTAGTCCTGTTACTGCCCTTTCCTCTTCCCAGTGGTGTGTGGTATGTCTTGGGCTCAAATCTTTTGTCTCCTTGCCTGCTAGCAGTGTTGCAACATTTCCATGGTGATGGAAGGCTTTGTGCCTCCCAAAAATGGCAAGGGTGCAGCAACCACTGATGATACTCCCATTTTATAGGTTATGAAGTGGAAATGAAGAGACCTTCATGCCAGCCGTAATGCAGCTGTGATTATGGTTTGGGCCTCTGGACGCCCAGCTTCAGCCTCTTTCTACTGCACTTTTTGTCCTAAGTAAGCAACCTTTCCAGTCTTTGTTGGATCCTGCTTAACTCAGCCCTAAATGCTAGGATGTTTTCTCCAGCTGTACTCACTTTCTTGGTAATCTTGTTCAGTTCCATTTTAAATACCATCTATATGCTAATGATGCCTAAATGGATATCTCTTGATCTGACCTCTCCCCTGAACTTCAGTTTCATTTATCTTACTTAGTTGACATCCATCAGGATATTTAATAGGCATCTCAAACTTAGCTTGTCCAAACTCTTGATTTCCTTCATCTCCAAACCAACCTTTTCCCAAGCTTTCTCAACATGACAATATCATTCACATAGCTGGGTTTTGCTAAAAATCTTGGAATCGATATTGACTCTTTTATTACCATTATTGAAACCATCAGCTGATCACGTCTGCCCCACTTTCAAAATATGTCCCAAATCTGACCACTTCTTATCATTACCATCCTATTCCCACTCATGTCTCATCGGGTCTGTTAGAAAAGACTCCTAACTGGTTTCCCTGGTATCACTCTTACTTGCTATAATCTATTTTCCATGTAGCTGCTGCAGAGGTCCTTGTAAGACATAGATTGTGCCATTCCTATGCTCAAAATTTTCTGATGCTTCTCAGAATATTTTTAGGTATTCCAGACTCCTTAGGATGGCGTCTGATGACCTACATGATGGGCCATGGCCAATTCTCTGATTGTATCAGCTCCTTTCTCTCCCTCACTCACTCTGCTCCAGCCACACTGACCTGCTTGTCCTCAGGTGGTCAAACACACTTGGCTTCAGCCTTTGCTATTGCTGAGCTCTCTGCCTAGAAATATCCCACAATATTTGCATCACTCCCTCCTTCACTTCCTTTCCTTCAGGTCTTTGCTCAAGTATCACCTCCTCAGAGATACATTAACTGGAAACTGCAGCCCGATCCCTCACTACCCCCATTCCTGCTTTCTTTCCCTTCACAGCAGTTATCACTCCCTGACTTTATACATCTCTTTGTATATTAATGTATTTATTTTTTTCTATTTTCCCTTCTAGAATGTATGTAATCTCTGTGAGGGAGAGTATTTATTACTCTTGTTCACTGTCGGGTCCCCGGTGTCTAGAACAGTTTTTTAAGTACTAAGAACAGATTAAGCCAGACTCAATAAATATTCATTGACAGTGACTAGTGGAGGATATTTCAGGCGATACCATTTAGAAGGGCCCAGATCACAAGAAATCCTCTGACCAGGAACCGTTGGTTACTGGGCCTCTCATTGTGGTTGAGTGCATACTATATACACCATACAATTCACACTGTTTTGGGATAGGCTCAATTTCAACAGCTTGGCTTATCTTAGCTGTTAAAAATTATTTTGTTTTCATGAGTACATTCATATTTCTCTAACTACATATTTATTGGATGCATACCAGAAACCAGACTCTGTACCATTCTGTTTATTACCTCATTTAATTCTCACAAGAACCCAAGGGTATTATTGAGCTTAAGTAGCTTGCCCAAGGCCACATGGCTGGTCAGTGGTGGAGCCAGAATTTGAACCCCAGGAAGCCTAATGAGAGCCACAATTTCAACCACCACAGTTCTTCTTCACGTCTCATGGTACTCCTTGTGTCCCAGTATTTGGCTGAGAAGATACGAATATCAGAGCAAAACATCAGTGCAGCAATCCCTCAGAGGACTGACAGATCATTACATATTTACTGAGGTATGGGTGGAATGACATTTTTCTTTTTAAGATTCAACAATCCATTAATTCTGCAACTTTAGAACACCCTGCCCCATGTGCTGCCCAACAAATATTCTTTCTATTTGTGATCATTGGACAATAAAGAGACCATGTTCTGGTCATCCCTCTAACCCTCATCCTGCCCTCCCTCCCCTAAGAACTGATTGTTTCCTATGTTCTGCAGGCTGCTCAGTCAACCCGGTCACTGTGATATCCTGAGTGCTAAGGACAAGGGAAGCAGGAGTCAGGTTTGCACAGTTAGATTGATAAGCAGATGCTAAGCCGATGTGACACAGCTGCTACTGCAGAACCAGGAAAAGCAGGTCAAGGTTATTAGGAGAAAGTGCTGCACTTTCCCATAGCTGGGAGCAAAAATATCCCCATGTACTGTTCCCTTTCCTAGTGTCTCTCTTCAGACCCCTTCTCATTCTCTCCTTTTATGTCTTTCTGTCTTCTCTCTTTTAGGGGATTGTGACAAAAGAGGCACATATTGAAATAGCTGGACCTCTCTAAATGAAGGACATCTATAAATCAATGACTTTGCTTTCCTAATGTTATATGCATTATTTAATCTTCCAAGCAGTGCCATGCTTTAAAAATCAGATTCAAAGATTAACAGTGACCATTTGCCATTTATTATTTGATTCTGTTTCTTTGTTTCTAAGACGTGGTTTCACATTTGAAATATACTGAACATTTTGTACTAATGCATCAGATATGCATGGCACATTAGCATACATGCAATGTAACCAGGGAGTCTGGTTTCTGGTTTCCATTTTTCATTGAATTGAATTTATTGGTAGCTAAATTTGATTTTTCATCCAGAAGAACCTGTTTCCCCTAAGGTCTTTTTAGTTGTTTCTATATAATTTTGAACTGAATATGATTTAATTAGGTGAAAATAACCATATGAGATAAACTAACCATAAAACCAAAGGCATTTTAAAATTCTCATCTTTAGATTGAGTGCAGCAATATCTACTGCTAGATCTTGAAGTCATATCAGGCAGGACACCAGCTGGTAGATGTTGCCACTCCCCTGTTTGGGAATTTCTCTGATTGTGACAAGTAGTGTAGCACTGCCCAGAAAGCCCATTTTCCTTCCAGGACCTCCCCCCATGTCCCACCCACCCCTACCCCGGGACCAGGCCTTGTCCTCGGCCTGGAAATCTTTGGGCTCACCAAAAGTTTGGAGATCTTTGCTTTAATTATTTTTTTACACCATTTTGCCTTTATAGTCCCTTCAGGATATGTCATGTGGAACATATAAAAAGCACTGAGCTTGAAGTCTTGGTTTATATTTGAGCCCTGGCACTTGTCAGCTGTGTGAGCTGGGAAAACTACACATCTCTCTGAGCTTCAGTTCCTTGTTTGTTTGAGTACAGAGGCAGCGATGAGATAAAAATCTATGAAGTACCTAGCATAATATACCTGCAATAAACAATAGCTATTCTTATAATATTGCTATTGTTTCACTGAACTAGCTTTAGTGCTCCTGGTATTAAAACCCCTCAAGGCAGAGAATAATAACTGGAGAGGAAATTAAAATGACTTTTCACCAAGTTTTGCTTGTAAAATATATGAAATTTAAGCAAATAGACAACAAACTGACATACTGAGAACAAGTAACTAGGTCATGGAGAAGAAATGCCAGATCTTACGAATGTAAAAAGCAAACCCAGGACTGAACACTATATTTCTAGGCGACATGAGTAAGTGGAAATAAAAGTAGTGCTTACTGCATTGATTTGTTATGAGAATAAAATGATTTAATTCATATAAAACACCTAAAAGACATAGGAAAACCCAAAAAGTTAGTATTGTCATTATTGAATAAAAGGACTTGGATTTTTAGTCCTGGTGGCCTACCAGTGATTATGGGGGAAGTCTCCTTGGGTTAAAATACTACAAGTCTGATAGTAGTATCTCTCAAGATTTTGAGGATAGCTAAATGGTCAGTGTCCTATTAGCTCCTTGAGGCATTTATTTATCTTTATATCTTACCTCTTGGTACACAGTTTGGCACAGACTTAGCATTTGGTGAATGTTTATTGAATGAGTGGCTGAATAAGTAGAAAAGCCACTTGTCTTGTTTAATTCTGAGGGTTATCTGGTTGAGACCATAGCATTTTGGTGCAAATTACAATACCTTTTTCTCTTCACTTTGCCCACCTGCCCCATTCCAACCAGGTGTTGAGACTCTAAACCAAGCACCAAATTTTGCAACTTCTCTACTCCATAAAGCATTTCCTAGGAAGCAGACTGGAGCCACATACTCCAGAGCCCTGAGGGGCCACACAGGGAGCACAGGCGAGTGGAGTGGGCTGGGGTGACAGTAGATGATTAGTTTTCCCAGAAAGCAAGCTCACTAAAAGCAGTGGCCTCGTCTGTTTTTCATGCAATCTCACTCAGCACCTAGAACAATTTCTTCCAAATAGTCCATCAAGAATAAATATTGGTTGCTTGAATGAATAAAAAAATGCTCAGTATAGACTGTTGCTTGGCAGGGATTAGGACCCAATGTTGTCTGACCCTAATATTTCTCAAGAAATCTTAAGAGAATTCTAAGAGAGTGCATGCTTTTATGTGATTGTATTGGTTGCAAATGTTGGCAACAAATTAAAAATGACAATACTGGGCAGGTCAAAGAAAAACATGACTAAGGGGAAAATCCACCTCATAAAGTCCAGTTTGAAACCTCTGCTGTTAGTGACAGCTTATGTATTGTTTTGCCATTTGCCCTATAGGATCACTTTCACTATTTGTTCCTTCTTCATTTGTGCTGGGTAGTATAAATAGTATTGTGCCTGTTTTATTGATAATGTCACTGAGGCTCAGAGAATTTAATTGACGTAAAGTCACACAATGGTGTATAATGGAACTAGGACCAATCCATGTTTACTAACCTCAAAAAATATATGCATTCCAGGACACCATTCTGGTTATTTTACCATGTGTCCTTTGGGAGCAGAAGGTAAATCACAAACCATTTACTTGTTACTTCACACATTGGGGTTTTATTCTTCTTAGGACTGTCTAGCATTTTCTCACTGCTGCTTCGCTCCATATTCCAACCAGTCTGGTCCAAGCAAGTGTGTAAGCAGCACTGTAATTGTAATTAAAATGAAGTTGTTTCCACTTGGTGTTATTAATTCACAGGAAGGCCCATTTCTCTTTTGTAATACACCCCTATGTATGGACATCAATTTGAATCATTGAGAATTGATAGCTCCATTCATTTGGATCTAGATTTGGTCATTTTAAAAAGATAAAAATAATAATGTTTTAAACAAGATAAAAGTTGTTTGTATTTTCCCCCCTTTCATGTAAATCTGAATGTAAATAACCCAGGGATGCTATGGTGGCTCCTAAGTGTCAGAGAGCTAGATTTTTCCATCTACATGTGGTTGTTATCCTTGCTTGCTTTCTAAGGTCATTCACCAATATGTTCATATTAAAGCCAGAGGGGCAGAGGAAAGAGAAGAGAATCACGTTCTTCTTCTCTTGGGCATGAAGTAGAGGTTGCACACGTTGCTTATGCTCACAGATTACTGGTCATAATTTGATATATGTCATCGAGCTGCAAGTTAGTGAGGAATATAGTTTTTATGTGGATGGCCATGGGTCTAGTTGACAATTCTAATACCATATAAAAACAGGACAGCAAATATTGGGGAAAAACTAGTAATCTCTGCCATAATAGCTAAGCACTAACATGCTCTTTAGTGTTTAAGCAGTGTTTTCTGACTGGGTTGAGTATTTCTTGATACAGACACTTGGTCATTTTTGCTTTTCATCTGCAGTATTTAGTATGAATAGTAGATATTTGATGGATGAATATTTTAATACATACAACTAAGGTGCTAAGTGGACAAGTCTTAAGACTCTTCTCTGAATTATTTGCAAATTGTAATATTAGGTAACGTTTGAAATGTGAAATTTGCAGAAAGTTAAAATAGTCAAGTATATCAGGCCTTGGAGTTGATAATTGTGGACAAGGGCCATTGAACAGAAGTTCATCAAATTACTCTTCGGAGATAACCCTCATTCCTCCTACTCGTAGCTATCTGGTTGAAGCAACCATTTCACACATCCACTCACCTTCTGTTACTTAGGTGGTCTCATTGGTGAGAACACTGACAATACTACAGGGTAATTGCTTTTGTTTTCTGTGGCTGCTATAACAAATTACCACAAACTTTGTGGCTTAACAGAGATTTATTTATTCACAGTTTTGGAAGCCAAAAGTCTGAAATCAGTATCACTGGGCCAAAATTAAGGTGTCAGCAGTGCTGCCCTTTCTTGGGAGCCTCTAGGGGAGAATTTGTTCCTTGCCTCTTCCAGCATCTGGTAGCTGCTGGCATTCCTTGACTTGTGGTTGCATCATTCCAGTTTCTGTTTCTGTCATTACATTGGTTCATCTCTTCTGTCTGTGTCAAATTTCCCTCTGTGTCCTTCTCACAAAGCCTTTTAGGCCCACTTAGATAATCAAGGATAATCTCCCCATCTCAAGACCCTTAACTTTATCACATCTGCAAAGTCCTTTTTTTACCATAAAAGGTGACATTCACAGATTCCAGGAATTAAAGCATGGATATCTTTTGAAGAACCCATTATTCTGCTTACTATATCAATATTATGGTTGCTGAAAACGATAGCTACTTATTGAAGTTGTACTGTGCTTCAGACATGGTGGTAGGTACTTCATATACTTTATTTAATTTTTGCTTTACATAAACTTTTACTTTTCAGGAAACTAAGGTTCAGAGATGCTGAGTAACCTGCTTTAGGTCACCCAGACTGCTCTACCTGCTTTTCCCCACTCCTCTTTCCCTAAACCAGTACCCAAGTGACATAACTATATGTGCAGTCAACCTAGAACAGCATGACAGAATGTCCCCCTTCCCTCCTCTCATCACCAAGTCAACTTAAGAAGCCCTGCTTGCCCTTCCCTTCTGACCTTCATGAGGCCCTTTGTGACTCCTTTTCCCCTTCAAGGCTGCCTTAATGTCCATTTTATCCTCACTTCACCTGTGTGTGAAGGTGTGTGTCTGGGGGAGGGCCACATGACTGTGCAACTTAAACTTGTCAGAATTCACCCAAGGGACACCTGGGGGAGTATCAAGTTCCCTTTGTATAATTGGGTCCAGAACTCTTCTGGACTCTTGGCATTGCAAAGTTGAGTTATAAATGTCATGAGAACAGACTCTCTGGCAAGATATCTAAAGCTACTACTTCCAGTCTCAACCAGACATAGCAGGAGACTGGCTTTTCCCAGGGTATTTTAGTGCTTTGGGTTCTGGTCCCAACTGGAATCGAGCTGTGAAACAACTTCCAAGTAAACATTCAGAATGTTAGTGAAAATGCTTAGTTCAATATTAAGTGTATCAATAGGTGAAGCTGGGGGGATGGGGGATGTGAATGAGTGGAAGGAGTATGGACATATTTTTTTTTCAAATTATTCACGAATGAAGGCACATGTTGGAGTCCTGGATGGATCTATTGAATATCTGATCTGCCATTTCCCAAATAGTTAGGAGCAGAGGTAGGGCCCGCTCAGCTGTATTGTTGCTGTACTAACGTGGTAGCTCAGTCATTTGGAGTTAATTGTTAATCAAGCCAGACATTATCTGCATACTATTCTGAGAGGTAGAAAGACAAAAAAAAAAAAAAAAATCCAATATCCTATTATCCTTGTCATCAAGGTGCTCTAAAAATTCTTGGATAATAGCCATAGGAGAGACAGGGCTATTATAAGAACCAAAAATGCCTCTGTTTTTGGGTTCTATTTTCAAATCATTTTATCTATCAGCTAAAATCAGCTGGAAAAGATCTGCCACATACTGGAAATTGCAAAGGCTGGCTTCCAGCAGCACCCTCTCTGTGACACTCGTTTTGCTATTAAGAGAAGCCACTTAACAAACCAATTGTCAACAGGGGGAGATGAAAACACAATAGTTAATCAGGTTTTACAAGGTCACACATCTAATTCAAATTGTAAAAGGACCCCATTAGTGCCTTCTTTCCCTTGTTCTTGAATGTAGCCTTTCTCCAAATTGAGGGCTTACCACTTTGGATCCCCCTACAAGATAGCAGTCAGTTAATAAAGGCTTGAAGTACTATTTTCCTAACTGAGGGCCCCCTTTGGAGCCTATTAACACCCTTTTTTTATGGCAAGCAGAGCAAGTAGCCACCTCCTGACATGTGTTGGCACTTTCTAAAAGGTCATTAATGCTCCATATTTCAGAGTATAACAAACCCAGGAAGGCTCACAAGGAGCCCAGCAGGGGTAAAATAAAAACAGTGAGTAATTTACAGAGCTTCTTGTCTCACCTAGGTGTTGCATGCTAAATGAGAGAGAGAGAATTAGGACATTTTCCCCCTCGTGACTTTTGCAAGGATTTGCAGGTACCTAAAAATTTCCAGGTAAAAATCTAGAAAGTGAGCTTTTTGAGAAACAGCCTTGATCAAATATTTGTGTTGCAGATAGTGGTTCCGATGCCTCGCCTTGTCCTTACGCTTTACAGTGAATTTTCTAAACAGGTGGGCCTTTTTTGCCTTCTGATGAAGATGAGGTGAGGTGTTCCTGTTCCTCCTGTATTCAGAAGCATATCTTTTTACTCCTTTCCAGCATGTGATAGTGAGGATCGTACTGAAAAGTACCCTCTTACCACATACATACCTTCTGACTGTGATAGGGTTGCCCATGGCCCATCTTCTACAATTTTTGTGATCCTGCTAGAGAACCAGAGAGATAAGCAAGAGGCAACTTGTCTTATGCACGAAGGAAGGATCCTGTAATAGCTCCAGATGACATTTCTTCAGATAAGTAGGATGACTCATAAAGGTCAGGGATTTTTCATCCTATCTCAAATTCAGTTTTCAAGGTGACATCATACATTCCAACAATTATATTGAGCATCTACTGACCTACTGTGTGGCAAATACTATTTTGTGTTCTAGGGAAACAGTAATAAATAAAGGTGAAAAAACCTCTTGTTCTTATGCTTGCATTTGTGTGTGTGTGTGTGTGTGAGAGAGAGAGAGAGAGAGAAACAATAAATATACAAATAAATACTATTTGTATGTTTATTGTACTTATTTAAGGTTATGGTTCTATGGAAACTGTAAGGCAGGGCATGGGAGCATGTATGGGGAGGGGTTGTGATTTTGAAGTGAGGAGTCAGGAAAACCTTGCTGAGTAATTATCATTTAAGCACAACCTTGAGAGATGTGCTCTTTCTACGAAATCAGTAACTGATGGATAAAAATGATTATTTCTATCAAGGAGTTTTATTGGGAGAATTAAACCAATTTCACTTATAGTTCCAGATAAAATATAAGTCAAGTGCCTTAAGAAATTTATGATCAAAGCAGCATAGTGGGTAGAGGAGGAAGAGAAGGGAGAGTTGGTGGGAGGACAGA
Source organism: Daubentonia madagascariensis (assembly GCA_023783475.1). Taxonomy (NCBI): domain Eukaryota; kingdom Metazoa; phylum Chordata; class Mammalia; order Primates; family Daubentoniidae; genus Daubentonia; species Daubentonia madagascariensis. The sequence continues at coordinate 5,786,402 of JAKFHU010002080.1, forward strand.
GAGAAGAGAGAGGTCACCTCTCATTGGAATGATTAGAATTTGGTTTCACAAAACTTGAAGGGCAGTTTAGATGTTTGAGATTCTCAGTAGATATGAGTTTTCTAGATATATTTTTGAAGAAGCTTTGCCTCAAGGCTACTAGTAATCTGGTAGAATTTAAAGATGTTCTTGGTGATAATACCTTTGCTGACTACTGTTAAGCACAGCTCATAGGAGAGTAGATGAATCAGGTCAAGGCCCTCTGCCATTTTTGTCAGGCCTCTAGGAAAGGAAATAAGACTAGGATTTGGAACCTGAGTTCCCTCATCCTGCTGACCATCAGGCTTGATTCCAGAGGGGAATGCTACACAGAGCACACTCTAGCTAATACTTTATTACTGGTCAGGGCTTTGGCCCCATTGCCTGTCTGCTCTCCTACTTGTAGGGAAAGTTGGCCTCAAGGACTAACTCCTTTTATCCTTCTAGTCTAAGGCCTAGATTCCCAGTCACTGGAGGGCCCTGCTCCTTAGCACTCTGTCCTAAGCCCACCACTGTCCTGGCCCTCTGCTTCTTATCCTTATACTGTGAGTGGAGTCATGGAAGAGAGTGAAAGTGATCATTTGTCCTGATCCAGATCCATTTATTACACCCCCTTCTGTCCACGTGCAAGTGCTCCTGAGGACTCTAGTCCTTGACCCTTCCAGAGCTAGTCCTGCCTGGTAGTGAATGACTGGGAAAAGCCAAGCTTAATACAGACCTTGAATATGGACACCATGTAGATCTATGTCATCAGTTTTAAGGGCTGTATGGTATTCCATCGAATGGAGATACCGTAATATAGTTAACTAAGTATTTAGTAGACATTTCCTGTTACAGGGATGTCTTTTCTAGATGGACCTTTCCTACTCCAAGATTATAAAAGTATTTATATTTTACTCCAATACTACTTTAATTTTTCTTTCTTTTTTACATTTTGTATTCACTTATGTCTTATTCTAGTACTTTTTTGTTTTATTTCTTAACCTTTACATGTTAACCTTTAAGTGTTTGAATAATATTTAATAATTTTATGCCTTATTAATATTCACCCATATTTTATATGAACCACTAAGGAGTTGATTTCAGAATAAGGAGTGAGGTAGGGCTTCAACTTTATATTTTATTAAATATAAATGCTAAATGCCAATTAATTTTCCAAACATTACTTATTAAATAATCCCTAGTTCTTTCTCACTCATGAATTTGAAATGCCAATCTTTTTAATATATTAAATCCTTACATATGCTTGTATTTATTTCTGACTTTCTATTTATTCTGATATCTTTCCTCTATTCATGCACTATCAGCATACTGTTTTAATTATAATAGCTTTTATAATTTAATATCTTCCAGGACAAACACTTCTTCATTACTTTTCTTTTGCAAAACTTTCTTGGCTGTTATTACATGTTCATCTTTCCAGATGAAATTTTGAATTATTTTGTCAAGGCTCAAAAATAATCTTGTTTTGGATTTCTTATGTGGATCACATTGAATTTAAAAATTAATTTAAGGAGAAATGGCATTTTTATATTACTGATTCTACTTACCCAAGAGACAAAGTATGGCTTTCCATTAGTTCAAGGTTTTTGTTGTTTTGTTTTGTGCATGAGTATTTTCCAGAAATGTTTTGTTTTATTCACACATATTGTATTAGTTAGGATTTGTCAGTTGTTAGCAACAGAAATTGAGTCTAGCTAATTTAAACATAAAAGGAATTTTATTAATAATTCAAAGGACATTGGTAGCTCAAAAAGTTACTAAAAGGTTAAAGAACTAAGCTTAGATAAAAGACAAAAATCAGTACAGTTCTGTCAGGAAGCACTGGGCAGTCTTATCTGGGAACTGAAGCAGGATAGATGAACGTGGACCATTTTTCTGTGTTCTTGCTTTATGCTGCTTAAAATCAAAGTCCTGTTTGGGGACTGAGATATGTGTCCTCATGACTTTGGTCATGTGTCCAGCCCTTGAAATAAAAGAAAACTTACATAACTCTGATAAGAGTCTTTGTATGAATGTAATAGTGTATCTTAGCTGGGTCTAAATGGAAGATAGGCTCTGGGAGGTTGGTAACCTTACCTTAACTAGGCTTCTTTTGTTCTATCAGACCAATGGGGCTGAGAAACATCCTGAGAAAAAGTCATGGACAGACTGATTGCAGTCCAGAAATAGATGGACATCTCAGAAAGCTTTGGGAGGATGCAATGGAAGGGAAAACACAGCATGTAAGCTAGAGTTAGTACAGGGCATGAAGGACAGTGAGATGAGAGAAGCTGATCTGAGTGTAGTGTATGACTATTTTCTTAATGGGCCTTGGCCCGGCCACTCTGATAGCATGAACGTCCCCTTTGTTTAAAGCTATTTGTATAAAAACTAAAATAGTTTTTATAACTGGGGGTGTACAAACTATGCTTAAATGTAGTTTAGAAGTGGGGGTTGGTGACTGGAAAGCTGTTTCTGTCCAAGTGGTAAGAGGTGAACACTGAGAGTTTGGATCAGTACCAGGGTGTTATATGGTTGTACAAGTTGTACACTGCCCAATTTCAGGGGTTATCTTTCACATCAGACTACAATATACCTATACAACCTTCCTGGCTGCACTTGGTTCCCCTGCCAAGAGCTGGGGTGGTAGGGAATGCAGGATCCCAAGGGAGCATCAGTGGTCTGAAATGGAGCAACCATGATAAAGCATGAGTGGGCTGGCTCCAAGTGATGGTCAGCTGTGGACAGTAACCTCAAAAAGCTCAATGGCCTAAATTACAGTGCTGGACTAAGGGAACTTAGTACTATGGGAAACTCCTGGGAGCCTCCTGAGATACTAAGGTAGGGCGAGAATAGTAAAGGGTGATGAAGCAACTGGCTTTATGTCTATGAAAATTCAGAGAAACTTGGTGTGTTGATGTAGCCCATTTTTATACCTCAGATAGTAGGGCCCTGGAATCTTTTGGATTATCTGTCTAGAAAAACATGATTAGTTTATTATCAGACCTCAGCTTTATGGTTGAGACCTGTTGGCTCTTTTTGGAGGTTAGATTAAAAGAACCCTTCCTTATTAATGGGAAAAGCACTACTGCTTTGTCAAATCTTTGCTATCTGGCTGTGAAAGACCATGCAGCCAACTGGCCTGGTAGTCGCTGCCGTAGTATGTTTTTACTGAACCTTGTTAACTGACACAAATAGTAAAGTGAAGTGACATTAAATGGACTGATGATCTGAGCTATCTATGGTAAACCACCAGGAAATAATTCTTGGCCATGACATTTAAAGAGTGAGGAAAAAATAATAAAATGATGATTTTTAAGAGACCTTCAGGAAAGGGAAAAAATTCAGAATTTTTTTTATCAAAAAGTATACACACAGAGGAAGAAACTAACTGGCAGAAAATTCTTTTCCTTTCAACCTAATCATAACAAAATACACATTATGGGAAACCTTTACAAGAAGTTGTAAAGGTGGAATTTCTAAGAAATTCCACAGAGAAGTCAGTATCTGAAAGGCCCTGTGGCTCCAGCCCCCTTGATATAAATTGACAAAATGTAACCCCTGCTACAATCAACTCTAGAGGATGGTGGCAATGTGCAAAATGGTGGAAAGGCAAAGCTGACTCAGGCCAAGGGCACCTGGCTGGATTTTTACCCTTTTAAAAATGTCACCCTATGGATGTCTTGCTTGTCCACACAGTGCTCAGCACAATGTACCCAATTATCTTAAGCATTTACATAAGACCCTGGGAAAGGCAAGAAATGTTTTTTTTTTACTTAGGAAAAATATGATGAAAGAGGAAGTAACTGTCCTGGTACCCCCCTATGCTATCCCTCCGTAGAACTAGTAAAAAGATTTATAAAGAACTCATTTCTTCACAGTGGGTTTTGAGCAAAAAGTGTAATGCATGAAGCATTTGTAGAGAAAGAAAGAAACTACCATATATAAGAGGCCTCTAAAATGCCAGGAACTTTGTATTATCCCTTGAGGTGTGGATATTATTACTCCTATTTTATAAAAGAGGAAAATGATGCTCAGAAACCTTAAGTAACTGCCCAAGTTGCTCATCCAGCAAATCGTGAACTGAGTCATCTCTGGTGGTAACACATGTGCTGTTTCCACCACACCAGGCTGGCCTTCCTCCTGACCGCCCCCTGGCCCTGGAACCCCACCGTGTTCATATTTGTGTTAATAGGTGCCGTCCTCTAAGTGTGTGTTGGCAAACAGCCCCCATTTGTAGGTCAGGAAGTTAGCACATCTCTGGACTCTCTGCTAGCCACGAGGGTGTTAGTGGTTCTACTCTATCATCCACCTGACTCCTGACTGCTGGCTCACTCACCCCCCCCAAACCTCTGTTAACTATTGTTTAAATACACACTGGTGGGAGTGATAACATTTACATTCTGTTGAGTAATTTTACTTAATTCTTCTGAGCCTTGTTAGTCAAATGAAAGCTACCTTTAAATACCAGAGGTAGAATTAGGTTCTCCTTTTTAAAATAAATGTACCAGCATGGCAGAAATATATCAGGTTCACCCAATATATTACTGCTGTCATCCTTGGAGCCAGGGAGAGGGAAGAAGTTTCATTCATTGTTACTCCTGGCAGAGCATGACATCTTTTAAAGAAGGGTTGCTTGAGTGTAGTTCCAGTAGCTGATATGACCACAAAAAATGTGACTGCAATTTTGCTGACAGGATCCAGGAGGTGTGTCTGTAATGGCACAGACATGAGAGCCTAGCCTGCAACATCATGCCATCCTAAAGGGAGATAAAGGGCACTATGTTCTGTGGGTCCATTTGGGAGTCTTACAGGAACGGCCAGTCTTTCACTAGTTAAGGTGCCTGTTCATGAGTAACTTTCGCATTTTTTCAAGTAATAACACTAAAAAACAAGTACTCATTTATGCCTAAATCACAATTAATACCTAAATTCAAATTACTACACTATAAAGAAGTTGCTTCTTCTTGCTTATTACTTAAGGTCTGAAGGTGGCAACTAATTAAGGGAAAGTATGGTCGTGAGGGGGACAATATCTTTTTATGGGGTGATGGTTGCTTTGAAGTGCCATTGTACACAAAGGGAGATTTTCCCAGAGACCCCTATTTATGTGTACATTTTCAAAGTTGAAGTCCAGTCAAAAAGCAGTTACATTATGCTTGTGTAAATATTGTTCACTATCCACTAAAGAAATGTTACACCCCATCCTCCCTAATGCCCCTTGACCAGTCAGGGTCCTGGTAGTAGATCAATGGAATTTCATTTATTTATAGTCTTTCAAATACTCTGATAATGTCACAGTATATTTTGTTTCATATTTAGACTATGATTTTTTTTGAATGGCTTTTGTTTTCCTGGGGTTTCTAATTACTAGGAGAAGAAAGGTAGCCTCTGTACCATATTATTGTGACCTTACAGCTTCTGGCTCATCCCATCTATTGAATGGGATCAATTCCTTTATCCTGCATGAAAAGTTAGTCATAGAGCCACAATGAGATACCATCTCACCACCATTAAAATGGCTGTGATCAAAAAGACAGAAAAAACAAATGCTGGTGAGGATGTGGAGAAAGGGGAACACTCATACACTGCTGATGGGAATGTAAACTAGTACAGCCACTATGAAGAACAGTATGGAGCTTCCTCAAAAAACTAAAACTAGAACTACTATATGATCTAGCAATCCCAATGTTAGGTATATATCCTCAAGAAAGGAAGTCAGTATGTTGAAGAGATATCTGCACTCCCATGTTTATTGCAACACTATTCACAATAGCCAAGATACAGAATCAACCTAAGTGTCCATCCATGGATGAATTGGATAAAGAGTGTGTGTGTGTGTGTGTGCGCGCGTGTGTGTGTATGTGCGTATGTATGTATACATAGTGGCATATTTAGCCATAAAAAAGAATGAAATCAAAATAAGCCTAGCACAGAGAAGCAAATATCACATGTTCTCAGTCATATGTGGGAACTAAAAAAATTGATCTCATGGTAGGAGACAGTAAAATGGTGGTTAGCAGAGGCTGGAAAGGTAGGGGGTGGGAGTGGGGATATGGAAATAGGTTGGTTAATGAGTACAAAGATACAGTTAGATAGAAGAAATAAGTTCTAGTATTCAATAGCACAGTAAGGTGATCATAGTTAATAAAATTTATTGTATATTTCAAAATAGGAGAGAAGCTTTGGTATGTTCCCAACACAAAGAAATGATAATTGTTTGATGTGATGGATATCCCAATTACCCTGATTTAGTCATTACACATTATATGCATGTATCACAATATAACATGTACTCCATAAATATATACAACTGTTATTTATCAATAAAAAAATCTTGTCCTTCACCTGTTAAAAGTGTAAATACCTCTGGAGTAAGGGTGAAAGAGGCAGCTAACCTTATCGTGTGCATTCCAATAATCAAATTATTCTGAACAGCTTGAGAGAACAGTGAATTAGAGCTGAACAAGGACATGTGCAAGACTTTAGCAATATCTCTTTATACTAACTAGAAAGTGGATAATGGTTTCTTTGCAACTGAAAAACTGACAGTGATGGTAACTAGTGTTTAATCCTAGCTCAGGGAGAATTACTTCAGTGCTGGAAATCCTATTTACAAGTTACTATTAATTTTTTTTGTCAGTAGTGTCATATATATGTATATAGGTATAGATATACATAGATATATATGCCATATACACACACATATATATACAGTATACATACACACATATACTTAAATATACACACATATATATTTATATACATGTATATACATATATCTTAAAGTTTGAGCCTCTACTGGTTTTATTTCAGACATACTTCATATTTTCTAAATTTCATAATAGAATGTCTGGGTATTTGGTTAATGTAAGTCTTAGAGGTTGCCACTCATGGAAGAATTTAGGGCACATGCCCATGTGACCTTTGAGGCAACCAGTCTTTCTTAATCCTTTAACTCTTAGAATGATCAAACTTTTTTTCTGACAAAATTCTGGCCACTTAGATTTGTTTTATGTTGTTTTTAACAGGTTCCATAGTGTCCTGAGAAAAATAACACATTAAAAAGTTGATTTTATCATGTAGCTGTTCAGGCTGACCATACTATTAATACCATTTAAGACCAGAGTTCTTCTAGCTACCACTCATCCAACCCTCATCTTCTTTTACCCCAAAAGCATTTCAGGAAATTTTGGCTCTAAGAATATATAGTTGAACCCAGCTGTTGATATAGGTGACCCAAGGCCACTAAGGAAAGAGACCAAGAGACGAGACCGTTTCCTCTGAATATCTCCCCCATCACTAAATCTTTACTTCATTCAACTGTCTTAAATACCACTACTAGTTGGGTTAATAGGATTAGTTATTCATATTTAAATTGATTTAATTGTCTAAGTTTTTTCCTTCCATCTACCCTAGGAGTGCTAAAGAAATGAGGTTTGGAGATGGGTAGAGGGAAAGGTCAATGAGAAAGGTGGCTCCGGGCCATGCAGGGACAGGCAGGAGGTGTGTGAGACTCAGGGAGCGGGTGCCTAAGACAACATGGTCTCCTCCCAAGGCCGTGTCCCAGTATGCAAGCAACTTGACCTCTGATTGCTGCCCAGTGATTCTGCCCCTATAATTGGTTTCTGGATGGTTCTATCTCTGTTGTGATAAAAGAGCAAAATACTCATTTCCCCCAAACTTTACCTTTCTGGTTTGAGGGCCTGGAACTCTAATTCCCAAGATATCTCAGCCTCTTAAGTCAATGCAGTCCAACCATGTCCATGCTGAGAATTCTCCCCACAGCTTCCTCACAGCTGGAGCCATATTCGATCAAGTGATGACTCACTGGACTGTGCATTCCAATTTCCCTGTAAGAAAGATAATGAGAAAAGGAAATGCCTACAGGGCAAGGAGTATAGAGGTAGTTTTTGGACTTTTTCCTGAAAATATGAGGCAGTATTTATCTTCTAGGCCTCGGTTTGATGCTAGCTGGGAGAGCCAGACTCTGTATCCTTGTTCAAGAAAACTTGCTTTTTTTTTTTCTATTAGAATTAAAGAAGAGGATGATTTTGAGTTTCATATGTTTAGATAGTTGTGAATTGAGCACATTCCTGGGTCATGCTAGCTAATTGGCTTCCTGAAGCAGTGAGAATGTTCAGTCACCACTGTAATAATATATAACAAATAGCTATGAAAAGAGTGAGTTATATATCTCTTTAGTCACTTTCAGTTCATTTCTGTCATCTGTGGGGTGATATTATTTTTAATAATTTATATCTCATACCTAGAAAATGAAGAGATTTACATTTTGGATTAGTCAAAAGAAATAATTTGGAGTTTTTGTATATGCAGGGTAAATTTGGATAGTAAGATTGAAAAAGGGATTAAACATTTACAGAACATGTTTTATGTGCCAGGTATTGTTTAGGTGCTCTAATATTTTTTCCTATTTTATTCTTCATTCCAAAATAACAATACCACTTTGAGAAAAGTATTACTAAGATACTTTATAGTTGAGAAAATTGACTTGCAATGAACTGAAGTAATTTGCCCAGAGTCTCTTGGCTGGTAAGTGGTTGAGTTGCATTCAAATCCAGATTTTTGTGGCATCAAATCAGAGCTCTTTCTATCATTCCATGGTGTCTCTGAAAATGATGCTGAAAAGTCTTCCTGGTCAGAAATATTTCTGTCACTGATCTGCCACAGGGCCCAAAATTGCCTTCACTGAAGTCACTGAAATACATTTCTAGAAGTTACCTGGTAAAATGTAATTGTGCAACCCAGAGCAAGTACAATGTGGGAGTCATATTTATCCCCCCACCCCCCAGCCAACCCCTTACCATAGTTTACTGATAGACTCAATATTACAGCACAAAGAATCTTGGGGAGCATTTAGCCCACCCTCTTCTATGTAAAAATGATGAAACTCAATAGAGAGAGACTAAAGAAGCTCCTGAAATTTACATAATTTATGTGGTTAGTTTTATCAGAAATCAGGGCCCCCAGGGGCTGACGCAGATGAAATTTGATTTAGGGAATAAGGAAGGGGCAGACAAGTTTCATGTTCAGGGTGCTTCTTAGTGGAAAGCATTAAGGTAAATAGCACTTGAGAAACCTTGATAGAATTTGCGAAATCCAGACCGGCCTTGCAAGAAGTGCTTAGACCTGCATTGTACACTAACCAGCACAACAGACACCCACCAATGTAAAACTACGCAAAAGTTAAAACTCCAGAACCCAGATATCACAATGATGCAAGAGGTAAAACAAAAGACACCACCCAATAGAGTAATCAGAAATTTACCCCAAATATCAATTCTCTCAATAAATGTGAATGGCTTGAATTGCCCATTGAAGAGACATAGGCTGGCTGAATGGATTAAAAAATACAAGCCAAGTATCTGTTATCTCCAGGAAACACACCTTACACACAAAGATGCATTCAGACTCAAGGTGAAAGGATGGAATACAATTTTCCAGGCTAATGGAAACCAAAAGAAATCTGGAGTAGCCGTCCTTATTTCAGATTATATAAACTTTAAAGCAACAAAAGTAAAGAAGGACAAAAATGGACACTATACAGTGGTAAAGGGAAAAATCTTACAAGAGGATTTAACAATCCTAAACATTTATGCACCCAACACAGGAGCACCCAGGTACATAAAGCAAATACTGCTTGATCTAGACAACATAATAAATAGCAATGCCATAATAGCAGGGGACTTCAACACCCCACTGACGGAACTGGACAGATCCTCCACACAAAAAATAAACAAAGAAACAAAGGACCTAAACAGGACTCTAGAACATTTGGGCCTAACAGATTTCTACAGAACACTCCACCCAAATAACACTGAATATACATTCTTCTCATCAGCTCATGGAACTTTCTCTAAAATTGACCACATCCTAGACCACAAAACAGATCTAAACAAATTCAAAAAAATAGAAATCATACCATGTATCTTTTCAGACCACAGCGGAATAAAATTAGAAATCAATTCCAACAGAAACTCACATCATCCAAAAACATGGAAATTAAACAGTCTGTTGCTGAATGACTATTGGGTCAAGGAGGAGATTCAAATGGAAATCAAAAGATACTTCGAAGTAAATGATAATGGGGACACAAGTTATCAAAATCTGTGGGATACAGCAAAAGCAGTCCTGAGAGGAAAACTTATCACCTGAAATGCCCACATCCAAAAGACAGAAAGGTCACAAGTCAGTAAACTAATGAATCACCTGAAGGAAATGGAAAAGGAAGAGGAAAGCAATCCTAAAGCCAGCAGAAGAAAAGAAATAACCATGATCAGAGCAGAATTAAATGAAATCGAGAACAAAAGAACAATACAGAAGATTAATAAAATGAAAAGTTGGTTCTTTGAAAAGATAAACAAAATATGTCACTTGCCAGGTTGACCAGAAGCAGAAAGGAAAGGACTCTACTAAGCTCAATTAGAAATGAAAAAGGAGAGGTCACAACTGATATCATGGAAATACAAAACATCATCTTCGAATACTACAAAAATCTCTATGCCCAAAAACACGAAAAAGTGGAGGAAATGGACAAATCCTTAGAAACATACTACGTCCCTAGGCTCAACCAGGAAGAAACAGAATTTCTAAACAGACCAATATCAAGCACCGAAATTGAAGCAGTAATAAAAAATCTTCCAACAAAAAAAAGTCCTGGACCAGATGGGTTCACACCTGAATTCTACCAAGCCTACAAAGAAGAACTGGTGCCTATACTGCAGAAATTATTTGAAAATATCCAGAAGGATGGAATCCTCCCAAACTCATTCTACGAAGCCAATATCACCTTGATACCAAAGCCAGGAAAGGACATAACAAGAAAAGAAAATTAAAGACCAATAACCCTTATGAATATAGATGCAAAAATTCTCAATAAAATCCTTGCAAACCAAATTCAAATGTATATCAAAAAAATAAGTCATCACGATCAGGTGGGCTTCATTCCCAAGATGCAGGGATGGTTCAATATACGCAAATCTATAAATGTAATTCACCATATAAATAAAAGCAAGAACAAAGATTATATGATCCTTTCAATAGATGCAGAAAAGGCTTTTGACAAAATCCAGCATTCTTTTATCATAAGAACTCTTAACAATATGGGCATAGATAGCTCATACCTCAAAACTATTAAAGCCATATATGATAAACCCACAGCCAATATCACACTGAATGGGAAAAAATTGAAAGAATTCCCCCTTAAAACTGGAACAAAGTTGCCCACTGTCTCCTCTGCTATTCAACATAGTGCTGGAAGTCCTGGCCAGAGCAATCAGACAAGACAGAGAAATCAGGGGTGTCCAGATGGAGGCAGAAGAGGTCAAACTTTCACTATTCGCAGATGATATGATATTATACATAGAAAACCCCAAAGATTCAACTAAGAGATTTCTGGAATTGATAAATGAATTCAGCAAAGTCTCAGGATAAAAAATTAATACACACAAATCCATAGCCTCCATATATGCTAATAATAATCAAGCTGAGAAACAAATTAAAGACGCAATACCTTTCAAAATAGCACCAAAGAAAATTAAATATTTAGGAACATACCTAACTAAAGAGGTCAAAGACCTATATAGAGAGAATTACAAAACACTGAGAAAAGAAATTGCAGAGGATATAAACAGATGGAAAACCCTACCATGCCCTGGATAGGCAGAATCAACATTGTAAAAATGGCTTTGCTACCTAAAGTGATTTACAGAATCAATGCAGTCCCTATCAAAATACCAACATCATTTTTTGCAGATCTAGAAAAAATAATTCTATGCTTCGTGTGGAACCAGAGAAGACCCCGTCTAGCCAAAGCAATCCTAAGCAAAAAGAACAAATTGGGCAGCATCTATCTACCAGACTTCAAACTATACTACAAGGCTATAGTAACCAAAACAGCATGGTATTGGCACAAGAACAGAGACATAGACCAATGGAACAGGACTGAGACCCCAAATATAAAACCAACCTCATACAGTCACCTGATCTTTGACAAATTCCAGAAAAATATACACTAGGGAAAAGATTCCCTATTCAATAAATGGTGCTGGGAAAACTGGATGGCCATGTGTAGAAGACTGAAACTGGACCCACACCTCTCACCTCTCACAAAAATCAACTCACAATGGATAACAGATTTAAACCTAAGACGTGAAACCATAAGAATTCTCGAAGAAAACGTTGGAAAAACTTTTATGGACATTGGCCTAGGCAAAGAATTTATGAAGAACACCAACAAAGCAATCACAGCAGCAACAAAAATAAATACATGGGACCTGATCAAATTGAAAAGCTTCTGCACAGCCAAGGAAACTATCACTAGAGTGAACAGATAACCTACAGAATGGGAGAAAATATTTGCATGCTACACATCTGATGAAGGACTTATAACCAGAATCTATACAGAACTTAGGAAAATCAACAAGAAAATATCAAACAACCCCGTTAAAAAATGGGCAAAGGACATGAACAGAAACTTTTCAAAAGAAGACAAAATAATGGTCAGCAAATGTACAAAAAATTGCTCAACTTCTCTAATCATCAGGGAAATGCAAATCAAAACCACAATGAGATATCACTTAACTCCAGTGAGATTGGCTCATATCAAAAAATCCCCAAACAACAAATGTTGGCAGGGATGCGGAGAGATAGGAACACTCATACACTGCTGTTGGGACTGCAAATTAGTACAACCTCTATGGAAAGTCATATGGAGATACCTCAAAGAATTAAAAGTAGAATTACCATTTGACCCAGCAATCCCACTACTGGGCATTTACCCAAAGGAAAAAAGACATTCTATAATAAAAACATCTGTTCGCGAATGTTTATAGCAGCACAATTCACAATTGCTAAGATGTGGAAACAACCCAGGTGTCCATCAATACATGAGTGGATTAATAAAATATGGTATATGTATACCATGGAGTACTACTCAGCCACAAAAAACAATGGTGAATTAACACATCTGGTATTATCCTGGTTGGAGCTAGAGCCCATTCTTGGAAGTGAAGTGTCACAGGAATGGAAAAACAAGCACCACTGGTACTCACCATCAAATTGGTACTAACTGATCAACACTTACATCACACAGGGCAATAATATTCATCAGCGGGTGGGCAGGCAGGAGGGGGGTGGAGGGGATGGGACAACTCTCACTGAATGGATGTGGGGAGCACAGTTTGGGGGATGACCAAAATTGTAGTGCTGACATGGGCAGTGCATGGGCAATATATATAGCCAAAGTGTTGTACCCCCATAATATTCTGAAATTAAGAAAAAATAAATAAATCAATTAAAAAAAAAAAAAGAAACCTTGACATCCATGGGGTCACTGGCCTAGGTGCCTTGGTGGAGGGAGTCCCAAAAGTGGGGGTATGCCTATTACAGGGCGATGGACACTGCAATTTTGCTCAGTATCCATCTTGTCAAAGGCATAGATCATTAAAATGTTTGCGAAGGCATTTACCATCATTGCTTCTTTTTTGGGAACGCCTCCAATCACTCCTATCTGTGTTTCATTCAGAGGTGATGAAAGACTCAAAGCCAGACAAACAATACTCTTTGAGGACAATTTAGGCACAATTTGGAGGCCAAAACTCAAAAGCACCTGGCACCTGAAAGCGGAGAATCCAAAAGCAAGAGGTTAAATTGTGATCCTGTCCAATGTTTGGTATGTCAGAGTGACCTCACTGGGCACCCACACAGCCTCTGTTTAATCTCCCTGATACTGATAAATGGAGCTCCCGGGGACATGGCAGTTCCCACAGATGTGATGGCATTCTGGCTGGAGGGGCCTGGTTGTAGTACTCATTTAAATGAGAGGAAAGCCTTTTACCTCAAGCTTAAAAAAAAAAAGCAATTCTAGTTCCTAAAAGAGAGAAATACTATCCTGCTTGCCTCTGCTTAGGAAATAGCACCACTGGCAAAGTTGGCAGCTGTTCTGAGGAGAGTTGTGTGGCCAGCTCTTCAGGCTAGAAGTGTAATGGTAACTGTATAATGATGTCTGAGAAAATCAAAGACCAAAGGAAAAATTACAGTTTGGTAGAAACAAATATACAACCAAGCCTATCTTGGGTAATTTTTGAAAGGATGCCCTTGGGTCTTGGGGAGACATTCTGGCTATAGATTCTAGAGAAAAATCATAATCATGAGAGGGCACTCAAAAGGATCTGATGACCTGTGGTTAGGCATGTGTGTATAATTGTGATTAGCCAGTCAAGGGAGAGCACTTGAGGATCAGAAAGCCAATAATGACATATCCAAATATAGCAATGAAAGTAAGGTTTGGGTGCTGTATGAACAAAGCATAGCACAGAGAAACGCAAGATCTTGTTTTTGCCACTCACTGGCTGCTTGTTCTTGGAAAATCACCTAGCCTCCTTGGACCTCAGTTGTATTTTCTGTAAGAAAAATGGCTTCAGTTAGATTATTTCAAAGATCCTTCTAGTTATAACATTGTATAGTTCAGCTGAAAAACACATTCCAGGTCTCTGGAGTATTTATGTATGGTTTTCTCATTCTTCAAATGGTTGAGTGCCTACTAGAGCGTCAGAGAATTTGGTTGGTTGTGGGACACTTGCAAAGAGTAACATGTCCTGGCTGCTGCCCTTAAAAGATTGGTAATTCAATGTTAATGTCCTGAAATACATGTGAAATTTAGTGCAAAAGGAAAATTTATTCAGTGTGTTGTTCATGATGAGAGATGCAAAGGAGTATAAGGTACTACATGGCTCCTACATCCAGGAGTCTGAATTAATATACATGAAAAAATTAGAGGACAATGAAAGAATAATCTTTTGGATACTGACTATAAGTGCAACTGGGATGCATAATGTGGGCTGGGAAGTCAGAGCAAGCATGCTGGGGAAGGAGGGATTTGGCGGAGCCATGGAGGAGTGCTAGGATTTGAACAGGCAGAGAGGAGAAACAAGGAAATGCCAGCTGGGGGAAATAATATAATAATTAATAGAAAAAATATTTCTAGTTTTTCTCAGAAGCACTGAGAGCTTCAGCTGTCCTCAGCCAAATGTTAACCCAGATGGTATATCCAAATTTCATAATTAACAGTTCAACCAGTCACCACAGGTGCTTAAGTATACATCTCAAGTTATTTATTTGTGGGGCCACAGCAGCAGCAGAATAAACCTATGGGTGCAGAAGGAAGGAGGATGAGTGGGAGTGATACCCAGGGCAATTTTCCAAGGTGGCTGAGTTTGATTAGCTTCTGTTTGGGAAGAGTTCCTGAAGCTGCTTGTAGGTTTCATTTTACTAGAAAGCCACAGATAGCATTAACCAGGCCAGAAAATGCATATATGCAAGGGTGCAGTATCTGAAACAAAGTTCTGTCTTGTGTCCTTTGACTGAATGAGGCCTAGGCAAGAGAAGGTGGGTCACCAATTAGCAAAATTAATCATCATCTCTGTTGAAAAAACAAGTCAGAGCAAATCTTGTATGGATGATGGATACGAGAGGGGAGCAAACAGAAGCATCATCCTTAGCACAGTTCCAAGACACAGGTTCAGAGCTGTACTGGGTCACCTGTGAGCTTGGGTTCCAGTCTCCTCACTCCCCACCCCCTGGACCAGCCCCATCCTCAGGGTCACACAGATGGTTTCCGCCTTAAATGCCCTAAGCAAAATTGCAAAGTGAGCATAGCTTATCATTTTTGGCTGCTGCTTTTCCTTTCTGGGAAAGGTCCCAACTCCCACGATGGCAAGTTTAAGTTGGGTTATTCATTCCATCCTCAGAGTTCTGTGTTTAAATAATGCCCTGCTTAGGAAGTAAGGTGGTGGCATCAGGTCCCAATCGGTGAGCTTCATGTGCTCAATGTCAGTGTGGAGGTGGAAGTGAAAGCCAGCTAGCAAGGCCTGAGGAATGGGCATTGGAGCATCGGACTGAAATGTCCATTCAAGATGCTTTTCTGGAAGCAGGTTCATGTGCCTTCTCAGCATTGTGCTGTTAACAGTGGGAGAGGATTGAGTGCCAAGACCGTCTGTCAGCTGCCCTGTCCTTTGTGGAAGCAGGTCTTCTGCAGAAAGAGACAAGCCGGTTGCTAATGTTACCCTTGAACTTGACAAATTCACAGTGTCATTTCCTGCTCTTCGAAAGTGTTGTTTCTAATGAATTATGTGCAAACAGAGAAAAAGGGCCTGTCTCTCCTTAATCCTCTTGATTCCTGAGTGCTTTCATCTTGCCTGGTTTCTGTCATGTCAGGGATTGGAGGATGGTTTGTTCTGGAGCATGAAGGGGTCTTGGCTGTCCCATCTACCTACCCCTTGTTTACTCAGCAGGAGTAAAAGGGCCCTGAGGAGTCACTGCCCAAGGCCTAAGTACTTCCTGGTGGTGGCTCCCAAACTTGGCTGATGCTCTGAATTACCTGGGGGAATTTTTAAAAACAGATTATTAGACTTCACTTTTGGGAAGTCTAACTTACTAAATCTGGAGCCCTATGAGTCTAGTTTATAGAAAAGCACTCAGCATGATTCTAAGGAATTACTGGGATAAAGCTTTCATGTGTAACAGCAGTCTGCCAGGTTTTTCTGTAAATAGCCAGCTAGTAAATATGTTAGGCCTTCTAGGCCATAGTGTCTCTGCTGCAACTACTCTGCCATTACAGTGTGAAAACAGTCATAGACAATGTGTAAATGAATGAGCAAGGCTGAGTTCTCATAAAATACACTGAAATTCTAATTTCATATATAATTCTCATGTGTCACAAAATATTATTTTTCTTTTTTCCCCCCATCATTTAAACATGTAAAAACAGTTCCTAACTTATGGGCCATATGAGTATAGGCAGTGGGTTGTATTTGGCCCATGGGCCATAGTCTGCCAACCCTTGATCTATAATGTATACTTGGGTACTTAATTAACATAGCTTAGAATGTGAGCTGGAATCCCATCTTCACCACTTCCCTCCCCTGTGATCCTGGACAAGTTAATTAGCCTCTGTGGGCCTCTGGTGCCTTATCTGTAAATGGGATAAATATAGTCCATATTTCCTGGGTTGTTAAGATTAAATGAAATATTATATGTAGGATCCTAATACAGTACAGTTCCTGGTAATTATAGACATTTATACTATTAGAAGGTATTGTGCACTGTACAGATTGAACACATGAAGCTGGTTCCTCAGCCTTAAAAGAACGTACACACTAACCAGCAGCATAAGACATGCATGCAAACAATTTTTTTATGACAGAATGTAAGTGCCATTGTAGCTAATATTACACAAACACTATGTAGACATTGACGAGGATGTTGGGGGCTCTTCTAATTTGGTGCTGGGAAGGCAGGGCTATAATCTTGCTTTGCATTCCTGTGCTTCTCTGCTCTTCCTGTGGAAACATATACATGTCATTCCTGTATTATGAAGCTCATCAGTTGTAAGAGATTCTCCTGTGGACACAGAACAACTTGAGTAGGGTCTGTAGCTTTGGACACCACAGTGTTGTTTAATTGACTCACATGTCTAATTCATTGTAAACTATCAAGGGAGTGAACACAGGGCCTGTCCTTAGGACATAATTGGTTCGTACTTCCAGAGTTCCCTGAGTCACTGAAAAAATGAGAGGAGGAAAAACACTTTTGAATTGATTAGATGATTTTCATCCTCTTTGGTAAAGTTTCTATGACAAAAATGTGCTACATCTTTAGTGTAAATTAAAAAAAAAATTGGAAAGCGCAATGAAAATGATAAAATTAACTTTTATTCTCAATATTCAGCTATAATCATTGTTAATTTTTTTTGCATATACTCCCAATCTTTTTAGGATTATGCATTGATATGTATCATGATATATGCATTGATATATATCATGTATTTTTAAAAAAGACTGGATTATACTATATAAATTATTTTTTAAATCTTTCTTCAACTTAACAATATTGCATGTATAATTCACCATTAATTATTATTCATTAAGTCATGAAACATTATTCAATAGCATTCTTATAAAATTATTCAATATATAGCAGTGTATAGTTAGCTGACAGCCTCCAGCTGCCACACTCCAGGATCTGCCACATTATTTATGCTGAGGCCACACTGTGATGGCACTGAACATGAAGAAGGTTTTGGAGCCAGGATACTTTTGCCTGATGAAGATTTCCTCTAAGGGCACTCATTTGCTCTTAGGTCCTCATTGGCCTGTCTGAAATTTTCTCAGAGCTGTACTGCACTCTGATGCTTCTCCTACCCTGTCTTTCCTTTCTTCCCTCCTTTGTCAGGTGTCAAACCAGCAATGTGCTCTGAAGGCTCTCCTTGCTTACGCCTAATCCCTCTCCTTTTTATCTTACACATGCATTTATCCCAAATAAATGTCTTGTACTTCAGTTTTATTTTGGCAACTTCTTCCTGGAGGATCCAAATAGATACAAGTATATAATATAAGTCTCTTTCCCACTCCTGCCTCTTAGCTACTCAATACTCTTCCTTAACGGCAATCCCTGCTATTACTTTATGTATCCTTCCAGAGTTCTTATTTCTTCCTCTCTTTCCTTTCCTCTTCCTCTTCTATATACTTCTTCATCTCTTCTTCCTTTACTTTCTTAACAAGACTGATAGCATACAATACAAATTGTCCTACATGTTGGTTTTTTACTTAACATATCTTGGGGGCAGTCTTACTTTATCAGTTATATGGAATTATCTTATTCTTTTTTTTTAAATCTGTACAGTAGTCCCCCCTTATCCATGAGAGATATGTTCCAAGACTCCAGTGGATGCCTAAAACTGCAGATAGTACCAAGCCCTATAGATACTGTATTTTTTCCTACGCACACACCCATATGTGTGATTTCTCTTACAAATCAGGCATAGTAAGAGATCAATAACAACTAATAGAACAATTATAACAATATACTGTAATAAAAGTTATATGAATGTGTTCTCTCTCTCTCTCAAAATATCTTATTGTATGTAATATTTTCAGATTGTGGTTGATTTAGTGTAACTAAAACCACTGCAAGTGAAACCGCAGATGGGGGCGAGGTTACTGCATAGTATTAAATTTTAAATTGTTTAAATGTATTATGATTAATTTAAACAATCCTCTATTATCAGGTTATTTCCAACATTTTCAATTCAAAGCAGTGCTGCAATAAATATCCATAGCTAAATATTTTAACACTCATCTGAGAGTATATCTTTATGAACAAACCCAAGATTTATCATTGCTGGATCAGTGGGTATGAGTATTATGATTTTGATACATATTGTCAAATTTTCCTTCATGGAAGATGCACCAGTTTCTACTCTGAGGCACATATGGCAGCAACAGCATCACTTGTAATAGCAACATAGTTTTCCATCATAAAAATATAGAGTAGGTATAGTATTAAACTCTTCTCTAGTGGTTTAGACCTTAATAAAGTTTGATCTTTATTTATTTTCATGGTTAATTTTCCTGGAGTCCAGGAAGTTAATATTATTTTTGTAAGTTCAAGAACCTGGCTGAACATTCTATATCATCAACAGGGAATGATAGCCATTTATGTTGATAGGGGCCACTGATAGCTATCAAAGTATTAGAATAAATTAGGAGGACAGCAGAAGTAATAGTTTATATCTTTAGGAAAAGTGATTTACACATTAGGAAGAATACAGGACAGGAGTCAGGAGACTGTTCTGCTCTCTGTTTCTGGAATGCATTATGAAGATGATCATTTATTATTGATAAGGGAAAGATGTCACTTGAGAATGTCAAATGTCAGTGACATTCATTCACTCAACATACAGTTATTGAGTGCCAGTGCATTGACTTTTTTGGTGAAATTCCTCTAGTATATATATGATTTTGTTTAAAAGGAAAGAGGCTTGCCTCTAGGGCAAGGTATTTTACTTTTCTATGTGTTAGTTCACTCGTCTGTAAAATGGGGATATTAATGGTAATTGCCTCATAGAGTTGTGAATATTAAATTAGTAAGTAACGTAAAACTCTTTAAAGAATCTCTGGCACGTAATAAGTGCTCAATAAGTATTAGCCATCATCATTATTATTATACACAATTGCCTCTAATTTATTTAACTTCTTTATTCTTTGAGTTTGAGGTTATAAAAATAATCATTTATTAAAAATTAATTCAAATTTTAAAAATGAGAAATAGCCCTAGAAAAAATAAAATGCAAAAATTTTAAAGATATAAAAATGGTAAAAAGAAAGGGCTGAACAATGAACCAAAATTATTGACTTAGGAGAAAAACAACAGAAGAATGAAGCAGGACCCCTACCTCTCACCACTCACGAAAATTAATTCAAAATGGATAAAAGACTTAGATCTAAGACATGAAACCATAAGAATCCTAGAAGAAAATGTAGGAATAACTCTCTTAGATACTGGCGTAGGCAAAGAATTCATGACTAAGACCCCAATGGCAATTATGGCAACAACAAAAGTAAATAAATGGGATTTGATTAAACTAAAAAGCTTCTGCACAGCTAAGGAAACAATCAACAGAGCAAATAGACAATCTACAGAATGGGAGAAAATATTCACAAGTTACACATCCAATAAAGGTCTAATAACCAGAATTTACAAAGAACTCAAGCAAATCAGCAAGGAAAAAACCAAACAACTCTATGAAGAAGTGGGCAAAAGACATGAACAGAAGTTTCTCAAAAGAAGAAAGACAAATTGCCAATAAACATATGAAAAAATGCTCAACATCACTAATCATTAGGGAAATGCAAATTAAAACCACAATGATATATCACCTTACCCCAGTCAGAATGATTTTATTAAAAAGTCCAAAAACAATAGATGCTGGCATGGATGCAGAGAGAAAGGAATGCTTATACATTGTTGGTGGGACTGCAAATTAGTACAGCCTCTATGGAAAACAGTATGAAGATATCTGAAAGAACTAAAAGTAGACATGCCATTTGATCCAGCAATCCCACTATTGGGTATTTACCCAAAGGAAAGGATGACTTTTCATCAAAAAGACACCTGCACTGGAATGTTTATTGCAGCACAATTCACAATTGCAGAGATGTGGAATCAACCCAAGTGCCCATCAATTCATGAGTTGATTAATAAAATGTGGTATATGTATACCATGGAGTACTACTCATCCATAAAAAGATGAACTAATACCTTTTGCAACCATCTGGATGGAACTGGAGACCATTTTGCTAAGTGAAGTATCTCAAGAATGGAAAAACAAACACCACATGTACTCACTATTAAATTGGAACTAACCAATAAGCGCACATGTGCACAGAGGGAAGTAAAACTCAGTGGAAGGCAACTGCGGAAGCGAGGAGGCGGGGAGGTGAAAGAAACCTAGTGGGTCCTATGAACACTATTTGGGTGATGGGCACACCTATAGCTCAAGCATTACAAGAGTGATCCATGTAATCTAAAACATTTATACTCCCTTAATATTTTGAAATAAAAAAATTAAATTAAAAAAAGAACAACAAAAAGCCAAAAAACCAAACCAGTAATTAGAGATATTATTTCCAAGCAAACCACCATATCAACAAAATTGTTTTTGACCAAAGTATATGCTACTGAATTCTTAAATCTGGTGTATGTGACTTCATTTCCACTGGGCAAGTCTTAGGCAAAATTTTGAGCCATGTAAACTATGTCTTGGGACTCATCCTACTCTCCTTTTCTGCATCCCCTCCCCCATCTCTTCAGCCAAGTCTATTATGGGGGAGCTCATCTTGCCTTCCCAGCTGCTCACAGCTGTGAACTCCTCCCCAAACCACAATGTTTTACCCCAAGCAATGCAATTTGTTCTAAAAATTTCTCTCCCTTCTTTTCCTAATTGGAGGAAAGTAATGAGATCAATTAGCTCACATTAGAGTAGACTTTACTTTTATATCCATTTTTATGTAAAGTAGATGGTCAGGATAGATCTAATTCCCATCATGTAGATGGAAAACATGAAATCCAAAGGTTTAAAAGTACAATACACCTGCATGCCACCCCACCTCTCTCCATCTATAGTCCTGTCAATTCTAACTCCCTAAGATCATTTGAGTTCACTCTACTTTCTACAGCTCTGCTGCCATAACTTTAAAGTCCTCATGAACTCTCTCTCACCTGGGTAACTGCCCCACTCAGCCTCCTAAAATAAAAAGTCTGACTAAATCAACCCCTCTTAATAGCCTCCATTTAATAGCTCCACTTAATATGGCATAAAAGCATCTTCATGCTCAGGCACCCCCTTAGCTCTGTCACTTCTCCCGCCCTCATTTCTTACTCCTT
Organism: Daubentonia madagascariensis; assembly: GCA_023783475.1. Classification (NCBI taxonomy): domain Eukaryota; kingdom Metazoa; phylum Chordata; class Mammalia; order Primates; family Daubentoniidae; genus Daubentonia; species Daubentonia madagascariensis. Next base: position 5,808,647 of record JAKFHU010002080.1, read on the forward strand.
GTCTGTGCGTCAAGCTTCAAACCTCTGGAAGTTGCTCATGTTTCTCCGTATCTGTTTTGAAAATGCTTAACTGGATAAATGTTGGCTCTTATTTTTATTTTGTCGTTCTGTTTGATGACTAATCTATAATTTCTCTTTTTTTAGTTGGCTGCTGCAAGGCTTGGAACCAAATTTGTGGTTCTCATCTCACAAACACATAAACATTTAACAGCGTGCTTTTAATTTCATACCTACGTCCACTGGTTTTTCCACTCTAGTCCCTTTGACCCTTAGACCCCCTACTTAAAAAAACAAACTTATTTTGCATTTCTGTTACTTTTTGATATTGTACGTATCTTTGAAAATTTCCTTAAATCCTTAACAATAAATAAATAGATAGATACATAAATAAATAAATAAAGAAGTGTCTACTCCTACTTATCTTTCCAAGCTTAGCCTAAATATGCCCTCTTTTGCCTTTTGGACCATACTCTCCTTCCTCTTGGTTTAGCCAGCTCTCTGGCTTCTATGATTCTATCTCACCTCGAGATAATGATTATTATACCTCTAATCACACTGTATTGCAAACGTTTGTCTATTTCTCCACTAAGCTGTACTTTTTAATGTGGGGATATTGGCCTTTATCACTGTGTTTCCAGTTTCTAGGACAGTATTTGCACATGTTGAGCACTTCATAAATTGTTCATTGAATAAATGGATAAATAATTGTACAAACCAAACAATATATAACTTCTGATCAGGAAAACTCCACTACTAAGAACATGTTAAAGAACATGGTGATCTTCCTGACCATTAATATACTACCTTCCTTGATCACTTTCTCAAAAAATATGGAGAAACAGTTTTTTGATGTCCACTACTAGAGCCAGTATTTTTCAAGATACTGTTTCTAGGTTGATCACAGTGGTTGGTGAAAAGATGGCCAAGAACACAAAGGGTGTTTGTTTAAGCTGTTGGTATCAGAGTCTCCCCTGAGCAATAAAATAGCTTAGTCCCCAGGATGAAAATGATGGCCCCTTTGAGCAGGCACCCAAGAGTGGAAAAGGAACATGTGGAAAAGTAAATGGGCTTGTACAAAACATCTCAGTACCCCACCCTCATTATGAAGTTCATTATTGCTAGGTTTACAACCTCTGTGTTGGTCTTACTGCTGTTCTCAGGATGGGTGTGTAAACAATAGGACATGCTGCCCCGCCCACTGGCAGCAACAATGAGTTGGCCATTTAGTGATCATTTTCCAATGATTTTTAGTTGAGCTCTTGCCATGAGCTCCAGAAAACATTATGTAGGTATGCTGGGTTTCTTCTCTGCAGAGCTGAGCATTAGGCCATCAATAATGTTCCCTGATGATGAGAAGGAGAAGCCGAAAGAGCACTGGAGAAAGATACAGATGCTTGGAGTAATATTACTCGTTGAAAGAATGCACTGTCTTTTTTTTTCCTGTTCAGTTAATCTGTTTGGATCAAGAAAATATAATGTTATCAATATTTCTCTTAACTAAAAAATCCGAATGAGATACTGCCTAGAATTTTGTGTACAATTGAGGTCACATATACATTCCCAGGTTTTCTTTATGTGCTTTGGAAACTGACAGGCATGGTGTAAGTTAGGCATGTCATCTTTTTTCTGTCCAGCCATACGTTTATCATCAAGTATTGGGGGTTGATGTCAGATTTGTTTTTTGGGTCTTTTAGGTTAGTTATCCTAGGTAAATTTAATATTGACTTAGATATTCTTCTTAGGTCCCCTGACATGAAAATTTATGTCTGTGCAAGAGGCTTTTTTCCCCTCTTTTTTCCCCCGATATATTACATCCTTATTCATGTTAAGGACACATTTTAGATCTTATGTTTTCTTCACGTTCATTTCCAGAATGTATTCTATAAGGCCTAAAAAAAGTCCCAGGTTTAACACATTTTTACTTCAATTCCTTGCGGTATACTTGTTACTGAATACCAGTGGACTGACCACCACACCTTGCCACTGGTCATCTTGAAGACACAAAATTTCTTAGGGTAGAATGGCCCACCCATACTGCTTCTATCCATGGCCACAAAAGCTAAAGATGTAAGGGGCCCTTCTTGACTGCAGTAAGTGGAGGGGTTTAGTCTTACCTAAGACTAAAGTTAGTTTTGTGGACTGCTAGCACCTCAAGATGCTTGATAGAAAAAAGGCTCCACATCAAGTTTAATGTAATATATCTCCCTCTTGTTGCCCCATAACACACATTAGCATATTAAAAGCCTTAAGAGGTCCTATATTACCAGATTAATTTTGTTTAACTCATTGTTTCTGGGAAGTATTTGATAATGGTACTTTTTTTCAAGGTATTATAATTATTAGCACCACTTTAACATGCTGGTCTAATGACATGCTGGTCTCTTTTATGGTCATGAAAATTTCCGTAGTAAATGCTAACATCAAATGTGCATGGCTATGATTCTCTAAATTTACTAATCAAAACTCCCTGCTTTGATTAATTCCTACAGTGCCTATTAAGTGATATGTGAGATTCAACACATGATGTAAATAATAATAATGCAATTATAATTTTGTAGGGTGCCACATTATTTATAGTTCATGGGCTCATAGGAAGGAAGTGGTCACTGTGTTGAAGGAAGTGTTCCTGGCAAAAGAGAGGCGGCATGGCATGGTGGAAGGAGCTCTAGACTGATCACAAAACCAAGGTCAGCTACAAGCCTCACTAGATTGGCTTTCTGTTGGTGGTCAATTCAACCAACGCTCAGTTTTGTCATCTGCAAAGTGGGCTTATGTGGTAGGCAGAATTCTAAAGATGCCCCCCCCAATAATCCTGTCCCTTATTCAATCAAACAGTAATCTGGGTACTGCTGTGAAGGGATTTTGCAGGTGGAATTCAAGTCCCAAGTCAGTTGACCTTGATATACGGAGAGTATCTGGGTGAGCCTAATATAATCACATGTGTTCATTAAAGGCAGAGAGCTTTCTTCAGCGGGTGGCAGAATAAGACAGATTTTTGCTTGCCTCAAGGAAAAAAGCAAACACCTATGTTTTATCTGCCTATGGGGGCAAGGGGCCCCTAAAAGCTGAGAGTGACCCTGACCAACAGCTGCAAGAAAACAAAGACCTCAGTCCTATAACTGCATGGAAGTGAATTTTGTCAACAACAGAAGAGCTCACCTTAGAACCTCAGCTGGGATTGTGAAGTTGGCTGACAGCTTGATTTTAGCCTGTGAGACCTGAGCAGAGGACCCAGCTACCTTACACCTGGACTCCTGCCCCAAGAAAATTGTGAGGTAATAAACCTGTGTTGTTTGAGCTGCTAAATTTATGCAGTTTTTTAAGGAAGCATTGGAAAACTAAAACAGGCTATTATATACCCCACATTGTCAATATTAACTGGACATGGTGTATATGAAAGCACTTTGTAAAGTGCAAAGACCAGTGCACATGGTAAAATTCCAAAGCAGATTCTTTGATTTCCCACCTCAAACCTGCTTCTCCCTGAGTCTTCCCTATTTCAATAAGTGGTATCATCATTCAGCTAATACAAGCCTAACACCTAGCAGTCATCCTTTTTATTTTTTATTTTTTTTCTTCTCATCCTCCATATCTTATCTACCAGCAAGCCCTGTGAATTCTAGAACACCACCTGACACATAGAAGGTCCTTCAAAATATGTGTTGAATAGGTGAATCCCAGTTCATTCTCCCCTAAATTTAGTTATTTAGAAAATTGCATCCATGAGTTCCCCTCCTTAGGCTGTCTGTCACCATCGTAGATTAGAATTTTTTTCAGAAGTATATACTTACTCCCTTCCCCATTCTACTTCAGTGGAAGGGTTTGCTTCCTTGCCATGTTCATGTTAGGCTTAGTCATAAGACTGGTTTTGGCCAATGGGCATAGATGGAAGTGACAATCTGCCAGTTTTGAACTGAGGTCTTAAGAGGCATTGGTTTTTCCACTTTCCCTTTGGGAGCTTCCAAATTTCATCATTAATAAAACATTCTCTAGGTATCTGCTACCCTTCCAACTTGGACCACTGCATGAGACACATTGAGCAGAGTTGCCCTAGCCACCCCACATTCTGCAGGATAAAACAGAGCCATCCCAGACAATTGCAGACCTGTGAGAGAGAGAATAAATAATTGTTTCAGCCACTGATTTTGGGGTTGGTTCGTTATGCAGCATTTGGAAAGCAATAGGTGACTAGTACATTTTTCTAAGGCAGTAACATTCCACCTCTAGGAAGTTATGTACCTCGTTTAATGAGGTTATTTTAAAAAATGATTTCAGTTAAATATACTGAGCACTAACTCATTTTGTGACTAAAGAGAAATGAAATTATAAAACTGGATGAAATATTAGAGATCATTCAGTTTGCACCTTTCATTTTGCAGATAAGGAAATTGACATCCAAGTGTGCCCAAGCTCGTATAACTAATTCATTCTGGAGAGAGGACTAAAGTCCATAGCTCCTGAAGCAATGCCTCAAAGGCCCTAATGGGAGAATGTGATGATAAGGAGACCAAATTGTGTGTGGAAATCAGCTCATTTTATAACTTTCCTCGAAATATGCAGAGAGCAAGAAGCTCAATAAAAGGCAACAATGGCGGGATGTATTTTTTAATATCCTTTGGGAGGAAACTGTCCTGTGCACCTATTACTACCATTATTCAGAGCCATAATTGTAGCTAACATTGATATGCTGGTTAGACACAGCTTATGTTTTGATCTCAGCTGACTCACAGAACCTAAATTTTGATTGGATTAAAGGAATAGGTGACATTCAATTAGAAAATTTCTTCAAGTTAAACATGGATAAAGCAGTTAATTCCAAATCACTTCCACTCGTACCTGTTTTATAAACTCACGTGTTTTCCTTTGAAAACAATCACATTAGACACTTTTTAGGCACTATTTAACTTAGATAAAGATTTTTATATATTCCTGGATTTTCTAATTTGGGAGAAGCCACTGTCCTCAAAAATCCCTTTACATTATAAATTTGGTTACACTTAAAAAATCTTATACTATTATATCAAGATATTATAAGGTTGTAATTTCCAGGGACTTCTGTATCATTAAGTGCCCCTCTACATATACCCTCCTCCCCCAACCATTTTAGTCCAGTGGGAATTTTGGCCAAATATATTTAATTGCCTTGGAACTTCTTTAAGTTTTATAATTGTAGCAATTCAAATCCAGGTATACAATATTTTGACAATTTAATGTATCTTATTTCTTTTTTAAGGAAGACAAATTTATTATATCATACAGTTCTTTTTGGAAGATGGTGACTTTGGATAAATAGCTCAGAGTATAAAATTAAACAACCACTCAAAAATTAATATTAGTGACTGAAAGAAAGATATCAGGAACTAGGTGAATAACTATTTAAAAACCTACTTTTCTATAGTTCTCTCAATGAATAATTCAAGATCAAGCACATCAAATCTATTATTGAGAGCCCGATACACAATGGTGGGGTGAATATCAGACTGATCTATGAAGCTTTTAAAAAATGCATGTGCTTGGGCCCCAACACTGGGGCTCAGATTCATCAGCACTGGGATGGGATGGGCTATTTGTTTAAAAAAGGTCTATGGGAGATTCTGATATCTGTCCATTGAATTAGGAATTCTCTAAAGGTTTTATTTTCATGACTTTAGATTTAGTCAGTTCAATTCACTCTGCCTTATCTGTTTTGTTCTGTGAAGAACAGAACAGCTTAGAAAAATGTTGGTTTCATTATGCTAGTCAGTTATATTATACTTATGTAGATGTGAGTTTCATGAGTTGCCCAGTTTTATGTTTCATTTATTATAATAATTGATTTTTACTAAATCCCTACTATCGGTAATCTTTATTGATGAAAAGTTTAATTTCAAAAGTATGAAGTTTTTAAGTAAAAAAATATATTCTATGTACTTTGTAAAAAAGTTTCTTTACTCTGGGCTTTTCCTAGGTTTCTAAACTTTAATTATAAAGTGTTGTACCCCCATAGTATTCTGAAATAAAAAAAAAAAACTTTAATTATATATTACCCTTTAGTCTCAGATGTCTTTTCTGTTTTTTGAAAGTGTCTTTCATTTAGAGGTTGCACAATAAATACTTGAATAAGTAAGTGAATGAAACAAAATAAAATGAGATTCAATTTTCTAAGGATAGTTCTAGTACTCTAAATCTTATATTAAAATAACTGTATATATATACAATATTTTTGGGTTTTTAAAAAGGTTTTTAAATTACCTTATATTTTCTGGTCTTTTTTTAAACAAATAACTATTTTTATTACAATCTGTTTATTTTTTTAAAAATAGGAAAATTCAGAAAAGCACCAAAAAAACAGCCAGTAATTTTGTGGTCAGCAATAAATATTTTTAACATTTTGGTGTACATTTCTCCAGCTATTTTTTTGTATATCTATATTCCTAAAATATAAAATAGAATTTCTGAGGCACTAATTTTTTGGAACTGGATTTGTAAAAATAACATCTTTATTAGTTTTTAAGTTATAAAGTAACACATGGAGAAATGATAAATACTTGAGGTGATGGATACCCCAATTACCCTGATTTTATCATTACACATTGTACGTTTGTATCAAAATATCACACATACCCCTTAAATATATACAAATATTATGTATCCATAATAATTAAAAATAAAAAATTTAAAAATAAAGTAACACACAGATGTTATAGAAACACAGTATGTGTTTTAACTTAGAAAAATAAATATCTTTCTATCCTCTCTCATGTCCAATCCTACTTCCCACAGGAAAACCAGTTTTGTGCATCTGTTTTCAGTCTTTTGCCTATGTATGTGTATTTTTAAAAATAAAAGTTAACTGCTTTTATTTCTTACACATTGTAAATATTGCCATATTACTTTAAAGAATCATCTTTAAGTGATTTTCATGAGTTGCCCAGTTTTATGTTTCATTTATTGTAATAATTGATTTTTACTAAATCCCTACTATCGGTAATCTTTATTGATGAAAAATTTTTGTATCCCTATTATCTCCTTATGATGAATTCCTATGAATGGAATTTCTGTGGTAAAGCCTCTGTGTGTGTACACATATGTGTATGTGTGTGTTTGGACAAATTTTGTTTCTAGAAACATACTAAATTTCACTCTCACCTAGAATTGTACCTTCTGGTGTACCTGTTTCCTTTTGCCCTACATGGGATATTGTAATTTGAAATCGGTACATTTTGATTTTACTTACATCTTTATTTGGTAAGATTGAATATCTTTTCTATACTTACTGGACTTTTGCATTTATTTTGAGAATTGAAAGTTCATGAGGTTGTCATTAAAATTTGATCACCGTAGTCCCAGCTACTCAGGAGGCTGAGGCAAGAGGATCACTTGAATCCAGGAGTTCAAGTCTAGCCTGGGCTTGATAGTGAGACCTAGTATCGCTCTAAAAAAAGCTGATCTTATTGGTTTAAAAGCATTCTTGACAGCTTAAAGATATTAACTTTTTTTTTGCTAAATAATATGTTGCAAAAAATTTCTTCTTGATTAATTTTCCTTTTCATTGTGTTATGAGTTATTAATTTTTATGAGGTCAAATCTGCTATTCTTTCAGTTAGAGAGGTTCCACCCTTTTGGCATTATGCTTAGAAAGGCCTTCTTTACTCAGAAATCAGAAAAATATTTGTTCATTTTTTAAAACTAAACTTTTTATTTTAGAATAGTTTTACAGAAAAGTTGCAAAGATAGTACAGAGATTTCCTCTATATACCCTGTACTCAGTTTCACCTATTAATATATCTTGTATTAGTACAGTGCATTTTTCACAACTAATAAACCAATATTGATAATTATTAACTAAAAACCATACTTTATTCAGATTCCATTAGTTTTTACCTAATGTTCTTTTTTTCTGTTCCAGGATCCCATCCAGGATACTGCATTACATTTGGTCGTCATATCTCTTTGTAGGCTCCTCTAGGTGGGACAGTTTCTCAGACTTTCCTTGGTCCTAATAACATTGACATTTTGAGGTTTACTGTCCAGGTATTTTGTAGAATGTCTCTCAGGTAGGATTTGTCTACTATTGTTGTCATTATTGGACTGTGGTTATAAGTTTTTGGAAGAAAGAACATTGGAGGTAAAGTGCTTTTTCATTACATCATATCAAGAGTACACACTGTCAATGTGGCTTACCACTTTTAATATTGACCTTGATCATCTGGGAAAGGTAGTGTTTATCAGGCTCCTCACTGTAAAGTTACTCTCCCTCTCCCCACCTTTTCTGTACTGTAATCTTTGGAAGGAAGTCACTATGCACACCTCATACTTAAATGGTAGGAAGTTATGCTCCATCTCCTCGAGGGGGAATTAACTACATTAATTATTTGGAATTCTTTACATGACATTTGTCTCTTCTCCCCCATTTATTTACTTATTCAGTGATTCATTTATACCTATATGGGTTCATGAATATTTATTTTATGCTTTGAGTTATAATTTAATGCAATGTTGTTTATTTTTTTGCTCAAATTGTTCCAGTTTCAGCCAATGGGAGCTTTTTCAGCTGGCTTTTCAGTTGTGTCCCTTTGACATTTCCCAATCATTTTTGCTTTTGAGCACTTCCTTACTTTCTGACACTATAAGAAGCTCCAGGCTCACCTTGTATGTTCCCTTCCTAATCCTGCAATCAGTCACTTCTCCAAGGAGCTTTGGTTCCTTTTATTGTAGTGGTATAGAAACCAAGATTTGAGTGCTGGATGTGCTTGTTGCTACTGGGGAATCATTTTTTTCTAGATTCTCTCAGCTGAAAGAGCAAGAAAATATATGTGTAACATGTATATACACATATCTATAATTATTCATATATATCCATTAATATCTTTATTAAGCTAAACATGAGTTCAAACTGATGTCTCTAACTCTAATCTACTACCACATGGTTCCTTCTAGCCTTAGCCCCTTGCTTATCTCTAAATTCCCACTCCCGTAGAAACCTAGCTTCTACCACCCACCATCCATTTACTTGTTTTTCCAATCCCAGCATACATGTATAGTGGTTTCAGAATTGTTACCCAGAACCCTGTGGGGAACAACTTTCCAAGTAGAGTACAGTGCTATGTATAGTTCTGTTTGTCTTTAGTTTTATGGTTCCAGTCATTTCTAAAGTTACTTAGATCAGTACCTCTTTTTCCTGCCCCTACACTAAAGTTATATTAAACATTGGTAATACAGCTAGATTCTTTTGTCACACCTCTATTCCATTCTGGTATCCCCAACCCTCCTAGTTGTATTTTTAATTTGCATACATTAAGATGCTATATGGATTATAACAAATGCAGTGTCATATATCCACCACTACAGTATTATATGGAATAATTTTACAACACTAAAAAAGTCCCCTGTGCTTCATCTCATTAACCCTCCCTTGTCGCCAAACCCCTGACAACCACAGACTTTGCCATCTCCATAGTTTTGCCTTTTCCAGAATGTCATATAAGTAGAATAATACAATCTATAGGCTTTTCAGACTGGCTTGTTTTGCTTAGCTGTATGCATTTAAGATGCATCAATGTCGTTGTGAGGATTTATTAATTGTTCCTTTGGATTTATCCTTTATTTTACCTAATTCTTTTATGATTTCAGTTTTTATATTTAACTCTTTAGTCAATTTGGACTTTATTTTGATATATGGTTTGAGATAGAGATCTAGCTTTGCTTCCAAATAGGTAACTAATTTTGTGAGTATCATTTATTAGAAGAACTTTTCTCCATTGATTTGAAATCCTTTTCTATAACTAAATTCGTATGTGTGTGATGGTCTGTTTCTTAGCTTTCTGAGGCTCAATTTTTCTGTTATTTAATTGTATGCCACTATCACTGTTTTAGAAATATTGTAGCTTTATTATGTAATTTAATATTCTATGAGAGCCCTCTTTAATTATTCTTCTTCATAAAAATTCTTAATAATTTTTCCCAGGTTTTTCTTCTGAATGAATTTAAAAAAATTTTATTATAAAAACCACATTGCGATTTTGTGAGCTAAATTTGTGAGCTAAATTAAGGAAGAATCAATATCTTTGTAATATTGTGTTTTTCTTTATGGAAGCATGATACATTTTTCATTAATTTGTGCTTCTCTTATTGTCCAGTTTTCTTGATTTGGGACTTGCACATATACTATTAAGTTTATTTCTAGATATTTTATGTTTTTCAACATTGTGAATTTTCAATATACATTGTGAATTTCCAATTACTTTCTCCAAAAAGTTAATTTTTTGTATGTAGGAAAGCAATTAATATTTATGTTCAAATACTTAGTATGACCTTTTATTAGATGTGTAAACTGGACCTTCATAGACAATCATATCATATTAAAATAATGATACATGATTTTTCATTTCTGAATTTTGTACCTCTTCTTTTTCTTATTGTGTTGGCTGGGGCTTTCAGAAGAGAGGAGCTAATAGACTTTTTTTTTTGTCCTTCTGCCTATGTTTAATGAAAATCCCTGTAATGTTTTACTGAAACCATATATTTTAAAGGCAATACAGATTGTCTTTTTGCTATTCAAGGGGATTCTAAGAGAACACTCAATTCCTTTTGCAAATGGAATAATGATCTATTCATTTATCTCTTGTACAACAATTCATACCTATACTTACTAAGTTTACTTTAGGAAAAGCATACCAGTATCTTCCTTGCCTTTTCCTCATTCTATTAATATGTAACTACAGGATCCTCTTATTCCTAACAACAGGTGCACTGGGATTAAATCTATTTGAGGTACAGCATCCAAATGAACACAGCACTTTAATTTCCCAGTTGCTTAACTTTTGTAGCTGTGATCCATCATTCATGTTGCAGTACATCTTGACAGAAGTCTGTTTGGCTACCTACACTGACCCAAAAACCCCACAAACCAAAAACCAATTTGGCTATGCATGTGTTGGAATTTAAAGTTCTGTTAATTTTTTTAAGGTTAAGTATCAACAGATAATTCAGATTTTTTAATATATATATTGATTTTTAATTATTATGGGTGCATAATAGTTGTATATCTTTATAGGGTACATGTAATGTTTTAATAAAGGCATATAATGTGAATTAATCAAATCAGGGTCATCGGGGTATCCATCACTTCAGGTATTTAACATTTCTTTGTGTTAGGAACATTCTAATTCCACTCTTTTAGCTATTTTAAAGTATACCCTAACTTATTGTTGTTTATATTCACTTTGTTGTGCTATCAAATATTATTCATTCTATCTAATTATAACTATATTTTTGTACCCATTAACCATCCCCAGTTTATCCCCCTCTCCCAACTACCCTTCCCAGACTCTGGTAACCATCATTCTACTCTGTCTCCATAAGATCAATTGTTTTTAATATTTAGCTCCCACATATGAGTGAGAACATGTGAGATTTGCTTGGCTTATTTCACTTAACATAATGTTCTCCAGTTCCATCCATGTTGTTTCAAATGGCAGGATTTCATTGTTTTTGGTGGCTATATAATATTCCATTGTATATATATACCACAATTTCTTTATCCATTCATCTGTTGATGGACACTTAAGTTGATTCCATATCTTGGCTATTGTGAATAGTGCTGCAATAAACATGGGAGTGCAGATATCTTTTCAATATACTGAATTCACCTCCTTTGGATATAAACCAAGCAGTGGGATTGCTGGGTCATATGGTAGTTCTATTTTTTAGTTTTTTGAGGGACCCCCCATACTGTTCTCCATAGTGGTTGCACTAATTTACATTCCCACCAACAGTGTATGAGAGTTCCCCTTTCTCCACATACTAGCCAGCATTCATTATTGCATTTTTGATAAAAACCATTTTAACTGGGGTGAGATGATATCTCATTGTACTTTTGATGTGCATGTCTCTGATGACTAATTCTGTTGAGCATTTTTTCATATACATATTGGCCATTTGTATGTCTTCTTTTGAGAAATGTCTATGCAGATCCTTTGCTCATTTTTAATTGGATTAGTTGATTTTTTCCTATTGAGTTGTTAGAGCTCCTTGTATAATCTTGTTATTAATCCCTTGTCAGACCGTTAGTTTGCAAATATTTTCTCTGATTCTGTGAGTTGTCTCTTCACTTTGTTGATTGATTCCTTTGCTGTGCAGAAGCTTTTTAGCTTGATGTGATCCCATTTGTCTAATTTTATTTTGGTTGCCTGTGCTTTGAGGCTATTACTCAAGAAGTCCTTGCCCAATCTAATATCCTGAAGAATTTCCCCAATGTTTTCTTTAGTAGTTTCATAGTCTCAGGTCTTAGATTTAAGTCTTTTATCCGTTTTGATTTGATTTTGGTATATGGTGAGAGATAAGGGTCTAGTTTCATTCTTCTGCATATGGATATCCAGTTTTCCCAGAACCATTTATTGAAGAGACTGTCTTTCCCCACTGTATGTTCTAGGCACCTTTGTCAAAGATAAGTTCACTATAGATGTGTGGATTTATTTCTGGGTTCTCTGTTCTGTTCCATTGGTCTATGTGTCTGCTTTTATGGCAGTACCATGCTGTTTTGGTTACTCTGTAGTATAACTTGAAGTCAGGTAATGTGATTTCTCCAGTTTGGTTCTTTTTTCTTAGGATGGCTTTGGCTATTCTGGGTCTTTTCTGGTTCCATATAAATTTTGGGATCAATTTTCCTATTTCTGTGTCATTGGTATCTTGATGGGGATTGCACTGAATCTGTAGATTGCTTTGGGTAGTGTGGACATTTAAATAATATTGATTCTTCCAATCCATGGGCATGGAATATCTTTCCTTTTTTTGTGTGTATCCTCTTCAAATTCTTTGGTAAATGTTTTATAGCTTTTAATATATAGATCTTTCACTTCCTTGGTTATTACTAGGTATTTTATTTTATTTGTAGCTATTGTAAATGGGATTACTTTCTTGGTTTCTTTTTCCATATTGTTTACTGTTGGCATATAGAATGCTACTGTTTTTGTATGTTGATTTTGTATCCTGCAACTTTCCTGAATTTGTTTATTGGTTCTAATAATTTTTGGGTGGAGTCTTTAGGTTTCTCTAGATATAAGATCATATCATCTGCAAACAAGGATAATATGACTTCTTCCTTTCCAATTTGGATGTCCTTTATTTCTTTCTCTTGCCTGATTGCTCTAGCTAGAACTTCCAGTATGATGTTGAATAACGGTGGTGAATGTGGGCATCCTTGTCTTGTTTCAGATCTCAGAGGAAAGGCTTTCAGTTTTTCCCCATTCAGTATGATACTAGCTATGGGTCTGTCATATATGGCTTTTATTGTGTTCACATAAGTTCCTTCTGTCGCCAGTTTTTTGAGAGTTTTTATCATGAAGGTATATTGAGTTTTGTTGAATGCTTTTTCAGCATCAATTGAAATGATCATATGGTTTTTGTCATTTGTTCTATTGATATGATGTATCACATTGATTGATTTGCGTATGTTGTACCATCCTTGCATCCCTAAGATGAATTCTACTTGATTATGATGAATAATTTTTTAATGTGTGTTGAATTCAGTTTGCTAGTATTTTGTTGAGGATTTTTGCATCTATGTTCATTAGAGATATTAGCCTATAGTTTTATTCTTTTGTTGTATCTTTGTCTGGTTTTGGTATCAGGGCGATATAGACCTTGTAGAATGAGTTTGAGAGTATCCCCTCCTCCTTGATTTCTTGGAATAGTTTAAGTAGGATTGGTATTAGTTCTTTGAATGCTTGTTAGAATTCAGGGGTGAAATTATCAAGTCCCGGGCTTTTCTTTAATGGGAGACTTTTTATTACTGCTTCTATCTCCTCGTTACTTGTTATTGATTTATTTAGGTTTTGGATTTCTTCCTGTTTCAATCTTGGTAGGTTATATGTGTCTAGAATTTATCCATTTCTTCTAGATTTTCCGATTTATTGGCATATAGTTGCTCATAGTAGTCTCTAATGATCCTTTGGATTTCTTCAGTATCAGCTGTAATGTCTCCTTTTTCATCTCTGATTTGATTTATTTGGGTCTTCTCTCTTTTTTTCTTAGTCTGGCTAAAGGTATGTCTATTTTGTTTATCATTTCAAAAATACAACTTTTCATTTTGTTGTTTTTTTACTTTTTTGTCTCAATTTCATTTATTTCTGCTCTGATATTTATAATTCTTTTCTTCTACTGATGTTGGGTTTGGTTTTCTGTTGTTTTTCTAGTTCTTTGAGATACATTGTTAGGTTGTTTATTTGAAGCTTTTCTACTTTTTTGATGTAGGTACTTAGTGCTATAAACTTTCCTCTTATTACTGCTTTTGCTGTATCCAACATGTTTTGATATGTTGTTTTTTTCATTTTCATTTGTTTCAAGAAGTTTTTTAATTTCCTTCTTAATCTCTTCATTGACCCACTGGTCATTCAGGAGCATATTGTTTAATTTCCATGTGTTTGTATGTTTTCCAGTGTTCCTCATGTTATTGATTTCTAGTTTTATTCCACTGTAGTCAGAGAAAATACTTGGTATGATTTTAATTTTTTTGAATATTTTGAGACTTGTTTTGTGTCTTAAAATATGATCTATCCTTAAGAATGATCCATGACCTGAGGAGAAAAATGTGAATTCTGTAGCTGTTGGATGAAATGTTCTGTAGATATCTATTAGGTCCAATTGGTCTATAGTGCAGAGTAAGTCCAATGTTGCGTTGTTGATTTTCTGTCTGGATGATCTATCCAAAGCTGAAAGTGAAGTTGTTGAGGTCTCTAATGATTATTGTATTGGGGTCTAACTCTCTCTTTAGCTCTAATAATATTTGTTTTATATATTTGGGTACTCTAGTGTTGAGTGCATATATATTTAGAATTGTTATATCCTCTTGCTGAATTGATCCCTTTTTTCTTTGTCTCTTTTTACAGTTTTTGTCTTGACATCTATTTTATCTGATAGAAGTATAGCTATGCCTGCTCTTTTTTGGCTTCCATTTACATGAATATGTTTTTCCATCTTTTTATTTTCAGTCTATTTGTGTCTTTATAGGTGAAGTGCATTTCTCGCAGACAACATATAGTTAGTCCTTGTTTGTATATCCATGCGGACCCTCTATGTCTTTGGATTAGAGAGTTTAGTCCATGCACATTCAATGTTATTATTGATAGGTAAGTACTTACTACTGCCATGTTGTTATTTGATTTCTGGTTGTTTTGTGGTCCTCTCTTTCTTTCTTCCTTCCTTCCTGTATTCCTTTGTTAAAAGTGATTTTTTCTTGTAGCATGTTTTAATTTCTTGCTATTTATTTTTTGTGTATCTGTTGTATGTTTTTTGATTGGAGGTTATCATGAGGCTTGCAGAAAATATTTTATAACCAATTATTTTAAACATATGACAAGTCTGCTTACAGACAAAAAAACAAACAAATAAACAAGCAAAGAGAAATCTAACAGAGATTCTATCCTTTAGCTCCATCCCCCCCACTGCTTTTTAACTTTTTGTTGTTTCCATCCATATCTTTTTATACTATCTATCTCTCAAAAGGTTGTTGTTATTTTTGATAGGTTTGTCTTCTAGTCTTCCTACTCAAGATGTAAGTGGTTTATACACTGCAATTACAGCAATAGAGTATTCTATATTTGTGTCTTTACTGTTACTAGTGAGTTGTATACCTTGAGATGATTTCTATTGTTCATTAACATCTATTCTTTCAAATAGAACTCCTTTTAGCATTTCTTGTAGGACAGGTCTGGTGTTGATGCAATCCTCAGCTTTTGTTTGTCTGGGAAAGTCTTTATTTCTTCTTCATGTTTGAAGGATATTTTTGCAGGATATAACATTCTAGGGTTAAGGGTTTTTTTCTTCAGCACTTTGAATATGTCACACTGCACTTTCACTGAGAAGTCTGCTGCCAGATGTATCACAGCTCCTTTATATGTTATTTTTTTCTTTCTTCTTGCTTCCTTTAGGACCTTTTCTTTATCCATGACCTTTAGGAGCTTGATTATTAAATGCCTTGAGGTATATTTGTTTGGGTTAAATCTGCCTGATGTTCTATGACCTTCTTGTACCGGAATATTGATATCTTTCTCTAGGTTTGGAAAGTTTTCTTTTATTATTTCTTTGAATATACTTTCTACCCTAATCTCAATCTCTTTCTCTACTTCCTCTTGATGGCCAATAATTCTTAGATGTGCTCTTCTGAGGCTATTTTCTAGATCTTGTAGCATGCTTCATTCTTATTTACTTATTTTTTCTTTTTTCTCTTCTGACTGTGTATTTTCAAATAGCCCATCTTCCAGCTCACTATTTTTTTCTTCTGCTTGGTCAGTTCTGCTGTTGAGAGACTCTGATACATTTCTCAGTTTGTCAATTGGATTCTTAAGCTCTAGAATTTCTGCTTGATTTTTTTTTTTTTTTTTTTTTTTTACTATTTCAATCTCTTTGTTAATTTCTCTGATAGGCTTCTGAATTCCTTATCTGTGTTGTCTTGAAGTACACTGAGCTTCTTCAGGACAGCTATTTTGAATTCTTTATCTGAAAAGTCACCTATCTCCATCACTCCAGGATTGGTCACTGGTACCTTATTTAGTTTGTTTGGTGAGGTCATGTCTTCCTGGATGTGCTTGATGTTTGTGGATGTTTGTTGATGTCTGATTATTGCAGAGTTAGGTATTTATTTTAATCTGCACAGTCTGAGCTTTTTTGAACCCACCCTTCTTGAAAAGGCTTTCCAGATATTCAAAGGGAATTGAGTGTTGTGGTCTAAGTCTCTGGTCACTGCAGCCATATCAGCACTGAGCGTACCCAAGGCCCAGAAATGCTGTGACTCTTGCAGACTCCCAGTAGTACTGCCTTGGTGGACTTGGGTAAGATACAGGAGAATTCCCTGGATTACTGGGCAAAGTCTCTTACTCTCCCCCCTCACTTCCTGTGCTGGGCTACTGGAGTTGGGGGAGGAATGATGTGGGCACTCCCTCATGGCTACCATAGCCTAGTCACACCTGAAGCCAACCTAGTCTCACCAAAGCCAGTGAGTGGTGACTGTTGCCTGGCTATCTATGATGTTTATTCAAAGGCTCTTTAGTCAGCAGGTGGTGAATCCTGCCAGGACCAGTTCCTTCCCTTCAAGGCAGCATGTTTCCTTCTGGCCCAAGGTGGGTCCAGAAATGTCAGGGACTTCAGGAGTCTGCTTGGTACTTTATTTTACTGTGGCTGAGCTGGTACCCAAGTTGCAAAACAGAGTCCTCTGAGCTCTTCCCTTTCCTTTCCTGAAGTGGAAGAAGACTTACCCAGTGCTGTGCTGTCTGTAGTTGGGGGAGGGGTGACACAGGCACTGGCTTGGCCTCAGCTGCTGGTGTCTCACTGGGTCACATGCACCCAGGTCCACTGGCTCTGAGCCAGCACAGCCACAGGAATTGCCCAAGGACTGCAGCCTTTGTGGCACAACTGCCTTACAAATTTAGTCCAGGCCCCAGGCTGCTTTTTGTCAGCTAGTGGTGGGGCTAGCTGAAACTTGGGTTCGGGGCAGAGGATTTCCCTCTGGCCAGGCTGGTCAAAATGCTCCCTCCGTGGGCACAGGCAGAATTCTGCCCTGTGCTATGTTCCCCTGTGCCAGGGCAGCCCTGAGTTTCAATGCAAAGCCCCATAATCGCTTCACTCCCCCGGTTACACAGATTCTCTTTCCACTTGCTGCGCTGGTGCGGCACTGCTAGGAGATGGCAGAGGGGTGGCGTAGGCAATGCAAGATTGTCTTTTCTGCCCTCTTTAGTGCCTCTTTCCTTGATATAATGTTAACACCAGGTAGTATGATAGCTCACCTGATTTTTGGTTCTTCTGAAGGTATTTGCTTGGGTGGATAGTTGTTGAATTAGGTGTTCCTGCAGAGGGACAAGTGCTGGAAGTTTCTACTTGGCCATCTTCAGATAATTCAGATTTTGAGCGAGCTGTGGCCCACTTCCTTATTTTGTAAGTAAAGTTTTATTGGACTATTGGTGAATCCATCATTTGCATGTTGTCTTTAACTGCTTTTGTACTACAGCAACAGAGCAGCATAGTTGCAACATCGACCATATGCCCTCAAAGACTAACACATTTACTATTTGGCCCGGTACAGAAAAAGTTCACTGACCTTTGATTCAGAAAGACTTTAAAATAAAGAGAAAAAGGTGAGAATAACAGTCAGAGGTTTTA
This sequence comes from Daubentonia madagascariensis, assembly GCA_023783475.1. Taxonomy (NCBI): domain Eukaryota; kingdom Metazoa; phylum Chordata; class Mammalia; order Primates; family Daubentoniidae; genus Daubentonia; species Daubentonia madagascariensis. Next base: position 5,826,779 of record JAKFHU010002080.1, read on the forward strand.
GAACTTGTTTTTTTATTTCTTTGTATTCTCAAATTTTTTTTAATTTTGTTTTTATGTTTGTTTTTGCTTAGTTGCAATGACCTGCTTTCTGGTTAGGCTAATATAATGGCACAGATAGTCCATGTCCATTCTGATTGGTTAAATATTTGTTCTTATTGATTGTTGCCTGTACTAGACCAGTAATAAATGTATTTATAACATCCTAAATATTTCAAATATTGTAATATAGTTATTCCTTTATTGAAAAACAAGGTTGTCATTTTCAAGTGCCATGCAGCATCACATTCCTAGTTATTGGAACATGAAGTCAATTTAGAATTTCTCTTCTATTAATATCTACCAAAGGGAGATCTCTCTCTCTCTCTCTCTATATATATATATACATAAAGCTAAAACTTTTTATTAGTCAATATATCAATCAGTATCTACTGAGTGTCCTGTGTCACTCAGGTTGTTGATAAGTGCTACAGGAGATATTAGTTATATAAACCTTTTGGTGGACAGGAGTTTCTAGTCCAGAATTCTGGACAGTGAAAGGACAGGCCTCTAATATGTGGTGAAACTTAAATATAAGAATATTATCTTTCTTTCCTTTCTTCCAAACTTGTCATTTCCTCTTATAAGGGAAATTTTTCTCTTTTTCATTGTGGAGACCTGGCAGTTAAGGTTACCTTGCCTTTGCGGTTGTTTATATTGGTGATGTCTGAGAAGACTGCCCAGGTTCAACGAGTGACAAATCATTACTGACTGTACAATGTAATTAAAAAACACAAGCATTGATTAGCGATGAGCTAAACCTGAGACCAAAAAGTGAGAGACCTAGAATAGCTGGCAAAACTTCTCATTGGATCTGTCTGAAATGGAAGATGTTTGCCCCTGCAGGCATGGCACGGGGCCCATTGTGCATTTCCATTAGAGATCCGCACTGGATCTGAGCATGCCATTGATGTTGGCCTATTTATGAAAGGCTGTTGAAAGAGGTTTCAGAGCTAATTGAAAAGACATGTTTGTGAACTACAGTCATTTCAAACAACATGGCTCCAAAATGTTTCAATAGTTTGGAAATTGGTGTGTTTCCTTCAGTTGCACATAAAATTAAACAAATGATTTGAAATGAAAGCTTCATGGGTATTTAGTAAGATTTGGTTCCTTAAAAAAATTATTAATTGGCAAGTTGGCTGAGCTTATTATAACAGTCCCTGCCCATATCTATCGGTGCTTTCATTGTGTTGTCTATTCCTGTTTTCAGGGATGTCAACTACAGGTGCCTAAATCTACCTTGTCTGGAGACAAGGAATATAGTTTGAACAGGATGTTGTCAACTACTGTTCAGACATATTTTTATCTTCTAAGGAAAAGAAATTTCTCAAAACCTACTTTACAAAAAAAAAAGTAATAATAACAAAACAACATTCTACACATGCTTCTACAAGATTTTTCTCAAGGTAGAACTTAATAGGAAAAACTTGAGGGTGAGCTGTGCCTCAACCACACTGAAAATTGAGTGAATTTATGTGAGCAGAATGCAAACATAATTATTAAAAAATGTTCTCCCCCAGGCAGTTTTCAATCAAGATCTGAAAGCATTAGCAGACATTGATTTCTTCCATAACACTTGTACTTATTATTGGACCTGATTTTTGTCTATTCTTAAAGTAGAAATTGAGGACTGATAACTGAAACCAGTGTGTCCAAGTTTCCAAGTTAGCCATTGCCTACAGGGGTGGGAAAGCAGGGTTGAGGTACGGCTGTTCCTCAAAGCAGAGGGGGAATCAGGTTCATTGTTATTATCTCAATTATCATAATTACTCTGTCCTTAATGTTTTAACAACATTTTTTTTTTTTTCAAGTTAGGAAGACTGGTGCCAAGCAATTTACCTGTTAGGCATGTAGTTGGTGCTGAACTAGAAATAAGATACAATTTATCACTGGTCCCTTATTCTGGTGTGGTTTAAAGCAAAAAATTAAGTTTGAAAAGTTTAACCACTGAGGGGCATACCGAGTCCCAGTTTCTATGACAGATTGAGAAGGCTGGTAAGGCTTAATTGTCATAACATCAATTAGATTTCACCACAACTGAGCTAATTTGATTGTTCAATTGAAGTAACTGGATTAACATGGGAGATGCAGTTACTTTGGCTATGTTCTGACTGAATTGTTTTAGTTGAGGAGAAACTTGGTTGCCTGGTGACTGCTTGGTCTGACAATAGAAAATGTCCTCAAATTATTTCTTTTACTGGCTTGAGCACTTAGTGGCCATTTTATAATTACATAACCTTGCCTGCTTCTTGAGGGCCAAAGTGACTTTGAGAGATCCCAGGACATTCAGAAGATCTGGGATAGGTGATAGGAATGTGGGAGGAGTGAGGCAATCCTGAAAATAACTTGCCTTAGAGGATTGAAAATTGGCTTGGGGTGACATAGAAAACCTGAAAGATTGCATAACTATGCCTCCTCCATGTAAACATGGTGCAACTCACCTTTAGTCTTCCTTTCTATAGATGATTATGAGCTATGATGGTAGAGTTTTAGAGCATCTGGCCTTAACAAGGACCATCTCAGACTTTGTCCTTAGCATTATGGAATCCTATGATAGATGCACCACGTGTAATTTCTTTTTTTTTTTTTTAAATTAAAGCAGACCTCCTTTAGGCAACCCCAACCTTTCTTTTGAGTTTAATCCCAAGTGGATTTCCTGGGGATATCCTAGAAGTCCAGAGCGTCAAGGGAGATGAGATGCACAGATATACCTAACAGTTCTGGACAGTGAAAGGATTGAAAACAAATGTGATCTGATTTGAAGTGCACCGAGTATAGCACTGGCTATGTGGGACTTCATATGCAATTATTGTTTGCTTAGAAATAGAAAAGCACCAATATATTTTAATAGGTCCTAATTCTGAATATCTTATTACTAGTTGAGCATTCATGAGAGAAGAAATGAAAAGAAACAGAGAGCAGGTCAATTTAACATTGATCTAGTGCTTATTATGTGCTGGGTACTACACTAACATTTACCTGCATTATCACATTTAGTCCTTATAACTGTCATATGAAGTTACTATTCCCCTTTTATAGATTAGGAAACTGTTCTCAAACCACAGATAGAATCAGGTTCATATCTAACATCAAAGTCACACAATGGATTTTAAACCTAGTTATATTTTTTGCTTAATAGCTTCCATATATGTCAAAGTAAAGTAAAGTACAGCAAAGAAAGAGGATACAAGAGAGGAGTGTGAAAAGTGAATTTATAGATTACAGACCCAGATCCAAGATTTGTAGATAATCTGACTCTCTGTATGTTCAATGTTATCCAAATGGTTTCCCCACTATTTTCCAAGGCTGTGTGAGAGCTAAGCTTGTGGGCAGATAGAGTGTGGATTAGCCATCTGACAAACCCAGAACTGACTTACCAACATGGCTGAAATTGTATTATTAGGGGTAATAATATGTATGTGTGTGCATGCAGGGCTGGGGAACTGGGAAGCAGAGAAGAAGATTAAGGCAGAAGTTTCCTTTTATATTGTAAATACAAACTGGGAATATGCAATTAAGCAATCTCTGTACATTAGTATGAATGATTTTTATAAGAGCAGCAAAAAGCTTTTCAAAAGCAAATGGTAAGTGTGTTTTCTTCATGGAATTTATTTATATGTTTTTTATTCTTCAAAATATTGCATTTATTTTTAACTGAGTAGTACACTAGTATGACCTAAGAAGAAAGAGTGTTATAATCAAGTGTGCCTGGAGAAGGTTTGCTTAAGGAACTGTTCTTGTCTCCACTGCTTCCTCTAGATAATCACTTGTGTTAGATTCTTATATATACTTCTAATATATAAAAGCAAATACAAATGTACAATCTTATGAACTCCCTTTTTACACAAAGGTAATGTACAATATATGTCTCTGGAGATCTTTTCATATCAACACAGAGAGATTTCTTTTTCTTTTATACATCTGCATAGTATTTCATTACATTGTGTGGTATACTATAGTTTAGTCTATCAGCTCGCTATTGATGGGCACCTGAGTTGTTTCCAATTCTGCAAAAAATAACCTGGTACAAATTTTGTACATGAGCAAGTGTTGCTGTAAGATACATGACTAAAAATGAGGTTGCTGCAATAAAGGGTATTTATATTTGTAATTTTGATAGATATTGCCAAATTGTTCTCCACAGCAATTGTATCAATATAGTAAATTCTATGGATAAACTTTGATTTTCTATTTATAAATATCGACCAATTTTATGAGAGGAGATGGAATGTTATAAAGTGCAAAGGATTTCAAACTAGGGAATGTGCTAAGTTACTGTACCACTCTGGGCCTCACTTTCCTAATCCATAACGAGAGGGAGTAGGATATTATAATTTATAAGGTTTCCTTCTCCAAAAGCTGTATAAAATAATAAGATTTTATATTTCCTACAGTTGACAATACTGTGTACTTCATGTTTAACATTACCCCAATTCTGTGATCTTTTCCAATATCCAAATGCAAAGCACAATCTTTCAACAGCTGTTTCACTCAGAACAAGTTTCCTAAGAATAATAACTACTGTTTGTCACTTTACTGAAATGAAGTGAAACTTAGGTGCTACCTAGAGTAGAATTCAGCTACCGGATGGTTTGAACAGCTTACAAGCATCACATTTCACTGCAGCTGCAGTGTGAACTGGAAGCTTTATGGCATGGTTAGCAGCTGGACTACTTCATCAGGTAAATAGCTACGTGACAGTGACACGATCCATGTCAGGTGCTCCCGGCACACAGTTTTGATGGGCAGGCACTGTCAGCCAGCCATGAAGAGCCCGTCTGTCTCACACGCACTGTGGGGGGCTCTCCAATAAGGATGTTAAAAGGCATCTAGTTGACAAATGCAGGAGAAGGTTTGAACATATTAGGAGTAGGCTGCATCACGTTGTGTGTTCTGGTTTGAAGCCTGGGTGGCTATGCATTATGTTTTTAGAGAGAAGGCAACAACAAGGCCAGTATTTCTTGTATTCTGAGTTTTCTATTTTTCCATCTTATTGCAAAACCATACTCCCTAACATAGCGGTCCGCAACCTTTTTTGGCACTAGGGACCGTTTTCATGGAAGATAATTTTTCCACAGACCTGGGAGGGGTGGGGGATGGTTCCGGGATGTTTCAAGAACATTACATTTATTGTCCACCTTATTTCTATTATTATTACATTGTAACATATGATGAAATAATTATACAACTCACCATTGGTTGGGGACCCCTGCCCTAACATTATCCTAGGAGGTGGTATTTGAATCAAAATGTATTTATTGTGGGCTGTCCCGTTATATAACTATCCCAGTCTTTTTGTTCTGGCTCTGTAAGGTTTATCACTAGAGAAGGAAAACTTTCTGTGACACATGAGAAAAGGGACAAGATGGAAAGAAAATACTATTTGTTGAATGCCTACTTTCTGCCAAACAGAGCTGGCTGTTTTACATGTAAGCAAAGATGGAAGAAGCTAGGTTTTTACTTCCCAGTAGAAATTAGCAAACTCTTTTTGCTATCAAAGTTCTGAAGATCCTTTCAGACCCAGGAAATGAAGACAAAAATTGAATGCTACACTAGGTATATACATTATTATATGACAGGGAGAGAACGTTTATTGAGGAGCTGATCATGTTTTAGATGTTGTATGGAACACTGTGGATGCAACAAAATTAATTGTCTCTGTGCAGATAAATCCTCCTAGAACACTGAAGTTATCAAATCTCTATCTCTTTAAAGCCCCATACCTATATTGCTCCTTATCAGGAAAAAAAAAACCCACAGATAATAGTTCCCTAGGAGTGAATATCTTGTCTTATTTTTTCTTTTCATCTCGCAGATAAAAATTGCAATATGAAAAGATAATTCTTCCTGACTGTCAGATCCCATTAGAATTTCTACAGCCTGATGTTCTTTAAGGTAAACATGCCGTATGCATTTACTGCAATAAACTCATCATATTTACATTTTGATTGTCAAACACTGTACAAATTGCACATAATTGCCTTCTCTACGGCTATACTCTTGCTATTTGAAACTTTTGAAAATCTTCCTCATCTGGAATTTAGTAACAGATTAATCTTCCCATCAAATAAGGGGACAGGAAATTGTCTTCTGCAGTTGTATCCTGTGAGGACACTACTAATTAGAAGTCATTTCCTGCTCTCTGACCACTTTCTAGCAGCACTCCCCAGAGGTCTAAGAGGTGCCACGTGACTGCATTTGAGCTGAAGCCCTTGGTGGTCAGTAGGACTTGTCTATGTGCTATGTTTGGAGATAGTAATAATCCAAATTATTTCCAGATTTGTGCTGTCTGTGGAGCAGGATTTCTCAACCTTGGCACTATTGATATTTTGGATCAGAAAATTCTTTGTTGTGGGAGCTGTCCTATGTAGCGTAGGATGTTTGGCAGTTGCCCTGGGCTCTACCCACTAGGTGCCGGTAGTGTTTTGACAAGCACATGTGTCTCCAGACATTACTGAAGGTCTTCTGGGGGACAGAATCACCCCTGTTTGAGAACCATTGATGTAGAGAAATTGGAATCATATTAAGTATCCAAAGTGGGGTGAGTTCACTGGCAATGTTAAAATGCAAACATTTAGATAAATGATTTCCGTCTCTCTACCCAAATGACAGAAAATAACTGGTTCACACATTAGCTTCTTTTCCAAAATTTCTCTCTTGGTTGGGTGGAATCAGAACAGAGGCTTGACTTCTCTGTTCCAGTTTTCCTGCTTGTAGAAGAGTGGTAGTTCTAGCTTTCATTCAGAAATTTCCAGAGTTTGGGTCTGGTTTTTCTTTCCAACACATGAAGTTGGTGACCTAAAGACAGTAGGTGTAATTTTCAGGGATGGCAGTGAAATTTATATTTGGTGTTGGTAAGAACTAGAATTAATGCATGCTTTAGCTTCTCTCCTAGTCTATTTGAATTGCTATAACAAAATAGCATAGATTGGGTAGCTTGTAAACAACAGAAATTTATTTCTTATAGTTCTGGAGGCTGGGAAGTCCAAGATCAAGGCACCAGCAGATTTGGTATCTGGTGAGGGCCCACTTCCTGGTTCATACAATGCGCCTTCTCACTGTGTCCTTGCATGGTAAAAGGAGCAGGCAAGCTCTCTGGAGCCTCTTTTCTAAATAAGGGCATTAATCCTGATCAAATCATTTCCCCAAAAGCCCCACCTCCTAATACTATCACCTTGGGGGTTAGGATTTCAACATATAAATTTTGGGGGGACACAAACATTCACACTATGGCAGTTTCCATCATCATGTTTGAATGAGCTCAAAGAAAAATATAATTATTTATATCTCTTAAATTTGTGTTTGCTATTTTGAATGATAGATTCTTTTATAGTTGGGGTATAAGAAACAATTGATCCCAATATCATATCTGTAAGTTTCTTTAATTACTTGGTCTATCATACAGACATCTAACACAGCAATTTTAACACTAATGCTGCTTATTTATTTATATATCTGCCTCCCACTTGTAGATGTCAGTTTCTTAATGGCAGGAACCATGTCTATTTTGTCTGTCTTCATTATCTAGTACAGCTGTTGAAACACACTGGGCCAACATCACTAGACTATATATTCTGTGAAAAGGAACTATATTTAGTTTTATTCATCATCATTTCCATAGGACCTAGCATGTGCCTGGCACGTAATAGGCATTCAGTAAATGTTTGTGGAACAAATGATTGTGGGCCACCCTGGAAAATTGTGGTTAAAATCTAGAGGTATAGGTTAAATAAATTTTGACTTCATAGTTCAAATGAATCCAAAGTAACTAAATTTAATTTGTTTCAGCCAGGGTTTGGGGGAAAAGTACTTTGTCTGCTTTTTTATTTGCTTTATTTATAGGCAACTCAAAAGAAAGATGTGGGAAACCCATTTAAATGGCCACAAAAGCACCTGATGTCTTCTAATGGATAAGTGCAATTTGGTGTGACCATACCATTCTCCTGATGAACCAAGTTTCCTATATTTAATTCAGCTAAAAGGAATGAACATTTTATTTTATTAGAGTCTCTTTCCCCTTACGTTTTTCTTTTAAAGGCAGTTTAGCATAGTGGTTAAGAGTACAGATTCTATAATCAGACTGCTTGAGTTCATATCGTGGCTGTACTATTTATCAGATATGTGACCTTTCAAAAATTGCTTAACCTTGTTGTACTTTAATTTTCTTATGGGATAGATACAGAAGCTTAAAAATGGTATCCACTTCATAAAGATATTAGGGGGATTAAATGGGTAAAAATGAATAAAGTTTCTTAAAACTCTTAAAGGGTATATCGTGTTAGTACATTTTTTTTAGATCAGGATATATATATATATATATATATATATATATTTATTTATTTATTTGTATGCTCATTTCAGATAAAATTAGATTAATTCCTATACTTCCCAACTTTAAACATATTTGAATAAATAATAAAAAGCAAAACTCCACTTTATAGAAACTCTTAGAGAAAGAATATCCAAATCATCAGCTTTTGAAGGCAGGAAAACCTCACGCTATTACAGAGACATAGCTGGCCTTGTGGCTTTAGCAAAAATGAGATGCTAATGAGAACGCAAAGGGAACAGCTTTAGGGGAAACAAAGGTATAATGTAGCAGAAATTGCAGACTCGGGGCCTTCCATTTTGTAAATATTTGGATTGGTAGAAATTTGTTAATTGAGGCAATTGATTTTCACCTGAAAATGGTAGCAATATCTAATTCATTACAGCCTGAAATAACATCCTTTGGGCCAAATGGGGTCATTCCATTCTTAACCTCTTAGTGATATATTAACAGTAGGAAAGCATTTGGATGCATATCTTAAAAAGTGCCTTATTAACAGGAATACACGGCAGAAAAAAAAAATCCGCACAAACCCACACTTGCACTGAGAGCAGGGAAACGCCTCTATGGCCTCCAGCCCCTGTCCTCCTCTTCAGTAGTATTTTAAGGTCTGTGTTTAATATTGCCAAGCCTACTTGAGTGATAAATGTAACTGTATAAAAATTACTTATTACAAGCTGTCATGTTGCCTCACTCACATCGGCTGGGCTGGAGGCATTGTACATAAAACTTGAATCTCTACCTTGACAGCGTCAGCCGCACTGGCTTTAAAGTAAAATGCTTTCAGTCATGAATACAAAACATAATTTACCTTTTCATAATACTTCAGTTTGAAACAAGTTGGAAAGCTCGTGTTACTGTCAGACCTCTACCTGAGCAGAGTGGAGAACCAGTGAATTCCAAGCTGTCACCTGAAACCTACTGCTCTTCCTTGCAGTCCTTTGAAGCAAACTTAAGCTGTTAAATTGTGGGGCCTCTAATTTTTAAAGTTGTATTTATGCATAATTCCTTTTTGCAACTCTGCAGTGACAACATGTTGTCAAGGTGGATTAGCTCATTTTCTAAATTGGTATTTGTATTGGAATTCCTGACTGGATGGATTTTTCTCCTCTTGAAGCTCTCAGACCCTTCTAGCAACAGTTTGTTCAAGAGGTCAGGAAGCATTTACTGATACACAGATATTCTTTAACAATGAAACCCGTACCCATTTGCCAGCACTGTCCAGTTTACCATGAGCTCTCTCAAACCAGTAAAACCTTTCAAATCAGTGGTTCAGGCGGCAAGTGAGTCACAGGCAGTCAGTGACTTGTGGGTTAGTTCTGTACCTCTGCTTAATCGAGCCACTGACTACAACCTGAGGATGTCAGCCAGATGGAAATCAAATGTGAAGGTTCCAAGGAGCTTCTCCACAGCACAGCTGATTCATTGTGACTGTTTTTATGGTTGGTCATGATGCATACAGTATGTAAGGATCCATCTGCGGGGGCGTCTGCCCACCAGCCTCCGTGCCACACTGGCAGAAGTGGCCCCCGCCAGAATGCAATGGGGATGGAGCTGCAGATGCCTTCTGTTAGCCCAATTCCTTTTGACAATGTTCACATTCAGTTAGGGCCCAAAGTGCTTGTACTTGTCAGTTGGGATAAACAATGAAGAAAATAGTCCCCCTGTGGAAAGTGAAACAGAATAGCCAAAGGAAAGACTTTTCTTTACTGATCCTCCATCTCTACTCCTAAGCACCCATTCTTATAAAACAACTTTGGCATTTTCGTCTTCTCCTTCTCCTTGCCAGATATAACTGTTGGAGAAAAGACAGCTGACCTGCAGGGTTGTGCAGTATTGTGGGCTGTTCTTTTTTTGAAATTTTAGGGCAAGTGAAACTGATTCTGAAGGAAAACTGGTAGGGCAGGGAAAGTATTGCTGCTGAGACAAACACAACTCCTCTGGAAATGTTGAATTTGGATTTCATAGTTTGCCTATTTGTATCTACATTAAACCTTCCCCTAAGAAATTTAAAGCATTACACAAACACTACTTTTCATTTTTATAAAAGCCCCATCGGTAAATGTAATATTATATTTACCAGCAGTTTGAAGATTTCCCAAAATGTAGCTCCACGCTCTCTTGTCCAGCTCTTTCCTCAGATAGGTTTCCTCCCTTCTCCCAAAGGTACTTGTCTTAGGCAAACGTACTCCATTCCTGACTTCATAGCTTCAAATTTTTTTTTATCATACCAAGTTATGTAAGGCACATAGAGTAAATCCTAAGTTAAAAAGATAAAGTCTCTTCCTTCTGGGGTTTGCCTCTTGTTCTGCATACTCCCTGGGCTATAGGACCCTTGCAATGGACTCCTGAAACAAGGCGTTATGTCATGGCATACCATGTCATATTTTGTCATATCCTATATTATTGATAGAAATTTTGCCAGTAGACTTTTTCTCCTGATATATTATTTCTTCTCTGTACATTAATATGGTTTCTCTTGGGAAGTATGTCATTTGAAATGTATAGGACCTATAGATAGTGGCCATTTAAACTTAGAATGTAAACTGATGCTGGGTCTAGAGAATTTGTTTTATGTGGGATCTTGATGGGTCCTAATTGGATAGGAGTGTGTGCTAAAATAATATTTGATGATTTTCAGATGATAATTTATTTTTGAAGTGTCTAAAGATTGAATGGATTTTTTATTTGGTTATAGGATAAAACTCTAGATCAGGGTTTGTCAGATATGCATTTCTTATGTCCCACTGAACACATGTGAGAACACATTTATTCATTTACACATTTATAAGTGTTCTATCATTAATAATTTCTTCCAAATTTACAATAACATTGTAGTAGAGTATTATTTCAGAGATCATTTCTGATTGCTCTTGTTCACGTACATGCCTCTGAACCAGGTAAACTGATTATAACAAGTACAAATTAAATCTTTTTATGCATTTAAATTATTGGCATGTGTATAGATTTACAAACACATCCTAGCATAAAGCTCTATGGGATGCAAATAGGGCCAGCTGGCATGTAGGGAACATCTATTTATTAAATTAAAATTAATTCAGAATCTACTATGGGTTTAATATATTTTCCTAGGTGCCAAGGAGTATAAAAGATGGTGGATGGTGGTAAGGTGAGCATATACTGTTTACTTCCGAATTGAACAGTATGTCAATAAGTACGGTAGAAGCTCAGCAAAGTGAGAGATGAATGGGTCTGTAAAAAGGTAAGATGTGAGTACAATTTGGAAAAGCAGAAAGGAAGGGAGAAGGGGGCAACAGATGCAATATTTGCTCTTGAAACTAAATGTGGTATGTTTGGGAGACCCTGAGGGGACCAGCTTGATTGGACAGGAAGCTTGGGCTGGCCAAAATGAAAGATAAATGGATTTTGAAGATATATGATTGTAGAGGAGACTCTGGAGGAGGCTGAATTTATTCTGGAAACCATAGTGAACAAAAGAGCATGCGTGTGTGTGTATGTGTAGAGGAAGGGAATTAATATTTGCTGATTGCCAATATGTAAGTATGATTAAGTAGGAGTTTTAAATATATTATCTCATTAATCCTCATGATGATGAGGATGACGTGGATATAATTATTTGAAGTGGGTACAATTTTTCCAGTTATTTTAATGAATGCTGGGGCTGAAAGGAAATTTGTTTCTTCTCTAAAGCCATTCAGCAAGTAAATTATAGAACCAGAAGTAGAGTCTTGAACTACTTGGCACCAGTGTCCAAGGTCTTTGGGGAGATCTTATGAAGAGAATGTGTGACTCACTGTTTAAATATTACTGCTCACTAATTTGTACAACATACTAGTTAGAACATAGGGGCAGATATTTGATTGAGCACAGAACCCAGGATGGGCCACTTAGCCCCTGCTTGCCAGTTTTTTCTTAGCTGTGGCTGATTAAGGTCAAGAAAAAGAATCATGGCTATTTAAATGGTTCCAAATAATGTTTCACTTGGACTCTCATTTCTTGATTTTAAATACTTTTGAAATTTTTCCTTTAGCACTCATTATTACTTTTTAGCCATTATGAAATGTTCAGGACAGACAGACTGATATTCAAGTATTGTTGTACAGATGACTTTATGTCGTGGTTGGGCACCATGGCAGCTTGGAGAATATGCCTGCCAGATCTCCAACTAGGAAAGGGTAATTGAGCTGAATTTTAAGTTCCAGTACCATGTTTGCTCTGAGGCCACACCTCCAGAGGGCTGCTCTCTGCCACAGACTGAGCACTACTGGACACTTAGGTTTCAGGAAGACACTGGAACTTCTTTGTCTGAGGACTTTGCCCAAAGTACTTGCCCAGGGTTTTGTTGACTTTTCTGAGATTATGGAGCAGTCTAGGTAGCTTCCACCCAGAGATCTCCGGCACTCTCCTTCCCTCATGGTCTGATGGCTTCCCAGACCTTTGCCGACTCCCTCCCTATTTCCTTTCACACATGCATTTCCCTTAATACAATTCTTGCACATTTAATCTCATTTTGGAGTCTGCTTCTCAAAGGACCCAGACTAACGGAGACATGTTAATACAACTATTCATTTTCTCCTACATCTAAAATGTGGGAAATGAAAAATAAAATAAATGTAATACAAACAAGAAATTGATAAATGGATTAGAATCAAGTTCACACGAGGGTATGTTAGAACTGCGGTCCCCAACTCCTGGGCGGTGGACCAGTCCCAGAGCTCCCTTGCCCCACATCAGTGCAAAAATTGTCCTCCATGAAATTTGGGAAAAGCTGGGGTGGGGTGGGGGTGTGTGTCGCACAGCAGGAGGTAAGCAGCTGCAGGCAGGCCTGAGAGCAAAGCTTCTTCCCCATCTCTCACACCACCGCCTGACAGCCTGAGCTCCCTCCCCACCTGTGGAAAAATTGTCTTCCATGAAACTGGTCCCTGGTGCCAAAAAGGTTGGGGACCACTGTGTTGTTAGAAGATATTTAAGAGTAAAATTTTAGATATTTTTCTTGTTTTACACATGGATTACTCACTTTTGAAAAAAATGATGTACAACTAAAAAAAAATTTGTAAAAGGAAAAGTGTCTATGATCTCATAACCATAAAATTTTTCCTTTTGCATATAACTTATTAGCTCTTTACTCTATATAATGTGTATTTTATGTAATTGCAAATAATGTATGCATACCATTTTATTGTCTAGTTTTTTACTTAATAATTTTTTCATGTGTTCACATAGTTTGAATTTTTTTTATGCCTTTGTGGTATCACAATAGTTCCAAATTTGTCATATCATTTTCCTATTGTGAACTTCTACATTTTTTCCACTCTTTTTTCTTTTTTTGCTATTGTGAATATTCTGCTATGATCTCTCTTAAAATATTTTGATTATATTGAAACATTTCCTGAGTATAGGAAGGGAGAGATAATCTTTATGTCACTTGCTATATTTGGCTATTTTCTTTTCCAAAAGAGTGACACCATGCCACCAACAGAAAATGAGAATTCAAAACTCAGCTTCACCTTATCATCACTGAGCATTGGGCATTATGTATCGTTTTTCTCACCTAAAGAAAAAAAATTCTGTAAGCTTTTTGAAAAACTTGTATTTCTTTAATTATGAACAAAGGCAAACATTTTCAATCAATATACATTCCAAAGTAAAAAGAATAAAACTACATTTAATTAAACAAAAGCATTTATAGCAGACTTAAGGATTCATATATTGATTCAGTTGTTATCCAGGCAGAAATACATATTTTTTCGTTTCATTTTAAGAATACTTGTTTTGTGCTTTTAAAGAAGTGTTTTGTCCCTTCAAAGTTAAGTAGCTATTCCTTTTCAGTTCCAGAACACCAAGACAAAGCAACAGGCACATTGTATACTAGCAGGTAGAACATATGAACATTGCATATTACTTTATTTAGCATCATTTATTTATCATCTTTTTACCTTAGGACAGCAATAACTGAAGTCCTAAAACCACTTAGAGGTTATATAATGGAATCTCATGCTCCTTCATGCATATTCACATTTTCAGGACCAAATAAGAACATGTAAGCAGGGTAGCCTCCTTTGAAGTCAGGGCTGGCAAGACTGAAAATTCCACATAGGCACCTGAGCCTCATTTCACTGAGGCACATAGTGCCTTCTTCCAGAAAGCTGCTGATTCGTTTGTTCCGGGGACCTGGAAGGTAATTTTCACCTTTTTTGTTGACGGTAGGAAAGCACTGGAGAAGGAAGGAACAGCTTTGGATTGCTCTTTTTGAAAATTCTTCTACCAGGGATCTTCCTGGGATTCTTAAAAAATATTAATAAATGTAGTCCCATGGCTGGTGCTGCTTCTAAAATAAGTTTTCTAAAACTACCTGTTGTATTAACAAAACAACTGAAATATGAACTATGTCTTCCCAAAATCATATAATCACTGAAATAAGTTTACCTATGACAGAATTTATTGCTCCTTTCTCTGTTCTCCAAAAGCATTTTGCATATAATTTTATTATTTCATGCTACCTCATTATATGTATAGTTCTATTTTTGCATGCCTAACTCTCCTTTTCAGAATGAAAGCTCTTACTTAGTAGCAAAGTCTTGGTTATTATTTTATCCCATGAAACTTCTCATAAGCTAACATTCAGAGGATGTATCCCATATGTCAGGAGTAGCATTTTACATGCTTTATATCCTCACAACAACTCCAAGAAATAGGTACTATTAATGTTATGATCTCCATTTTACTGATGAGGAAATTAAGACCTGAAGAGGTTAAGTAACTCACTCAGGAATTCACAGTTATTTGGTGGCAGAGGTGGAATTCAAATCAGATCTGTCTGACTCCAGAGCTTAAATTCTTTATTATAATAGACTACAGTAGTCCCTTTTTTTTCAAGCCTGGAGAAAAATTTTGGCCCATGTGTTTGAGATTTTTTCAACTGTCTGAATTATCAAGGCTTATAGGGGAATGAAGTAAAGTATTCTGCTTCTACCACCCTACAGAAATTGAACTTATTTATGTATGGGTGCTAACTCCAATGACCAAATTTTTTTTTAATTTTTTATTTTTTATTCCAGAATATTATGGGGTACAAATGTTGAGGTTACATATATTTCCTGTGCACCAACCAAGTCATAGCTACAAATGTGCTCATCTCCAGACAGTGCGTACCACGCCCATTAAGTGTGAATTTACCATCCCCTCATCCCCCCTGCCTCCTGCCCAACACCCAATGAATGCTACTTGCATATGTGCACGTAAGTGTTGATCAATCAGTACCAATTTGATGGTAAGTACATGTAGTGCTTGTTTTTCCATTCTTGTGATACTTCACTTAAAAGAATGGGCTCCAACTCCCTCCAGGATAATACAAGAGGTGTTAGTTCACCATTGTTTTTTGTGACTGAGTAGTACTCCATGGTATACATGTACCACATTTTATTAATCCACTCATGTATTGATGGGCACTTGGGTTGTTCCCACATCTTTGCAATTATAAATTGTGCTGCTATAAACATCCAAGAGCAGATGTTTTTTATTACAGGATGATTTTTTTTTCCTTTGGGTATATGCCCAGTAGTGGAATTGTTGGATGAAAAGGTAGTTCAACTTTTAGATCTTTGAGGTATCTCCATATTACTTTCCATAGAGGTTGTACTAGTTTGCAGTCCCACCAGCAGTATATGAGTGTTCCTATCTCTCCACATCCACGCCAACATTTGTTGTTTTGGGACTTTTTGATAGAAGCCTAAGTGATAGCTCATTGTGGTTTTAATTGCCATTTCCCTGATATAAAGTGTGTTTTTGACTCTCATTTTTTTTCACCCCAACTTGCTGTTCTGAGCAGAACTATATTACAGTTGAATGTGAGAAGTGAAGGTGAGAAATCAAGCACAGTTCCTGAGTTCAGTTCTGGTGTTTGGATGTACAGGGGCCAATGCTCGCAGTCACAGACAGAAAGGATTTTAGTCATATGCAGGGCATGAGTTGTGCAACTATTAAAGAAGGCTAGGTGTATGTGAATAGGGCCTTGGCAGAGGCGCTTAAAATATTAAATGAAGGGATGGGTAGAGAAGGCATTTAGAAGAACCAATAGGATTCGGTAATTAATTAGGTTAGGGGTAGGAAAGCAAGAAAGAGAGAAGACTGTATATTCTAGATGGCGTAACTGGAGAAGTTGTGGTATGTCAATAGAAACAGAAAAATAAGTTACTGATTCTGAGAAAATGTTGATGAATTCTGTTTTATATGTATTAGATGACAAGTGTGTTTACCAAAAGTCATTATTGTACAGGGCAGAAATACAATTACAGTAGGTCCTCCATATCTGTGGAGTCTACATCCACAAATTCAACTAATTGCAGATTGAAAATACATCATTCGTAGGATGCAAAACCTGTGGATACTGAGGGTCAACTTTTCACATCCATAAGTTCTGCATGGCTGACTGCAAGACTTGAACATTCATGGATTTTGGTATCTGCAGGATTCTTGGAACTAATCCCCTGCAGTTACCAAGGGATGACTGTATTCATCTATGGGTTGCTGAGATGTTTTCTTCTAACCAAATCTGCCTTGTTTTTTGTTTTCATGTCTAGTTTTATAATTTTAGTGCAACTATTCAATATTCTCAGTTATTGCTTCTTTTGCCAACTTCCATCAATGAATTAGTTTTTTATATTATTTTTTGAGTGGATTACTATGTACTAGGCACTATGCTAAATGTTTTCATGCATTAACTCATTTAATCTTCAGAAAATCCCCATGTGATAGATTGCTGTATTAGTCATTTACTGTTTTGCAACCATTTTCCAATAAGTTTTTCTTACTTTCCTACAAGCCCACATCTGCTGCGTCCTCAAAGTCCAAAGTTCTACACTGTGCTCAAGGCACATTAAGCGTTAACTAACACTTTACTCAAAGCCCAGTCACTGGCTGGTTCCAAAGCCACTTGCACATTTTAAGTATCTGTTAAAATAGCACCACACTTTCATTACTAACATCAGTGTTAGCTATCTATTTCTGTGTAACAAATTATCCCATGACTTAGTGGTTGAAAAACAACACACATTTATCTCACAGTTTCTGATGATAACCTAATATAAAACAATTTGCAATAAGGAGTAGCTTAGCTGTGTGGTTCTGGCTCAGGTTCTCTCACAAGACTGCAATGAAGGAGTTGGCCAGAATGCAGTCATCTCAAAGTTCCATTGGGAAGGATCCACTTTTGAGGTCACTCACACAGCTCTTGGTAAGACTCAGAAGATCCACTTCCAAACTCACTCACTTGGTTGCTGACAGGCTTCACATTCTTGCTGTCTATTGGCTGAAGACATTGGTTCCCTGCCATACTGGCTTTTCCATGACACTGCTTACAACGTTGGTGCAGCTTGCCTTCCCCAGAATAAGGATTCTGATATAGAAAAAAGGTGATAGAGAGCCTACAAAGTAGAAATTATAATCTAATCTCAGAGGTGACATCTCCCTGCTTCTGATGTACTCTATTTGTTAAAAGTGAGTATCTATATCTAGTTCACTTTCAAGAGGATAGGGACTCCACAGGGCATGAATACCAATGAAGCAGGATTCACTGGAGACCATCTTAGAGGCTGCCCACTACAATCAGAAAATTGAAGCACAGAGAAGGAAGAAACTTGTGGCTGAACCACACAAAAGGTGAGTTTGACCTCAGAGTCTCAGCTCTTGGTCACTACATCATACTGTTATCACAAATATGTTATGTGCTAGGAAACCAGATAAACTTTTTGCTAGAGAAATACAAAAATACTGTTAACAGTCCCCTTTGAAGACTTCTTTTGTAGAGTTAAGTATGAAAGCTAACTGTGGAGGGGTCCAGAAAGATTTTTTTCTTGTTTATTTGTTTTATATCAGGTTATTGCAGAGACATACAGAAAGCTTTTTATTAGTGTTATTTTTCTTGTTGTTTATTTTAGCTTACATTTGAGTTGGATTTCAAATGTTAAACTTCTAGATAACTGTGATATTTCTGTAGTTATAAAACAAAGAATAAAAAACATTGAATCAGCAATTTTCTACTCACTTGCTTTAGGATTCTGAGCACAATGAGAGAAAGTATATGGCTCCACAAAAGTACCCCAAAAGGGACAAAGAAAAGGTCCAAAACAGATGCCAATATGTAATCTTACACAAACATTTAAACCAGAGTTGAGTAATATGTATGAGAGGGAGGAAAAATGTGCAAATTAATGTATACTAATGCCTGCCTTTAATTTTTCAATTAAGTACATATATTGTGACAGCAAATGGCACATGTCTGATAAAATTAAATTTGCTTAATTCCTTTAGAAAACTTTGCTTACTATTCAGCAATCTGGTCATGTTCAGGTAGAAGCTTCGGTCAGCTTACGTGATGAGAAGCTCATCTAATAAACCTAGTTAGGAGGACTTGGACAAGCATAAACGAACAAATACCTTATCACCGTGTCCCTGGAGTTCTACTCTACAAGACAAATGATACTTTTTCTAGGGTAGATTGAGAGGCACATCTGTAATTTCTCTGACATGTGATAGACCTCTGGATGTATTTAGCAATTAAGGAGACTAAAGTGATTTTAAAATAGTTTCAGGTTTTCAGGACAGCATTCATACTCATTTCTTGTGTTGCTGTTTTCCCTGCTTTATGGGACACCAACACTATGGGAGGCTCAGTGGAAAAAGAAAGTTCTATAGAATAAATGTGTGACTAAATAAGTTTGTGAAAAGAAGAGCAATCTGTGTTAAGCATAGTCATAGGCCAATAAAAATAAGAGAGTGAATCTGTGCTACCATAGTCGTGACCCCACAACCCCTCTCAAATGAGCCTCCCAGGGAAGTGGGCGTGAGATGGGAAACCTTTATCTAGACTCTATGGTAAGGAGGTGAGCTTCCCCCTCCATGCCCCATACCTTGTCCCCTGTTACCTTGTCGTACTGGCAGTGGGCTTTATGCCAAGCAAACCATCCCCTGATCCCTGGAAAGGAAGAAAAACAATCCCATCTCCTTCCTCCGGCTTTTCTCCTTTGATGCTGGCAATCAGAATTTGGTACGCTGTGTTCTGCCTTCCTTGTCCTAATAGCAGACTTGAAATGGTTAAAATCACATATAACTTTCTCATTAGTTTCAGAGAGAGATGCTCATAGACTGACAAACATAAATGTAATGACACACATAACGAAGTATTAAGTATAAGATGTGATAAATGCTATGCAGACTTTTATAAAATGCTAAGGGAGTACGCAAAAAGTAATGACTCCATGTGAGAGAATGTGCTGGATATTCCCTCTTTGCCCCATTTAGATCCACCCTGCTTGTTCTGTGTACTTGGAAGCTGAAGCAGACTTTTATGGACTTCACAGCAGGCGTCTCACACCCTCTTGCTCCTGCTTGGATTTGGCCAATGGGAGGCACCATTCCTTGCTAGTTACCCCTAACTCTGCCTGCATCTTTGTAAATGGTCCCTTTCCTTCATCACCCCCGCCTAGTGTGTCATCTCCTTCCTGCTAAACCCTTGACTCTAAAATGACTGGACAAATGAGAGAAGAATGAATCACACCAGAGCCAGAGTTCGCTTTTATAAATAGTGCTATCTCTTAACTGCACTACCACCTTTGCAGTACAGAAATTATATAAAGAAATAAACATTAGGCCTTTTGATGGCTCCTTAACTCTTATTAAAAAAACTTATTGTAAAATTTTAGCCAACTCTGATATCAGTAGCTATGGGAGAAGCATCTTAAAACGTGAATTCAGGTCTTGTACATTAGGTAAGAGAGCAGTTAATTTTTATGAACATGATATTGCTTCAAGCTTTCTTTTAAGTGTGATGTCTTTAGGTATATCCCATAAGAGAAACTCCTCAAACACATACATTTAAAAAATCCATTTTATCTGCAAATCTTGCCAAATATCTATCACCTCTGTAAATTGCTCGCTTTTTGTGCTCAGAAAGGTATTTGGCTCCATCTCAAAATCTGAAAATCATTAAAGGAAAATAGTAAGTGATTACAATAATTCTTTAAGCTTTCAATTAATGTGCGATTCAATTTGACAAAATGTAATAGAGAAATTTCTTTCTCTATATTTGCTTGTAGAGGAGAAGCTAATGTATAGACGGTAAATGTTTAAAAGGATTAAAGAAAACTAGAACCCTTTTGAGAATACAGTTTATACCTTTATGCAAAAAAAAGATTTTTTAGTTCCTATTATGTTTTAAAAGACTTCTCCTTCTATGGAGACATATCAAATAAATGACATAATTCTGAAAATGACTTATAAGACAAGACAATAGACAGATAGGTTAGTTTTGGTTCATATCTGTAACTAAACATTTTAAGTCTCAGTTTCTTCATCTATGATATAAGATGTTGGACTGAATTTTTTTTCTAAGCTATTTCTCAATGTTAATATTCTATACTGTATGTCTTGTCCAGCAAAGACAGACAATTCTTTCAATGCCTGAATTAACTGCAGTTAATAAAAATCCTGAGAACTGGACTAGATAAAGCCAAGAGGTAGGAATGTCTGAGGAAGTTCAAGCCAATCAGAAGATGTCCCTTTGGTCCTCTTGGGTGGCCATAACTCATCTGCAGTGTTGCTTCATAACATGGTGTCCAGGTAATCTTGTTTTAGTGATATATGTTCTATTAAGATGGTGTCTACCTTTCAGCTTAAATGAGCTATCACTAAGAGTATTAGTCCTGCAGGATCCCACAACCCATCTGAGTGCTATAGTTGAGGAGCAAAAACAAGAGGTTCCACTTTCCTTTTCTGCTTGTTTGCTGAGTATCTTTCAGCTAGTTTCCTCTCCCTACAAAAAAAAAAAAACCAAAAAAAAGATGGTGTCTGGGGACAGAGACCTGGGTAGTTCTGATGTTATTATGTTATTTTACGTTAGAAAGAGAGGCCAAGAAATAAACCAGCTAGTGACAAATCTAATGAGGTCAGTTGCACAGCTTTATGTGAGGCCAGGCAAAGGTGAATTTGTAAAACACTAGGTTTGCATTGCTGTTTCCATCTTTCATTTCCATATAAATTCAGTAACAAGCTTAAAGCACCAGCAGAAGCACAGTGTGCTGAGCAAAATCCTTTCAAAAAGATCATTTCTTGAAGAATTTCATGAAGCAGCAGCAGCTATTTAAAGCAGCATGTATGTCATTTTGTATGAGAAAATTGAACTCAAGAAATATGCTTTTCCATTGGTGTTATCTTCCTAAATTCTAGATATCTTTATAGATGTACTATAGCTAGAGCTCAAATATTTGTACTCCAAATGAGCTTTTAAAAGATTCAATCCTTGTTTTCCCAGACCAAGATTTCAATAAAAACAGTTTGGACTAGCTAGCACAATTTTATGGTTTATATCACTGGAGACCAAATATAAAATTTGAGGACTATGTTTTGCAATAGAATTATATCTCTTCCCACATATTACCATTTTAAAAGCCTAGTACTTCAATATTTTTTTCTCAGTCATCATGGTGGCAAATTGCTTACATGAATAACTGTCCGGCTGAAATTAATGATCACTGGCAAAGAGAACACAAATAGTCAACTTGGAATATATCAGCATGTCTCTTTGTTTGGTGCCATGGAATAAGAACAACAATTAAAAAAAAAAAAAGCACAACACCACCTGGTTCTCATTTAAAAAAGAGAAATTGAACCATAGATTTTCAATGCTGACCTCCTGAGACAGAAAGATGAATCAGAGGTGTTTGTTTGCTTGTGAGTGATGTAACCAATTTTTAGAGAAATGCAATGTTTATCGATAAAGGGGAATTGTATAATGGACACGGGAGACTCAGAAGGGGGGAAAATGGGAGGAGGATAGGGATGAAAAATTACCTGTGGGGTACAATGGACATTACTCCGGTGATGGGTTTACCAGAAGCCCAGACTCCACCACTATGCAATAGATACATGTAACAGAATTCACCTTGTACACCCTAAACCTATGAAAATAAAAAAAAAATTAATAAAAGAATACCCATACCTTTCCAAATGTTCAGTGCTAGTTTGGTTTTAGAAGGCTGTAGTAAGTGCAAAATGAGTTATAAAGATAGTAACATATTCACCCATGTGTATTTACAGCACATTCCTGCAGGCAGCAGCTTGTAGCTCAGTGGAAAATTTACTCTGTGGTATAATTTTTCAACAACATTACACGCATTAATAAAGGTAATTTAGAAAAAAATAAGGGCCAATTGTACTTTACCCTCTTGTTAGGCTGGGCTTGGAAATTTTGAAGTGCAATTTGTCATATTTTGATATGACAGAGTTGGAAAGCAGAGTGGCTTGTGGCCTATGCATAGGCCCAGGGACATAGGGATTTCAGCCAGCCCCACCTCTGTTCATAGTAGACAACAGTAGTTCAGGGAACATGTTGGGATGCTTTGAGATATTCAAGAATAGGCAATGTCTGTCTCAGCTGACCTAAAACTACCCAAGGGAATTTGTAAAATAAAGACTAAGGAACCCTCAGAAGTATATTCTGAGAAGTCAGTTAAAATAGCAGCACCATTCCTTCTCATTGAAAGGATTCATCATTTTTAAAAATAGCATATTCCCCTGAATTACAGGTGTGCATTTTGTATTGCTAGTGAGAAATGTGAAACTAAACTACCAGCTACTTTGAAACTCACTTAAATGTAGCACCTGCCTAAGTGTCAGGTGTGCTCAATGACTGGCCTTGTGAGATGGAGTCTTTGTCCATCTTTCTGTCTTAACATGTCAACTCCCTGGGGGCAGACACATCATTTTCAACTTCCCTCCTTATCAGATAAGTAGTCAGCAAATGCTAAAAAGGTTGGCTGACTGACACATGTTGGCTGTTAAGAAAATGAAAATAAAAGACGGAGTTACTGTTTAATGGGTACTAAGTTTTTCAAGATAAAAAAGTTCTGCAGATGGATGGTGGGGGTGATGGTTACAAAACAGTGTGTATGCACTTAATGCCACTGAAATGTACACTTAAAAATGGTTAAAATGTTAAATTTTATGTTGTGTATATTTTAACACAAAAATGGTGGAGTCATTAAGGAGGAGGGAAAATGGTAAAAGGGAAACTCAGACTTATTTTTATGTCTCAGTTGACAATTGTAGATTCCCTCTTCTTTTCCTGCTTATTCTTTGCTAAGGTCAAAGTGACTAATTACCAAACAATGGGGCTAAGATTTGTCATTATGTATAGCCTGAAAATGTTTCTTCTTAAGTGTTCTTGATTGTATTGGAAGTTTCTTATTTTCTTATCTGATTTGATGCAAAGAAAAAGAAAAAGAGAGAAAGAGGGGGAGGGAGAGTGTGTGTTGGGTGGCAGGGGAGGAGAGGAGAGAGAGACAGAGAGAGAGAACACAGAGACCAGAGTTTTATTAATTGTAGGATTACCATATCTAAGGCAGGATATATACCACTGATGGGGATCCATGTGTCTGTACCATTACTGAGTCCAACTTCCTCTGTCTGAAATCACCATAGTTCATTTTCAGCTTTTAGAATCCTTATTCATATGGCAAGGAGGATGCCAAAAAGTTCTGAATTGATATGAGAATTGTGGCCACAGGATGAGGACAGAACAAATGGAGTATAGAAATGAATATTTTAGACCCAGAAAAGGAGGAAAAGAGGAAAAAAAGCCCTCTAATTTTTCTAGTGATGAATATTTCTGATATAATTAATCTGTTATATTTAAGCTATTCTATAAAAACTACTCGGCACATATTAACATTTTCCTGTCTGTGATTTAAGGCAATGAATATATATATATTTTATATATATAGTAATTTGCATATGTGAATGTAATTCATATAACTGCATAAAACAACAGATTAATACTCAAACACATTTTTTCAAATTTATTTAGTATTATTAGGATATTGCCTTTTGGCATGTTAAAATCTAAAAGATGGTTTTATGCATTTTTAAACTATTGGAATGAAATAAAAAAGCAATAACAAGTCAAAGATGTTGGCTTATACTAAACCGAGCTAAGCTTGTTTTGAATGCATAAATGTTGAATGTTGTAATAATCATGTTTTTTTCTTTGGTGAATAATGCAACTAAATGAATATCCTCCAATAATAATCCTTCAAATACTTGAACTAAACTTGATAGAACTTGGTGTTCAAGTTGGTGGAATGTTTGAAATGTCCTTGTGTAAACCAGCTATTAACAGTAAATGCACTAGTTTGCAGTCCCACCAGCAGTGTAGAGTGTTCCTATCTCTGTGCATGCACACCAACATTTGTTGTTTGGGGACTTTTTGATAAAAGCCATTCTCACTGGAGTTAAGTGATACCTCATTGTGGTTTTAATTTGCATTTCCCTGATGATTAGAGATGTTGAGCATTTTTTAATATGTTTGTTGGCCATTAGTCTATTTCTTTCGAAAAGTTTCTGTTCATGTCCTTTTTAATGGGGTTGTTTGATTTTTTTCTTGCTTATTTTCCTGAGTTTTATACAGATTCTAGTTATCAGCCCTTTATCAGATGTACAGCATGCAAATATTTTCTCCCATTCTGTAGGTTGTCTATTTGCTCCAGCGATAGTTTCTTTGGCTGTACAGAAGCTTTTTAATTTGATCAGGTCCCATTTATTTATTTTTGTTGATGCTGTGATTGCTTTTGGGGTCTTCTTCATAAATTCTTTGCCTAGGCCAATGTCTATAAGAGTTTTTCCAACGTTTTCTTCTAGAATTCTCATGGTTTAATGCCTTAGGTTTAAGTCTGTTATCCATTGTGAGCTGATTTTTGTGAGAGATGAGAGGTGTGGATCCTGTTTCAGTCTTCTACATGTGGCTATCCAATTTTCCCAGCACCATTTATTGAACAGGGATTCTTTTCCCCAGTATACATTTTTGTCTGCTTTGTCAAAGATCAGATGGCTATATGAGGATGATTTTATATCTGGGTTCTCAGTCCTGTTCCAATGGTCTATGTCTCTGTTCTTGTGCCAGTACCATGCTGTTTTGGTTACTATAGCCTTGTAGTATAGCTTGAAGTCTGTTACATTGATGCCTCCCAATTTGTTCTTTTTGCTTAAGTTTGCTTTAACTATACAGGGTCTCTTCTGGTTCCATATGAAATGTAGAATTATTTCTTCCAAATCTGCAAAAAATGATGT
The DNA here is from genome assembly GCA_023783475.1 of Daubentonia madagascariensis. Taxonomy (NCBI): domain Eukaryota; kingdom Metazoa; phylum Chordata; class Mammalia; order Primates; family Daubentoniidae; genus Daubentonia; species Daubentonia madagascariensis. The sequence goes on from JAKFHU010002080.1 coordinate 5,852,247, forward strand.
TGGTATTTTAATAGGTATTGCCTTGAATCTGTAGATCGCTTTGGTTAGTGTAGACATTTTATGGAAAGTAATATGGAGATACCTCAAAGAACTAAAAGTAGAACTACCATTTGATCCAGCAATCCCACTACTGGGCATACACCCAAAGGAAAAATAGACATTCTATAATAAAGACATCTGCACTCAAATGTTTATAGCAGCACAATTCACTATTGCAAAGATGTGGAAACAACTCAAGTGTCCATCAATACGTGAGTAGATTAATAAAATGTGGTATATGTATACCATGGAGTACTACTCAGCCACAAAAAACAATGGTGAACTAACACCTCTTGTATTATCCTGGATGGAGCTGCAGCCCATCCTCCTAAGTGAAGTATCACAAGAATGGAAAAACAAACACCACATATACTCACCATCAAATTGGTACTAATTAATCAACACTTGTGTGCACATAATGGGTGCAGTGCACACTGTCTAGGGGAGGGGCACGCTTGTAGCTCTGACTCAGGCAGTGCAAAGGCAATATATGTAACCTAAATGTTTGTACCCCTGTAATATTTTGAAATAAAAAATAAATTATTAAAAAATAGTAAATCAAACTTATGTAAGAGTTTTGAGAATACATGTTTCTTACTGATTTCTTCCTTCCTTTTTAAATTGATTTCTTATATTGTATAAAGCTAATATTTGGTAGGATAAAAGGACTGAAATAAATGGCTAGAGACTGGGCATTCTTCTTTGGATGCAGTTTTTGACCTGGTTGTGTCCTGTGGCAAGTGACAGGCACTGTCACAATATCCTTATTTAACAATCTGCTTTAATCATGAGTTTAGTGCAGAATAGAACATATATAGTATTCTCTAGATACAAGAAAAGGGATGCTGAACTCATTGCATAACCACTTGCTCATTACCACTCTTAGATAATACAGTTAGGTTCTCTCTCTTTCTCTCTCTGTTGCTTGCTTTTAAAATTTTAAAACATGCCTATTACCAAAAAGCTGTGGAGCCCCATTAATAAAAATATCAAAATCACAGATTTGTGTCACAGTTAAGTGTCAGTTGACCTCAAAATAGAATTGCAATATAGGTCCTTCCCATCAAGTCATAGAAAAGAAGAAAACTACAATCTAGGCTCTGCCTAATTTATATCATATTTATGGGCGAGAGGAAAGAGAATTCTGGAGTTATGATCATGGATGTAAATTTGTACCCCTTGGCAAGAGAAAACTGGAATTTATATCTTACAAAACTGGGAGTAGGTTTTAGGAAGACAACTCCCTAAAGACACCTAGATTCAAGAAAGGTACTAAGGACTTTATTCCCAATTGGCTGAGTAATTATCTGCAGCACCCATTATATCAAGCATGTAATGATTAAGCAGTAGTGCCTAAGGTACTACTATCTGAGAGATGTTGATACAGGAAATTTTATCATAAGGTACATATAAAGGCAGCTTTTTCTTTTTTCGTTTTAAGATGGAATACAATGCTAACATTTTGAGGGCTCAAACTGTTTTCAAAGCATTGTTCTCTGTATTATGTCATTCAGTCTTCACAAAATCTCTACTAGATTGCTCTTGTTGTTATCAACCTCTTTTGACAGAAAGGAAAGGAACAAGAGGTTCAATTCCTCAGTTAGCAAGTGGCAGAGCTGGGATTATGAACCCAGGCTGTCCTGCACTGGAGCCAGCCCATTCAACCACTGTTCCTATACTGCCTACTCCTACTCTGCCTACCTAAAAGGCCTTCCTATAACCTTAGCACTGAAAGACATCAGCCTCCAGAGAAGCTTCAATTCTCAAATTATGCTCAGAATGCCATTCTGAATGCTAAAACACAAAGGTGACTCATTCTGGAGCTTGTGTCGAAGATCCTGCAGCAAGGAGTGGACATTCCAGTTTATGCCCCATTGCATGGGATGTGGTTATGGGGAACACACATGAGAGGGGACCCAAGAGGACTAAACCCAGATATCCCCTCTTCCTGGTACGAAGGCACTGGAGACTGGCATTAGAACTTGTTCTTACATTATATTAAATATGTTTAGGAAGTTTATAGTCATTCTTATTAAAAAGTGTGGGGTCAGTCATTTCCCATAAATCCTTCACTTGACTTCATAAAATTGGTAATATCAGTGCTAAGATTTTATTGTCCAGAATAAATAAAACCAGGTAGACATCATCTTTTAGATATTTGAATTATTTCTGTGTCCTGTTAAATATGTCATATCTCTAGGTCTCAGTTTCCTAAACCCTAGAATGAAGGAGTTAGAGCAGATAAGCCATAAAACGTCTTTTTACCTGTAAAAATTGTGGATTTCAGGGCATAATGGGGACCATAGCCTCTTCTGGTTGTCTGAAATGGTGCTTCTCATCTTGGACATAGATGTTCACTTAGAGTTCTTTACCTGAAGCACCACAAAACGTTTAGCTACGTATGTGGATCTATTTATACTCCATGTTTAATGAGCATGGGAACATGGAATAATTTTCCTGGCTGGTCTCCTCTGTATACTCTCTTCAGCTGATGGTGTGGGAAGACTAGACTCTCTGTTAAGGAAGAAAAAGAAGACCTTCCCTGGTGTAATTCATTTCTGTTTTTGTCTTCCTTCTCCCAGAGCCACCGTTCACCCCAGGAAGAGAAGGTACTTGGGTGCCTTCACTGTCTCTAAACAATAGTAGTTACTGCCTACGGAGTTAGATACCTGTAAGTTCTGTTGGGCGGTATAGTGCTGGAGTGTTGTGGCTTGTCTTTAGCGCTAATTGGCCGTGACACTAATAATTGCAGATGAATTGAAGCCTTAGGAGTGCCGAGAAAGGTGCACTTTCCACATGATAATGGATAATTGAATATTTCTCCTTTCTGTTTCACAGCCTTGTGAATACCATTTGAGTCAAGTCCTATAAATTCATTTGCCATTTTCTTCCACTACGGGTGGCCTCTGCTGGGCTGATCTGTTCTTCCACTTGATCCCCTGACACCCGCCCATGTGGAGAGGACTCCTTAACATGGCATATCTGTTGCAGCCTCACAGATTCTTCTGCTGTTTGAGGGCTGCCTGTGAGGAAGAGTCCTTTTGTGGGGAAAGCATCCAGCCTCAACCACACAGTTCAGCAATTTTGGGGAAAGGAGAACAGTCTTGGCTGCACTTGGTGAATCAGAATGATACTAGCAATCTTGCCTTGTTTCTGCCTTGCAGAAGGAGTAATCACAGCTTCTATCCTTAGCTTGTGCCATGGCCATATGGGTAGGTCAAATGGTTTCCATGCTTGAGCTATATTGGGCCTTATCTATTTCACAACACCTTCTTTGTAAGACCTCTAAGTAGAAAGATCCTGTGAGTCTCACCCACAGTAACACAAAACCCTTAAACTCCATTCCTATAAATTTTCCATGTAGTCATCAATTGCAGTTAAAAACAAGGAGAGTGTTTTTAATGAAAAGAACAAAAGATTTCTTGTTTGGTCCCTCAGTTTTTTGAGTTATTTGTTGCCACAGCTTCTTTTATTCAAGTTCTTTATCCTCAGCATCTGAGTTTGTCAGTTGCTATTTGGCATATTTACCGGGGTTCTAATAATCTTGACTTGGTGGAACTTACTCTGATTTTCACTGTACTGTTGATGAGTTAACACTTTACAGTCTTTTTTGGCACTGTTAACAAGCTCTAAGCTGTGGAGGAAATTCTAGTTTTTCCTTTGAACGTCATTTGTCCTCTGTGATTTTGCTATAGCAAATGCCACATTTTGGGCATCTTTATTTGTATTTCAGACTCAGACTAATGGGCTGAAGTCTTCCTAAAGGTTGAGACCACAAATCACTCTTGTTTTGTTTTCCTAATACCTGACATTTTAATTGTTTGAATGGGTGAATGGATGAGTGAATTAATGGATGGCTGAATGAATGAATGAATAAGAAATTTAGGCCTAATATTTGATGTTGTTCATGAAGATATTTTGTGTAGATAGCCTAATAATCTGAAGGAGTTTTTTTTTTTTTAATAGATCTTGCTAGGCTAAAAATATGTACTCATGATAAGTTTTAACTATCCTGCAACACCACCAAGTTTTCATTCATCACACCTGTGTTACCTTTATTTGCCTCTCTGCCAAGGCTACAGTTTATGAATGGCCGTACTCTCATGGCCACCGTATAATTCCTGACTTCTTCAGTAGCTCCAACCCAACTGATCATTTCTTCTTCCTTAAACGTCTTTCCCCCCACCCTGCCATCTAAGGTATACTACTGAATTGCTTCTCTTTCCTGCTTCTTTCAAAGGACTCAGTTTTTTCTCCTCCAAGACTATTGGCTTTTCTAAATATTCAGTCTCTGCCTTGTTTTTTCTCAATTTCTTTTCTTTCTTCTTTTGGCATCATCTATCGTCCATCATGCCTGTGCACACCTGTGTCTGTTGCCTTGCTCTCTCTTTTATGATCCAAGTCTTGATTTCCAATTGCTTGTTTCACATCCCAACTTAAATGTCCTACCAGCCCCTTAAACTGAACCAGTTTCAAAGGCTGGTTCCTTCTCATGTTTCCTAGTTCTGTTGAGGGAACTTCTCTTGGCCTCCCAGGATCAAAGTCTTGGTGTCACCCTTGACTCTTGTGTTTTTATCCCTCCTTTACTAGTGGGAGAGTCCTGCAGATTCTGTTCTCTACCTATGTCTGTCCAATTTGCTTTCTCCATTTCATACAGTAGCAACCACTTTATTTCCAGTTTTTGGTTTATTTTATTTTATTTTATTTTATTTTTTTATTTCCAGTTTTTACACTTCTCTCAACCATATGCAGAGTTGACAGCTGTTCTTCCCACCTTCCAATCTGTAACTTGGGCTTCTCAGGTTTTTGCCATATCTGGTATTCCAGAATGTCCAGCCCCCAGATAATCTTTAACCTTTATTTTCTGCCATGCCTCCACATTCTCCTACTGATGGAGACATTCTAAATTATTTTCTGTTATTTACATCATTTTTCTACATTTCTATGTCTTTGCATGCTATTAATTTTGATTGGAATGCCCATTCTAACATACTTGCCTCACAAACTTGTGTTCATTTTTCAAGATTCAATTGACACCCTCTCTTAAAAAAAACCCTTTATAACCCTTCTGGGGGAAGTTTCAACCATATCAATAAATAGAGTCTTAAGAAGAAAAGTCTACCTTTATCTCTTCTTGCTCTCATAGTGTTATAAATAAATGACTATGATATAACTTAATAGGTGTGTTTAAATATTGGCTTATAGGTCTGTCCTCCCATTTAACTGAGTGTCACAAGGATGAGGATTGCCTTGTTTCTCTTTGTTTCACTAATACTTCCTGTGGCTCATAGTCAGCACTGTATAAACACTGGATAAATGCACTTTGAAAATTTAGCTTCAATCATTGTTGGATATATGGGAGATCTTAATTGTTTTTTCCCTCTGAGTTCGATCCAATTGAGAAATAGATGCAATGAAGCAGCATATACCATCTGTTTCATGGTTGGCAAACCCAGATAAGAGAACTTGGCCAAGGCTTCTAACTCCCATCCCTCTTTGAACTTAGCCACTGGGCACAGGTGAATAGGCTGGAACTGAGAGAGCAGAAGCCTGCTTCCTGAGTGGACAGTGGGAGTATGAGTTGAGCCCCCCATGGCTAAGCAAAAGTGGCCCATGGTGGTGCGAGAGAGCCTATTAGTTTTTGAGGCACCCACTGGAAATGTGAACCAATCAGACTGGCCATTCTTCTTCATGAAAGGAGATATAAGTTATGGGAGTAGAGTAGAATGGCCAGCTTGTCCCAGGTTGTCCAGGACTTTCCTCATTTTAGCACTGAAGTTTCCATGTCCACGTCGTGACAAACTGGAACATTTGCTCACCCTAAAGTAGAAATAAGGATGGAAGCCTTTTTCTCATCACTTGTGAGAGAACAGAATTGGTAGGAGAGGACAATATTAGAGTGAAGAAAAGTTCTCCCCAACTATTGTGCTCTTTAATGCTGCACCTATGAGTGGTTGTACCTTGCCCACCAAATGAAGTATAAAATACTCTGCCAGGTACTCTAGGGCCTCCTCAATTTAGCCCCAGCCCACTCTTTTTATTTATCACTGATTATTCTGCAAATATCTGTTAGAAACTGCCACTGGCCAGTTACTTTTTAAAGCCATGAGACAACACAGTAAAAAAAGAATTAACATAAAAAGGCTTTAAGTTTACTGTGGGCAAGTTTTGTTGTGCTGTGCAGTCCCTAATATGGCCCCATGACTCCTCCCCACACCTTGTGCTTCCCTCCCTTTGAATGTGGGCTAGACTTACTGACTTGCTTCTAATAAACAGAATAGTGCAGATGTGATGGGATGGTGGTATGTCACTTCTGAGATTAGGTTATAAAAAGACAGTAGCTTCTGTTTTGGATGTTCTCTCTTAGATTGTTCTCCCTGAGGAAAGTCAGTTGTTGTGCCATTAAGGCAGCCTGTGGAGAAGTCCACGTGGCAAGGGGCCAACGCATGCTGATAACCATGCCAAGTCAGCTAGGATGCAGAGCCTTTCCCCCCCTACTTCCTGTGCAGTTGGGCTTTCAGAGGAAACAGCAGTTCTGGCCTGAAGCATAACTTCAACTCATGAGAGATTTTGAGCCAGAGGCACCCACCTGAGTCATGCCTAGACTCCAAGCCCATAGAAACTGTGGGATAATACAATTTTGTTGTCTTAAGCCACTAAGTTTTGGGGTGATCCATTATGCAGCAATATGTAATTCATACACCTGTACCTGTGCTTCTTTCACTTGCTTCTTTGTGCTGATGGTCTCCCTAGCACAGTGCTTACGTGGAATAGATGCTCAGTAAATAATTTGACTAGTGAATGAATGAATGACATGATGTCTCTCCTGAAAGAAATTCTATTTTTACAAGAAGATTGCAAAACTTTTTTAGACCAGGGACTGTCACAGAAACACTTTTATTTTCTATATTGCCTATGATAATGTCTTATGTCTTATGTGTACAGGAACTTAACCGTTCTTGATTAATTTTGATGTCTTACTATTTTTTTAATGCACAAAACCTGTGAAGTTACCATTCTGCTGAATTAGAATGTAGAGTTGGAGCTCATTTGGATAAAACCCAAGCTTGTATGAATACATGTAATGAAGACCAGTGAATTGATCTTAAGCCAACATATAACCTCATAATGTTTATTTCTTTAGTTTTCCTTTTTTGATGTTCATTACGTCAGTCACATCTTTTATCACTTGTTTAATTAGAGAATGGGAAGAAAATTTTGTGACTCTCATACTCATAATTAGAGCTATAAATTGGACAGATTTACCTATTTGAGGACTTGACTCATTTCCAGAAGGGGAGGCATAGAATTACAAATAAAAAATACTAGCCCAGAAGTTGAGACTTTAGTTTTTGTCTTAGTTCTGCTAGTAACTATAATAGTTATGTAAGTGTGGAACATCAAGCCATATCTTTGTTTTTTAGTGTCTTTTTCAGTAAAATGAGTGGGTTGGGCTAATGTTCTCTAAGTTTCTTTCTAGGAAGAAAAAGAAAACCCTCTGTGGATGTCTACTATGAACTTGGCACTATATAACTTTTACAAAGGATACCAAAAAATGCCTATAAATTTTTTAAAGAAGAGCTAAATTATTTGAACTTTAAAAAAATTAGTAATTTGCAGATCATATGTAAGCTGCAATAGTACAAAAGTCAAAGAAATCAGAATAAGCCCAGAAAGCAGGCTTCTGAGAAGAAGCAGATATAGCCCCAGAAATCATAAGCCCCCAATAATGTGATGTTACCAACCCTAGTGCAGAAGCCATTCTGGGAAACCAGCCAATAAGAGTGGGTGAGATGCAGTAATTGTCAACAATTGGCTAATGTTTATCTTTCATTCCATGTCAACATTTCCAGGTAGGAGCCTCCCTCTTCTTGGTCTGGCACAGGTTAAGTACCCAATAAATATTTGTGGAATGAATAAATTTTCAAAAAAGTTCTTCTTGTTCCAAGTTCCTGTTCCATGACTCCAGAGTTAAGCATCTGGCATATAATGGGCACACTATAAAAGCCTGTCTAATGCATCCTCTCTTCAGCATGACAGAATGGTAAGATAAGGGACTTTGAAGGCAGACTTATTTGGGGTTAAAGCTATGGACTTGCAAAGACATTGTTTCTTAACCTCTCTAAGTCTCAATTTCATACACAGAGTATTTTCCTAACCTCAAAGGACTGTTGTGAAAACTACATGAGAATAAATAAAAACAGTTAAGCATAATGTCTGACCCAGAATATAAGTTCAATATATTTTAGCTCTGTTTTCTTCCTTTTTTTACTTCACTTCCATTTTTAGTCAGTTTTTCTCTATTATTATATTCATGCAAGACAAAACAAGGAAATGAAGTAACAATAATCCATTGAAGCCCACAGTAGAACTGGAAAACTCTGTGTGTATGCATATGTGTGATTCATCCTTTGACTTCCATTGGCCAGATGAGATCTGGTTATGTTACACAATTTTCTTAGACTTCATACCCTTAGGAATGAAAAGCATATCTTTATTTTGTGATAATTTTACAGTCTACATTGTCATTTGTTTGAAGATGATTCATTAATATTGGCTAATAATGATGTCAGTTCTTTTAGCAGTGTGAAATATTAATACAATGACATCACTGAAGTCCATGTAGGAGAAATTGTGTTTGTTTTATGATTTAATCTATCTCTTCCAAGAGCTGTTTATTGATCACATTATTTTCATAATGTGCATGGTATAGGGTGGGGGATAGATGCAGCTAAGGGTTAGTAAGGGGGAAATAAAATAGTGTAAGTATTTACAAATGAGATTTCTTTAGATAAGTACATTTTACTGGTTAATACAGCTTAAAAAAATCAAAGCTAATGCTTCTCACCTGTCTTCTCACTCTGGGTGTATATGGAACAGAATCATATGGAGATCTCACTATCTGCACAGGTTGTGAGCCCTTCGCAGTTATTATTATTTATAGGAATTTGTTGTATTCCTCATAATGGAAAAAAATGCTTGAAAATATCTATTTTTATTGTTTCATGGCTTATGAATATACAAGTGGTAAGTTTTCACTCAAATCATTTGTTCAGCAGTCACAAATTCAAATGCAATGCTGTCTACCTCTGCTCTTGTTTACTCTTTCACTGACCTTGACCAGCAGTCTTATACCTTGGGTTACTGCACCTAGCCCCAACTGGTAATTGTTATGGTGCTGATTCCTGGGAATTTGGGTTGGAGATGAAGGGAGGGAGAACTATGTATAGGCAACTATCCATTATGAACAAAAAATGCCTGTGATTTCTTATAATGTATTTGTCTCTTACCCTGTAATAGAATCTGTAAAACCTAGGCTTAATTGGACAAGGCCCCACATTCAGGACTCTGACTGCCGTGGCTTGTTTGAGAAGTCTTAGTCAACATGGACCTCTTCACTGTTGTTGTTTTGGGCAGAAACCTTTGCAAGGGTCACTGGACTAAGGAGATAGTACTTTGAGGAACAATCAGAAAGACTAATAAATTTTACTGAATCCCTGAGTCAAAGGGTTCTGTCCCCCATCAGTCTGTCAATAGAGGCTGGTCTGTAACCAAGTTTTTACTGGTTTGCTGCAAATAGGAAAAATACAGATAACATTGTAAGTTTTCCATAAGGCTAAAATATTTCAATTCAAATTGTTGTTCTTTGTTCTCAAACCATAAATTTTTTTTTTGCCTTTTTATTGGGAGGGAATTATTTCTTTTATGAAACAATGGTAAATAATAGTAAAAATGAATGAGAGTCTTTAAAATGTTATTAATGTCATTAATTGGCAAAATATGACTTTAGTCCCCCCACATTAAAAAAATTATGATCTGTAAAAAAACTAGGAAAGCATTGTACTAAAGGTCATCAGTTGTAATGATTTTTTAAAAATGTAGCTGAATAACCCCTCCTTTGTTCCGCCAAATGAAATCTTCTATGGAAACTTATGTGCAAAGTAAAATTTCTGTGTGGAGTAGGTTGGGGTGGCCTCCTCATCTTCCCTACAGTTCCTGAGATAATCTTTTTATAGAATCCCTGAGCTCTCTAAAACATAGTTTCAGAAGCATCGGTTTAGGCCAGGGTTTCTCAATCTTGACACTCTTGAAATTTTAGGCTGGAAAGTTCTTTGTTGTGGGGACTATCCTGTGAATTGCAGGTTGTTTAGCAGCATCCCATGTCCCTACCTCCTAGATGCCAGTAGCACCCACTGCTTCTAATTGTGAAGAACAGAAATGTCTCTACACATTGCTGAATGTCCCCTGGGGGTAAAAACCGCCCCCAGTTGAGAACCACTGCTCTAGTCAACAGACTTACCTACATAGTAAAGATACGAAGAGATGAGTTAAGTTGTACTAAGTGGTGTTTCTTATTTGCTTTTTATAATATGATATCCCACTACCTTTCCCCTGTTCAAACTATGCTTTGACCTCCATGCCATAGGGGAATGGAGGTCACAGCTGAAATGCAAAGAGAAACAAAATAAGATAATGCTCAGCTTCTGATCTCCTAAGGACTAGATCCTAGATTAAACAATACATTTGGAAGAATACTTAGCTGTTCTGTTTTATCTGGCACAGGGAGTGAATATAAAACCTTTTGGGCTGGAAGAGACAAGCTAGAGATTTTGGAAAGGAAGCAAGAATATTAGGTGAGGTGTTAAAGATCTGTGTGTATAGTAAGGAGACAGCATCGAATTTTTTTTTTTTTAATTTGAGGGTATGAGATTAGAAGGCATTCTTCCTCTGCCCGTAGGTGAAGCCAAAAAATGCAGCAAACTCCCCTGGGCCACCATGGGTTGGGCACCAGAGAAAAGAAATGGCGGTGTGGTCTGTCTAGATGTGAGAGGACTGAAGAAAAACTATCAGGTTTCCTGCAGCCCCAAAGAGGGATGGGAGAATATTTAAAAGTTCTTTTGCCTCATTCCCTGCCCCTTCCATGTGTGAAGGAAAATTAGCTAAGAAAGATGTCAATGCCATGCAAGGATATTGTCCTTGCAGGGGATGCAACACCAAAGACTGCAGATGGCACTGGTTGATGCTCCAGCTTCTTCTCAGCCAGTACTGGAACAGAAGGGAATATGTCTGAGGACCAGAAAGGACCTGATGCATCTGAGGAGATTCCATCACAGGAAAGATGCTCATCTTTCCTGTGAAAAGGAGTGGATCCACCCATCCCTCTCTACCAATGCCTCAGTCCCTTGGTGTCAGCCCTAGGGGAGAAGGGTGGTGAGTGAATCTTGAATGTCACTGAATTTAAACCTGAAATGTCTAAGAAAAATTATAATCATGAAGGCAATTGAATTTACTTCAGTGTGATTATGTTTTCTGCACTGTGTTGAATGGAGCTTGAGATAGAAATCTGTTCCTCTTCATCTGTACTTTGCGTGTTCCCCGTAATATTGCCAGTAGAATGATCTCATAATCAAAACACCTTCATTCAAGTTAAAAGACTCAATACTGAAAAATATGACCTTAGAGTATGGACTAAAATCATGAGTGTTATCAATTAGTGACTAGAGCAGCATCAGGATAAGAGAAAATAACAACTACTCTGGGATTTAGAGGTACTGAGAACTGCAGCCCACTTTGATTGCTTCAAGGAATAAAATGAATGAATGGATCACAGGCTGGATAAATGGATAGGTGTATGATAAAGCAAATATAGCAAAATGTTAATTTAGATTCTAAGTGGTAGATCTATGGGCATTCACTGTACAATTCTTTCAACTTTTCCCTATATTTTAAAATATCAATCATAGCATGTCAACAAAACAACAAAGATAAAGCCATTGTTTGCACTAACACTTTGACTAGTATTTTGGATTAGGTTTGTTATGTAGTATAGTAGAATCATTAAGGATAGTTTTAACTCTTTAAAAAAATATATATATGTTTAGGTGGAGATTATATATATGTAAATGTGAGTGTGAACAAGTAAGGGTCAAATGTACATTCTGCTTCCTTCCAGACCAGTCCCAGCTGCTACACTGAACACTTTAGGAGCCTTATTAGAATTAGCTGGCATTATCCCCACTTGCCCTTGCTTCTCTTATTTCACAACTCCTTCTGGAATTTTCTAATAATTGTACAGTAGTGTGTTGTGGTTCATCATCTTGACTTGACACTTTTTGGGAGGAATGTAAATAAAAATACTTCTCACTACTATTGAGGCCTTTGAAACATAAATTAGAATTCCTTGTCCTAATTTGCCGTTGACAAGTCTTAGAGGCAGAGGTAAAACAAAATTCTTGAACCAGCAAACTTGCTTCTACAAGTACAAAGGAATTTCAATAGTAGCCTCAGGAAAAAATGGATGAAACTGTCAGTCACATAAAAGAATTTAAGGGGGGAAAAGAACTGATGCTTCATCAAATAGCAGAATTCAAATGTTTCAGCATGTCATTGACCCCAGTAGTGAATCTTACATTCTTTGAATCCCTAAAGATAAAGAAGACAATTAGGTACCTCCCTCCATTAAGGCCTAATGAAAAGTGTTTGTATTTCAGATATTAATCATATGCAGCATTTGTCCCACTTAATAATACCCATATTTCCAGTGTGTAGCCATTTTGAATATTTGTAATATTTCTTTTAAAATTGAGATGTAATTAACATGTAATAAAATGCATAGACCTTAAATATTCACTTTGATAAATTTGGGCGGTGTAACTGTTATTCAAAAATATTTATGATATTCTTAAGTTGGTCAAAACTTTCAAATATTTCAGGTGTCTCACTGCTGATTAGCAGTGATATAAAATCAATAGTGAGTATTGGTCTAAGTAGTAATCTGAATAGTTCATTGACATAGTTAAAATAGTATGTGATAATGAACCTTCTTAAAGTTCAATCTGATATATTTCCTGGGAAGGAAGAAGTCTGGGTAGTTGACTATAAATGTTTGTTTTTTGTAGGCTTTAAAATTTTAATGATGAAACCTGGGAGTCTTAACTGATTGCTTAATATCAAAGAAATTAAATTTTATTATGGCTGAGGAAAAATGAATTCTAAAGGAAAGAGTAAATTTGTGTTTGATTGTTTTCACAACTACTATGTAAAAGGGTACTGTACCCCCCAGAAGGAAACTGGCTGCTATCATGGCATCTAGTAGGCATGGCCATGAAACTCCATCCTCTCAGCACTGCCTGAGTGTACCTGCCTCCTATGGAGCAGGTTTGTTACCTCAGGTTTGTTATTGGGCTAGACACTCTGCTGGTCTGTCTGAGTGTGCAGTGCTGGAATTTTACACCTTGGTTTAAAGGTGCTTCCCTCCGACAAAAACATTAAATATATACCTACTCTGTGGAAGGTATCTCCGTGTATCCTCTTTATCAAGCTATCCTTATTTTAAGGATGAGACATCTGAGGCATAGAAAAATTAACAAACTTTCCAAGATCATCCAGTCATTAAGTGGTGAACCTCCTAAGTAGAATTTGTTGATGCTATTGTCTGGCAAATTAAAAATTTTAATTTTTTAGTTCAGTCAAAATAACTATATTAAACAAGTTTCATTTGGGATACTCAAAACACACAGTTAATAAACATTTAGCACCATAAAAGTTAGTTATAACCTATTCTAATGTTTTTAAATCTGTTATTGCTTGGAGAAGAGAAGAAGGAGACAGCCAATGAATTTAGCCAAAATAACTCTACTTTTGTCTGTTAGTTTGTTTATGATCATGATTGATATTTTATTTGAATACAGGGTTCCATGGAAAAGAAGTCTGAAAATTACTGATCCGGTCTAATTCTCCCATAATATAGGTAAAGAAACTGAGGCCTATAGAGTGGCTTATATTAGGTTATACTAAAGTGAGTGGGAAAGCCCAGACTAGCTCCATCCAGTTCAGCAAACACATACAGTTTCTGTTATGCAAGTGACCCTGAGCTGGCTGAACAAGTTAATATTCATAACCCTGGTCTTCTACTAGCTCACAGTCTATAGGAGAATTCAAGTTTCTTGATGGCAAGATTATTAATGTTTCTGCCCTATCACATTGCTGATTGTTTAATTTTAACAGTTCATACACACCATCTCTCATCTGCCAGTCTGTAAAAGAATCATACTACAGTCATTTCATACTAAGTATGAATAGTTTTGCTTGAGACTCACTTATTAGATCTGCTTCCCTCCTCTTAGAGAACAGTGTACTTTGGGAAAGGGGAAAAGGTTAAAGAGAGAAGGGGGCTGTTTGAAAGGTATAGAAATAAATTCTGAGGTGGTATCGGTGGGTGGTAGGCTTGAGAATGCAGGAGACAAACTTCACCTACATTATTATTTACCCACACTCTTTCTGGGCTCTAGAGTCTCCTGCATGGTACTACAGGGTCTCGGGAAGCCAGATGGCCCAAGTAAAAATATTAGCATTGACTTTGGTAAGTGACAATGTAATAATCTTTAACATCGGTTTTCTCATCTCTGAAATAGTAGTTACAATAGTATCTACCTCATAACATTTTATTGAGATAATGCTTATGAATGTCTTAAGACAGTGCTCGATAAATGGGCCTCATGGCAGTGCTGACTATGGAATGGTACCCAGACTAGCTGAAGGGAGCTGACTATTGTTTGGGGATGAATTACAATGAACTTTTCTGGTCATTTGGCCACTACATTGATTTCCTTTGCTTATTATGAAGTCCTAGTTTTTGGAAGGTGCCTGGAGAGGCTTTTACTGCAGGGCATCTTGAATTATTCTGAATTTTAACTTGCTTTCAGAACTAGCTAATTGCAGGAGAGATAACACAGATGCAGATTATAAACTTGCATGATGGACCTGTTCATGTGGGGAAACCCATGGCTTCCTGGCAGTGAACTTGGTTGCACCAACTAAGAAAAGAAAGGCCCTTGAGCAGGATTGATGCACAATCGCTTTCCTTGATATTATCACTCCAAGAACCAATGTTAGACCTCTGCACAGGTGGAGGTTTGTGTTTGAGGACCATTGAACACTACCCATTTCCCTAATGCATCATAATTAAACACCTGTGCTAAATAACTTCTTACTGATCCACTGTGGAAATTTGCTGGGTGTTCAACCGTCCTTGACTTTTTCTATCTCTTACTTGGGAGGGTGGTCTCAAGGCCATGCTTTGGTTCTCTTTAAAAAAAATAGCAGCTTCTTTCCACTCCATGAAAAACTCTTCCTGAGGTGTGGATTTCAGAACCTTTCAAGGATGCTTAGGGAAGAAAATATTTTGTAAATTTAGGAGGCATTCCTGTTTTCTCAAAAGCAGCAGTAATTAAAATTCATTGTCCAACAGTGAAGTGCATGAGAGTGCAGGGGTTTTTTTGTTTGTTTTTTTAGATGTCACCGATGCAATGAAGAGAATGTCTGAGAATGCAGTGCCTTTTTAATGAAGTTGACTGTGCTAATATGAGAAATAGGTAAAAACCAGGTGAATCAGTGTTGCTGTGTGTCAGCAAAATGGCCCTTTTCGGTTGTCATGCTCACAGTTGCAATACACATCAATGCTGCTTTGAGTATTTTTCTTTCATCTTGAACAGCAGACAGCAAACAGGTTTAGGCTTAAGCTAAACTTGTGGCTTGAATGAAGTCTGTCTTCAACTTGTATCACGTCACTTTCTTGGTGATAACCTCACATTTTTGGTGTTGTAAGGTTAAGACGTATTTATCATGTCTTACAGAACTTACGTGTCACATTTGGGCATTAAACCTACAACCTGTGTGACACCAAAATTTGTGCACCTTCAATTCAAAAAGAGTATTTGTGTCTGTAATTTGTGCTTGGTGGTTGTTTTAATGATTACTTTTTAGAAATTGTGTTCACTCAAGTAGGTGCTTTAATTTTAAGCTTTTAATTTCTAACATTGCATTGAAATGCATTATAAGGAAAATCTTGGACATTATCAAGAACTTAGGGAGAAATTGGGAAATCCCTTCGGGTATCAAATTTTCTTGATTTTGTCCTTTAAGTGATTAATTGAGGGAGGGTTCTGTACCCTTGATTCTCTTGTCCTTTTGCCTTATCTTCCCAGAAAAATGTGCAACCCTGCATTGTAGAACTGCTGAACCCCTGAGGAAGATTCCATGACTGTATGTTTGATGACCCAATGCTACAACTTCATATTTCCAAAGTCAAATGAGCCCTCATTTCTGCTCAGTGATTCTTTCCTATGTCCCGTGTCTTCCATTCCTAATAATAGAGCTTCCATACTTTTATCACATTCTTCAAGATTTAATCACCTCTCAGAAGATATCCTCACCTTGAATTCATAGAGAAAATCAAAGTCCTCAGGTGAGAATTCTGCATGCCGTTTGGGATTCAAGTGGACAAGAAAACCATGTCTATCCTTTTCTCCTTTTCTCTCTTTTTAAAAAAAGACATGTCTGTGCTTTTGTTCAAGGACAATCATTTTATCTTTGTTCTGGAACTTCTTAACTTCTCTACACTGCTTCATCCATCATTTTTTCCTCCTCTCTTCTGCAACTTTTATATTTTCTTTTCCACTGATTCCTTCCTCTTTCTTGTAAAAATGCTCCGGTTTCTCCTGTCTTAAAAACCCAAAATAATGATTTTAAGAAATGACCAGACTTCTCTCGATCTTGTATCTCCTCTCTCTATTGTTTCGTCGCCTTGTTTTTCTTGCAAGTTTGTTGATGTTTTCTCCCAGAGTTGCATTCACTTATTCACTGCCTGCTGACTCCCTGACAACCTCGCATCTATCTCCTCCACTCCACGAAGGCTAATGACTTCTGTACCACTCTGCCCCATGGGCAGTGTTCAGTCCTGATTTCATTGAGCATGTCTGTGTAATTGACTATTCTTGTCTTTGCTTCCATGACGTTTTTCTTCTGTCTTTCCTTTTGATTCTTCAAGTCTTTCCAGTCAACATCATAGGCTTCTCTTTCTTTTACTTAATCTTTAAATATGGGATGGGTTCTATTTTCAGTTGTCTTTTCCCACTTTACACTCTGTCCTCAGGTGACGTTATCTAGGCCGGTGACTTTGACTACCTTCATTCTGATGGTGTGCATTCTGCCTCTCTGTCTCAGATCTCCATTCTGAGTTCTAGAACAACATAACCAACTGTTTGATGACAGCATCATGTGGATGTGCCATGGAATCCCCAAACTCATCATGCATTCATTCATCATCTCCCTCTACACACCTCATCATACATTTATCCTGCATTTTATTCCTGATCCTCATTAAGAACATAACCATTCATCTAGATTCTCAAGCCAGAAATTGGGGCATCTTCCTTTATTATTCCAACTTCTGCCCTCCTTGCCATAAGCAATTTGCTATCAATTCTTCCCCCTAAAAATTCCTTTATTTTTTCAGCTTTACTGAGGTATAATTGACAAAAATTATAGGGCTTCAAAGTATACAATGTGATGTTTTCATACACATATACATTGTAAAGTGAATACCACAGTCAAGCTAATTAACATGTCCATCACCTAATTTTTTTAATGGTGAGAATTCTTAAAACCTACTGTCTTAGAAAATTTAAATCTGTCTCTTCATTTTTGCCGTATTACCAGTACTTCAGTTCCGGCCTTCATCATTGTTGCCTGGACCACTCAACAGCCCCTGAACTGATATGATTATTACTATTGGAAGCATGGAAATCAATTAAAAACTTTTGTAGTCCTTTAGGCTCACAGTGAAGTCTGTCTGAACTAGGGTAATGACTTTGGGGATGGAGGGTAAGTGGAGTGATGACAGGGTGAGCAGCTTGAAGAAAACAGAGAAGGTATGAAATAGTTGTGAAAAACTGGACAGAGAGCTGACCAGAGAAATGCAGGATATTTCCTAGGCACCCTGAGACCCACTCAAAAAACTCTGACTCTCTAGTGCTCCCATTCTGTACACATATGATGCCTCTAGAAGCCCCTATAAAAATGAAGAGAAAGTGGACATTTGGCTTTGTGGTGCGTTGGTATTTTTGTGGATGTTGGAATGGGGGTGACTGTATTTTGCATATGGGGTGGACATGAATCTCTCGGGTCCAGAGGGCATACTATAGTAGGCAGAACAATGCTTCCCTAAGATATCCAGGTCCTAGTCCTTGGAACCTATGAATGTTACCTTATATGGAAAAAGGGATTTTACAGGTGGAATTGTTAAGAATCTTGAGGTGGGAGATTATCCTGATTATTCTTGTGGCCCTAAATGTATTCACAAATGTCCTTGTAAGAGGGAGGCAGAGGGATATTTAATAGAAAAGGGTAAGGTGATATGATGACTGGAAACACAGGTTGGAGTGATGTGCTTTAAAGATGGAGGAAGGGGCCATGAACCAAGGAACACAGGAAGCCACTAGAAGTTGAAAACAGCAAGGAAATGGATTTTCCACTCAGAACTTCCAGAAGGAACTAGCCGTGCTGACACCTTAACTTTAGTACAGTGAAACTGATTTTAGATTTTTGACCTCCAGAATTATAAAAGAATAAATTTGTGTTATTTTAAGCCAGTAAGTTTGCGGTCATTTGTTATAGCAGTAATAGACAACTACTACAGGCTTGATTCAGGCGTGAGGTTTTGGCATAGAGATGGGCAGAAGGGAAAGAGGCAAGAGTGTAGGGAATAGCTGGAATAGAATAGTTGAAGTGATAGTCCAAGTACTCAGCTTGTTAGTGTGGAAGTAGAAATATACTGGGACTGTTAGGGAGAAAGTAAAAGGCTCAAGTGGTTGGAAAGCCCAGTACAGGACCAGGAGATTTCCATTTCAATTGAAGTAATTGGGTAAATAGCTTATAAATTATATAAATCTACCTGAGTTTTAAAAATATACCAATACTGCTGCTACTAGTAATAATGTAAAGATCATTAGCAATGGAGCTGTAAATCCACAGGAAATCCTTTTGTTACTTGTGCAATCAACAAATATTGGATCGAAAAGCAAACAGATATAGAAATAGGAGATTCTACTGTTTCAGAATGTTGTGAATTTTCCCAGTAGGCCTAATAGCAGTGCCAGAAATCATCCCTAAAATCCCCAAATATGAGTTGATACAGTTGTTAACAGAGTATTAAAAGTATATGCTTTGGTAGAATTTTAGGAATATATTAATAGTAGCTCAATAGGTACTGGGATAGAGATGAGAAAAACCCAACTAACAAAGCTGAAAATGTGCTTTTTGATAGAAACAAATAAAATAATGAAAAATTGTGACATATCTGTCCAAGTTCAGAGAAATATCACAAGAAATCCACACTCACAAATGCACGCACACATAAATGGTCAAGTACATGATTAGTAGAAGGGTCACAGCAAGTTTGGGAACCGAAATATACCAAAGTCCATTGCATAATAATATTAGCAAATGTGATGTATTTTATTTTTTGGATATTCACAGAACAGGAAACTAACATTATTTTAAAACTATTCAAAAGGATATAATCCTTCCAACTCTTAGTCATCTCACCAGAAAATGTCTGTCTATACCAAGACATACACATGGCCATAGGGTCATATTACTATAGTGCTCAGATCAGATTCATAAGAGTAACATGGATGCACTGTATTTATGGGACACTTCCCTTGGTACTTACAATGTTTCCTATACAAACCTGTTTTCTTTTATCACAATTGGATGGCTTAATTTATAGAGAAAGCAGCTGTCACCTTTTTCTGCATCTCCTCTCCTCTCCTCTCGGTTGTTATATCATTTCTATTGCTGTGAACTTCATGTAGTCCGACTATAAACTCATTCAAAGGAAAACTTAAACAGCTTCATTGTCAGTTGGACTCTATGCCTTTGTTCTGTAAGCAATAAAACTATATGTCCCTGGCTAAATGTAAATAGACGAGGTTTAGTATTATCTTTCTGGAGATAAACTACAATGGTTGATTTTTCCACATTGAATCATTTAATGGATTCTTTTCCACGTGATGGTTTTTTATATGCTAATGAAACATGTAAAGTGTGACATTAAATAGCGTAAGGGTCTAAGTAGCACTAACATGGTAAGATTGGAAAATTCTTTTCTAGGTTCTAATCCCTGTGATGCATTCAGTACATGCAGGTCAGTACAACCAAATTGTCTTGGGCAATAACTCATTTCAGTCATTCCAACAATCATAGGAATAATAATACTGACTAGTTGCATCAAAAGTGTATTATATATTAGGGCACATATTAGCAAATTATAGTCCATGGGCCAATTCTGGCCAGTTGCCTATTTTTGTAAATACAGTTTTATTGGAACATAGCCACACACATTCATTTAATTATTGTCTGTGGCTTCTTTAGCTCTACAATGACACAGTTCAGTAGTTGTGCCAGACAACTTATGGTCTGCAAAGCCTAAAATATTTATCTGGCCCTTTAAGAAAAAGCTTGCCAACCCCTATGGTAGAGAGTCAAATATATATATATATTACTTATATAGTGCCTTACTTTGCAATTTATCTTGAATATTCTTAGAGAAATTTTATTTCAAATTTTCTTGTCTTCATAAATTATTTAAGGGTTCTAGGAATTTCAGTTACAGTATCCAAACTTCATTTGTGCCTTCTTGAAAAAATATGGGTTCTGACTTTTCTTTCAAAAACAAGGTATTTATTTATAGAAATAAATAAGATATACTGCTCTTATTTTAGAAAGAATTTTGTATAATGTGAATATAATACTTGTCTCTTGACACTTATGTTGTAATGGGGTTTTATTTTATGTGTGGATTCTAATACAAGTTCAAATCCTTTGAGTTTTGAATTCATAAATAACAGAGCCCATGCTATGGGTTTTATTAACAGTGGTGACCTCACTTTTATGACCCGTCTGACTTTGGACTCCTCACTTAAGTGAAATGTAAGCTAACTTACCCTGTCTGCAAAATGGAACTGTTAGCTGCTTGGAGATAAAACCCCTTGGGCTTCAGAATTTATACTTTTGACTGCTGCACCATGCTCCATGTTTAGTTAAAGACTATGTTTTTAAATTGCCCCAAATATTATGAAGGGTCTATTTGCTCCAAAATATTATTAAGGGTCTATTTGTTTCACCAAGAGTCAAGCATTTTATAAAATGAGGGCCCTAGCCATCTGCTTTTTCATATTGGACTATGGATTGC
The DNA here is from genome assembly GCA_023783475.1 of Daubentonia madagascariensis. Taxonomy (NCBI): domain Eukaryota; kingdom Metazoa; phylum Chordata; class Mammalia; order Primates; family Daubentoniidae; genus Daubentonia; species Daubentonia madagascariensis. Next base: position 5,873,320 of record JAKFHU010002080.1, read on the forward strand.
CATTAACCTGTGGCAGGAAGCACAGACTGCTCATGGGCCCATTTGTATGTATACAATACTATTTGTTATATAATGAGGAAAATTGGGGTAAAGGGATCTCTGGAAAGAGGGAGTGAAAGGGAAGTTTTCTCCTCCTAATGGGGGGACAAACCACCCTACAATGAGTACACTGAGTACGTTGCTTTTTGCACTCCTGGGAATGGTACTTTTTTTTCTGGATTTATGAGGAGGCACCCACATTGAATACAAATTAAATGGACATGGTCTTACAAGTAGTCTCCCTAGGGCACCATGGTAGTTGGTAAGTTATATCCTATGAATGGCAATTTAAATCCTAGATTATTTGGACCCTTTTATGCAGATGAGTTTGTATTGAAATACTCCCCTCCCTGCCTTTTTAGAACAGAGCTGATGGAAATTTAATTCTGTGAAACAATAATAATAATAACAATAATAGTATAAGTTAAATTCCATCAAATTCCTAGCCGTTTCCATTTCGTTGGGTTTTAAGGAGATTTTGCAATACTGCCCACAGGCAGAAGAAAAATTTAGAGAGGATATGAAACTGCTTATATAGATAATTTTGTAGAATACCTAGTTACGTTTACCAAGGAAAAAGTTTAGTTAGGATTAAAGCATCCTGTTTTACTGAGGACTGAAAATGCAAGAGCCAAACAGGGCTTGTGATTCTCCAGGAGCGCTGTGGGATCTGAGTTGCTTGTGAAGGGTAGATATGAGAAGTTTAGCCTCCTCTTTCTATGTTTTTATCGATGAGCCTTTGTAATCACTGAGCTTGCTCTCCTACCCATTTCTCCCTCTAGCCAACTGCCAATCACCAAACCAGGTTAATGGAACTTCTACTTTTTTTGAAAGTGGCCCAAAAGACCTGGATTAGGAATTTTATCACTATCATCTCATTATACTTGAAAATATCTGTTCCATTAAACCAGGTGGTGGGTGATATTACCCATGCACACAAAATGTTTTTTGTCACCTTGCTAGAAATGGCTCAAAATGAGGCAGGCTCTTTCAAGCAGCCTAATTACTCAATGTGCCTGCCTTTCTGGAGGTTCACACTGCAACCTAAGCACCTTTCAGGAATTTACGAAAGGCTCTTCAGCTCTTCTTTACTTGCTTTCAACCCTCACCTCTGGTGCCTTAAGAAAATGGGTTAAGAGCCAGCCAACCTAGGTATAAACACCTTGCCTGTTACTTAATGTCATCTATATAAAATGTAAATTATAATAAATGTATTGGCTTCATGGAGTTATACAATGAATACATATTTTTTAAGGACTTAGAAGAGCATCTGGCATAAAGCGCTGTGTTGTATACCCCCCCAAAGCTAGCCCTAGATGATAAAATGAAAGTATCCTCTATAATGTGCAAAGCAGTGGCTGTGCAGAAATAAGCAATGATATTAATGTTAGTTATTATTATTAAGCTGGGTGTCAATGTAAACATTTTAAACCTCACTCTGGTGTTATTCTTCTTTATTTTCTTCTTATTACTCACCCCCCTTATACTTCCAATCTTCCTTAGAACCCTTTTGCAACTGATCTTCTAAGGGTCTATTCTGGTGTATTCCTGTTCTATGATCTCCTTATTCACATGTCACTCATTGTGCCCACTGTCATCTTAATCCCTAGGTATACCTAAATACTGGCAGTAATCTTCTGGGCAATATATGGCAATGGTATTATTCTTCTTATTGATTTTCCAGAATGGTGTGTTAATAAGTTTACTATGTATGTATGTGTGATGAGTTAATTTGAGTCACGGGATCCTTCAGAATATGAAGATGGGAGAATCAGAACATAACTCCAAGCAGCAAGGTACTTGTGGGATTTTGTCTTTGTATTTTTCCAATTCCTTTTAGATTATATTTTTTCTTCAGTGAGAATGTAGCCAATCAAGCTGGTGTTACATGAAGATTCTTAATAGCCAACATAATTTCTTTTCCTACTCTTTACACCCACTCTCCCCAGATAAATAATATTTATAGACATATTTTCAGCCTCATCTTGGCACTGGCCAAGTGTTTGACTTCTTGAACAACAAAAAGTTATATCTTAAGCTCCATGTTCCCCTGTCAGGGAAGTATCCTGAGGACTGCTATGGAGACCCTCGTTTACCACTATGAGTTTTGTTGGTTTGAGAGAGAATGATTCCCAAGGCATAACCCTGTCTACAAGTCAAAGCATGTGATTTCCTCCAGTTCTACCAGTGACTCTAGTTCTTTAACCTGCATGTTGTCATATCCTACCTCCACACTGAAAATCCCAGACAGGTAGCTCATCTTTTCCTGATCTCAAGGATGTCCCCAGAATCATTATCTCAGTGGCTCATGAACCAACTCTTTTAGCTCATAATAGGCTATTTGTTTCTCTGTCTAGGAGAATGGGTACCAGGTGAACAAGAAGTCCAGATGTTCTTCCTAACGTGTATTATTGTTTTGTCAAGAAGGGAGCAGTGCTTGGAAGAAAGAAATACCGGATGCCAAACAGTGGCTGTTTGCATAGTTGGAAAGATAATTTTATTTATTTAACATATACATGGAAGATATTCAGAAAGATGTAGATGGCTAATAGGTAGTTATTAATACTATATTTAAAATGGCTACACTTGTGTAGTACTAGGTACTTGACAAATCAGATGCACACATTAGCTCAATTGATTTTTACTACAACCCTGGTATAAAGGCATCAAGTCTTGTTATTCCTATGGCATGTTCCATCTAGGTTCATGTAGCTGTAAGTGTTAAAGCTAGTTTGCAATCTAGGTCTTCTTACTCCTGATTCAGTAGTTCTATGCTTCCAACAGCCACACAAATACCATTATTACCAACTCCCTTCCTTAACGCTCTACCTTTTAGGGAAGAATATATTCCTGGTATCACAGTGATTGGACTGGGCATCTCCATGCTCCATGCATAAAAGCTAATTTTTCTCTCTGAAATAATTTAAACAATAATTAGATAATATTAACTAATCAAATTTATAAAACTTTCTTTTGGAAAAATGACAAATAAAAAAGGATGTTCTATTGAGGGATATGAGAACAAGAAGAAATAGAAAGAATATGGCTTTTGTTAGAAGGAAAGAACATCTTTGCTCTTCCTCCATTTGCTCCAGCTGTGGTCTTCACTGACATCATTGGTCATATGTTAGAACCTAAAGGAAGTTGGAAAATACTGCTGTACTCTTGAGGGCAGCTCTATTCACAAAGCCCCTAGATTACCTTCCATAAGACTTTTTTCCTAAAAAGGCATACTGCCACATATTATCCTAAACATGACCTTAGGAATTATTTTTCAAAGGAAACAAGTTGTCTTGAGGCTGGAGATAGATTTATATTTTGGTAAGGTCAAGCTTCAACATACTACTTAGTATTTTGAACCAGTTTTCATTCTTCAAGAATTTGAATTTTTCTACATATTTCAAAGAGTAGATTTTTATGCATTTGAATGACTTCTGTCCACACCCTCTCTCCCAAGCACTTCTATTTCAGTGTTTTAAAAATAAGCCAAAAATTGGTGGGAGGCAGGCTGGTAGGCTGGATTTTAACATCCAATCACTCTTACTAAATAGCATTTAAAAAATGGTGGTTAGTGACTGACTTGTGGATAAGTTTACATAAGAAAGTTTTCAAGTTTAAAATGACGTGAGGAAGTATACATACTTGGGCTTATACAAACATTAACTTCTTCAAAATTCCAAATGTTAAAAGAATACAAAATCTTGTGTTTTCTAAGGAGGTTGGTGAAATTATGCTCTATTTTACCTTTCTTCTTAACCAAATGAATCTTTCTCTGATTTTTCTTATTAAAACACTTGGCCACTGAAATGCATTATAGTCCCAACATAAAACCCATCTTTTGACAAGATTACCATTGCTGTGATCTGAATGTTTGTCTTCCCCCCAAATTCATATGTTGAAACCTGATCAACAATGTGATGGTATTAGGAAGTATGGCCTTTGAGAGGTGATTAGATCATGAAGGCCTAGCCCTCATGAATGAGATTAGTGCCCTTATAAAACAGACCCCAGAGAGCTACCTTGCTTCTTCTGCCATGAGAGGACACAGAGAGAAGGAACCAGGAGGTAGACCCTCACCAGACACCGAATCTGCTTGGCATTTTGATATTAGACTTCTGAGCCTCCAGAACTGTGGGAAATATTTGTTGTGTTTAAGTTATCCCATTTATAATATTTTGTTATAGCAGCCCAAATAGAGTAATACAACCATGTAAACTATTCCCAGATGCATAGGACATTCAGAAGGGTGAGGCTCTGCAATGTACCTTTGAACATTGAAGTCAAACTGAATCATCAAATTTAATTATACAGTGGCAAATTAATGAAGCAGGAAAGAGATGGGAGACAGAAGTCTCAGGCACTAGTTGCTGTGTATTTTCTTAGAGATTTTTCAATAGGCCAATCAATAAATGTTATTGAGTGTGTATTTAGCACCTGAAATTGTGCCATGTAGATATTAGTGCTATGCAAAGGAAGTCATCTCTTCTTACCCTTGGGGAGCTTAAAAACTGGCTACAGTTAATATTTCTGTCAGAGCTAGTTTGATATCTTAGCTCTGGCATCATTCTCTTATCTATGGCTGGTTCTATATGATTTTTGATCTATATGTTCCTTCTTGTCCTGCTCCCTGGACTACCTTCTCTTGAGAAAGGAAATTCTTAAGCAGCCCTAGATCCATTTTCTAGGGTTCAACATCTTACATATTTGCTGGTAGACCTAGGTCTCACCATATGGCCCCAGTTTTGATACATAGGTTTCTGTCTTAGTTCCTATCTTAAAATTCCTAAACCAATAAGCTGAAGAATACTTCAATCTTCTTCTAAAGGAGAGAATCTAACTTACCTTTTTCTAGTTCTTCTGGAGAATGGAGGCCTTATCCTGAATCTACTTCTGTGACTAGGAGGCTCCTACCTGTTGTTTGGTCTCCATTTCTTTGGTCAACCACCCTCATCTCAGAGCTCTAACTGCTGGCCTAGGTGGACACTTATAGTTCCTATAAACCTTGAGTACTGTCATTTATGGCATAGGCAGACCCTTTTCTATTTACAAAAAGCTTCCTTCTCGGCACCTTCTAGATCATTATTCCAGTTCATTTCCAAGCCGAAAATAACTGCTTAAAATAACTAGTGCAGATCAGGCCTAGTTTCAAGTTGTGACATATTCCAACAATTATAGGATGATATATAATTGAATATTAGATCATATACTGAGGTTCTGTTTGAATGTATAGGGTTTTTAAGAGAGAATTTGAATCAAAGTTCTTTTATTCACTTATTCATTATTTACTAAAAATGCTTTGGAAAATATATAGATAATATAAAGTAGCATAATGTAGTAGACAGGAATTGGATTCTAGGGCTAAACAAAATTGGGCTCAATCCTGGCATTAGCACTTAATTAACTATTTGCTTAATTTCTTTGTGCTTATTTGTGTCTCAGTCTTCTTTTCTGAGGTATTAGGATAATAGAGCACCTATTTCTTAGAGTGATTCTGAGAATTAAATGAATTAGTACATATGAAGCATTTAGTATTGCACCCTGGTACAAGCAAGTGCTCAACTAATTATAGCTCAAGGCATTAGTATAAATCAGGGGTTGGCAAACCCATGGGCCAAATCCTATCTGCCTTTTTTTTAAATAAAGTTTTATTGGAACATAGCCACACCCATTTGATTACAATTGTAGCCATATCTATGGCAGTTATTGCACTAAAATGAGAGTTTAATAATTGCAACAGAGACCATATGACCTGGAAAGTCTAAAACTTTCCATATGTCCTGGAAAGTAAAAAATATTTACTGTCTGGAACTTTATAGGGAAAGGTTGCCAAACCCTTTATAAATAATAAGAGATGAAAAGAGTACTGTGTAAGAGTTCAAAGGTAAGAGATAACTTCTTACTGTGAGAATGGGAAAAGGAGGTATACTACTTCAATTATTTTAATCATTATTGGACTGTTTAAGGTTTTACTTTTTTAAAAAAAGTCACTTTTGTTAAGATGTTTTCTAGGAATTTGTCCATTGAGTCTAAATTTTTCAAATTATTGTCATGAATTTTCATATTATTCTCTTATTAATGTCTGCAGTTTCTTAATGTATCCCACTTTTAATTCTTAATATTGGTTATTTGTGATTTCTTTCTGTTTTTCCTCAATGAGTCCTGCCGGAGGTTTGGAAATTTTTATTAGACTTTTGAAGGAATCAGTTTTTGGCTTTATTGATTATCTTTATTGAATACTTTTTATTCTACGTCCTTAATTTCTGTTTTTATCTTTATTATTTTTTCTACCTTTTTTCTTCCCTGTTCTTTTCTAATAACTTGAGGATATTATTAGCTCATTAATTTTCAGACTTTCTTCTTTTCTAATATGTGCATTAAATACTGTAATTTTCACTTTAATGTTGCTTAAGTTATATCTCACAAGTTTGGATATGTTATAATTTCATTATCATTAATTTCAAAATAAATTCTAATTTACATTATGATTTTGTCTTTGATCTGTGGATTATTTGGAAGTGCATTTATTAATTTCCAAACATACAGGGATTCTTAATTATATTTATTATTAATTTGTGATTAAATTGGACTGTGGTTGCAGATCATATACTGTATTACTCCAGTCCTTTGAAATTTTTTGTGTTTTGCTTGATGACCTAAGATAAGTCAAATATTTGCAAATGTTTTATATATGTTAGAAAAGAACATGTTTTGTCCAGTTTTGGCTGTAGCATTTTATGTATGTCTGTAATTCACATTTGTTCACTTTGATTAAGCCCTATGATTTTTGTCTTTAACTTGAGCAGTTAGCCTACTTTTATAATGTTATTTATTACTAATATATTTGGGTTTATATTTATACTTTATCTGTGTTATCTGTGTTGCCTGTTCTATATTTTTCTTTCTGTTCTTACCTTTATTTGGGCTGATTCAATTTTTTCCTTTTACTGGTTTATAGGTTCTACTTCTTATAGTGCTTATTGCGGAAATTACAACATGCATTTTTAACTCGTCAAAGTCAAAAGTTAATCATTGCCTTCACCTTCTATCCTGACAACACAAAGTCCTTAGAACATTTAACTTCATTTATGACTCTCCTGACTTAGGTTATTATTGTTACATATTTTACTTCTATGTTTGTGTTTTTTAAACTCCAAAATATTATTATTTTATTTAGTAAATATTTATTCAGAATTACCCTCACATATTTCTCTATCTTGGCTATTTGTTTGTTATCCCATGTATTCCTTCTATCTAAGATCACTTTTTTATGCCTGAAATATGTCCATTAGAGTGTCCTTTAGTGTGGGTTGCTGGTGCCAAACTCTCTGTCATTTGGTGGGGGAAAGGCGCTATCTAAAAATGTTTTTATGTTTCTCTCATTCTTAAAAAATATATTTCATGAAACAGAATTCTGCATTGTCAATTATTTCTTTAAGCACATTAAGGATGTCATTCCACTGACTTCTGGCAACTATTTTGTTATTCAAAAGACAATGGTTAATCTGCCACCCCTTCCAAGGCAATCTATCTTTTTTCTCCTTGGTTGTTGTAGATTGTTTTTAATAGTTACTTTTCATCTTTTTTTGTTTGTTTGTTTTGAAGTTTCACAATGTGTCTAGGTGTGGATTTATTTTATTTATCCTACTTTGATACCCTGTGTGCCTGAATCTGTAGATTATTCTCTGTCACTATATCTGGGAAATTCTCTGGCATTGTCCTTTCAAATATTGCCTATGCCACATAGTGTCTCTCATCTCTTTCTGGGATTCCGATGAAATGTATGTCAGACCTTTTTACTCCATATATGTTCCATATCTCTTAACTTCTTTTTCATTTTCTTTCTCTTTCCTGCATGCTACCTAATTACTTCTGACCTATTCACCCATTACCTAATTCTCTCTTTAGTTATGTCTAATCTATGGTAAAACTTATTTTTGAGTTTTAAATTTTAGTTAATTTATTTTTCATTTTTCAATTTCATTCTTTTCCATATCTACTGTGTTTATTTGAACTAGCTATTGGTTCCCAGCAGAAATTTTAAGTTTATCTCTTATTTCTTCAAACAGAGTAGACACAGTTTTACACAGTGGTTTACATCTTTGTCTGATAATCCCAGTGTTTTATATTGGTAATTCCAATGTCTAATGTTTTGGTGGGCTTGTTTTTGTTTTCTATCATTGCTGTTTCTTGCTCATACTAGCTTATTGCTGTGCTTACTTATTTTTACTATGTAAGGCTCATTTTCTTATAATATTATTTATGAGAATTCTTTCAGTTCTAAAATAAACAGTTATATTTCATTAGAGAGGGTTTTTTTTTTTTTTTTTGACAGGGTCTCGCTCTGTTGCCCAGGCTAGAGTGCAGTGGCGTCATCATAGCTCACTGCAACCTCCAACTCCTGGGCTCAAGTGATCCTTCTGCCTCAGCCTCCCAAGTAGCTAGGGCTACAGGCACCGGATGCCTGGCTAATTTTTCTATTTTTAGTAGAGACAGGGTCTCCCTGTTGCTCAGGCAGGTCTGGAACTCCTAAGCTCAAGCAGTCCACCCTCCTCGGCCTCCCAAAGAGCTAGGATTACAGGCGTGAGCCACCACTCCCCCTCAGAGAGGGTTTTTAAATCTTCTGTCAGATATCTAACGACATTACCAGTTAAGGGCCACTTTAAACTAATTTCATTTCGTGGTATGAGGCTTTCCTTTTTTGGGGGTGGAGGGTGAGATTTTGTGTTACAAAACCTACTGAAGGTAGGTTTGCAGTTTCTCACAGACATAATCACCTTCCCCCAAATAGAACAAAGCCAACTTTACTGAGAGATAGGGAGATGAGATTTTTACTTCTGGTTTGTCTTTACTTTGAGGATATAGTTCTGTGAAGCACCAAGAGTAGGAGAGTCTCCTCCTGCCTTGCGTAGATCCTGGCTTTTGACCATGCTGTGGACCCAGACAGACTAGAAAGCCAGAGTTTGCCAAATTCAGCAAATGCCTGAAGGCAAAGGTGGCTCCACTTAACTCTCTGGGTTAGAGGTTTTACTTAGATTTTGGCCTGCTAATTCTATATTAACTTGTTCATTCTTTGATGCCTTTAAGATGATTAAAAATATATTATTCTTTTTTTTTATATTATTCTTTTTACCATGATATTTAGTTATTTGTTGGAGGAGGGGCCAATGGATGGCCTTAACAACTTTAATCCATCATATTATAGAAACTCTTATTTTCTGGTTGATATTTTATATTTTATTTGTATATGAACTCTCTTACTCTAAAATGAATATAAGGTAGTTTTACTTAGTTTTGTTTGGCTTATGTGCATTTTATTTATATATTTAATAGGCTTACATTTATTTTGTAACAGATTTTTTAAAGTTCTCCAATTTTTTAGCAGAATTTTTCTGGCCTTTCTTATTTTAAAATTCTGTCTTAAACCTATATACCTATGTTGTTTTCTTATCATAACCAGTCTTGGTTATGATAGCAGCACATAGGAAAAGCATCAGAGAGAGAGGTTGTAACAGGTCCTTTCAGGATTTGCCTTATAATCATAGATGGAAATTTGGTATTAGAGCAAATAAAACAAAACTAATGGAAAATTATTGGAGAACCTGGCTAAATAATCTGTTTAGTGTCAGCCAAGGAATAACAGATCAGAGAAACTCAAGAGTCCTGGGACAGGACCATTTTCCTATCTTTTGTTAGTATAGTGTTTTTCCAGTTAGTGTTCATGATTTTTCTTAAATTTTTATCATATCTTTCTGTAGGTTTTAATGCTGCAATATGATATTTAGAAAGTGCACAACCAAATAATACTAGAAGAGATTTAGAAGCAACAAATGAGGGTATAAGAATCTCTCTCTTATGTAGTCCTAGTGGTAAGAACACAGGCCCACAAGACGGAAAGCCTGGGTTCACCTTAGGAGAGTTACCCATCTACTCAATGACTCAGTTTCCTAGTTTTAAAAATAGGAACAAAGCTGGGCGCAGTGACTCGTGCCTGTAGTCCCAGTTACTGGGGAGGCTGAGGCGGGAGGATTGCTTGAGGCCAGGAGTTCAAGGCTGCAATGCACTATGATTGTGCCTGTGAATAGCCACTGCACTGCAGCCTGGGCAACATAGCAAGACCCTGTCTCTTAAAAAAATAAAAATAAAACAAGAATAATAAGAGTATCTATCTCAGAGTTGTTGTGAAGATTAAATGAGATAATATATGGAATGTGTTTAGAACTAAGCCTGACACTTGGTGAATACTGTGTGAATGCTCAAAGGGAATAGAGCTTTTCAGTGCACAATAGAAGCTGTGTGAAAATACAGATACTTCTGGGGAGTTAACATGTTGACTGTGTTCCCATGAGCTGACCAGTTTTAGGGAATGAGGTGCAACAAGGATAGAAGGTTAGGGTTAGTGTTATGCCTAAGGGATGGTAATGAGAAAGGAGTTTAGGACTAAGGTGTAAATGTGCTGCCTTTGGCCCAATTCACATTTAGCCCAGGGCTACTGCTTTTTTTATTATTATTATTAACTGCTCTATCCCTCAGTTACATAGGCCTAGTTCTCTTTTCTAGAAACTAATGAGTATATAGACTGATTTTTCTTTTAAGAAAGGAATATATTAAGTAAGGTTGAACATGAATTGTTATTGTGCCACAAGGGGAAAAAAAACTGATTCAATTTGATTCTCAAGTGTATTGCTACATTGAATAATAATGACATTATCATTTAATTATTTAGACATTAGCTTCATTCGCATATGTAGTTTGGGACCATTTAGAAAAAAACCTAGAAACAACAATATTCTGTTTTTATTGTAGAACCCCACTGTTAAATATCTCACAGGCTAATGTTTAATCGCATTCTTAGTCTTGCACAGTTCTTGATAATAATTAACCTGAAATAACTACTTCCATACGTGAGTTGGGGACACATTTTCTTTTGTTGTTTCAATTTCCTTTCTCAGGAAGTTAAATGGTTAAAACTTGCAGATCTCAATTGTCCGTGAATAGCCATAAGAGGAAAAAGCCCATGAATGATGGAGATTGGGAGGTTTGTATGTATTTGCTAATACAAAAACAAGCATTTATTAGACATTTAAAGACTATATTTACATGCATATTTCTTTTGAATATCGTGTGGATTAGAATATTTGCAAGTTTGAAAGTCTTATATTCCACTATGAGGAATATTGCTCTTGTTTCTGGTGACTAAAGTCAAAATAATCTATTTTTTTTATTTAAAAGAATCTAATTATTAAGGCCTCTCATTAAAGGCAACTTAGGTGAGTCAAATAGTAGGTTTATAACAAAAGGGGTGTGTGTGTATGTGTGTGTGTCTGTGTATAAAACCCCTTTACTGAGGTATGATTGACATGTAAAAAGCTGTACATATTTAATGCATTTAATGTATACAACTACTTGAGTTTTGGAATAAATATACACCCATGAAACCATCACCACAATCAAGGCCATTGACATAGCCATCACTTCCCAAAACTTCCTCCCACCCCTATCATTATTATTATTATTATTATTGTTATAACTATTTTTATGGTAAGAATACTTAATCTAAGATCTACCCTATTAGGAAATTTAAAGTTTATAATACAATATTGTTAGCTATAGGCACTATGCTGTATAGTAGATCTCCAGAACTTATTTATCTTACATAACTGAAACTTTATGCCCTTTGACCACCACCTCCCCATTTCTCCTTCCTCCTAGCCCCTAGCAATCATAATTCCACTCTCTGCTTCTATGTTAGACGATTTTAGATTGTATATGTAATTGAAATCATACAGTATTTGTCTGTCTGTATTTGGCTTATTTCACTTAGAATAATATTCTCTAGGTCCACCCATGTTGTCGCAAATGGCAGGATTTCCTTCTTTTTTAAGACTGAATAGTATTCTATTTTTTCTATATGCCACATTTTCTTTATCCATTCATTTGTTAATGGACAGTTAGGTTTTTTCCATATCTTGGCTGTTGTGAATAATGCTGCAATGAGCATAAGAGTGCAGATATCTCTTTGAGATCCTGATTTCAATTTCTTTGGGTGTATACCCAGAAGTGGGATTGCTGGATCATATGATAGTTATATTTTTAATTTTTGAGGAACCTCCATCCTGTTTTCCATAATGGCTGTACCAATCGACATTCCCACCAACGGTGTGCAAGGATTCTTTTTTGTCCACATCCTTACCAACACTTATGATTTTTTTTTTAATAATAATCATCCTATCAGGTATGAGGTGATATTACTGTGGCTTGGATTTACATTTCACTGATGATCAGTGATGCCGAACACCTTTACATATACCTATTGAACATTTGTATATCGTTTTTGGAGAAATGCCTGTTTTTTAATTGGGCTATTTATTTATGTATTTTGCTATTCAGTTGTGTGAGTTCCAAATACATTTTGGATATAAATCCCTTTGCAGATATATGGTTTGCCAATATTTCCTCCCATTCCATAGGTTGCCTTTTCATTTTATGATTGTTTCCTTTGCTGTGCAAAAGCTGTTTTTAGTTTGATGTAATCTCACTTGTTCAGTTTGATGTCATATCCAAAAAAGTCATTGCCAAGACCAATGTCAGGGAGTGTTTTCCCTGTGTTTTCTTCTAAGAGTTTTATGGTTTCAGCTCTCACATTTAGCTCTTTAATCCATTTTGAGTTGATTTTTGTGTATGGTGTGAGATATTAGTTAGTCCAGTTTCATTCTTTTGCATGTGGATATCCAGTTTTCTCAACACATTTTATTGAAGAGACTAACGTTTCTCCATTTGATACTCTTGGCAACCTTGTCAAAAATTTGTTGATCATATATACATGGATTTATTTCTGAACTCTCTATTATGTTTCATTTGTGTGTATGTCTGTTTTTATACCAATACCATACTATTTTATTTAGTATAGCTTTGTAATATAACTTGAAATCAGGAAGTGTGATGACTCCAACTTTGTTCTTCTTTTTCAAGATTGCTTTGGCTATTTGGGGTCTTTTGTGCTTCCGTATAAGTTTTAGGATTGCTTTTTTTGTATTTCTATGAAAAACACCATTGGAGATTTGATAGGGATTACATTGAATATGTAGATTGCTTTGGGTAGTATGGACATTCCAACAATATTAATTTTTCTAATCCATGAACATAGGATATCTTTTAATTTATTTGTGTCTTCTTATTTCTTTTTTTCCCTCTGTTTCTTCCCCTTTATTACCTTTACCATATCTCAAATACACAGTCTACCCACTTATCTAGGAGCTTATCTACTAATTTTCTACCTAATTGTCACACAAAAATTATTAATAATATTTTTTTGAATTTTAAAAATTTTTGATGAATCAGCCAGCATATATATAGTGGTAGACTGTATTATTTATTATTCCAACTTTTTGATCCCTTCCCTGTTAAAAGATTATACATTCCCATATATTGCCATAAAATATCTTCTTGTAGGCAGAGTTTATTTCCCTACCTCATTGTCAGCTGGCCAAATAATTTGCAGGGCCAATGGAATATGAGAAGATGTGGCAAAGTGCCAACCCCAAGCAGACGTTTTAAGTGACATCACATATTTCTGCCATCTCTTATGTTTTTCCCTCTGACATGAGAAGGCACATCCTAAATAAGGGTACTTCTTCAGCCAGAATGAGAAAACATATGAATGTGGCCATCACAGGTAATCCTCGAGCTCTGATATATAACAAAAGCCAGAAATAAATGCTTTATTTTATGTAACTGAGATTTGGAGTTGTTTCCTACTGCAGCAAAGTTGATTAATACATATGTTAAACTGACTTCTGGTGTTTGTAATTAACTAGAATCCTATCATAGCTATGTTGTGTTCATTATATATTAATATATAATGATGCCTCTCAATGAGTCATATTATTTTAATTATTTAATTACAGGTCTTTGAAAACAGACCAATGAAAGTGAAGCCATATCCTTGTTAGCACATAGATAAAAATGATATTTAATGGTCCTGGGGTACTCAAAGGCTGCAAATTTTACCAATTCACTATCTAAACTAAACTATCTAAAATGCAAACATTTTATTTTGTATATGATATAATTACATTTTAATTTTTATATCTGGGGAAGATGTCCATATTTTTCTTGGTGCACATCCTTTTCCTGTTTTGAAGTTATCTTTTGGAATTAAAAATACTTATATAACTATTTGTAATGAAGACATAGATTAAAAGATTTTTAAAAAAGAGTATTTTGCTATGCATGTAAAATAAGGGAAAGCATGCAAAACAACTTCTTCTCCTTTTTACATATGAGAGTTTCTATCACCAACAGGATTAAATATTTCTCTTTAGGTATATGTTTTTGGATTCTTAACGATATATTCTCACCTTAATATAGTAGAGTAGCTTCTACTTGTCCTAGAGGGATACTTACATGCATCGAGAGGATGCAAGATTACTTTTCTGATGTTAGCTGTTTCCCCCCACTTTTGGTTGAACCTGTGTCATTGGGTTGCTATTTTTAGATTATTATTAATATTTCAGAGAAGGAACACAAGGATGTTTTTATAAATATCTGTGGCCCTTAGCAATGTAGTAACTTTATTGATTCTTGAATAAAACCTCACCAGAATCTGTCCCAAAACACATTCCTAGAACACAACATAAATCTTCTCCATACTCCAAGTTCTATCCTAAGTTAACTTCACCACCTTCTTGAAGTCTCCCTGATCATACCCATTAGCACCGAACTCTTCCAATATGTTACTTGTCCATATTGTGCACTAGTACCATTACACTGAGAGGATGCTTTGGGAATGAGGAATGGGTTGTTTGGCACCCTACAGAACTCCATGTTCACTGAATACGTGAGTCTGCCAGAGAGGGAGCCTGTGCACTGACAAATAAACTAGATCATGTAAAGTTTAGTATGTGAGTATCAGCTGGCTTTTATTATACTCTAATTAAATCTTGTCTCCCTCAGAGTAAAGTAAACTCCTTGAGGGCAGTTGTCATATCACTTCATTGTTGTTTCCCACAGCACTAGGCACACAGTCATGGCTCAGCAAGTACTCAGTGAACGTAATTGAATTGAATTAGATGGGTAGGAAATAACAAAGACTTGTTTAAGTCAGGCTTCATTTATTTGGAATTGAAACACAAATCTTCAGAGTCACTATCACCTCACTGTTTGGGGCAACTTGCACTACAAATATCCAATGAGTCACTCAAACCATTCCTATTTTGTGAACAAATTTTAAGCAGTTGAGAAAAGAGAACAACTCAGGCATTTTTGTTACTTATTCACACAAACAATGTACACTAGCTAGAGTTGCCTAAGAGATGCCAACAGCCCCATTGGTGTTGAATATTGTGGCCATTATCACTCCATTCTGTAACACAGACATTTTTTGGATCTTATCATGGTCACTGTGTATGTTGTTTTGATGTGTATTCCCAGCACACACCCAGAACTAAAAAAGATTGTCAGGAGCAGTGAGGAAGGATATGGTATCTGCCACCAGGTAAACATGAGTTCAACTCTTATTTCTAGTACTTATGCATATTAATTAAATGTCTTAGATAAGTCACATAAACTCTCTGAATCTCTGTTGCCTCATTTATCAAATGCAATAAATGCCTACTTCACATGCTTCTGGGAATGTTACAGAAAAGGTGATGAGGTGCCTACCACAGTGACTGACACAGGGCTGGAGGGTAATACATGTTAGCCTCTGTTATTATTTGCATCTTTGGTCCCTAACACAATATCTGGTATATAATAAGTGCTAAATCAAATTAATTTCAGTAAATGAACTCTATTGGGCTCATTAACCAATTTCTGTTGTGATGACAGGAAAAAGAAGCTTGATAAAATCATGGAAACACTCATTAAATGTGCATTTTTTATGAATTAGGAGAGGTGGAAAAGTCTTTGTTCTTGTAGCTATGAATGGAACTATGTAATTTAACTTGTGTGTCCATAGTTTATTAAGTATCTACTATGAGATTAGCACTGACAGCAATTTTTCATGTACTCTGAAGGATTTAAAAACAGTAAAAACAGAACTCGCATTGAACATTGGTGAAGAATTTGCTACTTCTGATGTGGAAATAGAAAGATGCTGGACAAGCCTCTGAACCAGAAGTACCTGCTATCATGGTGCTTGAAATTCCACCTTAAGAAATCCACTCCTTTGTTGTTAATTAATACTCACTATGGTGACACCATGCATTTGTGTTTCACTTTGCAGTTTATGAAGCACTCAAACAGACATGATTTTATTTTACTATTATTTTTTATGTTTTTATATATTTAAGGTGTACACGTTTTGATATACAGAATATAGTGAAATGATTACTATAGTCAAGCAAATTACATGTCCCTCACATAATTACCTCTTTTTTATGGTAAGAGCACCTAAAATCTTCTCTCTTAGCCAGTTTCCATTATACAATATTACTGACTATAGTTCTCATGCTGTACACTAGATCTCTAGACTTATTCATCCTACATAACTGCAACTTAGTACCCTTTGACCTATATCTTCTTATTTTCACCCTGCCCCCTAACCCTGGTAACCACTGTTCTACTCTCTTTTGTTATTTTTATACCAACCCAATGAAGTAAGAAAAAATTATTATCCCTATTTTGTAGCTGTTCATATAATTGGAAATGTATGAAACCAGGAAACTTTACTCCTAGTCCAGAGCTCTTTTTCCCATGGGCTTCAGATTCCTCTGCTAATAGGAGAGATGTAGAGAAAAAGATGTAACTTCTTATCATGGTAGCTGGGAGCCACGTCCACAAAGAATGGTTGGCAAGTGGCTTCATAATGTCAGGGATTCTGGGAGGGGGAGGGAATGCTCTAAGGCAGAATTCTTCAGGTTTAGCACATTGCCACTTTGGATACTTTTTGTTGAGGGGGTTGTCCTGTGCACTGTAAGGTATTTCGCAGTGTTCTTGACCTTTACCCACCAGGTGACAAAATCAATCCCTTAGTTGGGAAAACAGAAAATGTCTCCAGATATTGCCAAATGTCCCTTGGGGGGTCATGGTACAGGGAGCAAAATTGCCCTGGTTGGGAATCAATGCTCTAGAGAAGGGATTAAAAAATAAACTATAAACTTTTATCTATTTTACAATTTTTAACATGGCCAGATCTGAGGAGATGTCACAGTCCCCAAACCAAAACAGTTACCATTTTTAACAGATACAAGTACAACCCTGCTTCTTAGGAAGAATTTAACTGGTACTGAAAACTAGAGAATGCTGTGAAGATGAGTGAAACATTTTTCCCCCAGAGGAAGACACAGCCGGCCTCAAGGGGGGAAATCTTCTGCTGGTATTCCAGGGCATAAGTCCAAGAAGGACTATTCATAGAAACAGAAAGAGGGAACAGAAAGGAGAATTGTCCAACTGAAATGTATCTGGGGTGCACTAAGCACACATCTGCTCTTTTGTAGCATGCCATGTAATAACCTTTTGTAGCATGCCACCACCCCACTATCTGTTTCTGGTTTCAAAAGCACGGAGCCTTCTTGCCATCAATATCACTCTGTTTTAATACTCAATGGGGGAAATAAGGGAGCATGTTAGGTTATAAGTTGGAGTCACTGGAGTCAGGTGCTAGTCACTAGTATATAAACTTAGGCAAGGCACTTCACCCCTCTGGATCTAGGTTTCTCTATCTGAAAATGAGATTAATTTTAATGTCTCCAAGCTATAAAATTGCATGTTTTTTTTTACTTTCACTACCACAACTAAAATCACTACTATTACTGCCAGCTAGTGTAAATGTATGATTATACTGCCATGCATATCACCAGAAGTAATATGGTAATATTGGTGGTGTCATTCTTGTAAAGTTAAAAAAAGGTTCTAATGAAGCAGATTAAGGCTCCTTACAATATATGCCACCTTGGGCTCAGAGGGACTAGGGAGGAAATGATCTACTTGGATATGAGAAATGAAGTAGCCAGGGCATTGAAATCCATAACTCACCATGGTTAATGAATCTTCCTCTCCCTAGCCCAATACCCCAGGCAAAAGATAGGCATTGGTACCTATTAAATGAGAGCTAGGAGAAAAGGAATTACAGTCAAAACCCTCTTAAGACATTTTCAAAGGAGCAGCCATTAAAACTTCTAAACCAGGAAATCTTCCTTGGAGAGAAATGGAAAAGCATAGGTACGGTGCCATGCAAATGTGGCCATTTAATAAATACTATTGGATGAAGAGGACGATAAGAATAAATGTATGCTGGAGGGAAAAGTAGGAAGCAGGAACCTTTTAAGGGGAGGTTATTATCTTTTTTTTTTTTTTTTAACAAACTGAGGTTGTACTTGTGGAAATATCATATGACCTGAAGATGGAGATTCTTAATGGACTAAGAATTCATTAAGAATCTACCTCTCACTCCAAATTTGGACTTCAGTGGTTATTTGTAGCCATGTGGATGTAAGGGGTACAATTTCCACTTGGGGGAGAAGGGATCATCACTTTCACAGTCAGATGCACTCTTTGTAATGGAAAGGCCTGGACTTCCCTTCCCTCATCTCTTACTTCTCCCTAAAGGACACCAAGCCCCTCCACCTCCCTTTGCGCTAGCAACAATGAAGACATGCAGAGATTAAGGAGGCAGTGATAGATGGTGTCACAAAAGAAAAGTTAGCTTTTAAAGTAAATATTGTAATAACATCATTTCTCAAGAGCATTTGGAATTGGTGGAATTTGTTTGGGGATCCTTACTACCCTCTCAGTGGAAGCATAGGTATGGGTGACTACTGTCCTTCTGGCCACCAGGTATCCATTTGCTTCCTCCAACCCAAACTCCCGTCAGCCTTTGCATTCATCTTCATGTCCAGGGCGTCCAGGGCCTCCAGGTAATGCTCAGACATCTGGTCAGGATATGGTGATCTAGGAATAATAAGGGCAAATTATCTGCAACCTATCTCCACTTAATATTAATATAAAATGGAAGAGCAGGGACAGGTTAATTGGAATCTAATATCTGCCACAGGCTGGCTCCTCAGGAAGCAGACTCTGAGACAGAAATTAGCATGCAGCCTCTTCATGAGGAAATACTCTTGAGAGCCACACCTGTGGAAGAGAAGGGAAGGCAGCAGTCTCAACACAGTCCTCAGTCAATCTTGTGATGAAGTTGGGGTGGTCCTTCAGAATTTCCCCCCCAAAATATAAGGGAGGCTGGACCTTTAAACTCTAGGTTGACCAGTTTCTGAATTTGGATGTCTCTAGAAAGGGGCATGACCTGGGACAAGGTGTGAGGCAAACTCTCTTTAGCTGAGATAATTTATCAAAAAGTGCTGTCTGAGGGGTGTATTCAGCACTCTCAACAGCTAGGGGATTAAATCCCTCAGTCCTGTATTAGGACCTGGGAGGTACCTCATGCAACTACTACAAACTGCCATTCAGGAAAGGGAAGAATACAACAGTTATTGGTCAATAACAGCACTGGGAATCCTGTGCACAGGCACTGAAAGTTTCTTTTCCCTATAGGAAGAGAAGTTACTTAATGAGATCTCTGAGTTATGATCACTGGGAGGAACTTCCTTCCATTTTTTCCATGGTTCCACCCTCTTGGGAAGTTTGCCTTGTTTATTATCCTCCATGTGCACATCTGAAGTGGGTGGTGGGGTGTCTACCCTCCATGGACTGTGCATGTTTTGAAGACATATTCCTGTCCCTGAAAAGTTGGAAGGCTAAAGGGGTTGCTGTAAATCTTGAGCAGTGAGAGATTTTTAAAAATCTAGGTTAAGGGTATCTTTGACAATGCAGTTTCCTTAAAAACTCAATAGACTTCTGATATATTTGTTGCCAATCAATTCCATGTGGCAGAAATGATCCACATTTCTTTTTCAGATATCATTTCCAAATATACTTTATTTCCTTCTTTACTCCCATACCTCTCTTTTTTTCAATTTTATGGTGGCTACCTTGAAGTTATCTGGTTTTAGTGGAAAGGCTAACCCTTTGCCTGAGGCTGGATATTATGTTTTGTTTGTCAAAATTTTATCAGTCTTACTTTTCTACTTCTTGAGCTCTAGAAAAAAATCAATTTTTATAAAGCTTTAAAATCTTGAATTTTATTCTATGTTCCATTTCATTGCTGCTTACTGACCAGCCACACTTCTCATAAGCTCATCTCTTGCTTGAAATACCTTGCCAAATGCAGCCAACAGTAGCCAACACACACTAACACTCAGCCAAACTACCTTCCTTAAAGTTGTCAGCTCAGTAGGCACATGGTCTCCTTCTCATGTTATTTCAGGTTACAGTTTTATCAAATATTTTTCCACTGCACAATATACAGCAAAAGTCTATATTTGTTTCTTTGACACATATTTTATATGATTGAGATATTGATTATTGCAGCATCCTACTTCAAGTGACCAATTTCCAGATTTGTTGTAGTCGGCTAACCACAGTAGCACACAGCCCTCAAATTCCAGTGACTTAACACTGTGAAAACATCTTTCTCATTCAGATCACATTTAACATATATCAGGTATCTCTCCTCACACACTGATTCAGAAACCCTGCCTATATTTTGACTCCCTGACCTTCAACATATAGCTTCTAAGATTTTCTAGGAAGGAGAAAGAAAACAGAGGATGGAGCATGGGAGATTTGGGAGGGGAGTATTACGCTTGAAAATGTCAGACATTACTTTTGACCACATTCCATTGTCGGTGACTCAGTCACATGCTTCACTTCATGTGTAGTGAAGGGTTGGAAATATAGTTTAGTGTATGTTCAGGATGAAGACCAGGAAGAGAGTATTGGTGGGCAGCCATTCTTTGCCTCAGATGGGTTGGAACAATAATTAAGAACCAAACTATGAAGGTTCTTATATTACCCTATGATGGAAATTGAACAATAACATTGAAAGATAATTTAAGAGAAGTGGCTGAAAGAAAGGGAAAAATAAGAGTGGTTGGTGATATACAAGGAAAGATCAGCGAACAGTGAAAACTGAGAAAGAGTATTCAGAGAAACACTGAAAAGGCTTATGAGAGAGTGATGTTCTAAAAACCAAGGGAGGAGAGTTTTTCCAAATGTCTAAAGTGTCCAGTGCTACAGAGTGATCAGAATGATGGGACAGTTAAAGGGCAGAAAGTTTGAAGTGTTAGAAAGGTTGGAGGGCAGCTAGAATTTTGATACACACATGTTGGAAAACTGTATCCACTAAAGGTGAAAAATAAGTATATTTATATGTGATCTGAAAGATATGTTTGATGTTAACAGCAACAATATTTATAATAGCCAAGGACTGGAAATGACTCAAATGTTCACCAATAGCAGAATGGCTAAATAAGTTCTGGAATATTCATATATTGGAATACAATATGGTAATAAAATAAACATTGTGGATAAAGCTTGCAAATAATATTGGCCAAAGGAAACCAGACACAAAAGATACCTACTGCATGATTCCCTTTATATAAAACTTAAAAGAGTGAAATCCAATTTTTGGTATTAGAAATCAGGATAGTGGTTACTCATGGGGGCAGGTGTGACTTCAATGGGACATGAAGGGTCTTCTTAGGTTCTGGTAATGTTTGAGATTTGGGTAATGCTTACATGATATACTGGCTATATTAATGGCCTCCAGGAGGTATCCATGTGCTAATTCTTGGGATCTATAAATATGTTATCTTACATCCTTACAAAAGGATTTTGCAGATATAATTAATTTAAGTATCTTAAGATTAGAAGATTAGTCTGGGCCCAATGTCATCACAAGGGTCCTTATAAGAGGAAGGCAAGTAGCTCACAGAGAGATTTGCCAATGAAAGGAGAAGTTGAAATGATGCTCTTTGAAGATGCAGGAAGGGGCCATGAGCCAAGGAATGCAGGCATTGTCTGGAGAGTAGATAAAGCAAAGAAACATATTCATCTTCTAGAGCCTCCAAAAAGAATATAGCTCTGTCAACACCTTGATTTTAGTCCTAAGAGCCATTTTTGACTTGTTACCTCCAGAAATACATGATATTAATAATAAATTTGTGTTGTTTAAATCACTAGCTTTGTGGTAATTTGTTACAGCAGTAAAAGAAAACTAGTAATAATACATATGGGTATGTTGATTTTGTGAAATTTCATTATACACTTATAAATTATGTAATTTTATATTTATATACACTTTGATAAAAATTTACATTAAGAAAAGGATGAAACAGGAAAATTATCATTGGATTTGACAATTGGGAAGTCATTTTTAACCCTATTGAAAGCAGTTTTAGTAAAGTAGTGAAGGTAGGAGCCAGATTATAGTGGCTTGAAAAGCAAAAGGAAGTTGAAGAAGTAGGAGAATGGATATTGACACTTCCTTTAAAAGCTCATCAGTTAGGGGAGGAGAAAGTTATGGTTGAGTTGGCAGGGGATGCACTGGGATTAAGGAAAGAGTTCTATTTATACTGGGAGAGTCTTGAGCAATTTTCTAGACTGAGAGGAAAAAACTAGAGAAATTATAGGAGAGAATGCATCAATAAGAAAGAGATGGAAATAATCTACATTATTTTCTTTTCTCTTCTGCTGGCTGGGAAGCAAGAGGAGAACTGAATATTTATAAACACGTAAAGGAATATTTGGAGATTTTACACATATGAGGAGTTGAAAGTCCTTTCATCTGCTCCATTAGCGGGGCAGGCACCAGAGTAAGCTGTCTTGTAAATATTTGTGTCAGTTAACTATTGTGTATAACAACATGTCCCCAAACTTAGTGGCTTACAATAAAAATGATTTATTTGGCTCATGAGTTTATAGATCAGTTGGGTGGGTTTTCTAGTCTTAGTTGGCTTGGTTGATTTTTGCTGGACTTTCTCATTTGTCTGCAATCAGCTAAAGAGTCAACTTGTCTAAGATTGCTCCAGAAGGGATGATTTGTCTTCATCACATGCTCTCTTTTACTCTTTAGTGTTCCAGTCTCAGCTTATCTCATGGTAGAGGCAGGGTTTTAAGAGAACAAGCAGAAGTATGCAAGCCATCCTGAGGCCTAGGCTGTAAGTAGAACGCTGACACTTCCACCTCATCCTTTCAGCCAAAATAAGTCACAAGACAAACCCAAATTCAAACAGTAATGAAATAAATTCCACTGCTTAATGGGAAGAGCTACAAAGTCACATTACAGGAAGTATGGATACAAGAAAAAGAATAATTCAGGCCATTTTTGCAATCAATATACTAAAATATTCTGTCTAAGTGTTATGGCCAAAGATAGCATTTGAGGGATATGTTTTCATGTTGATTTAGTTCTAATTTGCTGTTACCCTGACATCAGCTTTTCATGGGCTGATTTCTAGTTCATAGGACAGATTCTTTTGGCCACTGAACAGTCAAGATACAGGGCAACTGGTGGCAGAGTATTTGGTTGTCTGAGGTGTACAGAAACTATTGACCCAATGTTCTGTAATATCAGGCTTTTGTACCACTCTTATTTTAGAAGGAGGGAATTTCACTCATTAGTAGCAGAGATATGTAGAAAATACAATATTCAAGCTTAGATTTATCAGAAGATAATTCAAATTATCTCACTTAACAGATTCCGGATTTGTTTAAATTCACTGAAAATCTGGATCAAATATTAGCTTTTCTATTACAGAGATATCAAATTTCGGATATGCTTCATAATGACTCAATTTCTTGGCACATGCTAAAAAGCACCCTAGTGATCTAGCACAAATGAATGTGGAATATATCACAGATCATGCTTTGGGTCAAAGTGTCCCCGCCTCCCTTCTACCTTCTCACTCTGTTTTTTTCCCCTGAATAGGATATACCCCATATTGATATTCAATACAGATACCGAGCATGCAATTTATTATGTCAAACTGAAAAATGCCTGTGGTGATACAGGTTTTTATAGCTGTGGTTTTTTCCAGCTCAAATTGCTTTGAGTATCTATGTGTTGGCAGAAAGTTCGAAGTAGGATGGATACAGAAACCATGAGTGGACAAAAGACACCTTTAGAAACTACAAACCAGCAACCAGAAAGCCTTTTAGCTGTAAGTCAGCAGACTTTTATGTCAAGCTTGGCTGACTAATTATTGCTTATAATTTGCATTAGGATTAATTAACTAATTAGAGAGGAATGTCTGAAGGCAAAGTTATGGCTCTGCTTGTCAAGCTGAGGACTTTAATTATTCTGATATTTTTAATTATAATCAGCTGCTGAATGAGTATTACATTGTCAGCTACTATCGCTGAAACTAGGCTGGGCAAAAGGGCTGGAGGAATTATGGGGACTTGCCGCTGTTCTTCCTACTAGCAATGGAAAGGTATGGCCCAGCCACCCGTAGGAAGAAAACCTTCTAACAGCAACAGTGTTTAAAAGTGCAAACAGAACTGGGTAAGCCACAACAATTCAGGTTGGTTTGCCAATTAAAGACTAAAGTAGAAACTTCTAAGCAGAATGAGGAAATCAGCCTTTTACCCACTTCACTTCTATAGCTGGCAAGAAGCCTTATGAGATGATCATACTAATGGACTGGGCTTAGCCAACGTGACATTTTCTTGTGAATCCTGGTACGAGCTTCCTGGAGTTCTTTGTAAATTGTTTGCTGTAAAATGGGGCTTATATGACTTTCTGCTTTTTATCTAAATGGCAAGTTAGGAGACTTAGTATGTACATCCTGGAAACTGCTTTGAGTGTTCCAAAGAAAGTTATTAAATAAATATGCCCAGCACATAGTACATAACTAGTAAAAATTTATTGAATGAATTGTGAGATATTGGTATATAAATACACAAGAACTGACAAATACAGATCTGCTACCACAGCAGCTAATTTCACAAGATATCTGGGAATTTCTGCCAGAATATCAGAAATCAGAATCAAACCGTGTATCTTGAACATGACATTTAAACAATGGTCAGGAACACAATAAAAAATAGTATCTTCAAATGATTCATTTAAAGATGAAACATGATAACTTTTTCATGATGGTTGAAGAGCTAAAATCTTCTCTGTTCTTCTCAGATAATTACAACAAAGAAACTCTAAATTTAAGCAATATTAAAGGTTCCAAATGACTTACAAACTGGCAAAGGCCTGCAGATTTAATGTCAAGGCACTACACAAATGTTGTGCTGATTTCTTTTCTTTTTAAAGATGCCCAGGAGTGAATTCACAGATTCTCAATCACACAGACAATCTATGAGAATCAGCAGTGTTTTCTTTGAGAATGTAATTTAGGAATGAGGGCAGTCATTTAGCCCTTCATTATTGCAAAAATGCTCTGCGTTTAGCAGTCTCTGTTTTCTACCTTTGTGCAGAGGGGAGCAAATAAGAGGCTGCAGCTGTTCATAAAATTATAGACTATTAGGACACAGAAGAGATCTTTTAGAAGAGAAGCAGTCTGTGTAGTGTTTAAGAGCATGAGTGCGAGTTTTTATTTATTTAACAAACACTTGCATAGCCTTTATCTTGTGCCAGGCATTGTTTGAAACACTCTCAAGACCTTATCAGAAGCTCCTATTATTAGCAAGAAGTTAAGACTGCCACGGTAACACAGCAGACGTGTAGCTGAATGAGCCCTGGCCCAAGGTCATGCTCCTCACAGCTGTGATACACTGCCTCACATGGTATGACTTGAATCCTCTCTTACTCTTCTGTGTCCTCATCTGTCAGTGGAAAATAATAGTATTACTTGCATCACAGTAGTGTTGGGAGGATTCAGTGAGGTAAGGTCAATGGAGCATTTCACACAGATCTGAAGACAGAGTACATGCTTAATACAGGTGCTGTTTAGCTAGCTATCAGATCCAACCTCCAAATTTTGCACATGAAGGAACCAAGGATCAGAGATTAAGTGACTTGCTCAAGGTCACTACATCAGCAGGTACCACAGGTACCACAGCTAAGGGGAGAACGTTGGACACCCGATTCTCAGTCCAGTACTCTTTCCTCTGTCTACATCATGCTCCTCAGAGTGACTAAGTTACCTTCCAATTTGTTTGGGACTTTCCAGTTTTGGGATCAACAGGCAAATCCAGGTAGTTGGTCACCATACACATGTAATTTTATTCTGTAAATCAAAAATAGTCTTGCCTCCCTCTTTAATATCTGACTTCTTGGTAAAGAGTTGCCTGGGCTTGGGAAGGGCACAGGCAACTTTTAATGCCTTTATACCAAACATAGGTGAGAAAAGACCTATGTGGTATAATGATGTGCAAATATCTTTACTACCTTAAAAAGATAAAATTAGCTGATTTTTGTCACTGCTTTTGTTGAGCGTTCTTGTGTTTTGCTGACACAACACAATTAAATATCATAGGAGTTACAGCACCATGATATTGCTTTAACTACATACTGCTTTACAATTTCAAAACGCTGTCAGGTACATTATCTTATATGGCCTTGTTTAGTCTTTGCAGTATTCTATCTCCATTTTGCAGATAAGGCAATGGGGGGTCAGATAGTGGTGACTTGCTTTAGGTCACAAACCTATCCCCCTTACTCAAAACCTAATACTCTTTTTGCTACCCTTTATTAGTACATGATAAGATTTTATAATAAAGGGTAAATTCTTTTCAGGGAAATGTCCACTTAAGCAGAGATGGGACAAGAGTAAGGCACTTACCTTGGTGCAAAATTCAAGGAGTCATCCAAAAACTTAGTAATCAAGATAAATAGTATTTTGACGTAATATTTAAACAAATCAAAATGTATGCAAAAAATCCATGGTGAACAAAATATCAACATTTTAAATAAAGACAGGATCCAAACATCTACTTGTATGACATTGCTTCACCCTAATTTTGGCCTTGCACACAACTTCCTCTCCTGTGATAAAGGAGAAAAATCAAATCCCTTAGTGCAATGGAATAGAAATTCTATTAACCCTGTTCCTTCAGGGTTTAGCAAACCTGCCTCACTTGTTTTAGTTTTTATTTTCTAACTTATTTCTTTCTTGGAGTGTTTTCCTCTCTGTCAGTACTTTTTGTAATACTTGTAAGAACCCATCTTATTTCAGAGTTACTTATGGGTCATTCACACATTGAACCTTGATGGAAAATGTGTTGTCTGTCCTGACTTATACTCCCATAAACACAGTTCACCTAGCATGGGCACATCTGTATTAAGGTTCTGGGCATCATCAGCAAAGGTGGAAGAGATACTGGTGCATGAGTGGAGGCCAGGTCTTTGGGAGCATGTACTGTGGTTGGCACATGTTAAAAAACACCCATTTTGGAGTGTAGGAGAGACAGCTTCTACAGGTCTGAGGTTTATGGCATTGGGGGGTCGTCTCAAAGGGGGTGGCAGCACCTCCCCAGGCTGCAGGTTCTTTCAGATGTTTATGATTTGGGGCCTGCCTTACAAGGAACCCTTCTGCTCCAAAAGGAAGTAGTGTACTCACTAGCAGGGGCTGGTGACTGTTCTTTATTAGAGAACATCTGTGGGAAGTATTTGAAGTAAACTTCTCTGGAAAAAGTGTACACGTTTATGCTCTGGCATGCCATTTGCATCACACTGCCCCCTACAAAATATTTTTAAAAAAATCTTGAGATGGCTGCTTTATTTCTTTCTCACCAGTCAGCATTCTTTTGCTTGAAAGGTTTTTCGCCTACAAGACTGCCGATGCCCACCCACTTCCCCCACCTCTGAGGAATCAAAAGCCTCTTCGTCAAGCTCAGGCATCAAAATGAACAAAACATAATGAGACTGTCAATGTTCAATGACTAATGCAGGTTTATTGCTGTGATGCAGATATGGGAGACAAGTGTGGACATACCCGTAATTGTTTCTAATAACAGCAGGCAGATTAACATTGTTTTTTTGATGATATGATTAATGAAAATAGAGCAGAAATGAAAATAGGGCAGAAAAACTTAGAGGTATTTTCACCTGAGAGGAATTCCCAAAGCATTAAAAAAAATTAAGGAAAAAAAAATAAAGATAATGCCAGTGTAGAGTTCTTTTTAGGGGGGAAAAACAGAAAAAGAAATAGAAGGCAAACGCACACGTATAGGCACACAAACAATCCTGACAAAAAGGGCACTAAGTGAGAACAATGGTTCTCTCTGCTTGGATGAGAAGAACATTGAATAGGTTAGGAAGGCATGTCTCACAGCTCCTTTGAATTCTTACTGTACCTGCAATTGAAACACTTAACCCAGGGCCACCTCTCTTACTAGGCATGGTAATGAAAGGAACTATTCCACATGAATGAATATTTCAGGAAATGGGTGTTTTTTAAGGTACCCACACAATAAATCCATTCTTTGGTCATGATGTAGAGTTGATCACTCATGAGATGCCTTACCAGCTACAACAGTTATTACTTTCTGCTCTCACCCTGTCGTATCTAGTTACCTGTGCAGTTATTTGCCTCTATGCTAAGTGGCCCCAGACTTTGTGCTTTTTTATCCAACACCTTGTCATTGCAGTAGGTTTTGTCCCCTTTGTTGACCACAACCACTGTCCTCAACATTTTATCTGCTGTCAACATTGCTGTCCTTGCTGTCATTGTATCTGATGCCACAGGTCTTCCTAGCAGTTCTATCTCTTCTGATTCATTCTTTCATCTACTGTAAGCTAGGACACCAGGCTACCAAGCCTTTTGGATTTCTGTCTAAAATGAGGCTCCAAGAAATGGCTTTCTATATATAACATGCATAAGCTTTAGGTCATGAGTTTAAGCTCATGAAGGCTTTTTTCCAGCCCTTATATGCTACTTCCTCACTGTGTTCTAGGTAGCTGACATTGCTGGAAAACTGAGTTTCAAATGAGTGGGATGTCTTCCTTTGAAGTTATTTTCACATATGTCATCTCCTCAAGGCCACTGTAAACTCCAGTGTGGAAGAGACCCCTATCCTATGAGTTTTTATATTTATTGAACTACCCAGAAATGACACCTTATACATAGTTGGAATGTAGTAGGATTTGCTTTCCGTGAACAATTCCCTGGAGAACAGGGACTGATAAAAATAAGATCATTCTAGTGTGTGTAATCATCTGACAGTATAAGGATGGTGAGTCTCTTTCCTTCTTTCTGAGTTTATATCCATCCTAATTCTTGATGCTAAAATAGCCTTTATTTGATAAAGTGATTATGATAATAGATGATTTAAAAATTCCCTTATGTTGAGAAAATAATACATTGGCAACCCTATGTCAGTACCTCAACTGAAATGAAACAAAACAATTATTAGTCTATGAAAATCTGTTAAGAGCACTGAGCAAATATCTCATCATAACATTCTACACATTTATAAATTTGTTTTTTCAAGAAATTGAACCATATCAGTCATGACAATATAATATAGGTTGAATATATAAATAGGTTTAAGAAGGATTAGTTAAATTCTTATATTCACAATCCCTAATACATACTTAAAGCCAGCAAATTTCAGGAGAAGTGGGAGAGGACAGAGCTTACTTTTGGTAGTTGATGTCATGAAAGTCACCTATGCCTTCCATACTTTTATGTCAGTTCCTCAGAAAGTCAGAATACAGACCGAACCATTAGCTGTCTGACTCTGGAGGACAACTCTTAAGTTTCTCTAAACATTCTTCCTTTATTTTCCATCTCCCACCCCATCCAACTCCTCACTGGTTCAGAAGAAGGTAAAGAAAAAGATAAGAATGGAGTAAAGTTGTGAGGCAGGAAAGAAGAGAGACATCATTTTAACTTTTGGGATGTCTATAAGTACCCTTGCTTAAAATACTAGTCCAGGCATTTTATTTCTACTTCCAAAATGCCCTTAGTTTGTAACTTGGCTCCATTGCATGTGGCTCGCTGACAGGTGAGATGTGTCATGCAGGAAGCTGTTTGTGGGACAGCCATACTCAAGGTGGGGCAGGACTGCCCAGCAAAGACGATTCATTTTTCCCCAGTTCTCTTTGTTGTCTTAAGAAGGAGATGAACCATGCATGTCTCTGAGGATGCAGGAATGAAAACTCTCCACCTCCTTTATGTCTTCTCTGCTTTATTGGCTGCAGCTTACTTAGAATCGTTCACCTGAAACCAGTGGCTTCTGGAGCTTCTGAGGCTGCTGGCAAAACAGCTTTCCTCTGTCATTCCAGGAGATTGTGAGGGGGTGGAGCATGACACTGAGTGGCAGGGTAAGTTCTGGAGCCCATGGGGCTGCAGCCATGGTCACCACTGTTAAGAGGACTCCTGAGCAGTGCCTGGGATGTTACCCCACTGCACAGTAGTTTAGGGTTGGGCGCTCAGAAAGCACTTGAAATCCTTCGGAGAAAAGTCTATGCCATTGTTAGGAAACATTTTATTGGGCTAATTTTCCTTCATAACCTTTTCCACCCTTCCCTTAGACAGCTGCCCCATCATGACATTCACTCATTTATTCATTCAACACGTTTATTCAGTATCGAATGTGTGCTGTGTGTTGGCGTTAGATTCTAGGAATTCAAATATAAACTCCCGCCATTGAGGAACCCATAGTCTGGTAAGACCCAGAGAGAAATGAATACCTAATGTGGCAACACAGTCGATTAAAGAGTAAGAAAGATTCCTATACTCTGTTGCAAGCATGGAGGGGGTGTGTACGTGCTGAGTAACTCTGCTGAGGATGAGGCATAAGCAAGCAGGGCAGACTTCACCAAGGATGTGACATTGGAATCAGGTATTAAAACATGGCAGGACTTTATTACACAAAGAAAGAGGGGAAGGAAACTGAGGACAGAGGGAACTGCATGTGTGGAGGTCTGGAAGTATAGTCCCATTTGGTAATGGGAGCGAATAGGTAAGTGTGGCTGGACTATTGGGTGTGGGTTTGCTTGGGTTAGTGGGAGATGATGCTGGAAAGGAGATATTCAAGGACCCATATAGTTTCACAGGTTCTCATCCCCACTAAGGAGAGATGGTTGATTAGTATGCTCAGTTCACCTCTATTTCCTGCTCCTCACTTGAATCACAGAGAAGCAAGAAGAGGAGGGAGGGAACTCATTAACACACTAACACAGGCTACGCACATGATAGATCAGTCACTGAGCTAGCCCCTTTGTATGTGGTCTTAGTTAATCCTCACAACAAATTTGAGAATTATGAAATATCCACATTTGAGAAACGTGGAAACTGGGTTTTGACCAAAGCCACCCACTCAGCGTGATAATCTTAGAATTCTACTCAGATCTGTGTGGATTTAAGTAATCTTTCTAGATTCTGTTGCTTCTGGTGGCTACTTTCAAAAAAGATTCATGACCCTCTTATATGTGAATATAAAAATTGGACTAATTTTATAGACTTGGTGAAATATGTGGGCTTTATCCCACAGACAATGAAATGTCATTCAACTCATAGGGACAAGGAGGCTGGGAGCTCCAGTAGGACTACCAAGGGCTTCCACTGGCTGTCTGATGGTGCCTGGCAGGAATAGAGCCCAGCTAGCAGGATGGAAGAGAGCTGCAGATAGCCAGTTGCAAGCCCTGGAGAAGCATACCAAAATCAGGGAATTTGCATAGTAAAATTGAAAGCATATTTGCATTCAGGAATCAAACGCATGCATTACCACTGTCCTGGAAATAGGCTGACTCAGACCATACGACTAAATAAAAGAATAATGTTTACTCAGAACTGATGTACTTGTTTAAAAAGTTAATGTTTTAAGCTTTCTGCCTTCTAGCAAAACATCGCTAATCTAATTAGAGCTTTCCAACCCCACTTGGCCTGCAAGCGGGC
This sequence comes from Daubentonia madagascariensis, assembly GCA_023783475.1. Classification (NCBI taxonomy): domain Eukaryota; kingdom Metazoa; phylum Chordata; class Mammalia; order Primates; family Daubentoniidae; genus Daubentonia; species Daubentonia madagascariensis. Next base: position 5,904,993 of record JAKFHU010002080.1, read on the forward strand.
CTGCAGTGCATTGACTGCTCACCAGACAGGATGGACCCCGGGCCCTTTCTCCTTACCCCTTCAACTTAAAAAGTTCAGCTTGACCCTCCTTCTCATCGCCAAATGTTTTCTTCTCATTTCTAAGCCAGCCACTGGCACATTCCAGCACTTTACACTCCCTAGAATCCCAGAAAGCAAGTTTATTTGGGTGATAGGTCTTCCCTCAGAGACATTCTTGGAACACTATGTGGTGAGCAACTGATATCTAATTGCAAAGGCAAGGAGGTTTCAGCAGCAGTAGAGGGGTTTTACAACATTAAGGCCACTAACAGGGGCTGGGGGTAGATCTTTAAGGCTCCTCCAACTCAGACTTCAGCAAGTTAGTTTATTGAAACTTTTTTTCCCATTCCCAAGTTGAAGCTGGTCAGCTCTTATTGTCCAGAAGGACTGGAGGGTGGTAGCTAAACAGGTTATGGATGATGAAGTTTAAGATTGAGGTGGAATTAATTAGACATAATCGCATTCTAAACCTAGTTTGCTTTTAATCATTTAAGATTCAGGAAGGAGTGAGCCCCAAGGGTGTTATAAAAAAATCATGAAATAAAAATATAAATGCAAGTCTATGACGTTTTCCTTCGATTTACACAGAAAGGGAATTAGTCTGTCTGCAGAAGTATGTGGGGATGCTGGGTGAGACCATGGCGGGTGGGGAGCCCTACATTATTCCTCCCCAATTCCCACAGTTGCTGACTTCAGATATGATGGATGAATGGAGTAGAATTTGTATTAGGGGCAGGAATCACGAACATTTGCATTACAATTCCCCACAGTTTCAGAGCCCTTTCCTACGCACCTCTTACTTCATATTTACACAGCCCATGAGGGCGCAGTTAGGGCAGGTGTTGATATTCCCGGTTCACAGAGGAGTCCCTCGAGACAAATAGTGGTTAAGTGGTTTGCCTAGGGTCACACAGCTATTTCACACCAGAGGTGGGATTAAAAACTTAGCACATGTGCTTTCCAAAGCCCTGAATTGTTGGGCTCCTCCGAGCAGGAAATCACTAAGTTTCCTCCTTCCTCAGAGATTGGTTCATAGGTGTAAGGTGGAGGGAAGGCAAGACCATGACCTTCTCTTCCTCGTGTCAGTCCCCCCCACCACCTTCGAAAGGTTGAAGTATGTGCATGTGGTGTCTCAGGACAAGATACCCTGAGGCCTAATGAGGCGCAGTTCCATCTTTGGATCTCAGAACTGGGAGCAACCCTTTGGCCCTCTCTTAGGGCTGAGTAACCTTATCATCTGTCCACACTGGAGGGGGCGCTTGGCTCCTGTGTTTGCAAATGAATAGGGTATCATTGAGATTGATGAGTTTATTTTCTTCCAATTCTCCCCAGGATCTGAACCTGGCATCAAGTTCTAGTGGGTGAGGTTTAATAACCCTGGTGAAGAAGGGTGATTAAACAGTAAAACCAGCAGCTTAAAAAGAACAAAAACCAACCAACCAAACAAACAAACAAAACCAGTGTGTTTGTTGCTCAGACCAAATATGGTGGAGGCAAACCAGTTTATTTTCTCAAGCTGTTAACTCAAGCATATTAATGTTGAGTGATTTCTTTTTTTACATGTACTGACTTAGTTCATCTGTTCATGGTTTGCTTGAGCCAAATTCTGTGGTGTCTTACATTGAGGAAAAAAGCTGTGATTCCGTTTCCTACCTGACTTATTAATTACACTCCACCTAAACGTAGCGGTTAACATTGCTATTATCTCCTGGATCACATGCCACATTGCACAATACTTTCATTGTAACTCAGAATTCAGCCATCACCCAGTTGCAGTATAGGGGAGATTATATCAAAAGTAATGTTTACAGTGTACTAACAGCCCCATAAAGATAAACATCAGAAATTCATTTGAAAACCTAAATCACTGTGTCAGTTAAGTTTCCATAAACGGCTTCCTTATGTATTTGTCTATGCTTCATTGTGCATATATTTGCCCAGACTTTGAACAGACCCTGTCTTTGACACATTCATGTAAAAGTGTGGGCATGGTCCATGGACACAAAGGAATAGTTGGTCCCACAGGCCACTGCTCCTACTCCCCTTTGGTTGCATTGCCAGACACGTAGGGAAAGGAGACATCCAATTTAGGAGCTAAGCAAAGAATTAAAACATATTCCTTGATGATCTGTGTAAAGAATCTGGTTCTGTCTGTGCTCATCTTACCCAGGAACTGAGTTGGGGAGGTAACTTTCTAACTCCCCTATTTGTGCTCCCATTTCTGAATGAAGAGGAAAAGAAAGTTAATGCAGGACACTCCAAATGCCCACTTTTCCCTGGGGAAGAGGTTAGGAGTGCTGGCTTTGGAGTCACAGAGACTTCAGATTCAGCACCAATTCCATCACTTGCTATTTGTGTAACTTTGGATAAGTTACTTAACCTAAGCTTCAGTTGCCTGATATTTCAAATGTGGACTATGAGAGTAATTATTTCATAAAGCATTTGTGAGAATTAAATAATTACACATAAAGCACCTATCCCAACTCTCAATACCAAGTAAGTGATCAATAAAGGTTAATTAGTATTATTATATTTGCCACCCTGGAGGACTACCTACAGGATTGTTACAGAGAATAAATATAAAAATGCAAGCAAAAGCCTTTAGCAGAGTCCTTTGTCCATGCCTGTAGATTTTCGGGTATGGCAATGGAAAAAAAGATCTGTATTCATACTCACTTCATGGATTTTAATTACTGAGTAAAATAAACTATCTCTCTGGTTGCCATCAGGTTGCAGGTGTGAGATTCTCCTTTGAACATCCTTCTCATTTCTACTTGCCATTCCTTTGTTCTGACATACACTGGGTAGATGGGCGCATTTCCAAAGCTGAAATGTCTGGATTTGGTCAAGAATCAAAACTTTGTTTGTAGTTTATCTTCTGATTGCTCAGGTTATCCAAGGAGACTAGAGACCACCCTGAGACTTCAATTTTGGCATTCAAAGTAAACTAGCATCCTCTGGATATGAGTACCCAGGTACCGGGAATATATAACTATTGATGCATAAATATATAAACAGGCAGAAAGCCAGGATTTGTAGCTGGTGGTGAGTCAGCCTGAGCCCCAAAGGCCAACAGGACTGAGAGGTACTTCTTGTGCAGAGGCCAGAGGCCTCTAGGTTGAAATTTGATAGGATTTAGATTTAAAGACTTTTTAGCAGGTAATAATGCCATCTGTAATTTCCATAGCATTATATTCTTTTTAAAGGGTTTTCACATAACATATCTTATCACAACAAAGCAGATTCATTCTTACTTTACCTTGAGGAAGGAAGGGTAGGCCCAGAGAGATGAAGTGGTTCCAGGCACACACTAAGTAAGTGACAGCCTGGAACAAGAACAGGTGCTATCACGGCACTGGAGAATGACAGTGTTGTAAGGAAGGAAACCTGGGGAGAGAGTGGAATGGTTAACAGTCAAAGAGGGGTCTCCTTTTATCTCTGGAATGGGCTCCTTAGAAAAGGAGAACCGTGGATGGTGTTGTCTCTGTGGTCCCTTATTCCTACATGCTGTGTTGTTGTTTTCTGATTCCCAGTCCTTTTTGCCTACCTCAGGCATCCTCAGTTATCTTATTGTTCCCATGTCTGATGGGACATTCTTCCTGTGGCAATAGGCTTACCAGCTACAGCCAATATTGCTACCTCTATGAAATGATTCTCACACTTTTGTGTCCATCAGACTTTTCTTTGGTGCTTGTCAAAAATGGATTATGGACCCAATTTTGAAATCCTTATTAAGGGACTCTGAATGTGTGTGTGTGTGTCTGTGTGTGTATTGGGTGGGAGTAGATTCAGCGGTGTGCTGGACTGCTTCATAATGGCTTGCAAGAGCTTACTGAACACATCTTTTTCCATCTCTACATTCTGTGACACTGCGACATGGTATCTTGAAGTTGACAATGATAAGAGTTTTCACCCCATGGAAATCAGAAAGTACTACAAATCAGGACTCCTCTAAAAACAGCTGGTTGTTAAACATTTACCAGCACACCCTGAGTGCTTCATTGTGTTTGAGTTCCAACTATAAACTTAGCCTTCAGATAATTCAACCTAGTGCCTTTAAGTCATGAGTGGGATACTTGAGTAGAAAGATCACAACTAACAATCTTAATTATTCCACCCTATTTTTCCTCCTCAAGTAGGGAAAAGGAAAAAAAAGGCAATTTATGCTTTCCCCTTTCCAGGAAGACTTAATTATTAAGTCTTTAATTGTATTAATTGTATAATTATTAATAATTTTATATTTCTAGCATATGTTGCACTCTTTAATAATAAGAATCATTAAACACCTACTATGTTCCCAGCCCTATTCTAGTGAATTTAAAAAATAAAAAGCTCTCTCTTTTTCTGAACATGCATAAAATTCCAAAGTCTATAATTCCTTGGAAATTTCATGGAACTGAAGAATATTACACAAAACGGGAACATAATGAGGGAGAGGGAATGATACGAGATGAGGTTTGCCTTGTAGGCAAAGCGGAATAAAGAGGTTGTATTTAATCTGAAATTCAATAGGAAGCCCTTGCACGACCTCAAGCAGAGGAGGCAAGCGCTCAGATTTATATTTCAAGATCACTCTGGTTGCTGTGTGAGAACTTACTGTGGAGGGCAAAAGGGAAAACTGGGCGATGAGACTAATTTTTCTTACATTTCTTCAAAGAAGAACCTTCTACAATTCCCTTTGGCCCTTTTATGCACAAAGTTCTTCCTTACAGCTGCAAGAATGCAAATCGTTGAGCCAAACGTTCGGGGAGAAGTATCACTGGAGAATGGGTAAAATCACCTCACTAGCAATGTAGTATAATAACATATTTTTATAGTAGTGTCTATTTTTCAAGACACCTGGTCTCCTCTGACCACTAGGCTCAAGCCCTAGAGTTCAGGTTAAAAGACGGTTAACTACCACCATCCAATAGGACTTTCTGTGATGATGGAAATATTCTGTATTTGCATTCTTTAATATGGTAGCTCTTCACCCCATGTGGCTATTGAGCATTTGAAATATGACTAGTGTGACTGAGGAACTTAATTTTTAATTTTATTTAATAATTTTATTTTTAATTTTATTTAATTTTTATTAACTAAAATTAAAATTTAAACAGCCACATGTGGCTACAGTCTACCATATTACACTGGGCAGCATTGAACCCCCTATATAGCTGACCATGCAAATGACCTCTCTGAGCCCTATGTTTGTATAACAATACTTGCCTATTAGGGAGGTGAGGATTAAATGATACATGTAAAAGGAGAAAGCTTGGTTTACAGGAACACAGTGGAAGCTGGATTCAATAGTGCATTGGAGCAGGATTGAACTGACTTTTGGGAGCCAATTGTGGACATATCTTTCCAACTTTGAGTTCATTGACATCACACATGCTCTTAATGGGAATATCTACACCATAGAAATCAGCAACGCCTACAAATAGGGCTCCTCACCCCTACACTAACCTCAAGAACAAGTTGTTAAATATTTATCAACACACCACTTACAAATTTTATTATATTTATTTATGGTATTTCCATAATCAAACAAAATCATCTTAAGCATTTATTCCTTATACCACAATAAACTAGAACTTTAATTCTTTCAGTAATTCTTTTCCTTTTCACTCTTTTCACAATATTATTTTATTATTCTCTTTCTTTCCTTACCCAACTTTCACAGACTTGTTTGCTCTTGTGTTTCTGCTACCTCAGTGAAGCTTCTGCACAAGGAAGACTTTGCATCTTTGTCCTTTCTCCTTTCCCTTTTCCTTTAATGCAACATGTAAACTTTTAGTCATTTCAGTTTGTCTACTCATTCTTTCCTACAAGGAAAGGAGCAGATGACCACACAATTTAGTCACAGTAACATTCAGAAATAAGACCAGGTATTATTTGTCTCCTTCTCACCACACCCTTATAGGGCAAGTGTTAAGCTTTTGCATTCTCCAGCAAAACGAGTTGTAAAATATTGCAAATTACATCTCTCCATTTCACTCATCTTCCCATTTCCAGTCATTGTAGGTGGTGTTTCATCTGCAAACAAAATTAGGAAGATTATATATTCCTATTAGGGATTACCTCCTTTTCTTAGCAATATGTTCTTAAGACGCCCTAAAATTTGAAGTCCATAAACCCCATCTCAGTCTGGGTCTTAGTACAACTTCTGCAGATTGTTTATTAGTTTAACAGTTTAAATTAAAGATGATACTGAACGAAGACCTTTTGCCTCCAAGACTTCTTCAAACCTGTATTGACTTGTGAGCTCTGATCTCTACCAACAGGTTAACTTTAATTAACTTCACCAGTGTGATCCTATCTGCATGGACTCTAAGAAAATCTACCCCATTGGTTTTCAAAATATTCTTTTTTATTTCTTAAAGTGGTGGAATCCTTTCTTCAAAGATAATTCACATGGAAATCCAGTATATAAAACAGGCAAAAGCTGAGTTTTTTCTGGTTTTCAAATCCACCCAGAAGTTGGGGGGTGGTATACTTTAACTAGCACTGTTTGAAAAGCCTGATTTATTTTTTTAAAGGAAATTCTATTCTTCACCAACATTATACATCCATTCTTTTGGTGGGTAGTCTTTCTAAACTGTACTATATTTTCACTTTTAAAAAACTGTAAATGTTGGTTTCCCAGGCCAATACTTTATACAACAATCAAGAGATCAAGCAGGCTTTGGGAATGTCTTTTCTATCCTGCATATTTTTTTTAAACTCTGCTATTTCATAGTTAAATACATCAAAATTAGCAAATGTTGCTTGCACCTTTGTGATGTCTCTTTGCCCTGTAAATTTCATGTATAGAAATCAGTTCATGTCCTCTGCTATTTCCTTCCTCAGTGGATTAATAAAATGTGGTATATGTATACCATGGAGTACTACTTAGCCATACAAAACAATGGTGAACTAGCACCTCTTGTATTATCCTGGATGGAGCTGGAGCCCATCCTTCGAAGTAAAGTATCACAAGAATGGAAAAACAAACACCACATGCACTCACCATTAAATTGGCACTAATTGATCAACACTTATGTGCACATATGGAAGTAACATTCATCGGGTGTTGGGCAGGTGGGAGCGGGGAGGAGGGGATGGGTAAATTCACACCTAATGGGTGCAGTGCACGCTGTCTAGGGGATGGGCATGCTTGTAGCTCTGACTTGGGAGGTGCAAAGGCAATATATGTAACCAAAGCATTTGTACCCCCATAATATTCTGAAATAAAAAAAAAAGAAATCAGTTTATGGAATAAGCTCTGTGACCTCAATATTGGTGCTCAATTATTGCTACAAATGCAAAACCCATATTTTAACAGGACTTCAACTCTCATTGGCTTTAGAATAATCCCCTTGTGGTGGGGGAAATTGGCAATTTCAAGAAACCTAGGACTTAAATCTTAAAAATTTGCAATATATTTTGGAAGATCTGAATGCATGCCTCTTTATCTTCTCCTTTTATATGTTGATGTTATAGTTTTATTGCCATGAATGAGGAATGTCCCCAACAGACAATTAGTTATGCCATCTTATTTTCATCAGAAAAATGAATTAATGTCAATGATGCTAAAATCAAAAGAATTACTATATCTTTCTAAGTTTAATTGTTTTATACCTTATAAGCCCATAGTTCAGATTGATTCACATGGTTACTTAACCAGGGCTGTTTTATCCATTGGCCTCTTTGGACTCAGAACCTAAGGACTATAAGCTTTGCAAGGGCTTACTAAAATGTTTGAGTTCAGAAAAGAAAATGTACTGACCTCAAAATACAAAAAGAAAACTTCTAAATTAAAATGGGCAACCGTTGAATCATATGTCTCCCAAAGCTAACATTATGTTAACTAATTTAATGCATTCTTCCACAGTTATGTGTCAATATAATAACCTTTAAAACAGAAGAACAGAAGAAAAAATGAATTATTTATTCTTAATAAAACCCAAGATTTAAAAATGTACAAAATCCTTTAAGAGAATTTACAGCATAATAATAATAATATAAAATGGAATATTGATTTAATTGAATGTGTTTCATGTGAAGCCATATGAAACCTAAACAAGAAAAGCCTACAAAACTCTTTTAAAAAGTTCTGCACATTTAGCAACTAACCCACCATGGTAGATTCATTAGCCAACAAAATTTCTCAAAATAGCAATCTACTTTGAACATCGTCAGGGTCAAAGTTAACCTGGAAACACTCAAGGGTAATGAATAATGGGTGTTTAATAAATCATTTATTCATATGCTGGGGTAGACTTAGAACTGTTTCTGGAGAATAATCTCATTTTGCCAAGTGGCATGTCTGTAGCCCACTATGTGAAAATAGGAAAGTTGTCTTTGAAAGGAGAGTTTTGCTTAGACTTCTTCATTGATTTCTACAATAGTAAATCATCTGCACATGTGTTTCCTATAATTATAGACATTCAACATGTTTCTTAGTGCTTATCAGAGGCTCTGATTATCGATACAACATTTATGCATTTACGAAGTATTGCAGGAGAGACCAGGAGACCATCTATCCCTCCAAATAGAATCCCCAAACCTGCAGTTAACAGCCTCTGGATGGAATTTAGAAGACCTGCCAGCTCTCCATAATGGTCCGAAAAAATGTTTGTATATGCGAATATGTGTGATTTCCTAAGGAGAAGGTCTATAACTTTCAAAATCTTCTTAAAGGGATTCATGTATTGAAGAAAAAAGATAAAGAAACCCTGCCTTAGAGTCTCTTCTTGGATCCACCCAGACTATCAGGGGTGTATACTTAATTGTATTATCTTGAGCCCTGCCCTGCCCTACCCTGGCCTCACTCATTTACCTCCTTCTTGCCTAAGAATAAGCCTAGCTAAACTAGGTTTCAATTTTGAAAGCAAAGTTTTGTAGAGGTTTCAAGAAATAGACTTGTGAAATCTTTAACTGCATTTGTGTTTTGAAAGTCATTGAGGATATTGTTCATCATGTTTTTTAGAACCCTCCCTAAGAAAATCCATTTGAGAAAATTCTTTCAGAGAGGAGCTTTAGGAAAGATTTCATTTCTTCCAAGAAATTGACAATTTTTTCTTTTAGTCTGATAAAAAGTGTAGAATTAGCTCTATCTAAATGCCAAAATCCATTTTAGGGCTCATTCTACTTCCATAGTTGTGCCTACTGTAGCTCCTCTGGGTCTTCATTTTAACTTTCCACTCTTATTGATAATTTTCTTTTTATTCTTCATTGTATTTTCTATTTTTGTGTACATCATTGGTGTAAGTCTCCTCAAAAGAGAGTTAAGGGAAAAAATAAATGAATATCCAACTTGCCAATTGGGAAATTAAATTTCAGTTAAATGGCTACTCCAAAGTAACCAGGTCTCTCATATACTAGACTTGTTCTTTTGATAGTTCACCATATAGATGGCTCAAATACTGTCTATTGGTAGGCCGTGCAACTTGAATGTAGATCTTTGGAAAACTCCCCTCCCCTCTATCCTTTCCCAAGTTATGAAATAATATCCTGTTTAGCTTTCCAGAGATATCATTCTCTTACTGTAGGTAACATAGTGACTGACTATGATATGTTTCTTCTCTATTCATAATAGTATTTTAGGAAATTGTGGGGGTGGCAGCAGAGTGTAAGACAAAAGTAGAGGAGGAAAAACTTTCATTGAAAGACTTGCTGCACTCTTTGCCTGTGTGCCCTTTTGCAGAGAGAGATAGAGTAGCATAGTGGTTAAGAACATGGACTCTAGAGCCAAAGGATTATTAAGCCCACCTCTGCACTTACTAGCTGTGTGACATAGGAAAAGTTACTTAATCTCTCTGTGCAAAATGAGAATAATTATCATTTACTCCATAAGGTTGTTGTAAATATTAAGGGGTTAATATATGGAAAGCACTTAGAACAGTGCGTGATATATAGTATGATCTCAGTTAAGTATTAAACATTATAATTACTATCAGGATTATGAATAGGTACTATATAAACATTCTCAACTTGTAGAAAGAGACCCCTCGGAGGACAGAGGAAAGTTGATTCTTTCTCGTACATATAAAAAGAATTAGACTTAATTTTCAGTAAGACACTATATTTTTACCAAGGCAAAATACAGTGGGTACAGAAATGGGCTTTAAAAAATCCAGATGGCATTTGTGCACACAAATCAAGGCCAGGGACTGAATTTCAAACCATTCCTCTGGTACCTGACCAAATGCATTCCAGGTTAGAGCAGAAGGGACGGATGGGATTGTGGGGGGAAGCAGTTGAAATTGCGTGCACAAGGTTGTTGTTCCAACTCTGGAAGTTGGAGTGAAGCCACCTTGAAGATTGGGCCTTGTATGTTTGTGATCCTAAGAAATTTCCCCAGCATTAAAGTTGTGCTTCAGGGAACAGAAAGAAGTAATGATTTTTGTATTTGTAAATAAGGCCGTTGCTATGTGTGAGTGGCAATGTTCCACAGACATTAGCTATTTTCACTTTCTTGTGGTCCACCCATGAATTACAAAGCGCAAAAGGGTGTTTCCTTTCTAGTTGAAAATAGCTTTTGGCAGTGTTTTCTGACACAGTTCTTCAATGAGCCACGGGACCTGTCACCTCAATCATTTTACTTTCCCTTTCATCCTCCCACAAAAGTGATTTTAAGGAGAGAGGGTAAGTGATCAGATGAAGCCGAGGGATGTGAGCATGTTAATAACAACCTGTCAACACCTAGGATAGCCAGATGCAAACACGTTGGATTAGGGATGAGGTAGGCTCCTAAAATGTTCATGTCCTCATCCACCTTAAACTCTGTGCAACTGTCCCTCTTCCTCCTCCCATCCTGAGAACAATGTCTTCACCAATATTGTGAAACTCAATAGAAAATCCTTCTTTTTTTTTCTTTAAAGGATGAACTAGGCTCACAATGGATAAAAATTGACTCTTGGCTTCCCTGAGTACCAAAATAATTAATAAAGTTACTCCTAGAATATTCTTTATTTGGAGAAAAATAATCATATAAACATCAAATATTTCAATGGCATTTCAAAATAATGAAGTTCAAATCTTCAAATAAGCCTTACTGTAGCTACTGAAAATAAATGGAAGCCTTAAGAAGTGAAGTATCACAGGAGTGGCAAAACAAACACCACACATACTCACCATTAAATTGGTACTAATTGATCAACACTCATGTGCACATATAGCAGTAACATTCATCGGGCATCGGGCAGGTGGGAGGGGGGAGGAGTGGATGATGGGTAAATTCACACCTAAGGGATGCAGGGAGCACCATCTGGGGGATGGGCACGCTTGTAGCTTTGATTCAGGCTGTGCAAAGGCAATTATGTGACCAAAGCATTTGTGCCACTGTAATACTCTGAAATAAAAATAAAATAAAATAAAATAAAAATAGAGGATTTTTTTAATTAAAAAAAGAGATCCAGTTAAAAGGGCCACTTTAGCATTGTTCCAGATGCTTTACTTATATTAATTTAGACCTCCATAAAAACCTTATGGGGTAAGTACTACAATTATCACCATTTTATAGACCAAGAAACTGAGGCACAGAGGAATCAAAGATTTTGCCTATGTTTGCACAGCTAATTAAGTGTTACAGGTGGGATTCAAACCCAGGCGGTTTGTCCCCAGGATGCTCTTCTCTACCATATGATGCTGCCCTCTGTGACAAATCTAAAGCATCTGATGGTGGTGAATTTTTCTGAGAGGCAATAATAAGTGAGAATTCACTGAGTCTTTTTCCCCTGTCCTGATCAACTGGGGTAGAAGTACAGAAAGCTAGAGTTACAGAGTGCATGGGAGATCACTTAGGCCCAGAGACATCCGGGGCTCCAAATCTGGGCTTCCCTCCTTGTCCAGTATCTCATCCCTCATACCATGGATGACAAATTAGGGTGTGTTTCATGGGGAAATATTTCCATGAAATTCTGCTTTTACTTCCTCTTCTGCTGCTCCTATTTCTGAGTGCTGTTTTATTCCCAATGCCTCCTTCTTGGTAAAGGGGGACTCTGGGAGGAGAATGGGCAGATGGCTAAGACCACAGGGTTTGATTCCTGATTGATATTTTCTAGCTGTGTTACACTAGGTGAAACTCCTCACCTCTGGGACCCTCTGTTTCCTCATTTATACATTGGTAATAAACACCAGCCTTTTATCATGGGTTTTCTCAAGAATGAAGCTTTCTAGATCTCTAGATCTTTGCTACTTAAACTGTGGTCCACAGACCAGCAGCACAGACATCACTGGTTGCTGGTTGGAAATGAAGAATTTCAGGCCCAATTTCAGATCTACTGAATTAGAATCTGCATTTTAACAAGAACCTTCAAGGGATTTGTGTGCAAATTAAAGTGTGCGAAGCACTTTGAAAGTTTCATAACTGTAAAACACAGCCCAGATAGAGGAGCTGCTCCTTCTCTCCCTTTTATTTCTTCTTACCTCTGCTCCTTCTCTAGCTTTTGCTGCTCTACAAGGGCAATTCAGGTCACCAGTCCCTTACTCTTGGGACCAATTCTGGAATTTGGAATTTTTTGTATTTTAAAAAGGTAAACTCTATGTTATTTAACACCCCCAGTGGGGTCTGTGGTGATGCCCTGAAATAAAACACAGTGACTAGCTAGGCACAGTGGTGCATGCATGTAGTCCTAGCTACTCCAGAGGCTGAGGCAGGAGAATCACTTGAGCCCAGCAGTTGGAGGTGATAGTGCAATGTGATTGTGCCTGTGAACAGCCACTTCACTCCAGCCTGGGCAACATTGTGAGACCCCATCTTTTAAACAGACACACACATATAGTGACTATTACATTGAACAGAATGAAATAAATAAAGATAGAAAATAGCCTCACATTAAAGAGCTCCAGTTAGAATTCACCTTCAAATGTGTTTGCTACAAACATGAAAAATAACTTTTGGGTTTCAGAGCTTTTTGGGTTGTGGAATGTTTGATGAGGACTGGGGATATGAACATCTCAGGGATGTGTTGACCTCGGTCTGGGAGAGCTCTGAGGTGTGAGTTCTACCCACAGCAGTTTTTCTCTGGGCAAAGCCTGAGTAGACTGTGGCTGGACCAGAGGTGGGCAGATAAGATGAGAGGGTGAGAGACTGGGATGCGGCCACCTCAGAATTCTCTGGGGTACCTTCTGGGGCATCCTGCTTCTGCAGCATCCTATCCTATCAACTGCCCTAAACCTAAGGCAGATGCGTGGTTTGGGAGAAAGGAGAAGCTCATTTTCTTCTTTGTCTTAGAATATTAAGCCTGAAGAAAGACTGGAGTGGGCAGGAAACGTACACACTTCTTCACATCACACAAAAGAATGCATGTTTCCTATGAAAAGGAGGACTTAGCTTGTTTTTTATTTTTTTCAATCATCCAGAAATCAAATAAAGAACTCAAAGTGGAAATATATCTCATTGAAGGTATTGATGATGAGGGGTCTTTTTAATGAGAGAAACAAATGTACCTATGATAAAATTTGTCTAAAAAGATGAAGGAACTGCACCCCTCAATCCAATCCTTTCTACTCTCCACTCCTTTTACAGACTACCCTAAACTTATTCAAATTATGTCTTGAGGGTTTCAGAAGGCAGAACATTTGGATTCTTTCTCTATTATGGATCCCTTTGTTATAGCCCTGCTGGGAGAAAAGGAAAAGGGGGAAAATTAGTGTAGCTTCATCACTAATATTTCAAAAAAAAAAAAGTCCACCTAAAAGCAAAAATCCTCGAAAGAATCTGTAATGGAAAACAATAGGGTTTCTGGTTCAGAAGATTTGGCTTCTTATCTGAGTTCTTCCAAGCTGCTGGGAGAAATTGAAACATTCTTTATTTGTCTGTGAGGCATTTGGTGGATAGGTGGTGCTGGGGAATATAGACCAATGGGGGGGTGTGACTTTCCTACCAAAAATGTCCACTAATTTACCCCCAGAGTCCTTCCAGAGATGGTGAGACTGGAATAACTGGTTCCAAGTTGAGCCAGCTCTGAAGCATATCCATAATTCACGTTGATAACATCCAGAGCTTTTTCTTATTAGAGTAAAATCTTCAGTTGTATTATGTCACTTGGTCTTCCTCAAACCTTAGGAGGTTATTGCTGTCATGCTATAGAGCAGAAAACTGAGGCTCAGGGAGGTTAAGTAAATTACTGATGGCTACACAGACAGAACCTGGGTTTGACTAATTCCAAAATATTGTGCTCTTAACCAATATGTGGTCTCTCGTTTTGCTCTGAGCCCTAGATTTGCTTTAGGAGCCCCAGAGTTCAGGGTACAGGTGGAGGTGCTCTATGTTACAGGGCTGGGCAGGCAACTTAAATGCTGCCCATTGAAAAGGTATTGGGCGGAGAGGGAAATGGGGTGGCAGAGCTGAGATTCATATGCCCAGGGAAGATGATTTATGGCTCCTTTTCAACCTGCCTCCTATCTCCCTTCCAGGGATATAAGTGAGATAATCATAGGATTATAGTGATGAAATGAAACTCCTAAAGCCATCCAATCTGTCCCCCGGCCTTCAGGCAGTGGTTCATTTAAACTAGATAATTTTCTCCCTTTGTTTAAAGATCTTAAAAGGAAGAATTTCCAAATCATTCAAAGATACCTGTGACAGGGCCTCACAGGTCTCATAGTGATTAATACTTTTGTCATGATAAATCCAAATTAATTTCCAAGCATTTATTGAGTTCTTATATTATGCCCTATGCAAATGTGTACACATGTGTGTGTGTGTGTGTATTATATATTTTAGAGAGTCATAGACAGCTTGCCCTTAGGTTTCTTACAATATTCTTGGGTCAACAAAAGTAATACAATTGTAATCATTAAAACCCAGTAAAAATACATTTAAAAAATTACATGCTAAGTGCCACTGTTCTGCTTCTGGTTCTGCCAGCAATTAGCCATATGATTTTGTATAAGTCATTAGAACTCTCTGATTTTCAACTGCTTTTTCTGTAAAGTGAGGATTTGGAAGACCTTGTCATCATGTTTGCTTAACAGCCTGAGGAACACAGGTTCTAATATAATATAGTGGTAGAAACTTTAAGGGTAATAAGAGCTCAGAAGAGGAGTGATCCTGGAGGGACTGATTTGTTAAGATGTCGGGGAGGAAGAGGGACTTTAGTTGGTTCCTGAAGAATGTGTGTAGCCTTGGCCTAGGGAGAGGGAAAGACATTTCAGGAAAACGGCGTGAAGAGTGAATGAGTATTACTTGCTGAACAGTCAGTGAGGGTCCAGCTGAAGGCATAGATTGAAAGGAAAAAGTGGATCCAAATCACCTAAATTATATTTAGATTTGAGGTGTTTGGATTAGAGCTGGCATATCAATAAAAACAACAAAAACAATAAAAGGTTCTTGAGGAAGGGAAAAAGCAGAGAGAAAATAAGTACATAAATAGAGCATCTTCATTATCATAGGCCTTAGGCTAGGTGATTTAAATATATAACCCTCACAACCCCCCAGAAGATACGTATTAGTTTTTGCATTGTGATGGCTAATTTTATGTGTCAGTTTCACTGGGATATGGGATGCCCATCTAGCTGAGAAAACATTATTTCTGGGTGTGTCTGTGAGGGTGTTTTGGGGAGAGATTAGGATTTGAATCGGTAGACTGAGTAAAGAAGATTGCCCTCACCAATGTGGGTGGGCATTACACAATCCATTGAAGCCCCCAATAGAACAAAAATGTAGACAAATTCACCCTCTCTTCTTGAGCTGAAGCATCCATCCTCTCCTGCCCTCAGACATTAGTGCTTCTGGTTATCAAGCCTTCATTCTTAGACTAGGACTTACACCACTGGCTCCCCTGGTTCTCAGACCTCCTAGCTTAAATTGGAACTATACCACTGGCATTTCTGGTCCTCCAGCTTGTAGTCAGCAGATCACGGGACTTCTCAGCTTCCATTATCCTGTGTGCCAATCCCCTATAATAAATTTCTTTATATATACATATACATATATACATATACATATATATACACTTCCTATTGGTTCTGTTTCTCTGGAGAACTCTGACTAAAACACCCATCCTACAAAGGATAAAAACAAGGTTCAGAAAGCTGATGTGATTTTCCTGCCGTCACCCCGTAAATAAATGGACTGAGATTTCTGGATGAACCAGCATGTGAAACAGCATGTGTTATGGAAATTTTATGAGAAAGTGGAGTGAGAATCACTTAGCATCAAGGAAGCTGGAGGAGCACTGGGTGATACAGGCTTCAGGGTAGTAAGACAAGAGGGGAAGTGGACATTCTAAAGGAATATTTTGGAAGATGAAGAGAAGGTGGGTTGGTTATATACTAGAAATGGATAAGGAAAAGATGACCAGAATGTTTGGAATATGAAAAACTTGTAGATCCTTTATTCTACTGATATAAAGTAGGAAATGGAGATGAAGGTGACTTATCTTGGCTATGTGGAGTCTGAGGTTAAACCGATTTCCTCGATTGGCCATAGCCAGAAGGATGCTGGTGTGGTAGGTGCAGGAACCTTGGCATAAAAACAGAGTGAAAGAGAAAACTCTGGGAATTATTATCAAAGAGATATCACTGAAATCTCAAAAAAGAGGAAATTCAGTAATGAAGACAAGAGAGAAAGAAGACTCCCAGGAGGTGGGTGGGAAGAGCAAGAGAAGTCTGCACCGGGGACAGGCTGAGTACCGAAGGAGAACAAAAGACCACCAGCAGAACAGAACAGCTAGAAGCTGTTGGGAAATTGACCCACGGAAGTGGGGTGGAGTAAGGAGGAAGGGTGTCAGGGGCCTATTAATCCTCAGAAATTCTAATTGCAACAGAAAAATCTATACAAATGAAGATAGAAAAATTTGTGCAGTTTTTTTTTTTTGCATCATTTCAAAGATCTTTTTTCTTCTGTTATTTCTTCAGGTAAATACTACAACTATGATCCTCAAGTTTTTGCAAAAGAAGAGATATATTGCAGAACTTGCTCTGATATAGCTTTATGCCTGAGAACAATACACTTTCCTAAGTTTCCACTGGACAGTAATTCCTGAAACTGTCGCCCAGATCTTTGGAGCACCCACATGTTCATTCGATTGCTATTTACGTTCTTTCCGTGAGCCAGGCCCTGTGCTAGGGCCTTTGCAGACAAGCAGGTGGAGTCTCCCTTCTCTATTCACCCACAAGCCATATTATCATTGGCTTTGCTAAACAAAGGGAGCAGCAGGGGAAAAAGGGTGCTCCTGGGATATGGAGGCCAGATAGTGGCTGAACCAGCTTCAGTCTCAAGCTCTGCTTTTATAATCAGTAGAGGCTGGGGATAAATTGCAATTCATTTCCAAATGGTGTGACCCTTACTTGCATAAACAAGCCCGAACTGAATGTCAGCTCTAGCTCAGGAAGGCATGTTCCCCAAGGCAGATTGGCAGGGAGCTCAGGGGCTTTGCCCCTTTCCCCTGCAGAGATCATCTGTTGGGATCAGGTGGGTGTCTCCCCAGCAATCAATATCCTAGGAGAGCTGCCAGTGCAGGGAAGAGCAGCAAATGTCTGGGCTGCTCTTGATTTTTCTTTCTTTGGCTAGTTCTTTTACCTTTCAAATAGGGTGCTTACCCACCTGCTTTGAAAAGGTAAATCCAGTCTGTTTAAAATTAGTACAGATTTAATTATATACACCACGTGCTCTCTCTTCCCTTGATACTCATTTCACGGACAAGTAGGACTTTTGGAAAATCACAGTAGCGTCTTCTTTGCAGATAATCTCTCTTCTCATCCCCCAACCCCCATCTCTGCTGTACCATTTATACACATGGAAGCTTTTATATTCTATATGTTTTCATGCATGCAGCCAAATATGGGAGAAAAAAACCTTTAAAATATTAATCATCTTCTATTTTTCTTAGATGAAAATTTCCTGCACTTTTGTCCATGTAAACGCAAAATTATCCTTCTGCAAGTTGAGGTGGTGGCAGTTCCTGAACACAGTTATATTTTGCAGATAACAGGATTAGCTTGGATGTGGGTAATAAGTTGGTGAATCTCCCCCCGGCCATTTCTCAACACTGTGAGAGCACTAATCCTTTATGCTTTGATGTCTTCTAGTTTTCCATCAGGTGCGCCACGGACTATTTGTCCTGGGGCAGTCAGCTCTCTTATAAGATCTCATAGTGTCCTCATTAGCTGCGCCTATTTACCCAGCCAGCCTGTTGAACCCAATTTATAGTTTATGTGATTAATTCCCAAAGTACAGTAAACCCTAGCTCTAAGGCTCTCTATTATATGACTGCATCTCCTTTAAGGGCAAACACAAGCTTCAGCTCTTTTGCTATAAGACTGCATCATATATAATACGCTAATAATTTTACTCTGGACGACACATTAAACATCCTTCTATACACTTTCTTTATAGCACACAGCTCATAAAGAAAAGAATGTTCCACATTGGACTGTAAAGTGCTAACTATATGAGGGAGTCATTTGGTTATTTTGGGTTTTTTTTTTTGCTTTAAAAAATTTATTTTTGCTGAAATTACCACATAGCACTACTATCAGATTGAATAGTGAATTGGCAAACCATGTTGCTGTACCACTCTTTATCTACTGAATTATAAGTTTGAAAAGGCTTAAGAGGTAATGTGGCAGCACAAACCCATGGGCTCCATTTCATCTTTAACATGCAGGCTTGGAAGATAAAAGATTCAAGTGCATGTGTGCACGTGCGTGTGTGTGTGGAGAGAGCCAGAAAACAAGAAAAAGACACAAAGCAAAATGAATAGAGCAGCACTCAAGGCAACCTGTGTCAACTTTGTTGGAATTTTTCCCACAGCAGAAAGAATTATGGAAAAGTCACTTACATTTGGTATGAGGTTAAAACACACACACACACACACACTACACCAGTGGTTCTCACGTAGGGGTATCCCCAGGGACATATGGCAATGTCTGGAGATGTTTTTGGTTATCAAAACTGGAGGGGGGAAGGCATACTATTGGCATTTAGTGGGTAGAGGCCACGAATAAAGCTAAACATCCTACAGGAAGCCTGCTACAACAGAAAAATTATTCAGCCCCAAATTCCAATAGTGTTGTGGTTGAGAAATCCTGCCTACACCTTTGGAAGACAAAAGTAAAAGCAGAAAACTTGATTATTTCTGTTCTTAAATCTTAACTGGCCTCAAAGTTGAGGAAGTATGAAGAGACAGTTGATGTTTGACATCTGTCTGTCTTGGACTTTGTAAAGAAAACAGATCAGGGC
Source organism: Daubentonia madagascariensis (assembly GCA_023783475.1). NCBI lineage: Eukaryota > Metazoa > Chordata > Mammalia > Primates > Daubentoniidae > Daubentonia > Daubentonia madagascariensis. The sequence goes on from JAKFHU010002080.1 coordinate 5,924,188, forward strand.
TGACCATTTCTACCGTGAATTGTTTAAGCCTCTCACTTTCTGCCATCTAATTTGGTGCATAACAAATCTAATGAGGTATAATTCAACCTCCTTCACTTTTCTACTGATTTGCAGCTCTGAGAAAACATTCGATGGGCTAAGATCTAAAAAGGAATGTGTTTGAAACTATCCATGGATTTGTTATTTATATTACCTCAATCCTATTTTTATTCCACCCCATTTATGTTACCTGTACACTCCATTGCTGTGAGAATGGGGAACCACTGACATTTGCTGATGTGTTACTTGTCTGTTAATTACTAATTCCACAGTTCTTCTTTTCCCATTTTCACAGGATTATGGTTTTCATTTACAGATAAATAAACTGAAGTTGTGAAGGGAAAAAAGTAGCACAGAAAAGACAGGGGGATTAGTGTAGCACCGTGAGGGGAAGGTCTTAGAGTAACAACCATCATTGCTGCATTGGCCCATGTCTTTGTCCCTGATCCTAGGAAAACTTATACATCGTATAACTGTATGAGTCCCCAGGCAAATATCCAAATGTTTTCTGGACTAGTATTTTTTCTAACACAGGCTTATGGAGCAACTCATTTCTCTACAGAATACAACATCTTAGAGACATATTTTGTTCTCAGGTTCTTGTTCTATGGACCTGCCCATGAAGTTTCCACCCATCATTGTGAATTCCAAGAAGAGGACTTTGCGTTTATTGTTAACTAGGTACTGTCACTAAGTGTTTAGCTAAGAAGAGCTTTAGGTTCCTCCAACCCTCAACCCTTCATCCTCACATTTCCTAAGAAATTGGGGATCTTTGACTGTGTGAAATCCTTAGCAACCCAAATGGGTCACAGGGCTACAGTGTGGAGCTTTTAGCCTAGTTCAAGGAAGGAGATTACAGAAACTTGGCAAGTTTTTTCTTGAAATGTTGGAGTGTATTAATTTGCTGGTAATCTAACACATAGAGTGAATTCTCTCCAGGAATCAGAGGTAGTGATCTCCTGGTTGGGAATGGCATTCAGCAAAGGCAACATATCTCTCATCAGAGACGGTACTAACTTGGCTTTGTGTCATTTCAAATATTCTGACTCTTAGTTTGCTGTCCTTTGGAAATACAGGTAGTAATGCTAGACTCCCTCATGGAGATATAGGAAGAATCATTCGTAAAACATAAATTTTTTTGTGGAACCCCATAGTACTATAATAAATTCAAGGTTGATACTTTCTAGTTCTAAATTTCTCTGATTTTATGATGCTAAACAGGGAATTACCACAATCTGTAAAAATTCAGTTGGTAGTAGAATGTCCTAGGGCAGAATTTGATTCTGAGTAAGTGATGTTGCATAGTTTTTTGTTTTGTTTTGCAAAATATAGTCAGTTGTTGATTTTCCGTATAAATAGTAAATGGACATCATCTCAACAAGATGAGATTCAAAAATTTTTTGCAATTGAGTGACAGATAAGGCATTTTTAATACTTATATCAGCTTACATTTCAGAGCTTTAATATTTAAATCAGCTTACATTTTGGAGCATGTAATAATGATAGATAATATTGATCAAGGGCCTACTCTGTCCTAGGAACTGTGCTAAGCATTCTAAACAGGTTATATCATTTGATACCTACAATAATCCTATGAGGTAAACTGCTATTATTATCACCAATTTACAGACAAGTAAACTGAGAACCCCAGTGGCTATGTAACTTACTTAAACATATATAATAAAGGCAGTGACTGGATTCAAGCTTGAATCTTTCTTACGCCAGAATCTTAGCCCTTAATCATTCCATTACATAGTATATTTTTTGAATTCTACTTGCAGAGAAATTTCATTTGGGACTAACGTGCATAGTTTTCCTATTATCTGTTACTGAACCACCCTGGATGGAAAATCTCTTGAATTTAGCCTCTCAAGGATACTTTCAGCTCATAGTAGGAAATTAGCACTGGCAAAAGTGGAGTAGTTCCTGAGAAATGGGTGGGAAAATAGGACATTATGTTGTATTCTATTCTATTGCCTGAGGGAAATTGGGGGGTGGGAATGCCCCCTCACAATTCAGCATTGTGGAAACTCAGTAACTCTTTGCAGACTAAAGTTTTTCTCTTCTGCCTGGAGAGTTTAGGATGCTAAAAAGTCAACCCTGGAAAAAAAAAAGTCAAGCCTGGGCTCAGAGAGCAATAGCCCTGACTGGACATGACTGGACATTGGGTAATCTGGAAGAAAGAGCATAATATCAATAATGGTAATATTTGCTTTTTTCCTCTGATGATTGTTACCATCCCCTCTTCACCCTCCCCCTCACAAAAAACCCCTCAATGCTAGAAACCATGTGATTGACATAATTTCTCTAAATTTTCACAAGCTCTACGAAGTAGCCTAGGTGTATAAAGGTTGAGGAGGCAAGAGTACTCTGAGTTTAGGAGATCGAGAGACAGGAAAAAAAAAACAAAGAGTGTTATGGGGCATCTGCTATAGGCCATCAAAACGGTAGGTGAGGAAAAACCAGCTGCTGAGGTCAGTTGAACTCTCATAATGTTGAACTCCAAGGGGACTTGGATTCCCCAGACATCTGCTGGGTTAAAGACCCATGAAGGATCAAAGGAGTCGCTGAATTGGAGAACTGCGACTTTCTGTTATCAACCGTAGCTAATGTAATTGAAGGAGAAATTGTGTTAGAGCTCCTGCTTATGGACAGGTAAGATTTTATTGAAAGTAGGAAAACAAGAGGCAGGTTTAATACTATTGCCCATGTGATGATGTGTACATAGTAGAGTAAAAATGAAAAAACTGAATATAACAGTAACAGAGAATTAAACTCTAAGGAAGCATATTAAGGAATCGAGTTAGTACAAGAGAAAATATTAAAACTCAAGAGGGTGGTAGAGGGCCAAAGCAGTCTTGGGGATAATCATAATTGCAACTTTTTCAAAATTCCTCAGAAAGAGAAAAGTGGAGTAACAAACTAATAAACTCTTGCTGAGGCTTTGTGTAAGGTTGGTGTGGGTGATGACAAAGCTGGCCAGGAAGTACCACATCAGTTAAAGCTGCCAGGGCAGTGGAGATAAGGACAGCAAGACATCTAGAATCGATTAATGATAACAAGAGGGTTAAAGTGAAGAGAGGATTTTATAGAGATATGCTAGGCAAATGGAAGAAATCAGGAAAAAAGTTGTCCAGAGTATCTTACTGAAGCAAGACTGAGAGTTCAGGAGTCATGAATTCAGATTTTAATCCCAGTTCTTTGTGAGATATGAAGGCAATGACTTGACTTATTGGCATTTGAAGTTTCCCCTTCAGTGAGAGTGAGAGGAACCAGCTTTCAAGTAACTGAGCAGAAATATATCTATTGTTGAGGTTCCAAAGGACTCTGAAAAACTTCAGCCTTCCCCCTAAATTTTGACTTTATTCAGCAATAAAGTTAAAATATGCTTAGCAAGGATAACACATTTCATTTTGTAAATGGTGCAAAGGTACTTTCCTTAAAATAGGCTTAAATTGGACCTTGGCTATTCAAAGAAGGAGGGCACCAATGAAATAGAAAGTGAAAATGGTGACGGGGAGCTTGGAAACAGCTTCAGTACCCGAGTTTGCCTCAAGATTTACCAAAGGTTAGATTTACATATAGGCCTATCATTATAACACTTTCAATATGGCAAAAGAAAATATATACTAGGAATAAGGTTCTTATTCTTACCATATTGTTTACTTTTAAGGACATATTACGTGTTAGGAGGACAATATGGGAGGGAGGGGAGAGAGGAAGAGGAGAGAAGAGAGAGGGACAGATCAACTAAATTCCTTTGCTATAATCCTTCCTGTAAGGGATAAGAGATTCTTTCCCAAAGATAAAAGAATTCTTATCCCCATAGAACTATATAACAGCCAACTTGGAAGAGGCCTTACAAAGTAAACTAAATCTTGCCTCCTCTTTCAATGATGAAAAAAATGAGGCTCAAAGAAAATGGTTGTCCCACTCAGCTTGGGGTGTCCGATCCAGGTGACTCTTGACATCAAAGAGACGCTGTTGGCAGTAAAAGTATATACAGAATACGAAAACATTTTCTACCCAGCCCATCAGCATTAACTCCTAGACTGCTTTCTCCTCTGCTCGCCTCTCTCCTCTCACTCCTCTCTTCTACTCATCTTTTGGAAAAGAAAATCATCATAATAATATACATTATTGAGAAGCTAATATTCCTCTGTATTCCCCCACCCAGAAAAAAGCACCCCTAATATTTTAAAAACACAAGCAATACATGAAAGCATTTTATTTTTCAAGAAATTATTAAAAATAAAACTAAAGTCTTCCTTGATTTTCCCTTTGTGGCGTTGTGGTTCTCTATCACCATTCTTAGAGGCAATGGCGTGTGTTGGTGTTTTTACTCTTTATAGTCTTTTCACTTACATGTATTTGAATTCATTGAAAATATATAGCATTGGGGTGTGCATGTGTTTACAAATATAAATTGTTTAATACTGTATATATAGTTCTCAGCTTACTTTTGCTTCTCAGCCATATTTTTGGTATCTGAGTTGATATAATATTGACGTAGTTTATTCCTTCTTACTGTTGTATAGTATTTTAATATATAAATATATCACATTTTATTCTTCTATTCATTTATTGATGGACATATAGATTGCTTTGATTTTTTAAAATTATAAACAATGATGTATTGAAAATCCTGATATTTATGTAGATGTGCCAAAGATTGTCAAAGTTGAGTACCGAAAAATTGGATTACTAGGTCATAGGAAATGCGTAATACTAATTTCAAGATGTCCTGACAATTTGACCTACAAAGTAACTATATTTGCATGACTGTCAGCAGAATACTAAAATACCAACTGTTTTACATCTTCAACACTTAAAACTACAAAACATTTTAATCTTGTCACTTTGCTATGTGAAAACAGTATCTCATTATTTTAATGGGTACTACAAAACTTGATAATCTTTCATATGTATATCAGCTGTTTGTAGTTCATCTTTTATGAATTGCCTGTTCATAAACTTTGCCCACATTTATACTAGAGTATTTGTCTTTTTCTCTATTGATTTGGAGAGACTTTTTATACATTGTGGATATTATTACTTTGTTACATAAGTCGAAAAAATTATTTTCTCCTCTCAGTTTCTTTTAAAAAATTTGTTCAAGAAATTTTATGCTATACAAAATTTTTTAATGTTGATTTGTTCAAATGTAGTAGTTATTTTATATATGAATCTTGTCTTTTGAGCGTTGATAAGAAAATATATAAAGAAACTTTATTTACTTATTTATTTTTATTTTAGAATGTTATGGAGGGAAACAGATTTTGGTTACATAATTTGTTTTTGTACAGTTTGAGTCAAAGTTATAAGTGTGCCCTTCAACCAGGTAGTGAGCATTGTAACCGTTAGGTGTGAATTTACCCATCCCCTCCTCCTGCCTCTCACCTACTTGATTTCCATTGAGTTTTACTTCCATATGTGCACATAAGTATTGTTTGATTAGTTCCAATTTAATAGTGAGTGCATGTGGTGTTTGTTCTTCCATTCTTGCAATACTTCACTTAGAAGAATGGTCTCCAGTTCTAGCCGGGTTGTTATAAAAGGTATTAGTTCACCATTTTTTATGGCTGAGTAGTACTCCATGTATACATATACTACATTTTATTAATCCACTCATATATTGGAGGGCACTTGGGTTGTTTCCACATCTTTGCAATTGTGAGTTGTGCTGCTATAAACATTTGAGTGTAAGTGTCTTTTTAATAAAATGTCTTTTTTTCCTTTGGGTAAATACCTAGTAGTGGGATTGCTGAATCAAATTGTAGGTCAACTTTTAGTTCTTTGAGGTATCTCCATACTACTTGCCATAGAGGTTGTACTAGTTTGCAGTACCACCACCAGTATATAAGTGTTCCTTTCTCTCAGCATCCACACTAGCATCTGTTGTTTTGGGAGTTTTTGGTAAGAGCCATTCTCACTGGAGTTAGGTGATATCTCATTGTGGTTTTGATTTGCATTTCCCTGATGATTAGAGACGTTGAGCATTTTTTCATATGTTTGTTGGCCATTAGTCTACCTTCATTTGAAAAGCTTTTGTTCATGTCTTTTGTGCACTTTTTAATGGGAATCTTTGATTTTTTTCCTGCTGATTTGCTTGAGTTCTTTGTAGATCCTGGTTATCAGCCCTTTATCAGATGTATAGCATGCAAATATTTTCTCCCATTCTGTAGGTTGTCTATTTGCTCTATTGATTATGTCCTTGGCTGTACAGAAGATAAGATATTGTTTCATCTTTTCTTTTAACAATTTTAAATTATGTTTTGGATTTAAGTCTTAATCTGTGTATAGTATGAGGTAAAGATCTAATTTTTTTATATGGGTAGCCAATATTTTGATATCATTTTAATTTTTTCTGATATCATTCCATCCTCAGGGGCAACCATTATTTAGATTTCTATCACCAGAGACTGGTTTGTCTGTTCTTGGACTTCACATAAATGTATACAGCATATGAGTTTCTGTATCTGGCTTCTTTTGTTCCACATAATGTTTTTGAGATTCTTATGTTGATCTTAATTTCCACAACCTTGCTAAATTCTCCTATTAGTGCTAATAGTTTTCAGTTAAATTTTTGCACATTATTTAAATAACAAATAACATATAACATACACATAATATAGCACATAGTTAACAAAAGCCAACCAAATTTAATCCTTTCCTATACGGGCCAGACAAATACAAATATAAATAATGCATAAATATATGTATAAAATGTAGTATATTTGCTTTATTATATTCATTAAAATCTGAAGTTCTTTAATGCCCAGTGATGGTGGCCATCCTTACATTGCTCTTGACTTTAATGGGGACGCTTCTAATGTTTGACTATTAGGTTTGATATTAACCGTATGATTTTAATCGATATTCTTTTTCGGGTTAGAGAAATCCTATTTTATCTATTTCTTCTGTTTATTTGGGTTTGTTTTGTACCTTCTGAACTTCTTGATTTTAAAACTTAGTTCTTTGTTTTTTCAAGCTTTCTGGTTTCCCAATAAATGCATGTAGGCTATAATTGCATTTGAGGACTACGTCAGCTGCATCACATACATCTTGATATATCTGTATATTGCACTTTCATAATAATTAAATTCTAGATTATTTTTTAAAATTCATGTTCAATTTCATGATCCATGGATTATTGGAAAGTCTGGGGGGTTTATTATTTTGTTTTGCTTTTTTCATTTTCAGATGTCTAGGACCTAGGCTCTAGGTTATATGAGAGCTTTTTAATTTTTTTAATTTAATTTTTTTCTTTTTACATTGTAATCAGTAACTGTGGTCTAATTTATAATTTTTTTTTTGCTTTGAGACGTCCTATGTTCAAGTATACATACAACCTATTTCTTGAATTGAATTTCCATGTGTGTTGGAGAATGATGCATATTTTACATCTGTTTAGTAATGGAACAAGTTGCTTCCTTCTGATTTCCATTACATAGAAATAGAAAAAAATATTAAAAATGTTTCCATTTCACACCCACTAGGATGGCTATAATTAAAAAAGAAAAATGACAAGTGTTGGCAAAGATGTGGAGAAATTTGAAACCTCATACATTGCTGGTGCAAATTTAAAATGGTTCAGCCACTTTGGAAGACATTTAGGCAGTTTCTTAAAATGTTAAACATAGAGTTACCATATGACCCAGTAATTCCACTGCTAGTAATATACGCAAGAGAAATGAAAACATATGACATACAAGAACTTGTGTAAGAATGCTCATAGTAGCATTATTCATAATATCCTCAAAGTGGAAGCAATTTAAATGTCCATTAACTGATGAATAGATTAAAATATGTGACATATCCATGCAAGGGAATATTATTCAGTCATATAAAGGAATGACACATTGATATGTACTGCAATATGTATGAACCTTTAAAACATTATTATAAAGTAAAAAAGTCAGACACAAAATCCTACAAATTGTGTTATTCTATTTATACAAAATGTCCAGAATAGGAAAATTCATAAAGACAGAAAATAAATTAGTGGCTATCAGGGTTTGAGGGGATGTTGAATTGAATAGAGAGTAACTTCTAATGGTTATGGGGTTTCTTTTTAAAGTGAGGAAGATAGTCTGAAATTGGATACTGGTAATAGTTGTAAAACATTGTGAATATACTAAAACCTACTGAATTTTACATTTTAAAATGGTGAATTCTGTGATGGGTGAATTCTATCTCAATTAAAAAAAAAAGCTTGAATAAAAATTAGGAAAATTTCCTTAGGTCTCTGACTGTGTAGTATCTGATTACCCAGAAAGAATGTATTACTCTTTCCTGTTTGTCTTAGCTCCATTCATAAACTCAAAGAATATCTGGGTGATTTCTGATTCAAGATGCCAATTATTTTGTGCATATGTGTGAAGTTGAAGGGTTAGAACATTGATTGCCTTATATTTAATTATAATTCATTAAATTTAAATAAATAAAAGTAGCTAATTAAAAAGTCTCCAATAATTCCTTGTTCTACTTCTCAAAAATTCAAAAAACTAATGGAAACCAGTTAATTCCATAACTAGATCCCCAATTACATGCAGAAATGCAACTTTGCACAACAACCTAAAAACAGCAAGATCAATTATAGCTCATCATAAGAGGAAAGACTCAGAGCCATAAGAGCTCAATAAATGCTGATATTGGAAATAATTACTGGTAATAATGAATAATTGATTCCTTTCTTAATGTTCCTCTAAGTCCATACTGATAGTTCATATAAATCATTTATGAAAATAAAATTATAGATAAGATCTAGGGAAACACAAAAAATGATTTACTAATGTTTATGGTATCTCCTTTTAGGAGATAGTTAAGAATAGGATAGATATTGATCTCTTTGAAATAGTTTAGATGTGGCCCTTTCCTGAATGCAAAAAGATAAACTTTTGTTAGTCTTTCTTACCCTAGTCATCAAATGTCAGTATTCTGAGTCAATGAGAGAACTTCCCTTCTGTTCCCATATTAGTCAACATAATAGTTAAGTGGGTTAGCATAAAATTTTCTTGCCTGTATTTTGTGTTCATTTTTCTCCTTTACCCTAAGTCTTTTCAATCAAACCCTCTTATGTGGTTTATTGCACATCCTACCTTCCAATTTGAGCCTTGAAGTAACGAAAAAACAACTAAACCCCAAATTCAATTATTTATTTATTCACCTTTTCCCTCATTTTTTCATTTATTTAGCAAATGCTGAATGTCCGCCATATGCCTGTCCCTGTGCTAGGAGCTAGTGATACAAATATGATCGGTTTGGGTCCTTGAGGATCTCATGATTTAGTGAGGGAAAACAAATGTGTAAGTAAGGAAAACTATGTATTTTTATAGGTGTTATAACAAAGATATAGGCAAGATATTCGTTAGAGGATAGAGAAGACAAGGATTAAACTGAGAATTGAGGAGGAAGCGTTGGAGTATGGTCAGAGAGGACTTGAGTCAAAAAGAAAGAGTAGATATTCTTTAGATGGATAGTAAGTATGGTGAAAAATAGAAATCAGTTCAGCAAATTCATAGCATAGAATGAAAGTCACACAACTCAACTCTTAAGTTCTTTTATTGAGTATCTACTATCTGCACACATTAATAAACACAGTCCCTACTGTAAGGTGCTTGTAGACTAGCAAGTAATCACAAACTAGTGAATCCAGGATTTGAATCCATTTCTAGCTGACTCCATACCATATGCTCTTAGCCACCATGTTCCAAGACCTCTGATGACACTTCTAATTTCTACTTCACCTTAACTGTTTGGTTATTTAGTTCTTATTATGAAATCTTGCTGTTAAAAGACTATTAAATAATCTCTTCCCTTCACTGATCACCAGAAAAGTCAGTGTATTCTTAATATTTGTCTCCTTGAAGTTGAGTTAGTGCTTTCCAAACAAAAGAGATTATCATTTTGCCAAACTCAGCTGATATATTTTGATAACTTCCATAATCATAGAAACCAGCAAGTAAGTATAATAAAAACAACTGTTTAATTTCCAGTGGCAAAGTCAATAAAAGCACCTTTTAATAATTTGCTAACTATTGAAGGACATGAACTGGTTGGCAGATGAGTTATCCCACAATATTTGTCTCCTCTCAATAAAACACATTCAAATATGCTGAGACAAATCACACAAAATCTCTCATTTTTTAAAAAAATTCACTCTAAGTCCTGTCTAGTCCTGACATTCTGTCTATACTAAGTACTTTGTATTACTTTGATTATAAAGCATCCTTGTGTTATCACAATAGTTTGGCCTTCTCGCTTCTTCTTTTGGGTCAAACACTTGTGAGGTAGGATGAGAGCTGGAATTGTTTTTATTATTCAGAACAATTCAAAACATTTTTTAAACTTTCTTGGCATAGTGAAATTTCAGATGTGTTTTCCTTAAAAGAAAAACATAGATACATTTAGATGTATTTCCAGGTAGAATTAATCCATATCTGATTGATTATTGATTGATTGATTCTGTCAAAATATTTCATTGAAGCTATATGAATAAAGGATTTTTAATAAACTCTTTGTAAGTATAAGTATTTTTTTGTTTCTACGTATGAGCAAATATTTTTTGATAAAGGAATTTTATTTTTCTCATGTAGTATTAAAGTATACTGCTGAAATTCTTGTTGATTCTTTGGAACTTTGACACTTCAGGAGAAGTGGATAGGATTAATTTCCACATATGAGCCTTTGTGGTTATCACATAGGCAGCATGGTGCATTGTGCATGAGTATAAGTCCTGCATTTACCAATTCCTAGCTATGCATTTTGTGCAAATTATGTAACTTTCTATACCTCTGTTTTCTTATTTCAAAGATGGTGATTATAACAGGATGACCCTAAAGTTTAAATAAGTTAATGAACATGAAGCATTAGAACAGGCACATGATACATGCTCAATACACATTGCCCATCCTTATGTATCACACCACAAGGATATTATCAATTCTTAGCAATAAAGTGGTTCCCAAATATATTATTTCACATTCCTAGAACCCATTCCCATCAAATCTGAGTCAGTAACATTTTTTACAAGCACGTCAGATGGCTGTGCTATAGGTGGCTCTGAGATGTCAGTTTGGGAAACATTGTGCTGGGAACTGATTTGGGACAAAAGCAATCATATTTCATTTAGATAGCAAGTCTGTAGGAGGCTATGTAAATTATTTCCTATGAAAGATTTTCTATTGACAAATATAAGATCCACAAGTTTGGTCAGTGTTTAAGATTTCCAACAAAGATAGTTTAGGGAAGACCTGATCTTCATGAACACACAAAGTACCATCTTAAACAACCAGATACATTCAATACCATGTGATCTTTCTGGCCGCAAAGATATATTTTGGTCTCAGCTACCACAGGTCCTATTTCCACATTCCTGATTCCACTCTTTCCCGCCACTCCCCTCAGCTCCATGAGCACCACAATAATTTTTCTAGGGTATGAATACAATCAAGCTTGTTCTCTGAGTTAGAAACACAAGGTAAATATCTGGTTTAGAGATATTTATGTTCAAATAAAATTGTCATTAAGCAAACAGTGCAATGACTGGTTGAATAAAATTTTCCTTTGGCCTGCATTATATGGTATCAAATTAAGGAAATTCAGGCCAGAATTTTTTTTATTTTGGTTACTCTTTATCTCTAATATAACAGTCTTTTGTCTGCTGTAACATTTATACAAAAATGAAGTGTATACAAATTAAATCTCAGACATAACCAATACTAAATATCAGGGAGATTATCTCAATATATGATGTGACAGTCATGGTAGATATTCAAAATATTCAATAGCAATTAGATAGTTAATAGCTTTGGCACTGAACTAATCAGAACAGATGTTGGAGGAAGCCAACTGGTACAGATATCCTGGCAAGTACCAGCTGAATATTATGCCTTCTTTGTTTTCTCAATAATTTGGGAATTATTGAAGGCAAGTATTAACTGACCACTTTTTCATGGAGGTGTTGTGGTTAATAAAACAGAAACATTTTTTGAAGAGACTATACTTTGCCTAATGTATGTTCTTGGTGCCTATGTTGAAGATCAGTTGGCTGTAAATGCGTGCATTTGCTTCTGGGTTCTCTATTCTGTTCCATTTTTCATGTGTCTGATTTTATACCAGTACTATGATGTTTTAGTTATAATTGCTCTGTAGTATATTTTGAAGTCAGGTAGTGTGATGCCTCTAGCTTGCTTCTGTTGGCTCAAGATTGCTTTGGCTAATTGAGGTCTTTTGTGGTTCCATATTAATTTTAGAATTTTTTTCTATTTCTGTGAAGAATGTCATTGGTATTTTGATAGTGATTGCATTGAATCTGTAGATTGCTTTGGGTAGTATGGATATTTTAATAATATTAATTCTTTCAATCCATGAACATGGGATATCTTTTCATTTGTTTTTGTTCTCTTCAACTTCTTTCATTAGTGCTTTGTAGTTTTCACTGTAGAGATTCTTTACCACTTTGATTAAATTTATTCTTAGGTATTTTATTTTTATTTTATTTCTCATAGCTATTATAAATGAAATTGCTTTTTTTGACTTCTGTTTCAGATGGTTTGCTATTGGCATGTAAAAATGCTACTAATTTTTGTATGTTGATTTTGTATCCTGCAACTTTACTGACTTTGTTTATTAGTCCTAGCGGTTTTTTTGTGTGAAGTCTGTAGGGTTTTCTATACATAAAATTATGTCATCTGCAAACAAGGAAAATTCAACTTCCTCCTTTCCAACTTGGATGCCCTTTATTACTTTATCTGGCTAAGACTTCCAGTACTGTGTTGAATAAAAGTCGTTAAGGTGGGCATCCTTGTCTTGCTCCAGATTTTAGATGAAAAGCTTTCAACTTTTCTTCATTTAGTATGATGTTAGCTGTGGGTTTGTCATATATGGCCTTTATTGTGATGAGGTACATTCCTTCTATTACTAATTCTATTACTAATAGTCTCTAATGATGTTTAGTATTTCTGTGATATCAGTTGTCATGTCCCCTTTTTCATCTCTGAACACACATTGGGGAAAGTATAGTCTTCTCAATAAGTGGTTCTGGAAAAATTGGATATACACACACAGAAAAATGAAAGTAGACCTCTATCTCTCACTACTTACAAAAATTAACTCTGAATGGATTAAAAACTTAAATGTATAACCCAAAACTATAAAACTAAGGTGAAAACATAAGGAATACACCTTATGACATTGGACTGGCAAGGTTTTTTTTTTAATAAGACCTCAAAAGCACAGGCAACAAAAGCAAAAATAGACAAATGGAATTACATCAAACTAAAAAGCTTTTCTGCACAGCAAGGAAAACAATCAACAGAGTGAAAAGACAATCTATAGAATAGGAGAAAATATTTGCAAGTTCTGTGTCTGACAAGGGATTAATATCCAGAATATATAAGAAACTCGAACAACTCAGTAGTAAAATAATAATAATAATAACAATAATTTGTTTAAAAAATGGGCAAAAGATCTCAATAGACATTTCTCAAAAGAAGACCTACAAATGACCAACAGGTATATGATAAATTTGATTATTACACATTAATACATGTATCAAAACACCATACTATACCCCATAAGTGTGTACAATTATTATGTGTCATTTAAAAAGAAAAAAGAAAACAGAAACAATACTAGATATGTCAACAGAGAGAATGTAATATAGAAAATTGTTAAGCAAGTGTTTGAGGACAGAAAAAGCCAAACAGTAACACTGAAGTAACACAGATATAAGAACTATAGGATGTAGCTGGCAATCCTAGAGCTGGGGGACTAGAATGAAGATATTGGGATTACTAGAAGCAGTAAGCTCAGTGGAGAGGCAAAACAGATTGGGATTTAGATTTATGAAAAAGATATTCTACCTGTTGGTACCAAAGGAACTCTGAGAAGGGGTTCAATGGAGTTGGTACTCAGGACTCTGAGAGAACACACTGCCCAAATGGTATAATACTTCTGAGGTAGAGTGATGGGCTGTTCCTGAGAGTTCCACAAAAAGCTAGAAAAATTTGCTCTGCTATCAACCTAAGTGCCTATTCTGGGGCAAGACTGATACGAATGGAAAGCAAATTTTGTTTTCATCCTCGTACCTTCTAGACTTCCCCTGTAGTGCCTCCTATTGGTAGAATACATAAGAAGCCACCTGATAAAGGAAAAATATATTTAGCAGACAGATAGCCTCAGTGTTATCAACACCATATATAGAAGTATTGATTAGAGTTGAGACAATAATTTCAAAATCAGCACGATTGAGTAGGTTGTGGCAAAAACAAAGTGAAACAAAACATATGTATGTATTATATATAATGTATAGTCATATAAAATCCTAAAACCACAGAAACTTTAATAAATTAAATAACTTATTTACTAATTTATTATTACTGGCAAATATGATGGCAGGCTAGAATCTTGAAACTCTCCCACCATAAAATACCAAAAAATGCCAGACAAAATAGTTTTAAGCCCTCTTTTAAATAGATGCCTGAAGAAGCAAGAACAGGAGTCCAGTGAAGTAAGTGAGCACAGAGGTCACAGGGTAACTGTAGCATCTCCAATGAGAGTTATCCATGGATAGTGGGTAGCCTAGAGCTTATGTTTCACTGGCGAACCGATGCAGTGGGGGAGGTGTGGCAAAGCTGAATCTCTGAGACATCCAAGAGGTGAGAAAGTAGAATGAAAATCTCCCATTCCTTTCTCTGCCTATTCTGTGAGCCAGCAAAATCTACACCCTCGGGGAAGGAGGGAAAGAGAAAAAATGTACCCTGCAGTTGCAGAATGCAAGGAAATTGATTATGTCAGTTTTAACTCTAGGTAGAGAAGAAAAAAAATCCTTCCTGGAGAATATATGTATTATATAAAAGCCAGCATTTATGTGGATTTTGAGCCTGAATTTATATCATTTACTTGAAACAAAAACTACAAATTGAGAATTCTTATTTAATGTATTCCTAGGTAGGTAGTACTTCTAAGTGTCTACAGAAACAAACACTATCCTCTCTAGAGAAAAACAGCCTCAATCTACTTCTAAAAGACTTGCGTGTGATAGAGTGCCAATGATTGTGGGCTCGCGATAGAAAAGTGACAAAGCTATGAGGAAATAAAACACCATTAGTGGGAGTTAGCAGAAGCAATAAGCAGCAGAATCAGACTCAGAGACCTTCAATTACTAGAATTTTAGGATGCAGAATATTTTTTAAAAATGTTTATTAAAGGCAGGGTGTGATGGCTCACGCCTGTAATCCTTAGCATTCTGGGATGCTGAGGCAGGAGGATCCCTTGAGGTCAGGAGTTCGATACCAGCCTGAGCAAGACTCCATTTCTACCAAAAATAGAAAAATTAGCCAGGCGTGGTGGCACACTCCTATAGTCCCAGCTACTCGGGAGGCTGAGGCAAGGGGATCGCTTGAGCCCAGGAGTTAGAGGTTGCAGTGAGCTATGATGACACCACTGCACTCTAGCCTGGACGACAGAGCACGACTGTCTCAAAAAATAAAAATAAAAAAAATTAAAAATAAAAAAAATTTTTATTAAAGACATGAAAAAGTGAACTAAAAACATGAATCAGAAGCCAGGGTTAAAGAAAATAACAAAGTCAATTTAAAAAAGAACCAAATAGAAAAATATAAGTAAAATTAAATATTCTGTGGAATACATAGTCTGTGGAAAGATTCAATAGCAGATTAGATCAGGGGTCAACAAACTTTTTCTGTAAAGGGTAAGACTTTTCTTTTTTTGTCTTACATTCTTCTTTTTTGTTTGTTTTCTAATTTTTGCAACCTTTTAAGAATGAGAACCATTCTTAGCTTTCAGGCTATACAAATATAGGTCGTGGGCCAGGTTTGTTCTTCAGGCCATAATTTGCTATCTCTGGATTAGATAATGCTAAAAAGATAATTAGTTATGCAGAGGTAGATATAAAGAAATTATATGGAATTCAGAACAGAAAGACAAAAATGATACAAAATACTAGTAAGTGATTAAGAGGATAGAGAATAAGGTAAAACGTCAAACTGGCATCTAGGGAATATGAGAATGGTAAGTATTTCGAGAGATAATTGCTGAATTTTTTGAAGAATTGTTAATAAGAAAGAATCATCTTCAAATTTAAGAAGTCCAGTGAATCCCAGGCTCACAACTAAACAATCTGAGGAACAAAAAGCAGAGAATTTACAGCAGTCAGA
The DNA here is from genome assembly GCA_023783475.1 of Daubentonia madagascariensis. Taxonomy (NCBI): domain Eukaryota; kingdom Metazoa; phylum Chordata; class Mammalia; order Primates; family Daubentoniidae; genus Daubentonia; species Daubentonia madagascariensis. Next base: position 5,940,411 of record JAKFHU010002080.1, read on the forward strand.
CTATCCATACGTAAATTGACAACTAATTTGAGAGCTAATTTACTAATAGCAATAAACAAAAGTCAGAGGACAGTGGATAATATCTTCAAAATGCTGAGAAAATGTAACTGGCAAGTTAAAATATATTTCTATTTTACAGCTTTCTTGTCCCTGATAAATTTAATGAAATCAGTATCTCTCCCTCAGATTTGCAGTTGCTCTGATTCCATGAGATAGAGATGGATGAAGTTACCATTCCCAATTTTCTGGCTATGGGGAAATTAGACTGGTCTATGGAGTAGAGATACTTATGTGAGTATCCAACACATCCTTTCTATCCCAAAGATAGCTAAGAGTGTGGCCCTGGAATAATAAAAGCCTCTGGACAACCAAATAAATGGCAAATCTCTATATTAAAGCCCCTGTGCATTGTTACTAAACAAGTTTCTAAAGTGTTCATTTCATTCATTCTTACTTAATGTACGTATATTGTGAAGAAATAAATTTTTAAACTAAAGTAAAACCTCTTTGCCCTAGGGCAAGTAAGAGCCAAGTTTAGATCATGAGCCTGTTTAGCCCTTAAGCTGTGAAGGCAGGGCTCTGTCTGTCTTATTCACTGCTGTATCCCCAGCCCCAGTGAAATGCCTTAAGCATGGTAGCACTTACTACATATTGGTTGAAGAGATGAATGAAATGGTTAGTGAATAAAGGAGATGATTCTAGGTGACAGATTATTCAAATGTTAATAACTCCCCCAAATGGAGTCTTTCTTTTTGGAGTACTCCCTTAGCACTGTGTGTATGTTGCAGTAGTGCTTACAATGCTGTATTATAGTTCTTTATTTTCATATTTATTGCTTTCCATAGTATTCTTCAAGGGAAGTACTGTACATTTTTTTAAACTCTAGTGCTAAGCACAATGTCCAGAGCATATGCCCACCTCAAAGAAACATGAAAGATCAATGAATGCTTGACCTAATGAGTGACTGCATAAATGAACAAATGAAGGAGGAAGATGGAAGAGAATAGCTGTTAGCCTTCAGGGACCAGAGAAGGCACATTCCTTACATGTAAAAGAAACATGAAAGGAAATTGAGTAAGGTAATTTTTAAATAACTTATTTTCCCCTCTTATGTAGATCCACTCTAGCTTCAGAAACATATCCCCAAACATACACTTGTGATGACAAAAGTGCATCACGATTCATAATAGTTTGTTTTGATTTATTCTATTTCACTCTACTGAAAACGCCCCTGCATTCAATGAGGACAGTAGTTCCTCCATGAAAGATTCTCCATGCTGGCTGTCTTCTGGGCTCTTCTTCTTCCTCTCTTATCACTCCCTTTCTCTTTCCAGATTTCCTCTTCTCCTTTGTCTGTTAAGCATTAGGGTACCTCTGTTCTCTTGTTGCCTCTCCTCTTTTCATTTCCTGAGGAAGCTCATCCACCTGCATGATTTAACATCAGGCTGACAAATATGAAATCTTTTCCAGCCCAGATAACTCTCTTGAGCTTCAGACTTGCATATTTCTACTTCTGGCAACACACTGGTATTTCCCATAGGCATCTAAAACAAAACTCATCTACCACTAAATTAATCATTGTGGCTGGAGGTTAAAGAATAAGAATGACAAAGAAAGGCCCGAACTGGGCAGAAGATATAGTTTGGAGATAGATCATGCTGGGCCTTACGTGTCACACCTCCATGCCATACCTGGGCCACTGGAAACTTTGGTGTGTGGGAACCCTGGGTCTAAGCAATTTATTTCCATAGTGTACCTCCCTACCTACGGGGCTCTGAGGGATTTAAATCTCTACTGCTCAGGGTACTCCTAGCATATCTCTCTATCTTCCTTTTCAGAATCTCCAAGGAAATTCCTTCCTCCTTAAAACCTATTTTCCTCAGTGAGATGTGGCTTTTGGAAACAAAAGCCAGGAAGCGGGCCACAAATTTCCTATGCAGTAGGGAAAAAGCAGACAGTTTTGCCTGCTTAGTGTATATAAGACCAAAGATTTTGAAGAATTTCTGACGACAGGGGGCAAGGTTGCCTATGATCAAGACTAGAGAAGATGTTTGAGGAGGGGAAGGGAAGAGAGCTGAGATGGCAGTGAGTTTCTAAGAGGATCTCACTTATACCATCTAATGTAAGTCTGGGTGAAGGGAAAAAGAAAACCCACATAGATTTGAGAACCTGAGAAAATGTGCACCTAACCCCAGAGCAGAGTCTGCAAAGGTGGCAAAACACCACACTTTCCCCATTCCCAACATGGTGCCAGAGCAGAAGAAATACATATATGGTTGTCTTAACCCATAGATAGCCTCACAGAATTTCATGTGATGTGACAAGCACTGGAGTAACAGGGTATTTCTAGGTTCTTGGAAGTATGAGGATGCATATTTCCACATTCCAAAGTGAATATTTTCCAAGTACCCCAGAGTAACACCTAAGGAGGCTGCAGGCTTTGGAACAAGGAAGAATGTAGGGGAGACCTGTATAGACCAATAGCCTAACAGTGAATTGAAATGTGGCTACGTCAGAATATGCCCACATGGATGGAAGTTCCACCAGAGATCAGATGCCCCTTTGAATCCTTTTGAAATTTTGTATGACTCCAGGACAAGGAGAGAGTGGAATCCTTAACTGACTGAAATTTTTCCTATCAGTGTGGGCTTAAAACAGACATAGAAGTAAATTTCCCATTGCTGTGGGTTTTAAATAGAATTAAATGTCAAATATAGAAATATATTTACTAAAAAGCATATTTGATTGTGTATCCTTGGGGTAATTTAATAATCTGTGAAAAGGTCAAGTGGGTACAAAACATGTTGCTGAGACTTGAGAAACTGAAACAAGAGAGACTGCAGAGTGCAATAGACCTCAAATTTCAAGTCACTAGGTGCTGATTGGAAAATTTTTAAAAGAGGAATAGTTTTTAGGAGAGAATCTACTTTTCAGGACTGTTTCTTGAATTACATAAGAAAGTAACTTATGAGAATTATCTAACAGTTTTTGGTATACATTTGCTTTCAAGAATTTCTTTTAAAAATACATACACATGCATTCTATGTTAACCTTAAAGTTTTAATCCTAACCCTCTATTTTTTTTTAATGAGCCCCGATCTTGTCAACTGTGGTTTTTCAACCATGACACATTTAAGACATATTGCTCTCAATTGGCAAGAAATTTAATTCCATATATTAAAAAAGGATGGGCGTACTTTTAAAAGATTTTCAAACTGAGTTGAAATAAAAAGGATTTATTTCTTAATTTAACAAAATTAATGACCCAAAACACTCAGTTGCTGGACCATGCCAGGTAATTATGGTATAGTTTTATTAAATTTATTATTTTTGCTTTTTAGTGGCTCCTTTTACATAGTCATTTCCAAATAATGGAAGATCTTAATTTGGAGAAAAACTGTGAGTTGATATATAAAGACTAAGAGTAAAAATGATGCTAAACTCAAATTTACAATATTATCTACCATTGGAATTCAGCATTTATGATAGTTAATGTAACAATAAGCAATGTTTTTGAGGTTGGAAATGCAGAAGAAAGAAAATCAAATCTGAATTATTGTGATATGCTAGTCATTGAATCTATTAAATCCACTTGCCCTTAAGACTTCTTGCTGTTGTGGAAGGCATTTCACAAGGTTGTAATTACGTTTGGTTTTTTCCCCTTTGCATTTAGGCTGTAGCTTTATTAAATTATTCATTATAATATACCAACTTTAAACCCAAATAGTGTATAAATACAAGATCATGTAACTTCGACACAGCATTAGAGCCTTAGGAACTAAACAAGGGTATGCATTTTATTGCATTATTTTCTGATTTTCACTTATATTCTATATGGTATTAGCTGCCCCTACTGCCATAAATTAAGTACTCTGTAGCCTTACCAATGTAACATTATACCTTTTCCAGACCTAATAACTGCATACCTAAGAACGATAGATAAAATGTTGGATGACACTTATGCTTACACATTACTTTCCTCCTAATAACAAGGAACAGACAGTGAGCATGTATGTGGATTTTTAAATGGGGAAACTAAGTTACGGGAAGACCTAAAAACCCCACATGTTTCAGTGAAGAAAATAATAAAATTTGATTATGTGTGGACAATGTTGTGTTACAATCAGGAGTTAGAAGGCTTTATCCTGTTTTCCAGGTCTTTTGACTTGTGATCATTTGAGTAAAAGAACAAAGAAACATCAAAATTAATGATTTCAGCACTGCATCTTTCTGTGCATGCAGATGTATGTTAGACTCAGTCTGCTGGAAGAAGAAATGCTATTTTTACTCAAAATTTGAATTGGGATAATGCCACCACCAACTTTACTTCTAACCTCATAATCCCACTCTTGTATTTTCATCTCTTTACGATTGATTCCAGCATCAGCTTACACCAACCCCTACCCTAACAAACTGGTTCTAACACAACTAGTATCTAAATTTCCCTTCTTTTAGAGAGCAGGAGCTGACTCATTTTGTGTACTCCTGATGTATGAGCCATCATAGAGTCTTTATATAATAGGTGCTTAGCAAATATTTGCTCAATGAATAAGAGAAAAAAGTATAGATATCTTCAACCATAGTTTCACATAAGATAAATATCCTTGTAGAACCATAGAAGTTTATGCATAGATATATTCTTGTCAGAAAAGATTCAAATAACACTGAGGTATAGAATAAAAAGTAAAAGTTTTCTATCCATCATTAATTAATTTTTGTGAGTGGTGAGAGATATGGATCCTGTTTCAGTCTTCTACATGTGGCTATCCAATTTTCCCAGCACCATTTATTGAATAGGGATTCTTTTCCCCACTGTAAATTGTTGTCTACTTTGTCAAAGATCAGATGGCAATATGTAAATGGTTTTATATCTGGGTTCTTTGTTCTGGTGCAATGGTCTATTTCTCTATTTTTGTGCCAGTACCATGCTGTTTTGGTTACTATAGCCTTGTAGTATAACTTAAAGTCTGGTAAAGTGATGCCTCCAGATTTGTTCCTTTTGCTTAAGGTTGCTTTGGCTATTTGGGCTCTTTTCTGGTTGCAAAGAAGCATAGAATTATTTTTTCTAGATCTGTGAAAAATGTCATTGGTATTTTGGTGGGGATTGCATTGAATCTGTAAATCACTCTGGGTAGTGTGGACATTTTAATAGTGTTGATTATGCTGACCCATGAGCATGATATGTTTTTCCATTTGTTTACATCATCTGTAATTTCCTTCCTCAGTGATTCATAGTTCTCTTTGTAGGAATCTTTCACCTCCTAGGTTAAATGTATTCCTAGGTATTTCATTTTCTTTGCAGCTATCATGAGAAGTATTGAGTCTTTGATTTGCTTTGCTTCTCAGTTTGACTGTTGATGTATAGGAATGCTACTGATTTGTGTGCATTGATTTTGTAACCTGAGACTTTGCTGAATTTGTTTATCAATTCCAGGAGTCTCTTGGCGGAATCCTTGGGGTTTTCTAGATCATATCATCAGCAAAGAGTGATAGTTTGACCTTCTCTTTCCCCATTTGTATACCCTTAATTTCCTTCTCTTGACTAATTGCTTTGGCTAGGACTTCCAGCACTATGTCGAATAGAAGTGGTGACAGTGGGCATCCTTGTCTTGTTCCAGTTCCAAGTGGGAATGCTTTCAACTTTTTTCCCTGTTTAGTATGATGTTGGCTGTGGGTTTGTCATATATGGCTTTTATAATTTTGAGATATATTCCATCTATGCCTATTTTATTAAGAGTTTTTATCATATAGGGTGCTGAATTTTGTTGAATGCTTTTTCTGCATCTATTTAGATGATCATATGATCTTTGTTTTTGTTTCTGTTTATGTGATGAATCACATTCAAGATGGATAACAGACTTAAATCTAAGACATGAAACCATAAGAATTCTAGAAGAAAATGTTGGAAAAACTCTTCTAGATAGCAGCCTAGGCAAAGAATTTATGAAGAAGAACCCAAAGGCAATCACAGCAATAACAGAAATAAATAAATGAGACTTGGTTAAATTAAAGAGCTTCTGCACAGCCAAGGAAACAATCAACAGAGCAAATAAACAACCTACAGAATGGGAGAAAATATTAGCATGGTATACCTTTAATAAAGGGCTGATAACCAGAATCCACAAAGAACTCAAGCAAATCAGCAAGAAAAAATCAAACCACCCCGTTAAAAAATGGGCAAAAGACATGAAGAGAAGCTTTTCAAAAGAAAATAGATTAATGGCCAATAAATTTATGAAAAAATGCTTAACATCACTAATCATCAGAGAAATGCAAACCAAAACCACCATGAGATATCACCTTACCCCGGTGAGAATGGCTTTTATCAAAAAGTCCCAAAACAATAGATGCTGGCATGGATGCAGAGAGAAAAGAATACTTATACACTGTTGGTGGGACTGCAAACTAGTGCAACCTCTATGGAAAATAGTATGGAGATTCCTCAAGGAACTAAAAGTAGACCTAACCATTTGGTCCAGCAATCCCACTACAGGGTATTTACCAAAAGGAAAAAAAGTCATTTTATCAAAAAGACACTTGCACTAGAATGTTTATTGCAGCACAATTCACAATCACAAAGATGTGGAATCAACCCTAGTGCCCATCAATTCATGAGTGGATTAATAAAATGTGGTATATGTATATCATGGAGTACTACTCAGCCATAAAAAATGAATTAATACCTTTTGTAACAATCTGGATGGAACTGGAGCCCTTTCTTCTAAGTGAAATATCACAAGAATGGAAAAACAAACATCACGTGTACTCACTATTAAATTGGAACTAATCTACCAGCAGTCATGTGCACAGATGGAAGTAAAACTCAACATAAATCATGTAGGAGGTAGGGGGGAGGAGGGGATGGGTGAAATCGTACCTAACAGGTACAATGAACATTATCTGGATGATGGGCACACTTACAACTTTGACTCAAGCAGTTCAAAAGCAATCCATGTAACCAAAACATTTGTACCTGCATACTATTCTGAAATAAAAATAAAAAATAAAAAATAAGTTTTCTATTTTCCTAGCCCCATCCCATCTACTCTATCCTACTTATTTCCTCATACGTAACTGTTGTTATTTGTTAGCAAGTTTCTCTATAGTCATTTTTCTATTTAGACACACACACACACACATTCATTCAGAAAGCTTCTTTCTTCTTAATGTAAATGGGATCATGATACCTTCTAAAATCTGATTTTTGGTTTTATAGGTATTTTTTGGAGATTTTTACAGTGTTAGTACTTGGAGATGTATAACATTCTTTTTATGATTGCAGAATATTTCATAATGTACATATACTGTAATTTATTTAATATCCCCCATTTGTTGAACATTTAGGTTATTTACTTTTTTGCAAACTTTTACACTTTAACAATTTGATGGGTATAAATAATCCCACAGCAAACTTTGCATAATCTTGATTACAAGTGAAGTTGATATCTTTACTTGTGCTTATTTTCAGGCATTCTTAATTTGCTCACATATTTTGCCTGTTTCTATTGAGTAGTTTCTCTTTTCTTTTTCTCTTTTTATTTTTTTAATTAGCATGGTCTAGAAATATTAAGCCTTTTCTTTATGGCTGCAGATATTTTATCTTATTCACTTATGTTCTAATTTCTAATACTGAGTTAATCATTATTCCTTTATATAAAAGTTTTCATATCAGTTTGTTTTATGTGTGCCTTCTATAAGCCATGTATAGTGTTTTGGTCCCACCTAATCTGAGTTTCTCTTTTAATAGAGAGTTTAATAAGCTCAAATGTGTAATTATTGCTGTGCTTGGACTTTGCCCTGCCACCTTTGTTGTGTAAGTATTAATTTGCCATGTGTTTTTCCTTTTCATCTTTTTTTCCTCTTCCTTTCTTTCCTTCTCCTTTCTTGACTCTCTCTTCTGTGGAATTGATTGAATTATTTTTATTTTGTTTTCTTCTATTTCTAGAATCCTCAATAAATTTTTAACAACCATATATAAACTTTATTTTGTTGTTATTTAGAATTAATCAGTGTGTTCCTCTGAAGATGACAAAAAGCTTGGCATGTTTTCATTTCTCTCCTCACTATCTCCTACATTAAGATCATTTAAGATTTTTATTCCAGATTATTTCTTTACATTATGCATAAGTAATTACTCAGACTTAACTATAAGCTTCTTGTATCTCAAATATTCTCCTTTTGTATATTTTTTGCTTTATTAGAATATAACTTTCTATAACTTTAAAAAAAGTAAGTTTCTGTAAGCAGTACATTACTTTTGCTCTTATACTTGAATGTAAATTTGACTAAGCATAAGATTCCAGGGTCAAAATACTTTTATTTGTGAACTTTGAAGATATTGTTTCATTGTTGTTTAGTACCCAGTGTTGTCAATGAGAAGTCTGATGCCAATCTGATTCTTTTGGATATGTGGGCAATATTTTTTTCTTGAAAACATTTTGTGATTTCCTCATTATCTTTTTGAAATTTTACCAAAGAATGCTTAGGATAGCTATTTCTCATTCCCTTGGAGAATGAATCTCCCTCAATATGGAGTCTTATCTTTGGCTATGGAAAGATTTTTTCTATTACTTATTAGTTTATCCCTGTACATCTTCTCCATTCTCTCTGGTCTCTTTAGGACTCTATTAAGTAGATGTTGGCCTTTGGATCATAGTCTTAATGTGTCTTTATTTTTATTTAATGATTTTCATCTCTTCGTCTTTTAGTAATTATTCTGAGAGAATTTTTGACTCTCTACTTGTTATTCTCTACCTCTGCTCCTGTTGTGTTCATTCTGTTTTTTACTCCATTTATTTCAGTATATATTTTTTAAATGTTGAGAGTGATTTATTTAATATTAAAGATATCTAAGTGTGTTTTTTTCTGGATAGTATATCTTTTTCATCCCTATGGGAATCAGTAAGACATGTTAATTTTTTTTTTCAATTTGTGCTATTAATTCTTTTCTCAAGTGTTCTTCAGTTGATTTAGTTTGGTGTTTCTCTTTCTTGGTGTTAGTAGTTGAACTTAAATATCTGGTGACTCTTCATTGCCTGCTCTCAACTTTGTGTTTGTGCTCCTTCTGCGTCTATTCATGGTTGTTAATGCTTATTCAAGATCTTACTCTTAGATGATGGTGGGGGAGGTGCAGGACATACCATTGGGACAAGTATGCTGGTAGCGTATCTTCTAGGTATAGTGTTTTCTTCTTCCTTCTAGATGTCACTAACTCCCTATGGTGCATCTGTTCTTCCCTGTCCTGAGTACTCAGACTCAATGTTTTAGTTTGGAGGTAAATGCTGTGCTGCAACCTACTAATGATAAGCTGTGGAGGGAGAGAAGCCAGGTTGCCCCATGCTCCAAATGGATTTTCTTAAATAATGGCTCTGATTGTTGTCAAAATTTCTTCTGCTCCATGCTTCTGTTTCCTTAAGAGTGAAGCATTTTCAGAACCACTTCCCCTTAGTAAACATGCTCTTGTAAATATTTGGTTGTTTTTTCTCCTTACAGTTCAATTCCATCTTCTTTTGATCTTCGAAGAATTCTTTAAAATTACTTACCCACCAATGGCATGCCTTCTTATTTCCCTTATTATTGTGAATGAATAGATCTCTCCAGCTCTCTCTGTCTATTCTATGACATCCATACTCATAAAACTATTTCCATAAATAAATCACTATTTACTATTTATATAGTTCTATGACTTTTAGGCCATATCTTGGGGTTTTGAGTGATCAAGGAGGTGGGCATCTGAGTTTATTTCTGCCATCTTGTTTTAATCTCCAGAAATAGTCTTTAGTGGACCTTTATTCTATGGTTTCTATAACAATGGAAAACAAAACATTACAGATGAAGTTAGTGAAGTCCTTTCTACAAACATCTAAGATAATAGAGCTGAATAACATTGCTTCTGATGATTGATGTAGGTATGGAGCTCAGAGATCCTAAAGGAAAAGAGTGTTAACATGTTACGTACACTGTCTTTCCTAAATGCTGGATATCTCCAAACAAGGTTATAGCAAGGACAGGATCAAAGGCAATTAAAGATTGAATTTCCTGGAGAATGCCTGAAGTGTCTTTATTCTGGGTTGTTGATTAAACAAAGATCCATATGCTTGAGATACCAGATGTGCAAGCAGGAGTTGACATTCTTATATAAAAATGTAAGAGCATAACTCTTATCCATACTCAGACGGGAGGCTGTACTCTATCTGTATGGAGGTTCACCTAAAGCTCCTTTTCTCTCAAACAACAAGCTGAAACTGATATAGAAAGCAGGCAAGTATTCACTTGAAAAGACACATTTCTTGTTCATAAAGTATGGAAGGCCTAACAGGCCAAGGTTTAAGTTGAACTTTTCTGGTCCCTTCTCTATCACTGTAATGTAAGAATCTCAACATGATTCCTAACAGCTCTTAGAAAGGTGCAGAAGGTTGTAAAATATTCAGATAATAAACGAATCAGTATGGATTAAATTAGTTTTCTTATTTTTCATAATCCTAATGCTTATATGAAATGTCAAGCACAACTATTTTTACACTAGACTCATGAGGAAGTGATCACTTTCAATATAGTCTGAATGTCCATACCAAGAAGGGAGATGATGCATAGGCAGTAATTCCAGCTCTGACTAGAGGCGTAAGTGACGTGACCCCCTGCTCACTTCACGGGGAGATTTTTACCCATGGTAGAGTCTGCTACGAAAGAGACTACCACATTGTTTTCCTCATTGAATAATGTGGAGATCCTTAGGAAGGCAATAACCTCAATCCAGATTTTCTGTGAATGGAGCTTTACCATATTTATTGCTGGTCCTCGCTCGCAGAGGTTTTAACTCATAAATGCCTAGTGTTGGTAAATTAGTTTCAACCTCTATGGGAGCCACAGGTTGAAAGTTAGAATGAAATAAGAAAAAAAAAAAATGAGTTTGTGTGGGTGATAGGTACCTCCGAAGCTGATCTACTCATGTTCACTAAGTTTAGTGGGGCTAGCCCACCATTATTTCTTTTAAATTTGTTTTGCCAGGGGATTGGTTAGGAGAAGGACCTCAAATTAGGACAAAGTGAAATATCTTGAAAACAGGTAATCTTAAGGGTGAAAATACTAGGGCCACTCTCCTTTGTCCTATCATATTCTAAAAGGGGGGTTTTATGCTGGGAGGGGTTCTTTGTTTTTGCAGTTTGGAAATTTTCAAGAAGTCTTTGTGATCTTAAAAAAATGCAATAATTTGACTTTCTAGAAATATTTTGTGTTTAATCTATTTCAGGAATATATAGTTATGTCTAGATAAGTCAGATTCCATAATGGATTTTTAGCTAGTATCCATTTTGCCTGTTATGCCAATGAAACTTCAATCTCTTCTTAAGTGCTACATATCCCCTTCATATGATACTGAATGTTAGCATTTCAAAAAATAATTTTTGAATAAACTGTCCTTTATATCCCCTCAAAATCCAGAGATACAGGAACACACACATCCACGCACATGCATATTCCCATATACCCATTTGATAGTTTTAGTTTCATCATAGAAAGATAGCTGCTTGGGTGTACAAAAGCATGAATGCTAAGTTACCATGAGATTAAGACATGCAAAAAAAATTGAAAAGGGCAGTGGAAATTAAGTCACATGAATAACTTCTTGGAAGTTGTTTTTTCCCTACAATTAGCAGCACACACCTCATGACTTCTTGAGGGGTCATTGTAGGCCTGAAGAATAAATATTCGTCGGCAATTGCTGTATGTTTTCCCCCAGATGAGTTGTTTTTAATGGTTAAAGCAGTAGAGTGCAGCAGATCTATAGAAAAAGTGACAGGTGCCAGTTTTGTTATTAAATCCCAGCCTCAGAGACTCTGAATTTCAAATGAGGCCCCTTATTGGCTGCATGTATGAGGGGTCAGGGGATGGGAAAGCGTGACCGGAGCAGAATGGGTTTCACTTCACTGAGCTACTCCAAAGTCTTCATTAAACATGGACATAACATTTGCACTTGTTTTGTTTGTTCTAGACCGTTTGGATAATTACCCTCTGAAATGGTGTGCACCCATGTAGATTTGTGTATTTATCAAGGGGAGGGGGCATTGAGGCATAGGAGAAGGTTCATTGCACTATTTATTTTAATCCTTCAGTGATGATTGCATTTCTCAACCTCCATACAGAACCTCATCATTTGCTCTTTAAAACTGCTAGTTCAGGTCATTCAATTGAAATTTTATTTGATTTTAAGGGTAGCTTTTTACAGTTCTTATTCCTTCTTCTCCCCCCACTCCCCCCCGGTGGATCTGAGGACCCCCATTGGCTTGGGAAGGAACTCTGCCCTCTACCAGAAAAGAATGAAGACAAGAGCTCAACCTTAAAGAAAAAATAACAACCAGCTTATTATGAACCTCCTCCCCCCAAATAAAAGAGGTTAGACAGAGAGGGGAGGCAGGGAGACCATTGTCATTACTTTGTCATTCCTTAAAAGAGTGGATTGGGAGGGTCAGCAATTCTGAAAAAGCCATTATCTAGTGGTCTGAACATAGGATTCAAGATCAAGCATGACTGGATATCATGTGGCGTTTCTTCACAAATTGTGCTGGGAATTGAGCTTGTTGCTGGTTAGTGCTATATTTATTCATTTGATTCCCAGATCATTAGCTCCATTCCTGCCTGAAAAGGTGGATAATCTCAGTATTTCTTTCTAGTGAAGAGAGAAAACTGAGTCAGCCAGTCCTATAATGCCACTGCATAAAAAATCCTGATCACTGTGACAATCACCCTGAAAATGGAAGAAGTTATTTCTGCAGACAGATTTTCTTTGTTAGAACTATGGCATAAGAGAGGATCCAATCATAACATCTTACATTGCAGAGCACTTTTAATTCTTTCATGTACATTATCAAAAGTAGCTACAGTTACCATTATTAAGAGCTTATGATGTGACAGGCACTGTTCTAAGTGTTTGACATTATTAACTCATTTAATCCTTATAACAATTTCATGAAAAGATTATTATTGTTGTTATTATAATCATTTTAATTTATTTTAATTTATTTTTAAAATTGACAAAAATTGTATATATTTATGGTGAACAACATGATAGTTTGATATATTTACACATGGTACAATGGCTAAATCAAATAACATATACATTACTTCATGTGTAATTATTTTTAAAATGAGGATTGTATAGCAATGAGAAGTTGAGGAACTTGCCTGAGTCACAAAGCTACTAAGTAGCTGAGCTAGGATTTGAGCCCAGACCCGATGTGGCACCAAAGTAGGTGATCTAACCTCCGTGCTTCTCATGAGAGGTAGGTAGAGCACACGTAACACACAGTGAGAGACCAGGGGCTTAGGGACACTCCTTTATTGTCCAAAGTATTAAAGCTGGAAGAAGAGCCTAGTGTCCTAATGCCTTGCTTTAGATTTCCCCCCACGGGGGCCATTTAAGTGTTGTGTATCTCTGGAAATACACAGAAGATCCAGTGCTCCCAGGTGGCTGGGCAGAGAAAGCCATTCTCCTTCGTGGAACTGCCATCCTTGGGACATGAAGGATGGCACTCATCAAGGGCCTATGTGTACATCATGCTCCACTAGATACTGTGTGCAATTAAACCAAGAAATAGTTTTTGAACTTAGGAATCTCACAGTCTACTAGGAAGCCAAGACATGGAACAAATGGCATACAAAAGTTAATGGAGTTTTCTTTATTTCAGGATGTGCCTACCTGGTGATTGAAAAAAAGATCAACCAACTGATTATTTCATCTAACAAGCAACATTTGATCCTTTTAAAGGAATTAATTAATTATATTGTTGTGTTCAGAAAATTTCAGAGTGAAGAAGAATCAATACAGATTACTCAGTACTTTTTGAGCACATACTGAGGCCCAGCACTGTGACTGACACATTAAGATACAAGAACTATTGGAGGCAGAGTAGGTAGAAGGTGGTTAATATGCACGATTAGTCAGAATGTGACTTGGCCCTGTCCCCTTGAATATCACAAGCATTCAGTTGCTTGGGAATATTGTTCAAATGATGCAGCAAAATCCATCCACAAATAAATACAGGCACAACTAGTAGTTAAAAAAAAAAAACAGTAAAGGAAAGTTTCACAGATACTAGGGGAAAGAGATAAGACACTTCCAGTATGGGATTCCTTCCAAGAACACTCTGACCCTGTTTCTACTTGCACTTGTAGTGATGAGAAGCTCGCCAACTTTCAAGGCACCCCTTTCTTTATAGCAAGTTGGAATGTGTCTTTCTGTAAGATCTTTTACCTTGTTCTTCTTTATAAAGCAGCACAAATTAAATGGTTCTTTCTTATTTTTCTATAAACCAAACTCAACTCACTTCTATTGACCAGATTGTATATTGGAAACCTCAAGATCTTTCATTTTCTAAATTACTCTACTTTTGAAGCCCTCTGTTTTGTCAATGTGTCTTAAAATGTATGATTCAGAATTAGAGGCAAGGTTACAAATGTGCTCTAACAAGAACTCAGTAAGACCTTTGCCTTTCTTGAGCAGGACGCCATCCAACCTAAGATGAGGTTAACTTCTTAGACACTCTATATACCCTACACTAGTGGTTGTAACCGGGCAACTTTGCCCCCAGGGCACATTTGGCAATGTCTGGAGACATTTTTGGTTGTCACACCTTGCAGGATACTGGTGGCATACAGTAGGTAAAGACTTGGGATGCTTATCAACATCCTACAATGCACATGACAGCCCCCCACAATAAATAATTATCTGGTTCCAAATGTTAACAGAGCTGAGACTGAGAATTCCTGATTTGACTGCAAATATTCTGAAGACAAGCTTTACCTGAACACCCAAGCTAAGTACTAAAAGGAATGAGGGGGTCAGAAAAGTATTCAATCTTACAGTAAGAAGGAAATCTACAAATGTAGAAGGGTCTGAGCATCGGGATGATACTGTTCTTGCAATATTAGTCTGAAGGAAGGCTTTCGCTATTATTAGGAAAAATAGACTGGGCAGTAAATTCAGTTTATCATTAGGACATCAGATAGGTATAGGAAGTCACCAAAAGAGTCAAGTCAGAGTGCAGAAATCTTTCTATACCAGAAAGAAAGCTATAGTAATAACCCTTGCAAAGTAAATACTTGTCATAAAAAAAAAACTTGATATAGTTAGCAGTTCAAACATATTTGGTGAGTATAATTATAGGGAAATGGTGATTCAAGACTAAAAGTTCTCTCTAGGGATGAGGAGAATGAAGTGGCAGCAGAATAAGTTACCTTTGTTATGAATCATTTGGTAAGCAGTAAGAGAGTTAAAATACAGGAAATTTGTTGACTCTGTCATAATTAAAATAATTTAAAATGACATGAAATTGGCAAAAGTTAAAATAATACCTGAATTTTCCTAGAATGTGGATAAATATGCATTTATATGGTAGATATGGGAGTGCAAATTGATATACCTTTCTAAAAAGTAAGTGAGAAAGTAGGTAATAAAAGCCCTAAAAATATACAACCTGGCAACCTAATTCTCTGAGATTGTCTTTTTTATTTATACATAATATTTGTACATATTTATGAGGTACATGTGATATTTTGTTATATCCATATACTGTGTAATGATCAAGTCAGGATATTTGGTGTGTTCATCACCTTAAGTATTTATCATTTCAATATGTTGGGAACATTTCAAGTCCTTGCTTCTAGCTATTTTGAAATATACAATACATTGCTGTTTACTTTAGTCACCCTACTGTACTATCGACTATTAGAACTTTTTCTTTCTATATAACTGTATGTTTGCACCCATTAACCAGCCTTTTTTTACCACCCCAACCCCCACACTCTTTCGGCCTCTGGTGTCTATCATTCTGTTCTCCATCTCTGTGTAATCAACTTTTTTAGCTCCCACATGTGAGTGAAAACATGCAATATTTGTCTTTCTGTGCCTGGCTTATTTCACTTAACATAGTGACCTCCAGTTCCATCCGTGTTGCTACAAATGACATGATTTCATTCTTGTTTATGGCTGAATAGTATTCCATTGTGTATATATTGTACCACATGATCTTTGTCCATTCATCTGCTGGTGGACACGTAGGTTGATTCCATGTCTTGGCTACTGTGAAGAGTGCTACAACAAACATGGGGGTGCAGGTACCCTTTGATATACTGATTTATTTTCCTTTGGCTAAAAGCTCAGAGTGGGATTGCTGAATCATATGGTAGTTCTATTTTTAGGTTTTTGAGAAATGGGATTGTCTCAAAAAGATCGTTAGGTTTAGGGAAAAATATTTAGCAATAAAAAATTCTTATTACTATCCTGTTTTTATAATATATGTGGGGAACAACCTAAATATTTAAAAACTGGAGATTGGTTAAATATATTAGGGCATTTCTGCATAATAGAATATTAAGTTATTATTAAAATTGTATCAGATATAATTATTGACATGAAAATATGCCATGCCCACAAAATTGGATTAAATGAAAAAAGAAAATATATATTTTCATTAGCTTTATCAAGGTATAAATAAAATTATATATTTTAAAGTATGCAATGTGCTGATTTGGTATAAGTATGTATCGTGAAATGATTACCATAATCAAGTTAATTGACACATCCATCACCTCACATAGTTACCTTTGGTTTCTTGTTTTTTTGTGTATGAGAATACGTAAGATCTAATCTCTTAGAAAATTTCAAGTATACAATACAGTATTGTTACTGTAGCCACCAGGGTGCACATTAGATCCTCGGAATTTATTAATTTTTTAACTGAAAGTTTGTATGCTTTGGCCAACATTTTCCTCTTTTCTCTACCCCCTAGTTCCTGGAAACCACTGTTCTACTCTCTTTTTCTATGAGTCTGACATTTTTTTTTAAGATTCCATCTATAAGTGATACAGTATAGTCATGTATCATATAACGATAGTTTGGTCAATGACAAATCACATATACAACAGTGGTCACATAAGAATATAATGGAGCATATATAGAAACCTGATATATTACACCTGATATTAGCATTGCAGATCAAGTAGGGAGAAAATGACTGATATTCTGTATTGGTGTTGGGACATTTGGTTTTCCATATGAAAAAATACATATAAATACAAATATATATACCACCTAGGTTTGTGTAAGTACAGCAGGTTCTTGAGTAATGTCATTTCCTTCAACAATTTTTCCTTATAACATTGATAAAAAAAAATAGATCCCTTTAGGGGCCACTGTCTGTGTGGAGTTTGCATGTTCTCCCATGTCTGCATGGGTTTTCTCTGGGTACTCTGGTTTCCTCTCACATCTCAAAGATGTGTAACTTAGGGATTTTGGTGTGTCTAAATGGTCCCAGTCTGAGTGAGTGTGAGTGTGTGTGTGAGTGTGCCCTGCGATGGTTTGGCGGCGTGTCCAGGGTGGGTTCCCACCTTGTACCCTGAGCTGCCAGGATAGGCTCCAGCCACCCACAATCTTGAACTGAAATAACTGGGTAAATATTAATAATTATCTTACTTTATTAATCTTTATTAATATTTCTTAAATATATGTATAGCACACAATTATTTCAGTGTTTAATATTAGAAGTGTTTTGATCTTTGTTATAAGTTTGATGATGTTTTTGTGACCAGAAATATGCTGTAGGAACATAACTCTTGCTTATATCAATTAGCCTGTGGTAAAATCGTTGTTTCAATTTAAAGTCACAGCTCCAAGAACCTATCGACAAAGTTACGTGAGGATTTACTGTACACTCTATGATGTTCCCACAAAGATGAAATCACCTAACAATGCATTTCTCAGAAGATATTCCTGTCGTTAAGTAAGACATGAGTGTATTTGTCTTTCTCTGTATGGATTATTTCACTTAGCATAATGTCCTCCAGGTTCATCCGTGTTATCACAACAAATGGCAGGATTTCCTTCTTTTTTATAGCTGAATAATATTTCATTGTATATATATACACATACATACAGATATATATACACACACACACATATTAATTATATATATATATACACAAACACACAGCTCTCTCAAATTTTTATTTATCCATTCACCCATCCATGGACACTTAGGTTGTTTTCCTCTCTTGGCTATTGTGAATAATGCGGCAGTGAACGTGGGAATGCAGATATCTCTTTGAGATACTGATTTATTTTCCTTCATATATATCTCACCCAGTGGTGAGATTGCTGGATCATATGGTAGTTCTATTTTTTTTTTTTTGAGGAACCTCCTACTGTTTTCTGTATTGGCTGTATCAATTTACATTCCCACCAACAGTGTACAAGGATTCTTTTTTCTCCACATCCTTGCCAGCATTTGTCATCTCTTTTCTTTTTGATAATAGCCATCCTAACAGGTATGAAATGATATTATTGTGGTTTTGATTTACATTTACCAGGTGATTAATGGTGTTGAGCACCTTTTCATGTACCTGTTGGCATTTTGGAAAAATGTCTGTTCACGTCCTTTGTCCATTTTTAAATTGGATTATAGGTTAAGCATCCCAAATCTGAAAATTCAAACTTTGAAATGCTCCAAAATCCAAAAAAAAAAATCTGAAATCCAAAACACTTCTACTCCTAAGCATTTAGGATTAGTGATATTCAAATTGTATTTGTTTTTTGCTATTGAGTTGTATGAATTCCTTAAATATTTTAGATATTAACCTCTCATCAGATGTATGGTTTGCACATATTTTTTTCCATAAAGAGTGTATGTTTTTGTATGTGAATATTAAAAAGGCTTAGGCAGGGAGTGATCTGGTTAAAATTTTTGTTTTCATGTTTGTACTTTCTCATAATACAATAATATGTACTTTCTCATAGTATTATGGTAAATAAGTACTGCTCTTTTAACAAAAAGAAGTTATTTTTAAATATAATAGTAAACTTAGAAAAAAGAAAGACCATAAGGCAGTAAAGAGAATTTTATGCCATTTTAATAAATAATTAGCAAGAAATATGTATGATAGACTAATGGATCTGAGAAAAAAGCATTTAAAAAGTCTGGGGAAGCAGTTATATTAGGCCAAGAAATAATGATGATTGTCTTTAATTACTCAAACTTAGAGGGAATGAATATTACAAGAGTTGGAGGTGAGGTTTTCACAAAGGACAAAAGATTGTTTCCTGGAACAGACAGTTCACAAGCAAAAAGAAAAAAAATAGGACTCTTTTGAATATTGCATTAAAGAGCTGATTCAGAAGGTAATGGTGAATGAGTCTGAAACCAATTAAAAAGAATCTTTACTAAAAGGGTCTTCCCTTCTTAGCCAATCTGATTGTTGTTAGGACTTCTAAGTATTTAAATAGTGTTGAGAAGAAATATAAATTTGGGGATTAAAGCAGTAACAACAATATATGACCCACTGACATATTCTCTGCCTAGAATTCTACAGTGAATTTCATAAGGCGATCTCTGTGTTTGGGATCACCTTATGCAATTCACTGATTCACTGATTCAAAGATCACCTTATGCTTTTCTCAGTATTCACATGGCTGACTGTGGGGATCAGACCCATTAGCTAAAAATGTGTGCATCTGAGCATACAGGCAAGACATGGCAGGAAGGGCATTAGGCACTATAATGCATAAATTGATGATTCTGTGCCATTAGTTACAATTCAGAGAAAAATTTTAGTTTTACTGTACATGTCTGTCTATCACAAAGAGGGCCAATCTAAAGGCTAGCAACCAAGGGGCAGTTAAATCAACATAGGAAGCATTATCTTCCATTTGCCTGACTGAGTCAGATCTCTGCATCTGGCATTCTGTGTACTGTTCAGGAGTCAGAACCTCTGAAGAGGCATACTGACATTAGGGAACGTCCAAAGAAAGGATGCTAAGAGGATCGGAGGGATAAATGCATAGAGTAAGAAGGAAAGTAAGAAAGGAGGGAGAAAGGCAAGAGTGGATGCTAATACATTTTAGTTTTCCTTCCAGGTAACAAAAAATGTACTGGATCGTTTCACTGGTTACTGTACTTAATTCTCAGAGCTCATTGATCTGGAGGATAAACTTGAGCTATCGATACAGTTCTTAATCTCAATTTATTGAGAAAGTATAACCTATCCCAGCTCCTCACTTTCTAGCTGTGTGACTTTAGGTGAGTTATTTAACTTCCCTGGATCTAATTTCCTCATTTTAATAGATCTGATAATCAGTATACAAGTTATTGTGAGGATAAAATGAGTTCACTTAGGGAAAGTGGTTAGCATAGTGCCTGGTCCATAGGAAGCACTCAATAAAGATGAACCATAATAGTGGCTAACTTGCCCAAGGTCATATAATTCGTAGGTGTGTCTGAATTTAGGCTTTTTCTAGTCTACCAGACTCCCATTCAGAGAAGTTGCCTATTTAAAATCAGTGGCCTTATTTGCTATTAAATAAAATCTAAATAATCTAGAAAGAAGTGGCCATTTGAAATTTGAGTTTTGGCCAAGCCTCATTCCCTTCTCCCCCAAAAAGACTACTTCACATAGTTAGTAATAAGCTTAGGGAAGTCCTTCAAGTGGGATCTTTTACGGTCACTCTTGGACATGAATGAGAACTGCTGCCTACAGCAGGCCTGGCTCAGCTATGTTTCCCATATTCTGTGTTTCCACATCTGAGAGAATCTGCTAGACTCATGGGAAAAAAAACCAAAACACTTCCTTTCTCTAATCCCTGAGCTGACACAAAGGCAAGAACTGAGCTAAATTGCTCTCATCAGCATTTGTTTTTAAATTAAAGGACCGCATTTTCAAAGGGAGTGGCTAACTCAGAGAACCCTTGGCTAAGGTACACTTGAAGGCTTATCATTGGAGGCTCAAAATTGTAATTTTATTGAAAGAAAATAATGAAACCTAATGTCTCCAAATGTTTTAATTATTTATCCACCACTATTTCAACTTGTCCTCTGATGTTGGCCATGAGTCAGATGCAGATTTAAGCAGCATTTTAGCAATTATTATGCCAGTATTAGCTTTTCTTCTGTATTAGAAATTAGATCAAAAGACTTTTTTCTTGTTTTTAATTTACTTTTGTTTTATGACGGGGATGAAAAAATTAACATTTAATAAGGGAAAATAAAAGCCTAAAATAGCTCAGAAGGTCATAAGCATCTCTGTCATCAGAGTTCTAGGAAAAAGTATGTATGTGTGTACATATACATATATCTACATATATATATACATTTTTTTGTGTGTGTGTATATATATGTATTTGTGCCCAGAAACATAGGCTTCAGGGACAAAACCTACTTTGGAAGAAAGCAAACCTCAACAGGCCAAAAAGGTTGAACTCCTGCCTCAAAGAATATGCCTCAGTTTCCTTATTAGAAATAGGATATACAAAATCATCTTGCACCTTATGTGATCCACTTAATTTGACTTAAATGACTATATTTTGAGGCTTCCAAGTATGATTGGCACTTTGATGGAGTTGCACTAATCCAAAACAATGTTTTAAAGTACCAGACAAAATTACTCACTGAAAAGAGGCAAATTAAATCTTTTGCCATCCTGTGTTTGAACTAAGGATTAAATATGGACACATCTTCTTCTATTTTTACTTCCATATCTCTCTTGGAGAAACAAATACAAGACAAGTGGCTGCATTATTTAATATGTGGAATAGGAGAATCTACCCTTTTTTTGCCGAGAATGGTAGCTTCTGAAGGTTGGGAGAAACCTTAGAAGACACGAAGTCCACCTGTGGGGCCTTCCATTTTAGTAAAGTGAAAACTGATCCATGGTTCTAGGGAAGAAGACCAAGTTGGCCTAGCCTGCATGTTTCACAACTTTTAGATCCAGTTGTTTTTTTAAAACATGTTTTAAAAAGAGTCCTATTGAAATGACCTTTTACTGCTGCCTAAGTTATAGCATTTTATCCATAAACACATCTATGTGTATTTATCTAAGCTAAATTAGGTAAATAGTGACAAAAAGCATAGGGAAAATATTTATTGTATTCTAAATTTCAGTTAATCTTGATATAGGCAAATAAGAAATTAAGTCAGGAATTTAAGATAGAAAGTCACAAAAGACACTGGCCTTGGTGCTAAATCAATAAAATATATGTTAAATGCCTACTGATCAGGGCATAGTGCTGGGCACTTCAGGGAAACAGATGAGTATGACGTATGCTTTGTCCCTAGAAAGACTTTTCCAGTCATTTTTAGACAGTGTTTTGCAGGGACCAAGGCCTTTTTGCAGAAAGTGAAGGAGTCACCTCTGGGCAAAGGGAAGTCCAAGGAGGCCAGGACCCTCATACAGGGAGGTAGGGGGTGGTCTTCCTACTATTTCATTTAAACAAGGTTTCCACTGCTTTAAATAAAACTTTAAAAATCAGCAAATGCCTTTATTTCAGAGAAGAGAAAATTTATGATCAAATATTATCCACCTATGTACATTTTTTTGCTTTCATTTTCTCTGTTCCCCTTTTATGTAAAGTCATCATAAATTCCTCAGAAGGAAAAAATTTGTTTGCTTAATAGAATTTTAAATAGCCACGAGTTATGGCTATTGTTTTTCCTGTGGCTTGCTTGATGAAGAGACCATATAGATTTCTTTTACTGTCTCTCCTTTTGGATTTATGTTGGATTGCAAGTTCAATAAATTTAAATTTCTCATTGCTAATTAAAATTAGATTTTTTTTGCAACTGATGAAAATTTTCTACATCTCTAGTATGAATTCAGAGTAGAAGTTCATACCAAGGGCAGATAGGAAGGTGTGGGTATAAAATAATTTTAAAACATGGCCCCACCCATAAGAAGTTTATAGTCCAGGTGGACAGACAAGATGAAGACCCAAGAAGTCACAATGAATAAGAGGGAGTTTTTTTATGGAAAAATTTTCTTTCTCCAGCTAACCTTCATGAGGTAAAGATGATTAAATATAAAGAGTGGGGACTGGGTAAGCAATTGGGGGAAATAAGTCATGTGAAAGAGAAATAAAAGTGCCAGCTCTTTAGGGTCTTCCCAACATCACAAATAAAATATTAACTAAAGAGAAAAACTGGTACCTTCGAAGGACTTTGCTGCCAAGGGACTTGGCATTTCCATAATGGTAGGGAAGGAAAGACATCTCTGATTTCCATAGTATTTTGTAATTAATTTGGTGCTCTTATGGAAAATTAATTGGTTTTTTAGAAATATTCAGACTCTGGCATATTAAAAGAAATTCTCTTTAATAGAGGCAATGTCAGTCTGATAATGTGGTCTTCCTCCCTCAGGTGCTCATATGCAGTTCCAGGGTAGCCCCAGAGAGCCTTGGTGGCCTAACAGTTAAGCAAGCTTCTCCCTTGCAACTAAAGCTAAGCAGATTAATTAAAACTTAAAAGCATTATGATTTAGTTATGAATAACAGTTTGCAGTGACAGAGCTCCCGTCTATAATTCACCATAACAAAATGACACTTGGGCTTGCTGCTGCTATAATTAGCTTTTGATATACTATTTCTTGGAGATTTCTTGCCAGCCACAGCCTGTGTGTTTCCAGATGTCCTGCACATACTTAAAAATGGTAAACATTAATTTATAGGGATGACAGCTGTGGGTCAAGTTTGAGGTTGATTGATAATTCTTTATTCAAATGTGTGCCTATGCTGCTTCATTTGTCATCTCCTAGCGAAATAGCAAGCCATTCTACTACATTCCTAGTTAATATTTCATTTTTTTCATAAATTATCTGTAAAAGCAAAAGCAATAGAATTTAGACCTTTCTCCACCATATGGCATGGAATATTAATGGAGCTGAGGGTTTTAAAAAATTATTTTGCAGCCAGAAGGGTTGTGATTTGTTAACCTGACACCTTGTATTTGCACAGTGCTAAGCACACAGTGGGCGCTCAATAAATGCTGCCTGGTGACTGTGAGGAGCTCAGGGTGCTTTGTGGAGGATAGGCTATAATTCCTCCAAGCAGCCTTCCCATTTTGTAAATTAGGAAATAGCAGACTTGAGGAGTTTTCCTAAGAGGTGTTAATCTCTAGGTCACACTCAACTCAAGAGTACAGAAAATGACCCATGCTCACAGAAATCACAGTATTCTCCCTGATTTATTGGATTAGACCCAAAATTCATCTCACCAAGCCTCCTTTCTCTCTGACTTCCTGTACGGAGCCAGAAGAAATCCTTGTAATATGAAGGAGAAATTCATTCCTTTGGCAAATTATCTTACATATAAGGCACCAAGCTAGTTGATTGAACTTCCCAACAAACTGGCTAATACTTTCAGTTTTGAAATCACTATTTGTTCAGGATTTTGGTACTTTGGGTACATAGCCATGTTCAGAATGTCTGAGTTCCTGCTTTGAAAATGTAGACAAAAGTTGCGTGACAAAAGATCTCATGAATGTAATAAAATATACAATGCAATCAGATATTGGACCTGCATGAGACCCAATGATCTGAATAATCAATTTTGATCAAATCTAAGTGTTTTAACATTGTGCAACCAGCTGCTTAGCCTATATTACTTTAACCTAATTCATTCAAACAAGGGACTAGATCCTCTTATTGAGCTACCAGAAACAAATTAAGGTTTAAAAAGATATCTGGATACAAGAAATGCCTGTCATTTACATTTCATAGTCACTTAATAATAATTAATATGTTATTCTATAAAGCATCCCTGTAAGCCAGAAAATGACCAATGGATCCATATGCAAAATGAGGAAATTAACACAAAGAATTTTGGTGACTTGCCTAGAGTCAAACCTAAATTTGCAAGTGAACAAAGAATACAGTGAGGTTTTTTTTTTTCTTTTCAAGTTGAATTCTATGTTTTCCAACAGAGGTGTTTTCATTAAATTTTTATTCTTCTATCCGTGGTAAATGTTCATAGAACTCTTGAGTCTTTGACCATGCCACATAAGTATTTCTTTCGACCTTGGATCTTGGTTGGACAAATGGGTAGAACAGGTTGTAGTAACCCTACAAGATAAAATTTGGGTTTGTTTCTTGTTTTTTGTGTTTTTGGATAGGTAGTAAGGTCTGCTAAGATGGTTGGTGAAATTGTCCTGCATGGTTGAGGCAGAGTTAGAGTTAACTGTGGGATCAACTGAGCACCTTTCAGGCTGTGTAGTGATTGCAACACTGGTACAAAAGGACAATAACGTTTTAATACTTTTAGTGTATAATATAGAAATATTGGAAATAATCACAGCATTTTCTTTTTAAAATATTCAAGATTCATAAAAGAAACAGTGATATAAAATTCTCAATGCAAATCAAACTTTTAAGAATATCTAAACATTTTTAAGTAAAAATAAAAATTTATAAAAACTTACACGTTAAACCTATAATAATTTTGATAAAAATATTCATTGCTAAAATTAATTTTAAAATATTACATAAAAATACACAAAACAAAAAAATTTTTAAATTCTTGAAAATGCAAAATAAAATTATACAAATGTTTAAATTAAATATTGCAGCCCTAAAAAACAAAATCTATCGCTGATATAATCAAATTGTAAGTGAATTTTTGAGAAACTTTTTCAGTTGTAGAAGCAGTTTTCTCACTCTATACTAGTTATAACTACATTAGTAATAAACTAATATATATCTCACACATATATGTACACAGAGAGAGAGAGAGAGCTCACTATGTACATGATTCAGATTTCAGAGTTTTAAAATCCCTCCATAATTGTATTATATCAACAAAATCTCTGGCATTTCATACTCAAAAACTGCACTCTGCCAGGAATTGGATATTGTCAATGATACCATCTGTTATGGCACAAACATTCCCTCCATGAGTGAACTCAAGAAGAATGTTGTCCCCAACTTCACACTGGGAAAAGTTGTGCTGCTTCTTAGCAGTTGCTGAAATGCTGCCTGTAATTTGGAAGCTGAATTATGCCTCCTTTATCTTTGTCCACTAGGGAGCTCAGAGACCATTTGCCATCATGTTAAACAATTATATACAGGAGTTTTTGGTGTACACTTTGGGGTATTAATTTTATCCCATTTCAATTTACTTGTATATTCTAATTTCCCTTTGTATTTTTGGCATTTTTTTCCTATGACACAATGCAATTTTTTGCTGCTTGGAGATTTTTTTTTTAAACAAAGCAAAATAGAAAAAAAAAAGATGAAAGAACTAAAGGAACTAACAAAGCAGGGAAATTAGGAAAAGAGGAGAGTGGAAAGAGGAGAGGATGAAACAAAATCTAAAATGACTTGAACAATTATACAATTAATTTAGTCCACAAAAATAGCTAGGCAGATAAATGGTTTACATTTCACCAATATTTCCTTAGCAAATTGAATCTTGGAATGTTTTTTCAATGTTCTCTTTTGCTTAGCCTTTTGTGAACTTACTCTGATATGAGTTCCTGATGGGCAGGCACCATGTCTTCTTCAACTTTGATTCTCTCCCCAATGTCTAGCGTGTTGCCTAGAACATAATAGAAGATTAGTAAGTAGGTACTGATTGAAATATAGTATGCAGTACTCAGATTTTCATGATGGTGTGAAATATTTTGGTATTTATTTGATGTTGCTTCTTTGGGTTATTTCACCAGGGACACAATCAGGTGAAAAAGAAACTTAAGTCTTCCAGTGCTTACAGTGGGGGTGGAAGAGGGTTATGTGGATGATTTTTCTTCTGCGTGAAAAGGACACAGCTCTTTCAAATTCAGCAGCTGAGTGGATCCATATGCCTTCTAGGCAGAACGTAGCCAGGGTAATGCTACAGATAATGTAATTAATTAACCCGTTTGTAGTCTCAGGATTTCAAACTTCAAGGTAATGGTATTTGTGTAGTAATTTTCCTTGGTTCTATATAAGATCTGTAGTAGAATCACAAAATAAGATTTGCATTTAAATGTAAATGGTGCAAGTAAAGCAATGAAAGTTATTAAAATGAACATTTGATAAATTTGGATAAAAGTTGCTTAGTACAATAAAGTTATATCTTGCATGATCATTCATATTCAGGAAATCATTGGTGAATGCCCATGGTTGTTTAATATTTGCTTTGTGACTTCTGTTCTGGTTTGGTTTGATAATCAGCATTTCTTTTTAGATGAATAATGGTTTCAAATTCTTGGACAGAAATAACCTTATTTTATAAAAGCCCATAAGTTCAAAATGATTAAATCTAATTATTTTAGAATGTGCTCAGAATAAATCTATAACAGGATATGGATGTATAGCAAAATCAAGTGAATGAGTGATTTGTTGAAGTGAAAGTCATTGAGTGACCCAGTGATCTTAATAGTGTCTTCGCATAGGCCAAAGTGGAACAGAATTCTAAATGCCCAGCTAATGGAAGGGCCAGAATTAGAAAACAGTGCAAAACCAATCTATGTAAGTTCATTAAATTATAGATATTCTTAAAGTGTGTTAATCTTGAGATTGCCCACTATATTTGATATATACCATTGAGAAATTTCACATAATAAAAAGTTCTCCATTTTGGAAAAAACAAAAACTTTTTTTCATATGCTCTGTCTCTCCTTCCTTTCCCCTCTTCTCTCCCTTTCTCCTTTGTCCTCCCTGCTGTTTATTCCTATCTCTAACATTGAACAGAACATAGACCTCAATAATTCTTTGGCTGTTATATTAGAATTCTACACATTCGGAGAGTTTTCATCTTCTTTCCTTTACAAAAAGTTTTTTTAAAATCTCAATTTTTCTCTTAATTGTTGAAATCAGTCATATTAATGTGTCCAGTGTTCGTTTGTATTGATGGCATTTTAATAGTAGCTATTTAATTGTGAGCCTTTAAACAGCCATATTAAAAATAAAAAGATCCGCAATATAATCTTGCCCAAATGTTTTTTCGATGCCAATAAAAACCAATGAATAGACTGAAGACTGAAGTAAATAAAGCCCTTACTTTACTTCTGGGGCCTCAGTACTTTTCCAACCTGAAGTCTTTTGCTGAAAGTGAGGTTAGTTTGCTTTAAAGGTAATTTATAACAAAAACAGTTCATGATAGTCACATCAGTAAACAAGGACAGAGAGAATATAATGAGCAGGTGTGACAGGAAAACACTGAAATGACACCATGGGAGAAGGTGTGTAGGAAGAAAAGGAAGGATGCTCTGTCAAGACACAATAAATGCTTCATTCTAGGGGAATTGGATCCATGAAAAAAGTAGACTTTGTTTTAGACTAGTATCAAATACATGCTCAAATGTAAGTTAATTTTTCTACATCAACGAAGCTTTCAAATTTGGCCATAGAACAGGGTTGTGAGTTTCTGTATTGGCTGGCAAGGCACAATTGACAATATATCCAGAATTGGGGAATTAAGAGTATTAAAAAATGTGGCCAAAGTCCAGAACTTGTGAGAAAATTGCCTACTTGAACTAGTATTTGTGATCACTTTCTGATTATGAGCCATTTGATCAGATTGTACATCCTGTAAGTTTAGGGTCTTGGATAGCTAGAAGTAAGCTGTCTATAAATAGAAAAGAAAATTCTTTTATAACATAATTTTTGACATGGATTTATTAGACTTGGATCATAATCTGTCACTCAATATTAATATAACACATATGCTATCCATTTTACAATCATATCTTTAAAGCTACTGATATCTCTGCAGCTAAGTATATAAATTAAACATTTCCATTTCTTTGTTTTCTTCTTTCCTTTGGGCATCCTGTTGTACGTACTGCTGTCTGTATCAGAGCAGGAACTCAGGAAGCACTTGGTCTGAGTGCAGAGTACCTTTTCCCTCCCCTCCCCAGGTGTCTAGTATCAAGCCACAAGCCCAGGAGAATTCCAATAAATAGAAATTTACTGCTACAACTGTAACTACCAGATCCAGATATAAAGATCAATAGAATAAAAAATCAAGTTCTACCCCAGGCTGCATGGTAATTCTGTTTTGACGAAACCCAAGGGCCAGTAAGGAGGGATATTTGAGAGGGAATGGCTGAAGAAGAAAAATTTACTTGTTTTCTTATAATGGCAAAACAAACAAACATGGAAAAGCTCTCCTAAGTATCTTTTGTGGAGCAAGTAGGAAGGAATGAGAAAGAGATAGATTAAATTTCTCTTAAAATACAAGTGAACTTATAAAATGAAAGGGATAGGAAGATAAGCACCTGTGTAGCATGTGCAGTTCTGTCAAACACCTTCCTCTCATAGTATCCGAGAAAATGGACGTGTTGTATTGCCTAACCCTGAACGTGGTCTGTACACCTACCCTATTCACCAAGTCTGAATCATTAGAAATGCATTTCCAATTCAGAGGTTCATTTAAATAAAAGGATCGAAATTTGCGATCCAAGCTGCTTGGTCTCTATTCCCATTATATTTTCTTTGCCTGTTTGGTTCAATTTGTGTTTAGAAACAAGAGGTCCCTTTTATCAAAGGGAACAGAAGTATGGTGATTGGCTATTCTTATTCACATTCGCTGTCTACATGTAATTCCAATGCCTTTTTGTTTGCATTTTAATAAATATATTTTAATAAATATATATATTTTATGGGTATTTAGCTAATCGACATCAGTATCAGAAAAAAATACCCTGTGAGGTTTTTAAACTAATAATTCTGCCAGAAAAGCTTCTTAGCAGTTTTAGGGTAGAATTAAAAAACAAGAAAGTGGGGACATTAGTGAAGGCCTTTCCTGTACTTCTGGGGACTTCATGACTAATTTTCAGCTTTATAAACACCTAATGTTCTCTAGACCATCCTTGAATGTGTACAAAATTGCAGCATTTGACCTATTGATGGGGGATGGGCTGCAGATCTGACCTAAGGAATTTTTTCTTGACATGTGGAGCTTCCACAGGACATCAGAAACTCTCTAGTCAGTACTTTTTTTATTATAAATTTGTCAAACTATGGGGCCTTTGCAAAGGAGGCCTCCATGTTGCATTTTTCTACAGTTTCCCTCTCCCTTTTTATTATGCACTATAACAATATTGTGTTTTCCTTTGACTTTCTTTTGTTGCTGCTGGGAAATTAATCCTTCTTTGTA
Source organism: Daubentonia madagascariensis (assembly GCA_023783475.1). Classification (NCBI taxonomy): domain Eukaryota; kingdom Metazoa; phylum Chordata; class Mammalia; order Primates; family Daubentoniidae; genus Daubentonia; species Daubentonia madagascariensis. The sequence goes on from JAKFHU010002080.1 coordinate 5,970,301, forward strand.
TTTCTTTCCCAAATCTCCAACTCAAAATATCTCTTGGCACAGGGCTATAGATAATCACTTTGGAAAATAGAGCTAAACAAAAATATTCAGAAATGTGGCTGATATAGTATTTATACTAATAATAGCAAAGTCATAATTTAATTAAACACATTATATTACACCCCCAAATTTGACATTTCACTACTATTGAAATCATGATGGTATTAGGGTTTTCCAGAGAAACAGAACCAGTAGGATATAAATAGATATATAAGAGATTTATTATGGGAATTGGTTCACATGATTGTGGAGGCTGAGAAGTCCTATGATCTGCTGTCTGCAAGCTGGAGTCCCAGGAAAGCTGGTTGGTGTGATTCAGTCTGAGTCCAAAAGCCTGAGAACAGGGCGGGGCAGTGGGGGGCATATAAGATAGAGGTGGGGGTGTGGGAAGAGGGGGTCACTGCTGGTATAAGTCCCAGAGTCTGAAGGCCTACGAACCAGGAGCTCTGATGTCTAAGGGTAGGAGAAGATGGATGTCCCAGCTCAAGAAGAGAGAGAATTTGCCCTTCCTCTGCCTTTTTTGTTCTGTTTGGGCCCTCAGTGGATTGGATGATGCCTGCTCGTATTGGTGAGATCAGATCTTCTTTATTCAGTCTACTTATTCAAATGCTCACAGACATTCCCAGAAATCACGTTTCACCAGCTATGTGGGAATTCCTTAGTCCGATCAAATTTACATATAAAATCAACCATCATGATAATTACAAAGAATTTGTAATGATATGGAGGGAAATGTTTATTATAAGTTATTATAGCAACTACAAAACTATGGATAATATGATCTCAACTACATACAAAAGTATTTATTTATATATATATATAAATATGTATATATTTTATATATATATATAAAAGACTGGAAGATAGTACACCAAAGTATACAAAGATTATCTATGTTAGAATTATTTTCCAAATATTCTGCCATGAATATGGATTTCTAGCATAAATTACTGATAATCAGTTTACTCAGCACCTACTGTGTGCTAGATTCTGTAGCTATTATCACATTTAATCCTTGGCACAACCCTATAGAGTAGATATTAATTTCATTTTATATAGAAGAATCCCACATCTCAGAAATGTTGAGTAAATTATATTAGGCCACACAGCTAATAATAATAATCACTATTCCCATTTTACAGGTGAAAAACTGAGGGCTCAGAGAGGTAAATTAACTTGTTCAAGGTTATCTTGCATGTAAGTAGCAGAATAGATTTAAACTAGACCTTTCTAACTCCAAATGTCCTGGTCTTTCTACCATATGGCACTGCTTCTCAAAAACAAATGAACAAAAACAATAACAAAAAAATACATTGAATAGTGTGATAAAGAAAGAGAAGGATATCCAATAGGAAAGAGAAGAAATGTTTTATCCCTACCTAGGTATCTCAGTTCTTGCTGAACCCTCTGTTCAATTTAGATCTGTGCAACATATGTGAAAATGCATAATAATATTTGCATCATATCTATCTTCTGAGAATTTCAAAATTCATATAGTAGATGTTTTTTGGTGTCTCCTTTAGCAAATGTTTTTTATTGTTCTATCCAGTAATAGTCCTTGTTTGATATAAGGTATACTTCAAGCAGAGAGTGAAAAGTTTGTATCCATTCTCAATCTGCAAATAATGCATACTCTGGGATTATATTCATATAATTTTTTTTCTTTATTAATGGTTTCCTATCTGTTATTGGGCTCAGAAAATGCATATAAAAAGTGCAAACATTACTGGCATATATATGGTATGTCACCAAAAACTGCTGTGGAAACTCAAAGATAGATAAGAAATAATGAGGTTTATAGATTCATTTGCATTTGAATGATGAAACATGTATATGTGTTACTCCTTTGATCAATACTGCCCTGGAGGGAAAGTACTGTATTTAATTGTCTTTCCCAGACCTTCCACTGTGGACATCTGGTTGCTATGCAGTCTTGTAGCAGGACATTTTATTGCCTCAGTGTTGTAGAATTCAAATTCCTATTTTATTACCAGTGAGGGCATATGTTACAGAGAAATGTATGGAAAAGCATGTACAAGGGGGATCTCCTCTAGTCTATCTGCTTGTGGGGACTTGACTAGCAGGCATCCTGTAAGTGAATGTGGCATATCATTCTATGTAGTTGTTAAGTTTCAGTGATTTTATTACATGCATTGTATTATAATACATCTGTGAGCTGTTTTACTAAAAGGGTTCCACACATTAGGCATGCTTCATTTTTGTAGGTGCCTTTCATTTTGCAATTAGCCAAACCATTTGCAAACTTTGCATATGCGTACAAGGCCAAGACAATGTTTTGTTGTGGAAAAATCATTAGAATCAGAGAGACCTGGCATCAAGGTTGGCTCCATTATTTTCTAGCTATGTGATATTCAGAAAATTATTCAATCTATGTATACTTTAGTTTCCTCATCTGTGAAATGGGGACATTGGTACCTTTCTCATGGAATCTTGAAGAGAATTAAATGAGTCATACAAATAAAAAAGCCTTACTTATAGTGTAACTTATTTTCTTTCTCCTTTTTTTGCCTCTTCTTAATGATCTATACTGACAAAATGGTCAAAATGAACTAGTGTATTGTAGTAATACAGTCGTCCTTCAGTACCCACAGGGCATTTGTTCCAGGACCCCTGCTCATACCAAATTTCGGGGATGCTCAAGTCCCTTATATAAAACAATGTAGTATTTGCATATAACCTACACACATTCTCCCATATACTTTAAATCACCTCTAGATTGCTTATAATACCCAATATAATACAAATACTACTAAATAGTTAGACTATATTTTTAAAGTTTGTATTTTTATTGTATTGTTATTTTTGTTTTTTTCCCTAATATTTTCATTCTGCAGTTGGTCGAATCTGTAGGCGCAGAACCCATGGTTACAGAGGGTTGACAGTAGTCTAAAACAAGATTTGCTACAAAAGATTATTTTTTAACTAGACATGTATTATATGACTTTTTTAATGGGGGAGACAGAGGTTTGCCTACTTTAAGCTTGTATTAAAATTATTTGCCGAGGTACTGACCAGTTGACATGGAGGAGTAGTGTTGCAGAAGCAAGCAGGTGAATGATGGTAGCCAGTGTAGGATATCAGATAAGCCTAATAAAGTGCATATTCTATAAGTGGATAATTGAGAATTTCTTATAGTCAGTTTCTATGCTTATGACCTGGTGGCACACAACTGAGGGACAGGGTAATCTAGGAGTTAATGCAGGGCAAATTTTAAAATGCCCTGAAACTTATCTTGGTATAGAGAATGATGCCAATGTCTATCAGGTTTCTGCTTGTTAATTTCTATGGTTGCTGCTACTGGGGAAATTGTCCTCATTTGCATTGTCTTTCAGTGACCTACCTGGAGGCAAACACCTGCAGACACTTTATGTTCACAGAAGTATCACTTGGGACAGAGACCCACATCCATTCAGTGCAACCAACTATGTTAAAATAACATTATGGGCAAATATTTCAAAGCTTAACATTTCAAATGATCGCTTCCTGTACTATTTTACCCCCTCTTATTGCTCATAAGTAATATATATTGCTGCCAACATAACTTCTTGGCCTATCCTTTGCCCTGTGTGTTTTTTGACTTCTCAGATGAAATTCTTACAGTGCTTTAATTGTGGAAATTAAAAAAAACGCTGCATTAACTCTTTTTAGAGGCAGGAAAAAGTCCCCGGTGGAAAAAAAATTAGGTTCCCATTGTAAATAATGACTAAAAGAAAATAATAATAAAAGAGATCCATTTGGAAATGTGAATAGGTATATGTTGCTTATAAATTATGTGTGTGTACATGATTACATATTAAGGAGAATTTGTTAGTCATGAAAGAGTAACCATTTGTATATTGTACCATATATAAATGTGTTTATTCTAAATACAAGTATACATAGATGTATAAACATATATAGTCCACATAATTGTAATTTGTAAATTTTATATCTAAAAATATGCTCTCTGAAGAAAAAATTTTTTTTTAAAAAGTGCCCTCTTAAAGACTGTTTTCTTCAGCAATGGTTTATGGTCAAAACATTTCCTTTCTTGAACCAATAATCAAAGTCTCTTTTTATTTATTTTTATTTGCATTTATGTTTGTGTGTGCTTAATAGTTACAGCAAAATAGATTAAACTGGTTTGGGGTTACAAGAGACTGAAAAAATGCATCCTCCCACTCCCCACCGAATGGTCAAGATGTTATTTGCACCGAAGCTGTAAAATTTATGCTTGGCTTAGTCATAGAGCCCACTAAAGGAGAAAAATCAAGCCATATTTAAAGAAAATTGCTTCAGCATTTTTGAAATGATCATGTCTTAAAGTAACGTTTACACATATGCACTAGAATGTAGTTGGTTATTGTTATATATACATATTTATACATATATATAAATGCTGAAACAAATAGTCTGCCTTAAAGATTTCTTTCCCTTAGGCAGCCATGCTTAAAGGTGCTTGTGTTTAGGATTTGGCCTTTCATTGGGGCTTTCTCAATGACAAAAATAAACAATAAAATTTTGGGTAATTTATATCATGTGATATTCAGCAATTAATTCTTTTATTACTATCAAGAAGCATCAGGCAAATCCTCTAACAACTATTGATAGTAGATTGGGTTCATTTGTATATTGAAGATGAAGAAACTGAGGCAGGAAGGAAATATTTTGCTAGATACATGCACAGGAATAGGATGTACTTATAAATATATTTTATTAATACTAAATGACTTTGGGGTTCAGAATTAAGGAGTGACCAGCAGAGGAGCTCCCATCTCCAATAAGGCTACAACACCCCTGGTCAGGCTACCTTCATTCATGTGTTGAGCTATTTATTGCTATGGAGTAGTTATCATGTTGCTTAGGCACGTACCTTTTTTCCTCAACTAGATGAGGATTTATACTTTCCTATTACCTTCTGTGTCAACTCTGTCCAGCATCATACTTTTTGATAAGAATGGATTTATTAGACATTTGGATGAAAAAAAATTCTTTGTAGAGCACAATTCTGTGTCATAGTGCAAATAGAATGATTTACTGTATAGAGTTAAAATATTTAAAGGAATGAAAGAAATGCAATAGGTGCTAAAATAATTGAGACCTTTTAAAATAACTGTTGATTTTTATTGATGTGATTCATACATCTCAGGATTAAATTAAGTATCACAGATTGTGGTTTTTAATAATGGTCACTTTCTATTTTCTTCAAAGAGGTCATCAAATGTCTCCTGGGCCCATGTAGCAGAATCTGTCCTCTCTCCACGAGCAGAAATCAAGATTCACTATTCTCTCAGCCTACGCCTATCAAGCGGGGAAGTTGAGGCATTTCTATTTCTTAGGTCAGGTAAAATAAACACTACCTCTAAGAAAGAGAAACTTGGTTTTGTTTGAATCTGAATTATCCATCCTGGGGAACTATAATAATCACATGTTGAATGCATTTGCTCTTATTTTCATTTCACTTGTGTAGAATAATCCGGGAAGAGAGAGATTGGAATAAAAAATTGAAAATGTATGGACTCTCCAGGAAAAGATTTGCCCAACCCTCCGTTAAAATTTGAGACCTGCTCAAACGAATAAGCAGATAGACATGTTCCCTTCTTCTCATGGAGTTAATGTTAATTCTGAAATCTAAAACCAAAGACTCATCAATCACCGATAGGGTGTGTTCTCAGAAGGGGACAAACAAGGAGACAAGGAGTACTTTCACTGGCATATAGTGGAATTACAAGTTTCGAGGATAAATCTCTCCCAAAACAGTCTCGCGGAGAAACTCTGAAAATATTAATAGGCTAATTACCAGTGCCTTAATTTGCAAGTCCTATTCCTTTTCCCCTCTTGCCCTCACGCCCACCTCCTCTAACCCTTCGTATATTTCAAAAAGGGAAGAGCGAATCAAGGAGGGGGGACAGTGAACTTAGCCACAAAGTAAGTCAAGGGAGAAATGAAGTACTAATTAAGAAAGCCGGGGTGTTATGCAAATGGCTCCGGCACCGAAGGCAGCCTAATGAATGTGCCCGGAGTGGAAGGGGCGTCTTCGCTGCGCCGACAGCTGGCTCCCAGGAAGGTCAGGCGCAGGCGGGCGCGCGGGAGCATAATCCTTCAGATTGGCAGCTCTGCCCCCTGGTCACCGTTTGATTATCTCCCAAATTGCTGTATTTCACAGAGATAATGATTTTTTATGGTCACAGATTTGAAGACAACTGCTGTATCCTCAGGGTTGTCGTTCTGCAAGGAGACGCTGCTGCTTCCTTCAGAAGACAGAGAGGAAGGGGGGACAGAGAGAGTTTCTCCCTTTCTCTTCCTCGCAACTTCCTGGAATGTGTTATTACCGTAATGAAAGCAATATATATTAGTTAGGGAACCGCCCCAGTTCCGATTAATCCCGATCCTTCTCCGGTTCCTTAACCACTGCTTGGATCTGAAGGTCTCTCTCTGATCTTCCAAGCGTGCCAGTACCTTCTCATACTCTTGAGAAGGATGTGGTCCTCTCTGAAAAACCTAAATTAGTCTATGCTTAAAAAGGGGGGAAGGTTCATCCTGGCGACCCTCAAGAAGTGTTTGTGAGTGCGCGCGGGTGTGTGCGGTGTTTACCCAGCGTCCTCCAGGAGCTCAGGACAGGGCAGGTGGGAAACCTGCAGGTCTCCTCCTCCCAGCCCGCTGGGGACATGCCCGGGTGGGCCACGGGGCTCTCACTCGTGGTCGCGTGTGTGTGTGTGTGTGTGTGTGTGTGTGTGTGTGTGTGTTTTAAGGGCTTCCAAGTAAGAGTTTTGGACTAGAGCTCCCAAGTAGCTTATTTATTTAATTCCAATGTAAAAAAAAAATCAGGAAAAAAAGAAAAGTTTAACCATGTGATTGCTCCCTTGAAGATTAGTTTATTTAGCATTAGTTATTATATGAGTGCTTGTGTGTTCAGGGCTCTCAGGAACATATTTATTTTTCTTTAAGAGGGTGATCACTGAAGCTCTGGTATGGACATGATTTTCCATTGATACTGGGGACATCATTGTAACTGAACCCCAGTTCCTGGGATGATGCTCTTTAAGGATTGGGCATCTGATCCAACAAGGGAACATCAAGGTTTTGCCAAGAACTGCAATTCAAAAATCATTTGTATTTCAGTTCAGCTTTAATTATTCCAATATTGCTGAAATTTTAATATTCATGAGAGAAAAGATTGCCAGGGATTCATATTTTAAATCACTTCTCTCCTTAATTGAAGAAAAAGGTAAATAGTGTAAATAAAGTCCAATTGGCTTGAGGTCTTCCTAGTGCTTATCTAGAAAACATGAATTCAAGGGTGGCTTGCTTATATGCGGTTTCCCATCAAATATTAATTTTCTCACACTTTTCTTTGTTTCCACTGTATTTTGTTAATGTGTATTTTATTTTATTTGAAAATATACAAGTTATTTACATGTGGAATTCTGTGTGTTTATCTACAGAGCTGTCTTTCAGAACAGAAAAAAAGGAAAGATTCTGATTATCCTTTATCTTCCCATGTCTGTAGCTAAAAACAAAAACAAAAACAAAGATGCAAAACTGAGTACTTCTGCAGGCCAATTACCAATGCATCAGTAAGTCCCAGTTTTTTTTTGTTTTTGTTTTTGTTTTTGTTTTTTTTTACCTAAAAGGCCCGTCTTTATTCCTGGGTGAGTTTACACTGAGAAATAAGTTACTAGCTTCACTTACAGAGCTGAGGTTCTTCTCTGGCATTTTGGGGTGTAATTATATTTGGAGTAGCAAAGCCTGATTTTTAAGAAACATTATGTCATTCTTTCAACAGTTTCAATGATTCTTACCAGGTATAGCTCCAGGAGTAAAGAAAAAAAATTCCAGAAGGGTGAGGGAGTAGGATTACTGTTTTAGACGGGGCAGCCAAGCCTCTTGAGCAGCTGATGTTTGAGCTGAGACGTGGAGTGAAGGAGAGAGCCATGTATGTGGGGAGGGGAAGAGTATCCAGGCAGAGGGAACTGCAAGTTCAAAGGTTTTGAGATGATATCATGCATGGCTTGCTTGAGAAATAGCAAGGAGAACAGTGTGTTTGGAACAGAGTAAGCAAGAGGAGAAGAGTGGATGATGGGCCTGGGGGCAGGTCATATAAGCTTTATAGATGAAGGGAAGGAGTGTGGATTCTATTCTAAGTGGAAAGGACAGCTTCAAACAATCTTTTGCAGATGGACGCCGAGGATTTCCATTGTTCACAATTATAAAAAACATTGATGTGAACATCCTTGTGTACAGACCTTTGCATACTTTATTCATTCATTCATTCAATAAATGTTATTCAGTGCCTGCTCTGAACCAGCTGCAATGCTAGGCACTGGGAATCCGGCTGTGGACAGAACAGACGTGGTCTTGTCCACACAGACCTTACAATATATGGGGTATGTGATCTCCCATATTTATCCTCGGGATGAATTATTTCTTAAGGAAACAGAAATGGAATTACTCCATCAAAAAGAATGCACATTTCAAATCATACATGAATTATATATTTGAAGATAAATATCCACACTGCCCTCCAGAAAAGTTCTACCAATGCATGTATCGACTACCAGTGGATGAAAGTGATTATTTCCTCCCCTCCACAGAGACTGCTTCCAACAGGGAGCATGGATGAATTTCAATTTTTTCAATTTATATATCTCTAATTATTGAGTATTTTTACATTTTACATTTTCATTGTCTTACTAAATTCAAAGTATTTCCCTTTGTTGCTAATTCCCAATATAAAGGCTAGATATTTCTTATGTTTTGTCCATAAAAATAACTAACTACAGTGATAAAAACTCACATTTATGAGGCATGTGTTAAGTGCCAGCACAGCGAACGACATTTCTTCTAATCCTCACCAAACTTAGAGAAAAAGCACTGTGTTTTTATTTCAGCCCACTAAACTGTAAGCTCTCTGAGGCACGGGCCATATTTATTTTGTTTACCACGTTTGCCTCTGAGCCTAGCATAGGAAGCGCCGTAGATCAGAAGTCATATACATATATTACACATTATGTGTATATATAAATAAAAACTTGAGTCATGGGGATTTTAAATAACAAAGCCCCCTAGCTCATAAGTGGTGGAGTTGGGAGTTAATTCTGACCCGTCTTAGTCCAGAGGCTGTGTTCTTGGCCCAGGTGATCTTAATTATTCATTAACAAAATTCTCAGTAACTAAAATGTGCAAACATCCCCATTTCCTGCCCTGGAGGTTCTTAGGGTTTCATTGATTTTGCTTCCATCTACCATCTTAGATTTCCCAAGACATGCTGATTTTATGTAACTTTATTCTTTTCAATGGACACAATGTTATCAACGTATAGTCCAAAATTTACCTCTCTAGCCATGACCTCCCCCTAAGCTCTACATTTCCTGTCTAATTACTCTTCCTACACGCTTAGTAAGCATCTCAAACTTAACACATCCAATGCAGAACACTTCATTCCAACCCCACCCTCCCAACCTGCTCTTCACCTTAACTCTCCAGTTTCAATAAAGGGCACAACTATTCATTCAGGTGCTCAGGTCAAAAATGGAGCAGTCATCCTTGATTCCCATTCTTCTCTCGTACCTCAGCACATTCCTGAGAAAGTCCACCTTCAAAATATATCCCAGATCTTGCAGAATTCACCTCAACTTCTGCTCCCACCTCAGCCTAGGCTACCATCATTTCTGTCTTGACTACTGGAATAGCCTCTTAATCGATCTCCTGCTTCTACCTTTGCTGGCTTATAGTCTATTATCAGGGTGATGTTCAGAAATATAAATCAATTCCCTGCTCAACACCCACAATGACTTCTCCTCATATTTGGAATATTTGGAATCTCAAGGCCTTTGAAATCTGCTCCCTGCTTTCCTCTCCTACCTTATCTCTGGCTTGGCCTCTGTACTCCACCTACAAGGCTTTTTTGCTGGTACTTGAGTCCATCAAATTGATTCCCACCTCAAAGCCTTTGTATTTTCTGTTCCCACTGCCTGGAATACCTCCCTAATCCACTTCTTCCAGGTGTGTCTGCTCAAGTCTTCTCTTTAGAGAGCCTTTTTCTGACCTATCAACCCTACATAGTGTCTCCTCCACCCCAACTTTCCTTCACTGTCTGTCTTGTCATGCGGCTTTATTTTTCTTCATAGCACTTATCCCCACCTGACGCTTATTACTTATTTATTACTCTGCTTGTTTATTGATCAACTATTCTACTAACATGTGAATTCCAGGAGGGTGGAGACTGGCTTGTTCAGCACCAGAATAACACCTAGCAAATATTGGGCAATCAGTGGACATATTTAAATAAGTGAATGAATGTAATTGAATTGTCTGCTGCTGATGTCTTTTCAAATAAATAATTTGAATCAGTTAAAAAAAAAGTATCAAATTAAGTAATATGATTTACTTTGGATAATATTGTTATCATTCCTATAGTGTGAGACAAAATAATGGATGCCCAGTAAGGTATCTACTATTTGAGAATCTTAGATTAATTTTGTCCTGTTTTAATGAATTCAGCTAATGCTTGGATAGTGATTGTGAAATCTTGAGCTCAGAATACCCTATTCTATTACTGAATCTGAAATGCCTTTGTTGTCTCTAGATGCAATGAATTGAACTCTCGTGGACTTTATGTGGTCATGTACTTCTGGATGGTGGAGTCCAGGAAGGAGTTAGAGAAGCACCTGTTTATAAGTGAGGTGTGTGTGTGTTTCAGAGCTTAGAAGAAATGTTAGGATAGAAGGACACACTGTCTTAAGTGCTCTGACCTCCATGCCTTCCCTAGATACATACCTGTCTCAGATTCTCCCTAGGGCTTACTGAGTTAGGAGAAGCTGGTTGGGGTTTTGTCTCAGGTAAGAATGCATTCAGACACCAATGTTTCCTCAATTCTGGATAATATCTCTTTTCTACATCACAGGAAGGCAGTGCTCTCATACCCTGCCCATATGGACATTTTCTGCTTAGTATGTAGTACAGGTTTTCTGCTAAAGAGTCAAGAAAAGGTCAAGTCCGTAGCTGTCTACTAAGGTGAATTAAGGTTAAATGTAGGCTAAAAGAGATGATATTTTGAGATGTAAATTATATCATATCAGCATTAAAATTTTTAAAAAGCTATCCATTTTAAAGTTGTATTATTTTCTCAAAATGTTTCAAAATTCAAATGTTATAAAAGGTTATACAGTGAAAAGTCTTTTCTAGCTCCTGTTCTCTAGATACCTGGTTTCCATCCCTAGGCAATTAATGATACTAGTTTCTCATATGTCCTTTATACATATATAAGAAAATATATAGATGCTATTGATGTGATATATATGTATGTATATGTGTATATGTTGTCATTTCCACTTATTTAAAAATATATAAATGGTACAAAATTATATTCTTCTGCACCTTGCTTTTTTAGTTGGAAATACCATATAGTATACTTTTTTAAAAAGTAGAGACTACAGCTGGACTGCCTGAGTTCCAATTTTGGCTAGACCAAATATTAGTTAAGGGAGCTTAGACAAGTTAGTAAACCTCTCTGCACCTCAGTTTCTTCATTTATGAAGTGGGAAATGTAATAGTATGTATTTTATCAGGGTCTTGTGGACAAGATACATCAATATGCATGTCAAGCACTTGGCACTGTTTCTGTCACATCAAAAGCCCCAATGTGGCTAGCTATTGTTACCAGTGTTACTGCTCTCATTATTTTTTGATATTGTAGGTCATTCCCACGTTAGTATGTAAAGTAGTATTTTTTATAACTGCTTAATATTCCAGTGTATGGCTGTTTTTTTTTTAAATGTATTTAACTATGCCATGTTTAGGATTTGTCTCCAATATTTTATTATTGCAAGAACAATAATAAAGTTATTCATTACATAATAACTTTTCATGTCGATAATTCTAGACATGCCAAGTGCATCTGCAGCATAAATTCCTCAAAATGGAAATGCTCGATCACATGGCATGTGCATCTATAACTTTATTTTTTTTTTGGTGTTGCCAAACTTCCCTCCATAGAAGTTGTCCCAAGTTATGCTGTCACCAGCAGTGTATGAAAGTATTGTTTCCCACAAACTCATCACCTCCTTGATAAATGAAAAATAGCATCTGTGTAGTTTAAGTTTCCCTTATTAGGAATGAGTTTGAACATATTTTCATATGTTAAGAGATATTTGTATTTCTTCTTTAGTGAACTCTCTGTTAATGCATTTTGCCCATGTTTTCTAAGTTGATGGTATATTTCTTATTTATTTATATAAGCTCCTTATGTTGTAGAGAAGTATGTGTTACAGATATTTTTCTTTGTTAGTAATTTTATTTTCTTTTGGCTTTACTTGTGGAAGCTTTTGCCATGCACGAACATTTTTATTTTTATATAATTGAATTACCTTATCTTTTCTTTTATGAGTTTGATTTATCTTCTAGGGAAAAGTTTAAATGAGTTACAGTTAAAGTCTATAGATTCATTAGATTCGGATTTGAGTTTATAGTTATGTCTGGCTTTCTCTCTTTCCTATTTGAATTTAAATTGTTTGAGGGCAGGATTTGTGTGAATTAACTCATGAGTTGCTTTATATGAATTAATCTATTTAATCCCCATAACATCACAAAGAAGTTGATACAACTATCATTCCCATTTTACAGAGAAGTAACCTGGGACTCAAAGAGGTTGAGTCACTTACTTGATATCAAACAGCTACTAGGTTAAAGTTCCAGGATTCTAGTCCCCGTGCACTAGGCTGCAAGGGAGGCAGAATCAATGAAAGATACTGTATTTTTCTATAGAAATGATTCAACTGTTTCAATCTAAGACCAAGGGATATCAAGTCTCTCACCATAATCACCCTCTCCCACAAACCAAATCTAATTCAACATAGATAAACCATCCTGGGAGAGGCTTTGCAAAAAATATATTTTCTCAAAATCATATGTGCAGAAGTCTAGAGCTAAGCTTGTTGAACAATGTTTCTTATTCTTATACAGTGACATAAATACAATGGAAATGTCTTCCCTTTCTCTCCCTATACCAAGATAAGTTTGCATGTCAATCCTTCTAGACTTATCTTTGGAACTGAACTTACACCATCAGTCAAGCAGAAACCTAATGATGACCTAGAACTGGTCAGCAGTGAGCTTAGGCATAGATAACACGAAAAAGTATGAGACATGAATCTTTAAGTCTAATGTACCACCCCATTTGGAATTGCAGAAGAAAATCCAGGTACTACATTTGACTGGTAATGATATCTGCACAGAGAAACAAAAAAGAGGTCATCAAAGTAGGAACCTGTTGGCACTGCCCTTTTAAACTAGGTTTCTGGTTAACAAATTGATCAATTGGGCTATTTCATTCTAACTGAATAGTTATACTAAACAAAATTGCCTTCACACATTTCACACAATAAATGGAAGTTCATCTTTGTGGAAACCTCTATGTTCCTATTCCAAGGAGGATCATTAATCATTTCAGTCAATGTTGGCTATGTTTATCATTTTTTCACCCCAGAAATATTTTTTCATTATTTTCAGTGAATAATTTTAACACTAAGTGTTAAAATAAAATCATTCTACCTTTTAGTTTTTTGACTCTGGACTTAACTTTTCTGAGTATAAGCATTCACTCTCCTATGCACAGCACCACTGATAAAAATATAGGAAATTAACACAGATTTATTAAACATAGTAAACCTGCTCCTTGCCAATAAATCTAAACCCCTGAATTCTAGTACTCAGAGAGCTTTGGCAGGTGATAATGCAGAGCTTTAATCACTTATCATGAGATGTTAAGGAGAGCTAGAAGAGGGACCAAAGAGTATAAAGTAGAAATTGAAATCATGTTTTATATAATCATGCTACAGACTTAAAATATGAGGTTGGATTGAATATTGCTCTTTCATATAGAAATACTTTATTATTTCAAGTGTTTTTGATGAACCTATTTGTGCCGTGCTTTTTTAAAACAGCTTTATTGACATAAAGCTCACATACATACAATTCATCCATTGAAAGTATACAATTCAATGATTTTTGGTATATTCACAGATATGTGCATCCATCACTACAGTCAATTTTAGAACATTTTCATCACCCTCAGAAGAAAACACTTGCACTTTAGCTATCAACCCTTACACTCCCAAACCCCATCCCCCAGCCCCAGGCAATCACTAACCTACTTTCTGTCTGTATAGATTTCCCTATTCTGGACATTTCATATGAGTGAAATCATATATTATGTGATCTTTTGTGACTAGCTTCTTTGACTTAGCGTAATGTTTTCAAAGTTCATCTATGTTGTAGCTTGTATGTATGCTTCATTCATTTTCATGGCCAAATAATATTCCACAGTATGTGAATAGCATATTTTGTTTATCCTTTCTTCAGTTGATAAGACATTCAGAGTGTTTCTACCTTTTGGCTATTAAGAATAATGCTGCTATAAACATTCATGTGTAAATTTCTGTGTGGGCATATGTTTTAATTTCTCTTGGATATATATCTAGGAGGGGAATTGCTGGGTCGTATGGTAACTTTATGTTTAATCTTTTAAGAAAGTGCCAGACTGTTTTCCAAAGTAGCTTCACTATGTTTCATTCCCACCAGCAGTGTATGAGGGTTCCAATTTCTCCACACTCCCACCAACAGTTCTTATCTGTTTTTTTATTGTAGCCAATTTAGTGGGTATGAAGTAGTATGTCATTGTAGTTTTTATTTGCTTTTCCCTGATGGCTAATAATGTCCAGCATCATTTTCTGTGCTCATGGCCATTTGTGTATATTTCTTGGAGAAAAAATCCTTTTCATTTCCTTTGCCCATTTTGTAAATGGGTTATTTTTCCTTTTATTATTGAGTTGTAAGAGTTCTTTGTATATTCTGGATACAAGTCTCTTATCAGATATATGACTTGAAAATATTCCTTCCTATTCCATGGATTGTAATTTTACTTTCTTGATAGTGTCCTGTGAAGCACAAAAGTTGTTAATTTTGATGAGTCCAATATATGTATTACTTTCCTTCACTGCTTATGCTTTAGGTGTCATATCTAAAAATCCTTTACCAAATCTAAGGTCATGAAGATTTACTACTATGTTTTCTTCTAAGATTTTATGGCTTTAACTCTTATATTTAGAACTTTTATTAATTTGAATCAATTTTTGTATATGGTGTGAGGTAAGGATCCAACTTCATTATTCTGCATGTGGTTATTCAATTGTCCCATCCCCATTTGTTGAAAAGGTGATTGTTTCCTAATTGGATGATCTTGGCACCCTTGTGGAAAATCAGTTGACTATATATGAGAGTTTATTTCTGGACTTTCAATTCTATTTCACTGGTCTATGTATCTCTCCTCATGCCAGCACCACAGTCTTGATTACTGCTGCTCTGCAGTAAGTTTTAAAATGAAGAAGTGTGAGTCCTCCTACTTTGTTCTTCTTTCCCAAGATTATTTTGGCTGTTGTGGGTCCCTTGAAATTCCAGATTAATTTTAGAATCAGTTAATAAATTTCTACATAGAAGAACTGGGATTCTGATAGCAATTCTATGACACTGTCACAAATTCAAATGTCCTCAGGACAAGGACAATTCAGATTGTGCATATAGAGAATAGGAGGTCCTATGGTTAAAATGGAGAATATCAAATTCAAATTTTTGAAAAATATTGCACTAACAAAACAAAAGTGTCTGTTAGCTCTTGAAGGCCACACAAGTCTTGAATGCCACACTGCTGAGATCAGTATGTGAATTATCTCATTAATTCTTTAAAATAAATTGTATGAAATAGGTTCTTCTATCATATCCACTTTCCCCCTGAGAAAATTGAGATTCAGGTAAGATAAGTTAGTTACTATTAAGAAGAAGAGTCAGAATGTGGAGACAGGCACTCTGGTTTCATAATCTGTGATCCTAACCATAATAAAATGCAAATTATATATGTCAGATTAGCAATCAACTATTTTTCCCTTATATATTAGAAATCACATAACATTTGAAAACATTTAGAGCAGTATTATCCTATAGATATGTAATGTAATCCATTACATATCTATAACTTTAAATTTTAAAAAGAAACATATAAAATTAAGTTTAATAATGTCTATTATTTAATCCAACATATGAAAATAGTATTGCAACATGTAATCAATGTAAAAATTATTAATGAGATATTTTGCATTTTTTTACATTAAGTCTTGGGAATCTAGTGTTTATTTTATACTTAAATCACATCTCAATTAAGAGTATCCACATTTAAAGTGTTCAGTAGCCATTTGTGGATTATGGCTACCATATTGGATAGTAAAGATGCAGATGATTGACTAAACTTTTAATATTTAATTTTTCCTTGGTATCATATGGAGTTATAATTTAATTAAACTCCATTTTCTTATATGTAAAGCAGGAACTAGCCCAATATAATAATTACAGGGCAGGAGTTGCCAGCAGGTGCCTCTCTTCTGATCTCATTAAGAAGTTTGTGTGAACTCTCAGTGCAAAAAGTTTGAGATTCTGTGGATTTATGGCCTAAGTTATATAGGGTTAACACACATGCACTGATGTTACCTAAAATATCCCTTCCTATAACATTCTCTTTATGAAGCAGTTTTGTGGATGTAATATTTATATGCTTTTGCTATGAACATAAGCATTATAAAGGAACTGTGCTTTGTGCTGCTAACTTAAATGGATTTGGAAAGCAAAGTGGAAAAACTATAACTTTATGATAAACGTTACCACCTCCCTTTAATGCATTATTATATTTTATAGTTAAAATAGAATGGAACATTGAGGCACTTGTGCAGAACATAAAAAAGCACAGAGGCAGTGAAAGAAACCAGAAATTACATTTAAGTTTATTAATTTATGAAAAAAAACCAAAATATTGTTGCAGACAGCTGCAACATCAACTCAAGTGAAAAATATGCTAACATGTCAGCAACCTTAACCCCATAATTTTGCCAGGACAAAATTAAACAAAACAATCTCCCCAAATTATTAAAGTCTAAGTCTTTAAGGGAATGCCCTATATTATACTTTAAATTACTAAACTATAGGCATAACTGTGTAGCCACATGTTTCTTTACCTCTGTACTGTATAATTGTACACAGATGTATCCAATGTTATGCAATAGACTTGCTCCTTAAAAAATAGAGTGTAAATTCCATATTAAAAGTCCTTTAAATGCTATGGGGGAGCTTGCTATTTAAAAGGTTCTTTTATAATGCGATTAATTATCCCTAATTCTCCTCTTTGGCAAGGTAAAGTTTTAATATAGAATTTCTATAGTTTTTAAAAATAATATTTCAGGTTAGGTATGGTGGCTTATGTTTGTAATCCTAGCATTTTAGGAGGCTGAGGGGGGAGGATCACTTGAGGCCAGGAGTTCGAGATCAGCCTGAGCAACAGAACAAGACCTCGTCTCCACAAAAAATAGAAAAATTAGCTGGGTGTAGTCCCAGCTACTTGGGAGGTGGAGGCAAGAGGATCGTTTGAACCCAGGAGTTTGAGGTTGCAGTGAGCTAAGATGACACCACTGCATGCTAGCCTGGGCAACAGAGCAAGACCCTGTCTCAAAAAAAAAGTTTCAGAAAGTATGGAGAAGAGAGAAAACTATTTATACATGTACATGATTTAGGCTACGACTCCTGCACAGGACACTATTCCCTCTCACCTGCACAGACAGATCATTTATGCAATTTTTCTTTTTTCTGCTACTGGATATCCTTATCGGCATATAAGCATACTGTTATTTCTCCCATGTTATCAACAAAATGCCCTCTAATAAGCCCATTTGACTTCCATTTACCACTTTTTTTCTCCTCTTGACAACAAAATACCTTGAGAGAGCATTGTATTTGGTGCATTGTACTTGGTGTCTCAGAGTCTTCTCCTTAGAACTGGCGAGTTCTATGCTTTATGCCTTTGTCAAAAACTTCTAAGATTATTGATACAAGTTTACTATGAAAAGAATAGGAACTAAATGATTAAGAGTCTTGCTCATAGTAAGGAAAATAGGCAGACATTCATGTTCAGATATTCTTCATCAAAAATATCTTGTTCACCACTGTATTAGTTTTCTACAGCTGCCATAACAAAGTCCCACAAACTGAGTGGATTAGAATAACAAAAATTTATTGTCTCACAGTTTTAGCTGCTGGAATTCCAAAATCAAGTTGTTGGCAGGTCCATGTTTTCTCTAAAGATGCTAGGGAAGGATCAATTCCATGCCTCTCTCTTACCTTCTGGTAGTCTCAGATATTTCTTGGCTTGTAGATGGCTGTCTTTTCCATGAGTCTGTACATGTGACTGTGTCCAAATTTCCAGTTTTTATAAGGACACCAATCATACTGAATTAAAGCCCACTATAATGACCTCATTTTAAATTAATTACCTCTCTAAAGACCCTATTTCCAAAAAGGTCACATTTTAAGGGACTAAGGGTTACGATTTCAATATATCTTTTTTGGGGGGACATAATTCAAACTCATAACCACCACAATCCAATATCTGGTTTTCCTTCAACTCACCTCTAGGGATATAAATATCAAATGTGTTAGAGAAGTTTGGACTGTTCTTCATAATGGAATCTGTGAATTCATGAGGACACTAAATAGATAAAGTCATTTTTCAAAATTGTCTTTCTGATTGACCCTACTATTCCTTATAAAGAAATGGAGAGATTCTGTGAAATTAATTTTTTTATCCATCTATCTATCCATACATCTCTATCTATTTACCCATCTATCCAAACATTCATCCATTAATTTTCTAAAAACATACTGGGAACCTACTATGGATTTAGTATTGTGCAAGGCACTGGCAGGTGGGTAGAGGCAGACATTAGCAAGATTCAGTAGTCTTTGCTTTCAGGGAATTATAATGTAGATGGTAAAACAAGGCATAATGTGAAAACTGAGGTAATAGTTTAAGACATGTCATATGTCATTTTGTAGTTTAAGTCATTAATAGTTATATACTCTGAGAGTGGGAATATTACTAAACCAAGATGGCAACAAAATTCTTGACAAACATATGACCTAGATTGGCTCAATATCAGCTTTCTTAATTTCATGGATTTTGCTTATAACAATCTTCTTTCTAAACTGACACTACAGCTTTGAAGCCCTTGCTCTAGCTTGACCAAGTTCTATAATATTCTCAATCTCCCCCTTGTTCCTCTCTCCTATTGGGGGTGGGGGTGGGACAGTCACAGTGTCACCTGTAGGCCCAGCCCAGTATAAGTTCTGGGGCCAATTCCCATATAAACAGCATCAAATCACTTAAGCTCTAGTCTAGCTCTGACCACCCATGACATTTTCATCAACTGGCCTATTCCTTCCTCTTACAACAGCTCTTGCAGTAAGCAGAGACAATCTAGAAAACATAGAATCAGCCTTCTCCATGTAATTTCTCAGGGCCCAGTGATCTGTGGACATATGGGAATATCTGCTGTTTCACCCACTCGATTCTTCACACTTCATGACAATTCTATAAGCTACCCATCATCCTTTTACTGAACTGATTTTCCACTTAAATTATGAGTTAGAAATGATAAAAGCCATATACAACAAACCCACAGCCAACATCATACTGAATGGGGAAAAATTGAAAGCATTCCTGCTTAGAACTGGAACCAGACAAGGTTGCCTTTTATCACTACTTCTATTCAACATAGTGCTAGAAGTCCAGGCCAGAGCAATCAGACAAGAGAAAGAAATCAGTGGCATCCAAATGAGGGCAGAAGAGGTCAAACTATCACTCTTTGCTGATGATATGATCTTATATCTAGAAAATCCCAAAGATTCTGCCAAGAGGCTCCTGGAATTGATAAATAAATTCAGCAAAGTCTCAGGTTACAAAATCAATATACACAAATCAGTAGTATTCATATACGCCAACAACAGTCAAACTGAGGAACAAATCAAAGACTCAATACCTTTCACAATGGCAACAGAGAAAATAAAATACCTAGGAATATATTTAACTAAGGAGGTAAATGACCTCTACAGGGAGAGCTACAAAAACACTGAGGAAGGATATAGCAGAGGACGTAAACAGATGGAAAACCATACCATGCTTATGGATCAGCAGAATCAACATTGTTAAAATGTCTATACTACTCAGAGTGATCTACACACTCAATGCAGTCCCTATCAAAATACCAACATCATTTTTTGAAGATCTAGAAAAAATAATTCTACACTTCGTATGGAACCAGAGAAGACCCCATATAGCCAAAGCAACCTTAAGCAAAAAGAACAAATTGGGAGGCATCAATTTACCAGAATTCAAACTATCCCATAAGGCTATAGTAACCTGAACAGCATGGTACTGGCACAAGAACAGAGACATAGACCAATGGAACAGGACTGAGAATGCAGATATAAAACCATCCTCATATAGCCCTGTGATCTTTGACAAAGCAGACAAAAATATACACTGAGGAAAAGAATCCCTATTCAATAAATGGTGCTGGGAAAATTGGACAGCCACATGCAGAAGATTGAAACAGGATCCACACCTCTCACCACTCACAAAAATCAACTCACGGTGGATAATAGACAAACCTAAGGCATGAAACCATAAAAATTCTAGAAGAAAATGTTGGAAAAACTTTTATAGACATAGGCCTAGACAAATAATTCATGAAGAAGACCACAAAAGCAATCACAGCAACAACAAAAATAAATAAATGGGACCTAATCAAATTTAAAAAACTTCTGCACAGCTAAGGAAACAATCAGTGCAGCGAATAGACAACCTACAGAATGGGAGAAAATATTTGCATGCTATACATCTGATAAAGGGCTGATAACTAGAATCTATACAGAACTCAGGAAAATCAGCAAGAAAAAATCAAACAACCCCATTAAAAAGTGGGCAAAGGACATGAACAGAAACTTTTCAAAGTAAGATAGACTAATAGCCAACAAACATATGAAAAAATGCTCCACATCTCTAATCATCAGGGAAATGCAAATCAAAACCACAATTAGATATCATGTAACTCCAGTGAGAATGGCTTTTATAAAAAAGTCCTAAAACAAATGTTGGTGTGCATGTGGAGACAGGAATAGTGGTACACTGTTGGTGGGACTGCAAACTAGTAAAACCTCTATGGAAAGTAGTATGGAGATACCTCAAAGAACTTAAAGTAGACCTACCATTTCATCCAGCAATCCCACTACTGTTTATTTACCCAAAGGAAAAAAAGATATTCTATAAAAAAGACATCTGCACTCAAATGTTTATAGCAGCACAATTCACAATCGCAAAGGTGTGGAAACAACTCAAGTGCCCCATCAATACATGAGTGGATTAATAAAATGTGGTATATGTATACCATGAAGTACTACTCGGCCATGAAAAAAATGGTGAACTATACCTCTTGTATTATCCCGGATGGAGCTGAAGCCCATTCTTCTAAGTGAAGTATCACAAGAATGGAAAAACAAACACCATATGTACTCACCATTAAATTGGTATTAGTCGATCAAAACTTATGCACACATATGGAGGTAACATTCATCGGGTATCGGGCAGGTATGAGGGGGAAGGAGGGGATGTGTAAACTCACACCCAACGGGTGCGGTGTGTGCTGTCTGGGGGATGGGCATGCTTGTAGCTCTGACTCTGGTGGTGCAAAGGCAATGTATGTAACCAAAGCATTTGTAGCCCCGTAATACTCTGAAATAAAAAAATAAAAATATAAAAAATAAAAGAACTCTGTTTAATACACTCCCCACTCCCCAGAATCTCAGGCTTGAGCAAGTTTTAAGCCCTTCACAATTCCCAAGGGGATAACAAGATATGATTTATTACCTTCTGCACATCTCCAAAAGGACTACCTAAATAATTACTCAGTGCCCTGAAAACTGCTGACTTTTTCCAACTGATGCCTGCCAGAATCTCTGACACTCTGTATTTCCATCCTTGTCTATCATTCAGCCTCTATGATAAGATATGTTTAGAGTATCCTTAGAATAATATCAGGGCCTTTCTTCCTAGGTGCCTCCCCTTCCAATTCTGTCAGCTAGCCCAGCATCTCCCTTTTCCCCTATCTCTGTGACATCAATTATTTTGTGTCTATCAGTGTTACATTTCATATTTCCTCTTCTCTCTCATGGCCCTGGCTGTGCTGCCAGATTGCATTTGCTACTTGCATTACCCTTGTCTGATATTCTCAACTTCTCAACCTCAAGCCAAAACTAAACCTCAGATTCGTCTGGGAGAAATCCCACCTACATCTATGTAATCTAAATCTTTGGGGCACAGTGGAGGGACTATATATTTTTGTAAATTCCCCAAATCATTTTATTTATAGCGTTTAGAACATACCACCTCAGATCATAGCTTTTTTTCTCAATATTCCCTCATATCTCTTTTCATTTAGAGTTCTGAATACTCCGCTTTGATTGCCAACAGCCAGGGTCACTCCAGAGCCAAGGGATTTAGACTTTCATTCCCTTCAAAGAAGAAATGAATTCTAGTCTATTTTATGACACCACTGACTAGTTTAGATCCCCATAGAATGGAACTGCATAGAGCAACCAGAGTTGCATGGGCTTTTTTTAAGCCGAGGAACGGCCTGTCTCTTCTTATCAGATATCTATTCTCAGTTTTAGATCCACAAACCCAATTGTTTCCTATGTAGCAGATCTCCTTTAATACCCTTTCATATCACCATCCTTCTTAACACTTATTGACACATTATATTACATCTATTTATATAATTACTTATGATACATTTGTCTTTTCCACTATAAGTTTCAGTAAAACAGGTGCTGTATTTTGTAGAATGCATAGAACAGTGTCTGGCACATACTAGACATTCAGTTAATACATGTTAAATGAGTAAATAAATTACCTAGCTATTTCATAGATCCCTCAAATATAACATATGTAAAAATAAACTATTGCCTTTTCCCGAAACTTATCATCTCCTTTTTTATGGGTTGTCATTTTTTTCATAAACTTATTTAAAAATAGCTTTAGATTTACAGAGTCATTGATCTGTTTACCATCCCTATGGTTTTGCCTCTTCCAGAATGTCATGTAAGTAGAATTGTACAGTATGTACAATTTCTTTCACTTAGCATGATGAATTTAAAATTCATCCATATTTTTGCATGACTTGTTAGCTCATTCCTTTTTATTGCTGAATATAGTATTATGTGGACGTGCCACAGTGTGTTTACCATTCATCTATTTGAGGACATCTTGGTTGCTACTAGATGTTGGCAATTATGAATAAAACTGCTATAAACATTGTGTAAGTTTTATGTGGACCTACGTTTTCAAATCAGTTGGAATAAACACCTAGGATACAATTGCTAGATAAGATTGCTTAGTCCCTTAGGAAACTGCCAAACTATCGTCCAAAGTGACTGTACCGTACCATTTTACTTTCCCACGAGCAATGAATGAGAGTTTCTGTTGCCCCAAATCCTGACCAATAATTAATATTGCCATTTTTTTTCCTGGGTTTCAGCCATTCTAATATACATGCAGTAGTATCTCTTGTTTTAATTTACATTTCCCTGATGACAAATGATGAGCACTGGTTTGTCTTTGAATGTTTGACAAACTGTCTTCAAAGGAAGGGACTTGCTATAACTTACTCAGCTCTGTATTCCCAGTTCCTAGACTACCTGGCAGGCATTCATTAAATGTGTCAGCTGACTGAATGACTGTCTTGGGATCGAGGGCTAGGATTGGTGGTTATGATCTTCAGAAAGGAAATTGTGACATATTTTGCCCATTGAAGATCTTATTAAAGCATTGCTAGTAATATAGTAGCATAATGATATGCTTGCTGATATCAACTATGGAAAGTCAAAAAATAAATATGAGCCCCATTCATTCATTTATTCTCTAGTGTTTTCTGAACACTGTAAACTCAATGCTTCCCCCATCCATCTCTTATTCTTGGGGTTAAGTTGAGAGCTACAAAACATTTGCTTGTTTATTTCACCTACCATGAGACTATTTGTATTTTGAAAAATAAAATGAGAAGAAAATCCATCTCTTTCTTCATTAACAGACCTCACATTTGGTTGCAGTGGAGTACTATTCATAGCTATCTCAAACATCAATGCATAATCTTTTTGAGGATTTTATTCTTTTCTAGAATGTAAGTCCATAAGATCTTGAGAGTAAGTTTTCAGGAAGAAATAAAAAGCCAGGAAAAAAGTAAATCCAAAAAGCACATAACCAAGAAACTATACCAGGCATCCTTCCACACACTCACAAATCCAGTAATTTTCTTTGCTGAAAGTCTATTGACTCAAATGCTTCTCACATCATTTGTTTAACTATAGTATTGCATGGGATGATGCACACCGCCCCCCCAACCCCCAGAGCTATTCTATTTTAAATTCCCTCAAAGGCCACTGGATCTGAGTTAATGGATATTCAATAAACTGGGGGAAGGGGGATGTAGAGAGCATGTAAAGCATTTTACCTGTTAAGCAAGCTACACATGTGAGGTGCTCAGACTCTGCTGGATACCTGCCAAGGGGTTTCAGGATCGCGATCTTAGAGGACACATTGTGAGCCAAGTTTGGTGCCCTAATGGTGTGAAGATTTGGCTCCTGGTTCATGTCCAAAATTACCTCAGTTAAAGTTTTGCTTATGTCTTAAGATTTTAATCCCTTTAAAGGGAAAATTACCATGAGATATTTGTCTTATATGGGGATGAGATGATTCTAAGAGAACACTTGAAAGGTGTTCATGAGGCTGTCAGATGACTAACGTTTAGGAGAGAGGAACAGGGAAAGGAGAAGGCGGGAGGAAGAGGAAAAGAATTCAATTTCTAATGGCAGGTTTGCCTCCCCATGAGCAAATATTATATCTATCTATATATATATAATATATAGATCACATCACTACATTTAAGATTGTTTCTTGTGAATAACTTTCGTATTTCTTTTACTCTTTGGTCATTATGATAATGCAAACTCCAAAAATTTATTATGTTTATCTAAACTCATACTGAATCCAGAAACCTGTCCATCTCCTAGTTGCCCTAACTCCTATAAATCATCTTCAGCCACAAGTGAGTTGAGGTCTCATGAAAAATGTCTAATGTGAATTTTATGGGCTCTGGCACATTCTTTTTCTAGTCACCTAAGTTTGAATCCTCCTCATTTTCAGCCTGGGAGCGTTTTGTGTTATTCCCCTGTAATATTGTACTATCACTTCTCCCCTGCTTGTATTTTCATATACTTAACACTTTTCTTTCTCTTTCCTTTGTTTACCTGTTCCTCTACCTAGAATGCTCTCCCTCCCTAATTTTGAATGTTCTGATTTACATTTAGGTTCTTGCTGGGCATACTCTCTTTCTCCTCTAGGCAAGCTTAGTGGTAGTAAAAGCAGGCATTGGTCCTTGCCAAGACTTGTTCATCTTTTAAGGTTCTTAATAGTTTCCGTGTTATTATGTACTTAATTATGTTTTTGCTTCTCTCTCCTCCCATTAGATTATGTATATGTGTATGATTCATCTTTGCATCTGCCAGAACTTCCTAGCCTAAATTCCATGCTCACTTAATGTCTGTTGGATGAATATATAAATGAATGAATGCACAAACAAACAAATATATGAATGTTTGTGCTATACCTCCTTTGGAGTCAATTCTCCCTTTCTATTCTTTACAGGTGAACACAGAAGAAAGAGAATGTCTCTCCCATGACCAGTGTGTCCAAGATAACTTGTACATCACCAACAAACCATCCAGCCACTTTTGAAGCCAGGCTCATGAGTTTGTTTTTACTTCTAGAAAGTCATTATGCTTCTTCTCTTCCCTACAAATAGTTCCAGGAGACACACAGGGAGATTCTCCTTTAATGAAGCAAGTGGCCATATTGAAGAAGCCTGTATGGCACAGAACCATAGAAGAGCTCTAGGAACTGTGGGAAATCTATAAAACCTGAGGGTAGTCTCTGGCCAACAACCAGAAAAAAACAAATTCAAGACTCTCAGTCATAGAACTGCAAAAAAATGAATTCTGTCAGCATCCTGAATGAGCTTGGAAGTGGATTCTTCCCCAGTTGAGCCTACAAATGAAAATGCATCATGACCAACACTTTGTTTTCTTTTTTTTTTTAAGTTTTCATGCAATTTTTATTATTTTTTTTATATCAGAATATTATGGGGGTACCACAATTTGGCTATATGTACTGCCCATGCACTGCCCTTGTCAGAGCCACAATCGTACACAGCCCCCAAACTCTGCTCCCCGCATCCATTCAGTGACAGTTTTCCCATCCCTTCCACCCCGCTCCCGTCTGCCCACTCCCTGATGAATATTATTGCCATGAGTAACACAAGTGTTGATCAGTTAGTACCAATTTGATGGTGAGTACCAGTGGTGCTTGTTCTTCCATTCTTGTGACACTTCAATTCGAAGAATGGGCTCTAGCTCCAACCAGGATAATACCAGATGTGTTAATTCACCGTTGTTTTTTATTGCTGAGTAATACTCCATGGTATACATATACCACATTTTATTAATCCACTCGTGTATTGATTGGCACCTGGGTTGTTTCCACATCTTTGCAATTGTGAATTGTGCTGCTATAAACATTCGTGTACAGATGTCTTTATCATAGAATGTCTTTTTTTCCTTTGGGTAAATACCCAGTAGTGGGATTGCTGGATCAAATGGTAGTTCTACTTTTAATTCTTTGAGGTATCTCCATATTACTTTCCGTAGAGGTTGTACTAATTTGCAGTACCACCAGCAATGTATGAGTGTTCCTATCTGTCCGTACACCACCAACATTTGTTGGTTTGGAACTTTTTGATATGAGCCAATCTCACTGGAGTTAAGTGATATTTCACTGTGGTTTTGATTTGCATTTCCCTGATGATTAGAGAGGTTGAGCAATTTTTTATATGCTTTTTGGCCATTATTCTGTCTTCTTTTGAAAAGTTTCTCTTCGTGTTCTTTGCCCATGTTTTACTGGGGTTATTTGATTTTTTCTTGTTGATTTTCCTAAGTTCTGTATAGATTCTGGTTATCAGCCCTTTATCAGATGTGTAGCATGCAAATATTTTCTCCCATTCTGTAGGTTATCTGTTCACTCTAGTGATAGTTTCCTTGGCTGTGCAGAAGCTTTTTAATTTGATCAGGTCCCATTTATTTATTTTTGTTGCTGCTGTGATTGCTTTGGGGATCTTCTTCATAAATTCTTTGCCTAGGCCAATGTCCATAAGAGTTTTTCCAACGTTTTCTTCGAGAATTCTTATGGTTTCATGTCTTAGGTTTAAATCTGTTATCCATCATGAGTTGATTTTTGTGAGACATGAGAGGTGTGGGTCTAGTTTCAGTCTTCTACATATGGCCATCCAGTTTTCCCAGCACCATTTGTTGAAAAGGGAATCTTTTCCCCAGTGTACGTTTTTCTGGAATTTGTCAAAGATCAGGTGACTGAATGAGGTTGGTGTTATATTTGGGTTCTCAGTCCTGTTGAATTGGTCTATGTCTCTGTTCTTGCGCCAGTACCATGCTGTTTTGGTTACCATAGCCTTGTAGTATAGTTTGAACTCTGGTAGACAGATGCCTCCCAATTTGTTCTTTTTGCTTAGGATTGCTTTGCCTAGACAGGGTCTTCTCTGGTTCCACACGAACTGTAGAATTATTTTTTCTAGATCAGCAAAAAATGATGTTGGTATTTTGATAGGGACTGCATTGATTCTGTAAATCACCTTAGGTAGCAAAGACATTTTTACAATGTTGATTCTACCTGTCCAAGAGCATGGTAGAGTTTTTGATCTGTTTACATCCTCTGCAATTTCTTTTCTCAGTGTTTCTTAATTCTCTCTATATAGGTCTTTCACCTCCTCGGTTAGATATGTTCCTAAATATTTAATTTTCTTTGGTGCTATTCTGAAAGGTATTGCATCTTTAATTTGTTTCTCGTCTTGATTGTTATTAGCATATATGAAGGCTATGGCTTTGTGTGCATTGATTTTGTATACTGAGACTTTGCCCAATTCATTTATCAATTTCAATAATCTCTTGGTTGAATCTTTGGGGTTTTCTAGATATAATATCATATCGTCTGCGAATAGTGAAAGTTTGACCTCTTCTGCCCCCATTTGGATGCCCCTGATTCCTCTGTCTTTTCTGATTGCTCTGGCCAGGACTTCCAGCACTATGTTGAATAGAAGTGGAGATAGTGGGCAACCTTGTCTGGTTCCAGTTTTAAGGGGGAAATGCTTCAATTTTTCCCCATTCAGTATGATATTGGCTGTGGGTTTATCATATATGGCTTTAATAGTTTTGAGGTATGAGCCATCTATGCCTATATTGTTAAGAGTTCTTATCATAAAAGGATGCTGGATTTTGTCAAAAGCCTTTTCTGCATCTATTGAAAGGATAATATAATCTTTGTTCTTGCTTTTATTTATGTGGTGAATTATATTTATAGATTTGCATATGTTGAACCATCCCTACATCTCAGGGATGAAGCCCACCTGATCGTGATGAATTATTTTTTTGATGTATATTTGAATTTGGTTTGCAAGGATTTTATTGAGAATTTTTGCATCTATATTCATAAGGGATATTGGTCTGTACTTTTCTATTCTTGTTGTGTCCTTTCCTGGCTTTGGTATCAAGGTGATATTGGCTTCGTAGAATGAGTTTGGGAGGATTCCATCCTTCTGGATGTTTTCAAATAATTTCTGCAGTATAGGCACCAGTTCTTCTTTGTAGGCTTGGTAGAATTCAGGTGTGAACCCATCTGGTCCAGGACTTTCTTTTGTCGGAAGATTTTTTATTACTGCTTCAATTTTGGTGCTTGATATTGGTCTGTTTAGAAATTCTGTTTCTTCCTGGTTGAGCCTAGGAAGGTATGTTTCTAAGAATTTGTCCATTTCCTCCACTTTTTCGTGATGGTGGGCATAGAGATTTTTGTAGTATTCGAAGATGATGTTTTGTATTTCCATGATTTCAGTTGTGACCTCTCCTTTTTCATTTCTAATTGAGCTTCTTAGAGTCTTTTCTTTTCTGCTTCTGGTCAACCTGGCAAGTGGCCTGTCTATTTTGTTTGTATTTTCAAAGAACCAACTTTTCATTTTATTAATCTTCTGTATTGTTCTTTTGTTCTCAAATTCATTTAATTCTGCTCTGATCTTGGTTATTTCTTTTCTTCTGCTGGCTTTAGGATTGATTTGCTCTTCCTTTTCAATTTCCTAAAGATGATTCATTAGTTTACTGATTTGTGACCTTTCTGTCTTTTGGATTTGGCATTTAAGGCGATAAGTTTTCCTCTCAGGACTGCTTTTGCTGTATCCCACAGATTTTGATAACTTGTGTCCCCATTATCATTTAGTTCAAAGTATCTTTTGATTTCCATTTGAATCTCCTCCTTGACCCAGTAGTCATTCAGCAACCAATTGTTTAATTTCCATGTTTTTGGAGGAAGATGTGAGTTTCTGTTGGAATTGATATCTAATTTTATTCCGCTATGGCCTGAAAAGATACATGGTATGATTTCTATTTTTTTGAATTTGTTTAGATCTGTTTTGTGGCCTAGGATGTGGTCAATTTTAGAGAAAGTTCCATGAGCTGATGAGAAGAATGTATATTCAGTGTTATTTGGGTGGAGTGTTCTGTAGATATCTGTTAGGCCCAAATGTTCTAGAGTCCTGTTTAGGTCCATTGTTTCTTTGTTTATTTTCTGTTTGGAGGATCTGTCCTTTTCCATCAGTGGGGTGTTGAAGTCCCCTGCTATTATTGCATTGCTATTCCTTATGTTGTCTAGATCAAGCCATATTTGCTCTATGAATCTGGGTTTGTTCCATGGCACAGCCAGGGAGAGGAGTAATGGCCCGTATTGTCTTAGGTGTAGTTTAGCAAATTTGGTGGATCTTGGGTTACCTCTGACCTATTGTCTTCTCCTCTTCCCAGTGGAGTGTAGTGAGATTGTCCTCCCAGCTTGAGCTCCAAGCTGGTGGATTGTACTTGAGGGTATGAATCCGCAGCTCCCTCATAGCTAGGTATTCTGTTATGTCTG
Source organism: Daubentonia madagascariensis (assembly GCA_023783475.1). Taxonomy (NCBI): domain Eukaryota; kingdom Metazoa; phylum Chordata; class Mammalia; order Primates; family Daubentoniidae; genus Daubentonia; species Daubentonia madagascariensis. Next base: position 6,000,338 of record JAKFHU010002080.1, read on the forward strand.
TAGTAGATGCTGATCCCCCAGTTGGGATATGCCAAAGCTCCAAGCTTTGGGAGGGGCCTTGTAGCTCCTAGGAGTTATTTTGACCCTGCTCCTCCTGAGGTGCGGGTAGAAACACAATTTCTTTTGGCTGCAGCATGAGAGCTGAATTGGAAAAATTCTACACAGCTCAGAGGTTGCTTGTCTAGCCACGTGTGTCTGTCCCTCTGATGTGCATCTCCGTGTGATACTGGCTGATAGGGGGATCTCCAGTTGTGCATCCCTTTTCCACCACTAGACCCCAAGGCGAGGCGAGTGGGCGTTTCTATCCCTAGACGTCTCCACCGGGGGGATGTTCCCGCGAGGGGGAATAGTGGCCACTGGAGGCACTCTTGGATGGTGTGACATTCCCTAATGAAGTGGGCAGGGTTATGGGGAGCTGTTCTGGTTCAGCCTGTGGCTCTTGAGGCATTCGGTTGTCATGAGAACTGGCAGTTATACAAAATGAGTCACTATAACCAGCAACCTTTAAAATGACCTATCTCTGGGGTACAGGAGGGCTGGGATCTGAAGAGCAGGCACTAAGACCAGCACATAGTGCACTCTTTGGAGGCCAGAGCCGGGGTAGCAGGACCAGATGGATGGGCTGCAAACTGTTTCCAATACACAAAGGTCCTGTCACTACAGTTATGGGATCTCGTCCCACCTGGAACCCACGGATGCAGCTGTTCCTGGCCACCAAGGGCAAAGCCTGTGGCACCCCGGCAGAAGAGGCCCCTGGCCGGGGCGGGGTGGAGCTAGAGACCCAGCTCACAGCTCCAGGCGGGAGGCTTTAAAGATGGCTGCCGCTGCCAGCCTGGCACACAGCAGGGCTCAGATCGGGCCTGGAACGCAGCTCTTTTCAACCGGCCTGTGTCCTGCAGAGGCAATTGCCAGCAGCCCCTAAGGGTGTGACCTGCTCTCCGTTAAACTCCTGGGCCCGGGCCCGGTGACTTCTAGTAGCACAGTGCCAGCCTGCGGATTCCCTCGCACTGTCCCAGGAAGCTGTATCTCTGCTCAGTCCCTACCCGGCCCTGAGTGGTCTCTGTGTATTGCAGCTGAGAGTTCTGTTTGGCTCTTGCAATTGCTTCCTCTCCACAGAGCCTGCTGTCTCCAGCAACAGCTTTGTCCCAACTCTGGGCTTGTCCCTGACTGAGTGGAGGGGAAGTCTGTGGGGAAGGTGTGTAACCGCTTGGGGGTCAGGTCACGCTGCACTGACCTGGCGAGCGAGGTCTTCCTGCACTCTGGGCTCTGTTGCACCCCCTGTGCTCTCCGATCTTTGTGAATGATTTTGTCACCTGTTTCCTTGGGCTGAGCATCCCACGATGTTTCTCTGTAATTCACAATGCTATTTTCAGAGTGAGCTGTCCGCGTGGGCAGGCAGCTGATGGTGTTTTTCACCTCCTTCCCTGGGAGCAGTGAGGTGGGAGGACTCTATCAAACTGCCATTTTTTCCCTTCCATGACCAATACTTTGATTACAAAGTTATGAGACCCTGAGCAAAAGACCCAGTTAAGCTGTATCTGGAATCTTCACCATGGAAACATATAATAAAATTTCTTTGTTTTAAGCTGCTAAGTTTGGGGGAAATTATTATACAACAATAGAAAACTAATATAGCACTTTTGGTCATCCACACGATATAGGAATGGTATCTTCATACTTGTGTTTTACAGCTGACAACATCCTAAAGGATACCCTTCCCCAAGGACTACAGTATCCCAAGGCAGGAAGAAGAAGAGGGACTGTATCCTCTCATATGTCCCTTCTTCAAGAACAAAGAAAACATTTTCCAGAACTCTCTCTTCTTGGATAGTAGTTTTGACTCATCTCATTGTCCAGAATTGCATCTCATACTAATTCTTAAATTGGCCATTGCTAATGGGAATGACAATAACATGATCACCTTGGACTAATTCACACTTATCCCCTGGGCCTGAAGAGAGTCCAGCCTCTTCTGTTACATGTGACCACCTGTGAGTTGAACAAAACTGGGGTTTGGGTGGAAAGAAAAAAGGAGTAGGTAATGATATTGGGTGGGCAATTGCAATGTCTGCAGAAGCAAGAAAAATGTGGTTCTAGTTTTTCCATTTGTAAAAGTAGGGATCTGAACTAGTTCAAGGTGTGTGGAAAGATCTGAACATTGATAGTTGCTTCCTAGAGCATTATGTTGAGAAGGATTCTGTGGCCATGCCTGGGCTTCGCAGGAAGGACTACAAGGATAGGCCAGCAATGTCTGTTGTGGACACAAGAAAGAGAAATTATGCACCATTATGATTCTAATATGTACAGACTATGATAAAATAATAAAATTTATTATTTAAAAGTGTAGATTACAGAGTCATACTGTATTCAAATCCGGGCTCTACCACTCAATAAAGGTGTAGTCATTGGCATTTTATTTAATTTCTCTGCGCTTCAGTCTTCTCAACTGTAAAATAATGATAAAAATAACAAGTGAAGATTAAATGAGACAGTGCATGCAAAAATTTGTGGCCCACTGTTAAAATGTATATGTGTTAAGAACACAGAGTAAACACTTAATACATATTATCTGTTATTATTTAGAGGCATAATGACCACTATGTTGGTGATTTACAAGAAAAATTTCTTAAACGGACGAGGGTTACATCAGCAAGATGGCAGAATAGAACCTTCTGGTGCTCATACCCTGACAGAGCCATAAATTTGAACAACTATGCATGCATGAAAATACTTTCACAAATGCTCAGGAATCCAGGTGAGAGATTACAGCACCTGGGTGAAGCAAAGGAATAAAAAAAGTTGCATTGGACAGGGTAGAAAAGCCACTTTCACATTACTGATGCAACCCTTCCTCCAAGCCCACGCAGTGCAGTGTAGAGAAAGGAGAGTGACTTTGCCACAGACACCAGCACCAGGCCTGACACATTAAACCCTGACACCCATCTGGCACCCATGGCCCCAAGCTGCAACAGACCCAGGATCCAGGCTTGTTCCAGTAGACCCCAGTGCCAGTATAGCCCCCATGGACTCAGGCCCAAGGACTACCCCTGCAGACCCAAGCTCCAGGCTGGCCCCTGTGGACCCAGGACTCAAACCAGTCCCCATGGTCTCAGGCATCAGGCCTACTGTCTTGGACTTAGGATCAAGGCCTGCCCCAGTGCCAGGTAGGCCCCTGTGAACCCAGGCTTTAGAACAGCCCCCAAGATATAGTCTCCAGTACCCCTCCCCTCCAGGGACCCAGGCTCCTGGCCCACCACCATAGACTAAGGCACCAGGCCTGCCCATGCAGACCCAAGCTCCGGGCCTGTTCCAGTGGACCCAGGCAATTCATTGATGAAAGAATTTGAACAAGACACAAAATAATGGAAATTTATCCCATGTTTATTGATTGGAAGAATTAATATTGCTAAAATGGCCATATTACCCAAAGCAATCTACAGATTCTATGCAATCCCTATTAAAAATTCCAATGGCATTTTTCATAGAAATAGAATAAACAATCCTAAAATTCATAAGGAATTGCAAAAGACTTTAAAATTGATATGGAATCCCAAAATTCATGTGGAATAACAAAAGTACACTATTTTGGGGAATGTACAGCTATTATAGAAAATAGTATGGAGGTTTCTCAAAAAATTTAAAACAAAACTATCATATGATCCAGCAACCAAAATTCTGGATATATATCTAAAGGAAATAAAATTAGCATCTCAAAGAGATATCTGCACTCCCATGTTCATTGCAACATTATTCACAATAGCCAACATATGGAAATAACCTAATTTTTCATTAATGGGTGAATAAAGAAAATGTGATATACATGTATACATATACACACATATATATACACACATATATGTATATGTATATACACATATGCATACATATATACATATATAATGGAATAATATTCAACCTTTAAAAAGAAGAAAATCCTGCCTTTTGCAAAAATGTGTATGAACCTGGCGGATGTTATGCTAAGTGAAATAAGCCAGGCACAGAAAGACAGAGACTGCATGATCTCACTTATATGTGGAACTAAAAAAGTGGAACTCATGGAAGCAAAGAGTAGAATGGTGGTTGCTAGGGGGTAGGAGAAGAGGGAATTGGAAAAATATTGGTCAAAGGATACAAAGTTTTAGTTTGGCAGGATAAAATAAATTGTGGAGATCTAATGTACAGCATGGTGACTATAGTTAATAGTACTTTCTTGTATTCTTGAAATTTGCTAAGAGAGTATTTCTTAAGTGTTGTCACCACACACACAAATGATGACTATGTGAAGTGATGAATATATTAATTAGCTCGGTTGTGGTAACCATATATGCATACATATATCAAAACATCACATTGTACACCATAATTTATACAATTTTATCTGTCAGTTATACCTCAAAAAAGCTAGAAAATAAATAAATAAATAAAACCAGGAAAATAATTTTTATTTATTTATTTATTTTATTTTTTGTAGAGTCAGGGTCTCACTATGTTGCCCAAGCTGGTCTCAAACTCCTGGCCTCAAGTGATCTCCTGCCCTGGCCTCCCAAAGTGCTGGGATTACAGGTGTGAGCCAACATACCTGGTCAGGAAAATAATTTTAAAAATTAAAAAAAAATAAAAGAAAGCTTTCTTGCACCAAGGTAATATTCAGAGAAAATTTGTAAGAACAGTTGCACTCAGAGGAAAATTTTACTAATGACAATACTAGGATTGTTTTATGTGGGACAGTCCTGATTTTGCCTTATGTTCCAGTGTAATTGAAAATAGTCCCTCTCACACTCTCAAAAGTGTTCTGATTTGGATGGTAAATTATATGATAATCTTAACTATTGTTCCTGATAAAGTTTGAGTTGGAAGATTTCCTAGGACTAGTTTTTTTTAAAAAGACATTTTAGGTCTGGACTTGTTCCATGTCAACTCCATAGTCCAGACATTGGTTCTGGACTGCTACATAGAAGTTAGTGTTTTGTTTCGTTTTAGGTGGAATATTATGGCCATGTAGAAAATTTTATTGTTGCCTGCTACAATCTTCATTAATAACTGCAATTCCACCTTTAAACATACATTCTTTGACGTTTTTTCCCAAATTAAAATGTAGATACCTCTGCCTCAGAACTAATTCATTAGAATTAAAATTGGGTTGGAAATGGTACAAAAGCAATTTATGTAACCAAAATGTTTGTACCCCCATAATATTTTGAAATAATAAATAAAAAAAGATATAGAATATATACAAAAAATTGGGTTGGATAGGACCTTCAAATCAGTTAGTTCTATTAAATGAAGAATGGTTTTCTATTCTTAGATATTTATAATCCTTTCTCAATTATGAAACAATTTATATGGAGTACAGGACATTAATGGGGGCTAAGTCTTTCACGAAATCTAGGAAAATCCTGTATCCTTGATGCAATTCAAATGAAAGTAAATCAAAGTGAATTTACAGTATTATTGCAGGTGTAAACACAAACAAGTGATTTTTCATCTTCCCACAAATAAATTGAGCTGGAACTGTCTATACATTAAATTAGACAGTATCTTACATTTCCTGAGAACTGAAATTGACTAAGATTCCTTTGATCAGTGCATATAAGAAAGGACTACAAAAACCATATTTGGATAAAACAAAAGGCTATATGGACATCGTTTATTTTACAGTAAAATATAGCATAACTGCCAAAGCATTGAAGCTGCTAACTACTAGTTACATATTTATCTTCAGGTAACTGATTTATATATTACACATTTCTGCCCTCCTCTTGTTAATTACATTTTATCTTAATTATATCATGATGTATATAAACTTGGAAAATTATCATATTCCAAAAATGATTTAACAGCACATTTCATGCATCTAATGAGCACAGATGCAATCGTTTCAAAAAGAGGGTTGTTAAAATCTACCCTTGTTCTGAACTTCCTACTGTTTTTGATAGAAGGCTGCAGTATCTTTGTCTCCAACATTCCATGCACCTCAAAATCTATTCATGGAATAGAAGATGGACATTTGGGTGATACTGTATTATGTATAATTTGCTATCAACTTTCCTTAATCCTAAATAAAGCTTACTTTCTCAACCTCAGTTTTAAGATGTAGAAATATATTATCTTCTACCACCAAAGTACTAAAATTAGAAAATTTCCTTAAAAGATATCTCCAGTATATAGTCATGTAATGTTTTGCAAAATATCAGGACTTCCTTTTTGTGTAAATCCTATAGGCAGCACATGATTTTGTACCTGCTGTGACCTCCATATATTTCCTCAGTAAACATCTAGAGTTTGATATTCTATCATCAGCATGTAGCACATCACCTTAAAGGCATGATTAAACTAGGGAATCACAAAAGCCATTGGTACAAAATACAGGCACATAAGCACAACAAAGGGAAATTTTCTGTCAAAGCAGTGCCAAATTAATTTGTCCCTCCATACTTAATTATGCATGATAGGTTTTATTGCTGCTTCTATAATCTTAGTTTTGTTAAGACTGCTATCAAACTCAGAATCCAAGGATTTTATTAGCACAGGTGCCTAACAAATAAAAAACAAAACATATTTGTGCATAGAAATTTAGAGTCATACCTAATGACTTAATTTTTATTTTTGTCATTAAAGTTAAACTACATGTGTAGGAAATTCTTATGGTGACTATCTTAATGTCCTTAACATGGAAATATTATTAATACTTGAATGTGTGTTTCCACCACTACTCTGTGCCACAATAGCTCTTTAAAGAAAAATGCCTCCAAAAGCCTCATTGACATAATGTTCAGAGAACCACCTATGTGAAAACAAAAAGACCAAGCATGCATGATACATGCACTTCAAAAGACAATAATCAGAAAGTCAAAATGATCATGAGCAAAGCCAAACAGAGCAGATACTCAACACAGAGAATACTGCTCAATTTGCCCTTTTGTGCTCAGAAATTCAGTAGCTTGGAAGGGTCTCAGGCAAGTGAAGCATCAAGAGGTATCTCGGAAGAATTTATCCCCACCTGTATGGTCTCCATCAACATTCCTCTAAGCTGCCCTAAATAACTATACATAAGAAAAAGGGTCCACTTTTTATACAAGAACAGCTTTAAGACAAGATCTCAGAAATAAAATCATAAAACACACAAGGATATCCTAAAGAAGGAAAGCCCCAAAATATACAAATGAATGTCTAAAATCCTATCAAAGGACACAACTGAAACATGGAAAATTATATCATAGTTTTGAAGGAGAAGGTAATATCATAGAAAAGCTCTAATGTATGTGTATTTAATGTAATTACAATTAGAATCCAAGCTTTGGGAAAGAACTGTATGAAATTGTCTAAAGGAAGAATAAATGCATGACAATGGTACAGAATAGCATAAAAGCAGAATTGTGAGGGCAGACTTGCCTTTGCCAATACCATAATGCATCCTATAGTTGTAGTAGTCAGACAAATATGGTAACAGTATGACACTAGACAAATAGGTCAGCAGAAGAGAAGAAAAAAAATACAGAAAAAATGCTATTATTATATGAACATTTAACCTATAAAAAACTATAATTCATTCAGAGTAAAAAAGGCTACTTAATAAATGGTGGTGGTACAAATGGCTATCAATCTGGATATCCAAAATTAGCATTCATATGAATTAATAGCTTTAAATATTTTAAAAAATGAAATAAATATTTTGGAAGAAAATTCTAGAAGATTACATGTCCAGTCTTGAGGAAGGGAAAAGCTTTCTAACTAAGACTGAATTGATTTTAAATAGAAAAAGGACACTAAATTATGGTACATTCATATGGTGACATATAGGCAAAAAATACACACAAACACACATGCATATGTATAAATATATGTGTATTTAGTTTTGTAAGTGATCATAAGAGCTTGCTGAAAAATCTAAAAAGAAACAAAGCATGAGTTTAACACAAGTGCCTGGCTGAGACTGCAGGGACTATTGTGCAGAAGCGGGATTCACGTGGATGGAGGAAGAGAGGAGAAGGAGAAGGGATGGGGGCAAAGCATAAAGGAAACGAAAAAACCAACCAGCATTTGTCATTTAGCACCATATGAGACTATATATAAAACTCGGAAGACATTGGAACAAAGAAAATTGTTCTTCAATTAGAAAGTGTAGTTTTAGAATCTCTACTTCTGATAGTATTCCTTTCCCTCGGTCAGTATTACACCAACTTTCTGGAGCCCCCACGTCACTGCACCAGCATTCTTCAGCACATGCAGGTCCAGCCACACCACGGAGTGTGCATTTATCCTAACCTAGGCAGCCTCCCATCGTGCCTCCAAAGGATGTTTCACATACTAAAACTTTTACTTTCAGCAGCAAGGTTATGTTAACTCATCTCCCAATGTGCTAGTTAAAAATTTGTACATCTTTTTTTTTTCAACTAGCATATATTCAGTTCTGTCGTGTGCATAGCACAGATTTATTCCAAATGCTCTGGAGATTACTAAGAAATATCATTTGGGGTAACTGTTCCTCCTTTTCTTCTCCAATCTCTGCCTTACCCCCCCACCCCCATCTCCATCTCTGCTCCCCCCTTTCACTTTGGCTGGTGATTACTTACACTCTTACTTGGAAATAAAGTAAAAGCACACAAACCAGTAGAAACAGCACTGGAGTCAAAGAACAGTGTTGACAATCTTAGGCCAAACCGCTATCTTCTCATCGGGACCAGAGCGAAACCTCCTAACCCGTCTTCTAGCTTCCAGTGTTGACTTAACTCCCATCTTTTCTTCACACAACGGCCAGAGTGATGATTCAAGAATGTATATACGTCATCTTCCTTTCCGGTTTTCAACCCTCCCATGGGTTACCTTCATTTCTAGAATAAAATTTAAAAGTCAAAACCTGCTCTTACCTCTCTTTGCCTCTTTTTCTGTCTTCACGTGCTACCCATTTTCCCAGCCCTAACTGGACTTCAACCACCGTGGCTCCCTTGATGTTTCTGAAACACACTATGCATGTAAAACATCTCAGGGCTCTTCTCTCTGCTTTGAGTACTCTTCACCCACATATTCACATGACTTAACTTTGTTTAAGTCTTGGCTCAAATAGTATTTCTTCATAGAGGATTTTCTTGACCACCCTACTAAAATGGCATTCTCTTTCCATAAATCTTTGTCCCTTTACCTAGTTTTATTTTTCTCCTTAGCACTACGTGATATTTATAAATATTTATGTATCTATTGCCTGCCTCTTCCATTAGAGTGTAAGTTCCAGGGAAGTGGGGATTTTGTCTCACTTATTGTTGCATATCAGCATCTAGGACAATGTCTGGCATAGAGTAGGTGTTCAATAAATATCAATTGAATGAATAATATCAAAAGGAACTATGTAAAGACATGTGGAATGAGCAGTGCTAGCTCACAGGCAGTCATTGTGCACTTGGAATTGCTGGAGAAGACCTCAAGGGAGGAGTCATACTTAAAGTTGGGTGGGAAGGATGGGTAGGTAACCTTTGCCTATCAATTGATGTCCAATAACAGATCAATAGCCTGAAGTTGTAGAGCATTATTGGAATAAGAAATTTTGGGGCATATCATAGACTACCCTTTTGAAGAGTTTTACATCTTTGCATTTTGGTCTAAGTTCAAAGCACTCAAGGAAACAAAACAAAATAAGATGAATACTCAGGAACTTATGATGTCTTAAATACTTAAATTATTCACTGGCTGGAGCCATTGATGGCTAAGCTCTCACATGAGGATGCCGGCAACACAGTAGGCTGTACTTAAAAGGTTTCAGGGAACAGGTCCTGACAAAACAAAGCCCATGGCAGGGGCAAGTGTTTCTTTGAATAACGAGTGGTTTCTTTGAATAACAAGTTTAGAGGGAATGTGGATTACTTTTTAAAGCAGTTCTAATACCAACCAAACTGGAAAGGGCCCATGATGCCCCTTGGCTTCTTTATGGGAGGGCTGGAAAGCTGGCCTGGTACCCATGGACAGTGTCTCCAGGCTATGGCAGGGTGGGTCCCTTGGAAGGCAAGCTAAGGTGGAGTGTGTTTTCTAATCTAGACTTTATATTCACTCTAACTGTAGAAATCAAGCTTCCAGTTTTGCTAGTCACTGCAGGGATATGTACCTTTATTATGCTTTAATACCTTGTTGAGAAGACACACTTTTAGAGCAATGTGCATTGAATTTGGGAAATAGAGTGATAGAGTTGAAAGTGCACAGACACCAGGGGCAGACTGTCCTGCCTTTATACTTCAACTTAAATGTAATGGCAGTGCAATCTTGGGAAAGTTGCTTAGCTTTGGTAGCCTCACATTTTATTCAAAAAAGAGGACAGTTGTAAGGATTAAATTCCTGGCCGAGTACTTGGCCCATGGTAGGAATTCATTAAATATAGCAGTGAAAGTAATAATAGTGATTTTTATTAAGCAATTACTATGAACCAGACACCAAAAACTGTTTTATAATTATTATCTCAATTAATCCTCACAAGAGTGTTATGAAATGAGTACAGCTACTATCTTAGCAGATTTAACAGGTCTGGAAACTGAGATTTCAAAAACGTTAACTAACTTTTCCAAGTTCATAAAGCAAATAAGCGGTAAAGCCTGGGATTAAATCCAAGAAAGATGACTGAGCTTGAACCTGTGCTTTCAATCATTCTGTCAAACTTCCTCTCCAAATAATAGGAAATTTGTAATAATAATAATAATGAATGTGATATATCATCATTATTCTTCTAGCACAGTGGTTTGATCACATTACAAAAGGGAAGAAAAAGAATTAATTTAACAACCAGAATTTATTGAGTTAGTTCTGTGCTCCCGGTGCTGTGCTTTAGATATATTTTCTCAGTCTCTACAACTCTGAGGTGGACATTATTATCCTGCATTTTACAAATGATGAAACTGAGGCTTACAGTGGTTTAAAGCACTTTCTTCACATCATTATACAGCTAAGTGCCAGGATTAGAACCAAAAGCTCACAGGAAGCACTGGAACAGAGGGAGCGGAAGAGCTGAGACCTAAAGAGGAAAAACCTAAAGAGGAAAGAGATGACTAGAAGTGTGGGAGAAAAAGTAGCTGATCAAGGGTGTTGAATGCCTTGCTGTAGAACTTAGTTTTTGTGTTAAGTCAAGGTTTCCGAATAGGGAATTAACGTGATCAAATAAGATGCTTTAAAAAGATTTCTCTGACATCAAGGTGGCGGATTGACTTAAGTAGCTCAGTGCAGCCCAGAAATATGGCAGAGGCTGTCTTGGTTCCCACCAATCCCATTTCCTCCTGTGGGCACTAGGGAATACTAAATTTGCCAGCTTCCCTTGCGGTTAGGTGGAGTCCATGTGACTGAGATCTAGCAAAAATGATGGACACACTAGTTCTAGATCTGACCATACATCACCCTGGACAATCCTCCACCCTCCTGCTTCCCTTTCCCAAGGACAACGGTGGTCAGGTATGAAAGACAGATCCCTGGTTCATCACTGAGAAGAGATTCCCAGTAGAATCACCAACCCTCACTGCTCTTTGCAATATTAACTTAAACAAACAAGCAAACAAAACAAAACAAAATCTTATATTAAGAAACTAAAATCTGCGGATTTATTCGTTATAGTCAATCCTTTTCTAGCCTATCCTAGCCAACTAATATTCTGTATTCTCCCCACAGGAGGGAACGACATCCTAGAGAGCACATGGGAAATAGAGTTGGGGACTGAGAGAAAACTGTCTCCTTTGCAGCCCTGAGGTTGAGAAGGCACACGATGTTGCACCATTCTATTTTTGCAGGTAGGCAGTTTTTTTGGTCCTAGGACTACTTAAAATGTTTCCCAAGAGCAAAGTGCTTTGCTTCTGCCAATGTGATAGCTAGCCTCCAGGATGGCCTTCAATAGTCCTTGCTTCCTGATATTCATGCCTTTGTGTGGTCCCCTCTCACGTTGAATCAGGGCCAACCTGGGTGACCAAGGGAATATTGGGGAAATGATGGTATGTGACTTCAGGCAATAAAATGCACTGTAACTTCTACTTTGGTCTCTTAGATTATTCACTCTAGGGGAAGCTAGGTACCACCCCCACTGCATGAAGACACTCAAGCAATCCCATGGGGAAGCCCATGTAGAAATAAACTGAGGCCTTCTGCCAATACCAAGCACCAACTTGCCAGCCACATGAGTGAGCCACTTTGGAAGAGGATCCTCCAGCCCCAGTCAAGCCTTACAACCCGCAGCCTCTTGAGTTGTCCAGCTGAGCCCCCAGATGTAGTGGAGCAGAGACAAACCATCTCCACTGTGCCTTTTCTAAATTCATGACCCACAAAAATCAGGAGAAATAATAGCTGAATATTTTTGTTTTAAGTAACTAAGTTTTAGGGCAATTTGTTATGCTGACGTAGACCAATACAGCCACCAATGAAGACCAGGATAGAAGCAAAGAAGACCCACAGTAGGATTCCTGTGCACAAAGTGACTGTGGAGGCCTGATCCAGGAATGGCAGGCCTAGCTGCCTCTGGTGTGAACTTCTGGCTTCTATAGTCATTCTTTGGCAGAGCTGTGGCTACTTTGCCCTTCGTCATACTGCCTGGCTCCAGGAGCGACCATAATAGTTACTGCTTGTGCTCTTTATAACTGGAGAAACAACCTGGGGGCATCTTCTCCCTTTGAATGATGAGATTTCCCAGTAGAATAGCAAGACATTTCTTTTAAGGTGTGATGTTGTCATTTCCTTCCTAATTTGAATTATCTTCAAAGTCAAATGAAATTAGAGAGTGTTATCCTCTTGCAGATATGTGTTCCTTTTGGCAGATCGAACTAAGATTCCTTTCTACGGGGGCAGGTTGAGGATTCTCCTGGTTAATCCATTCACTTTATTTTAAAAACTGCCATTGAGCAGTCATGCAGTGAAAAGGTTACTGGATCTAAAGTCCAGTGACCTTGTCTCAAGCCTTGACTTTCCAAATAGCTAGACAACCTTGAAGAAGTTACTAAATATTTCTCTATCTGTAAAATTCAGGTGATTCTGATGATGCCTAAATATAAGGAACAAAAGTGTTGTGAGAGTGAAAGTAGATATTATACTGGGACTGTTTTGGTAAGGTATGAAAGGTTCCATCAATATTGTATTCAAAGTCTATGTACTAAGTGTGTGTTCTGGGTCAAGCACTATTCTAGCTTTGGAAATACAGCAGGAAATGAATCAAAGGTCATACCCTAACAGAGATTACATTCTACTACAGGTAAAGTATATTAGTTTTCTATTGCTACTGTAACAAATTATCACAAACTTATTTAGTTGCTTAAAACAATATAAATTTATTATTTTTCAGTTCTGTGTGGTGGAAGTCCAACATTGGTCTCACCTGGCTAAAATCAACGTGTCAGCAAAGCTGCTTTCCTGCTGTAGGTGAGAATCATTTTCCTTGCTTTTTCCAGCTTCTAAGAGGCCGCCTCTGTTCCTTGGCTCATGGTGTTTTGATCCATCTTCAAAGCTAACAACACTTCATCTCTCTGACCAGTCTTCCATACTCATATCTCCTTGGTTCTCCTCTTCTGCCTCCTACTTATAGTTTTTGTGATTATACTGGGCCTACCTGGATAATCCATGATAATTTTCCCATTTTAAGGTCCTTAAATTAATTACACCTTAAAAGTCCCTTTTGTGGTATAAGGGAACCTATTCCCAGGTTCTGGGGATCAGGGCAGGGACTCCTTTAAGGGCCATTGTTTTGCCTTCCATGCGAAATAAACTTTATTTTGAATAGAAATGCTCTAAATGACTACTTGCTCTTCAGTTTATGTTAATATAGCCAAAACCATATGCCATATCTCATGATTTTACTCTTGTCATTTCATTTTGCACCCTGGGCTTATTTATGCTTGACTTACAAGGAGAATTAGATTTTAACTAAGAAATTATTCCCTCTCAAGTCTGTCCAGGACTTTGCAATTGTTTTTGTCCTTAAACTACTGGGAAGTGGGAGTGAAAAAGAACCTGATAGCCAGAGGAGAAAACTCCAATTCATTTATTATTTCTATATAAGTCCTACGTGCATGAGATCTTATTCATTGACCTGGATCAGAACCGGTGTTGAATTCTCATTGCTGAGATGTGATGCTATGACCCTGAGGAATGAATTTAGTTCAGAATAGGCAAGACTACCAGTGACAGTCACTATCTATTTCTGGCATATTAAATCAAGACTTTCAGAGTGTCAGAAACTGTTATAACTTGGATTGAAATATGACAACTTGTCAAAAAATTTCCACAACTGATGACATCCCCTTGAGGTTAATAGATAAAATTACACAATGGCATAATTTGTGTAATATAATTCCTAAATTCTGTGTCATAGAGTCTCAGAGGTGACAGGGATTTTATTATATAATAGTCCAGTTTTACTGCACTGCTGTGTAATACTTGGTCTCTTATGCTTGAAACATATTTACAAAAATATATTGAGACACTTTTCAAATAAATTCAATTTGATAAGGGTTTGGAGATAATCAACAATAGGTGACACACACTGCTAGGTGCTGTGTTGGATATATTAGAGAAATAAAAGATGGCTCCTAACTCTCAGAGAACTTAAAGGCTTGTTGCCATAACATGGTGTAAACACAGAAAATAACTGAAGAACATTACAAGTCAGTAGATTCTAGCCTGCTATAGACCCATGAACTCTGAAAGCTCAGTGGGTTCTGAGTAGTATGGTAAAGGCTGAATGGATGGGTAGGGACTTGAGAAAGGCTTTGACAAATGGGAGAAGGACATTTTAAGTGGAAGGAACTTTATGAGCAAAATCACCAAGATCAGAATTGATGTACAAAATACATTAAGGTTACTGAGCTGGAACAAAGGGGAGGGAGCTGTGAAATATAAGACTGGGTAGCATCTGGGCATATTCATTTGCGTCCATCTTCGTGTGTGTGCTCATGTGTCTGTGTAACACACACACAGAGCTTACTGCTGTGGCATATCCAAAGGAATTGTACAATATACTAATGCAGGCAGTAATAATGGGTACTTTCAATGGATGTATGCTAGGCATTCACACAGTATCTCATTTAATCCTCACAACAACCATATGAAGTAAATATTTCTAATGTCTTAGTTTTAGAGATAAAAAAACTGAAGTTCAGAGAAATTAAGTAAGGAGCCCATGGCCACACAACTAGCAAGTGATAAAGCTGGGCTTCTCATTCACTTTATTGGCCTTAGGGGAACCCATTGTTCTCAAAATAGTGCTAATTATTAGCAATACAGTTTGTTCAGTAACAGCGCTTTTAAAAATTTTTTTTTTCTTTTCG
The DNA here is from genome assembly GCA_023783475.1 of Daubentonia madagascariensis. Lineage (NCBI taxonomy): Eukaryota > Metazoa > Chordata > Mammalia > Primates > Daubentoniidae > Daubentonia > Daubentonia madagascariensis. The sequence goes on from JAKFHU010002080.1 coordinate 6,015,607, forward strand.
GTTCAGATGCTATTGGTAAAAAGGAATAATGTAAATATACTAAGGAAGATCGTGTTGGTTTTTACATGATTTTCCTCAGTATGTTAATGGTTTGTAGCAATTAGGGGCAAACTTTGTCATAATTAAAGAGAAAACATTTTGCCATATATGATTATTGGGGAAAAAAAAGTTTGAAAATCTTGCAAAAGTGCCTTCCTTTAGTACAAGAGATATCTATCTCACTTGGTGGTTTCAAGAAGAACTTCATTTTTGCTAAGTTAAACTGTCTTAAACAAAAGATAGTATAGAATAGATACCCTTTTGTACTTTGATTTTTAAAAATTTTAGCTTAAGCATAACTTAACCAATATATATTGGAACACACATGATATCATTTCAGAGATCTTTCTCTTTTTTTTTTTAACAGCAGATAGTGCTTTATTGTGTTCATGGTGTTTTCTGTCATGCCAAGTTGTTATTTTTTAATGTTTATTTAATCAAATTTATCACTATTTTCTTTCATTATCTCTAGATTTTGAATCAATGAAAAAGTCTTTCCTAACTATACACACACACACACACACACACATACACACACACATGTGTACATACAGTAATTCACAACACACACACACACACATGTGTACATACAGTAATTCACCTGTGTTTTCCTCTGGTGTGTATATGGTTTCATATTTTACATTGAGATCTCTGATCCACTTGGGTTGCATTCTTGTGTATGGTGTGAGATACAGATCTAATTTACTCTTATTTCCAAATGATTATCCTGTTAGTTATAGCACGATCTTTGCCCCAGTGATTCAAGGTGCCACCTGAATTATATCCCCCATTCCCATAGGTACTTGTCTATTTCTGGACTTTCTCTTCTCTTTACTGTTCTAGCTGAATACTTGTGTGCCAGTGCCACACTGTTTCAATCAGAGATACTTTATATATATTTAATAACAGGTCGAATTCATCCCCTATGCAGCTTTTCTTTCACAGTGTTTTCCTAGCTATACTTGCATGTTTATTTTTCCATATAAATTTTATATCAACATATCTTGCTTCATAATAAAGATTATTAGTATTTTTACACTGAATTTATTTGCATTACATTTATAAATTAACTTGGGGGAACCAATATCTGTATGCTATAGAATTGTCCTATATAACATAAAGGAATGTCTTTCTAATTGCTTGAGTCTACTTTCATGGCTTTTAGGAGTATTTTTAAGTTTTCATCATATAAGTTTTGCAGATTTCTTGTTAAGTATGTTTATCAGTTATTGGAAATGTGGTTTCTCCACCACTGTGTCCTCTATTTTATTATTTTTGTATATGCAGACTGTGAATGTCTGCATGTCTTTATTTTTTATCCTGCTACCTTACTTAATTCTTTCACTGTTTGAATAATTTTTATCATTTGATACACTAGACTTTTTCAGTTACTATCATATCCTCCTCAAAAAGTGATATTCTTTTTTTCCCTTACCCCCAATTCATATGTCTTTAATTGAGTTCTCTAAATGCATTGACAAATGCTTCCCGTACAGTATTAGGCACAGGCAGAGATGGTGAGTATCCTTAACTTCATCCTAATTTTCATGGAAATTCCTCTAATCTTTCCCTATTAAGTAAGACGTTGGTCTTAGGAGTGAGGTATGTGATATATGTATACATATATTTTTGTGTGTGTGTACTTTTTATTAAGAATGAGAGTTGAATTTTTCAAAAGCTTTCTCAGTATCTAAGCATATTATCATATGAATTTCTCCTTGTGCTAATATTTTTATTTGGATTGTTATTTGTTGTTTTTATTGGGGCTCTATTACAAAGCTCTATATATTTGAGAAGTCTGCCCCAATCCCATTTCTTATATAATTCATCTATATTTTTAATGCATGCTTTTGCAGAATGATATATTTTTCATAGGAGCCTGTAGTTGATTCAGGGAAATTTTATGGGGCATAGAGGTACAGTCAGTCTTAAGTTTCAAGTCTTAAATATATATGTGAACACTAGTTTTGCTTTGCCTCTTGCCAAGGATTTAATTTTCCTAGATTGGGAGCACCCACAGAGTTTGCTTTTATAACTTTTCTTCAAAACAGATTATTTTCATTTATATCCCTGAAATTAATCCAGGGCTCAGCATATTAACTATGATAAAATGGTGATGCTTTGCCAGGTGATATGTCACGCGATGAAAGAGACAGAGAGACAAAGAATGAGACAGAGAGAGAAGCAAAGGTGTTTAAAATATGATGTAACACAAAAGATTCTTGACTACTGATCCTCTCTCTAGTGGACTAAGACCAACATACCATTTTTGAAGTGAATTGTTTCTCTGTGTGACATATATAAATACTTTTAGATATTTTTTAGCAAGCTTTGTCCATATATGGGGGAACACTCAATGTCCTGACGTTAACTCGTTTTTAACCAAGATGAGATTACTACTCTTTACCCTTGGCACATGAGTAGAGTGAGGCATCAGCTCTTAATTTCAGTGAAAAAGTGGGAAGCACGTACATTCCTGAATATGGCAGCCCACTGTGGTCTAGCATCTCTCAGGACATGGAAACTAGCTCTGTTCCCTTCCTCTGGAAGGGGGATGTGCCTGCACGTGAGAATGGGAGGAGGTCCCTTCTCTCTTGGCATCACTTGGGGCATTTCCTCTTCCCACAATAAAAACACTGGAAAATGCATTAGAAGACCTGGATATTATAATCGTTTATATGTGTAGCATGTTTTATTGGTTACCAAGTACTTAAAAATACATTATCTCTGTAGGCAGAATGCTTTAACAATTCTGGGATGTGGTCAAGACAGGTAGTTTCATTTACATTTCAGAAAATAAATAGTTGAATCTTAAAGAGCTGAAGGACAGAGATAGGATTAGAAACCAGGTCAAATGACCAAGCTTCTTTCTTCTTCTCACTCACTCTTTGTGTTTTTTTGAGGCTTTTGCAAAATATTTCACTTCAGTTTTTCAATTTATAAAGTTGACGGTGGGAGGGAAGGGAGAATTAGATGATTTATAATGTTGTTTTCAGCTGTAAAACTCTGTTTTTCACTACAACATAAACACACAATGTACACACACTTCTCGTAAATGCCCCGACCTTTCTATTTACACTACACTCATTCCTTGATCTCCTTGGGGGATTGATTCTAGGACTGCCATACCAAAATCTGCAGATGCTTGAGTCCTTGATTTGAAATGGCATAGTATTTGGCCATGAATATACTGCCATGTACTTTAAAGAATCTCTAGATTATAATACCCAATATGACATAAATATTATGTAAATAATTGTTATACTGTATTGTTTTTGATTTGTATAATTTTTATGTTGTATGCTATTTTTTTTCCGAATATTTTTGATCCTCAGTAGGTTGAATCTGAGGATGTGGAACTTGCAGATACAGAAGGCCGACTGCACTATCCTTGAGTTTAACCCCCCATGATTTCTTGCTTGAAATACTTTAATGATCTCTCAATTAACCCCTCCCCTCCACTTTAGCCCCAGATAATCCATTTTCCATGCTTACAGCCAAAATATATATATATATATATATATTTTAAGAGACAGGGTCTTACTCTGTCTCCCATACTGAAGTGCAGTGGTACAATCATAGCTCACTATAGCCTCAAACTCCTGGGCTCAAGTGATCCTCCAGCCTCAGCCTCCTAAGTAGCTGGGGCTATGGCTGTGCACATGCCCAGCTAATTAAAAAAGCTTTTTTATGAGATGGGGTCTCACTATGTTGCCCAGGCAGGTCTTGAACTCCTAGCCTTATGCAATCCTCCTGCCTCAGTCTCCCAAAATACTGGGATTACAGGTCTGAGCCACCCTGCCCAGCCAGCCAAAATATTTTTCAAGCCTAGTGACATTTTTCATGTCACTCTGCAGCCACAAACTCAAGTGGTTCTTCTTTGTTTTCTGCACAAATCCCAAGCCCTTTAGCTTTGTGAACAAGACTGTCCTCTTCTTTCCTCTCTGCTTCCCTGAAGCTTTAGCTCTGGAGATCCCTGAGGGTTTTCTTAACAAGACAGCCTGTGGGGTAATAATCCCATGCCTCTGACATACTGCTTCCCCATGAGAACAGCACCTTCCCGTGCACTGCGCATTGCTCACTCATCTTTAAAGACTCAGTTGTTGCCTCTTCTAAGAAGCCTTTCTTGCTGCTCCCCTTTTTAGGTAGAATAGATTGTTCATCCTTTATACTTTCATTCTACCCCATCCAGAATTCTATTATAGTGCTTATAGTATTTTATACCATGTATGTGTTTACATGTTTCTCTTTGGGACTAGTTTATTTTTCTCTTTATCCTTAAAGCTCAACACCATTCCTGGCACATAATTGGCAATCAAAAAATATTCCTGGAATAAATTCAGCCTCTGTTACCTTGTCTTACTTTCTATCAAAGGTGGACATTTCTGAATAGATTTGTCAGAACAGGGAATGAAATCTGTAGTTCTGGAATGAGAAAGAGGGTTGGACCTCACAGAGTTTAATCCTATGATGACTCTGGTCTCATTACACACTCAGTAGTAACATCTGATTGGCTCATGGGTACTACACTATCCATGAGTATGTGAAATGCTAGCTTTAACTCTATAATCAAGAATATCATTATATATTAATATATTAAAATTAATATATTATATCTTAATGAAAATAACTATTTTAAAATCTCAAAAGTACATTGGGAAATGTGGTATTGTGTTTTTATATTTGCAAATCTCTTTTAATGTCTGCTTCTGCATTCAACTGCTAGATGTCACATGTTGTGTAGCCTCTGGAAAACTCTATACTCTTGACAGAATAAAAGTAAAAATATATATATCTATATATAGAGAGAACAACTATCTATTATTATAAAAATAAGTTTGAATTTGCCAATCCTCTAAAAGGGTCTTTGGGATATCTAGGGGTCTCTGGATCACACTTTGAGAATCATGGCTTAGCAAATGGTAAATGTTTCACAAGTATGTATTTAATACAGCAAATTGACAATATCCATTTAATTTACTTAAAAAATGGCATAATTCCCTGACAAAATGCTGTATCTAGCCACACATTTCATGCTGTGCTTACAAAGTTCTTAGGAAATATATTAAGTCACCTTTTCCATCTGAAAACACATTCACACTACCCACATATATGTTATGGATGAAGAAACTGAGGATTAGTGAGGTAAAATAATTTGCCTAAGGTCACATAGCTAATAAGTTGAATAGGCAGTCTCAAAATTTTAAATTTAGGTTTGAATTGAAGCTTAAGATTGATTTGAGAAAATGTTTGAATGCTTGAGAAGCTACCCCAAAGGTCTTAGGGTTTGGATCTACATACACCTTTCATATCACAGCTCCAACTGAATACTAATTGACTTAGTCAAACGCTCTCACTAAATTTCTGGATTTGCCAGATCAGTCCTAACAAATAAGCTGATTTTGACTCAAGACACAACTGCAACATTTATTTTGAATTATTTACTGCATTTGAAACTCACTATTGTTCAGCAAGGAATGGAGCAAAGGAACTAAGAAGTTTAAGGGAAGTAACAACCCAAAAAGCAGAAAAACAAAGTGTCAAGGTCAGGGAAATGCACACATACATAGTCCTAGCCTATGTCATCATCCAAACCAAGAGGAGGAATGAACCTTGGGAGGAAGGTGGCCCTAGCATTAACCTCACAATTTCATGGATCACCCTGCTAGGCCTTCAGTCACAACTGGATGTTATTGAAATCAGGGAGCCAACCCAGTTGGCATATGACAGAATAACAATCATGTGCTTATATTCAGAAATTTCTGCAACATACAGAATCTCCTTGGATGTTAATTTGAAGTCCTTGTCTTTTTGGAAATTCAGAGGAATGGAGAAAGAATTATTGATTATCCATTCTGCAACTGAAGAAAGAGATAAAGGGAGTGAATAAGTCAGGGAGGTTTCCCTTTCTCACCCTAGGTGCAGGTTTACTGAAAAATTTGTCTCTGACTATGAGCCAGTGCTATGGATTCCCACATGGGAGATGCCTTCAAATCATTTAAATTTGTCAGGCTGAAGAATCATGGTGGTTTTTATAGCTGGGGAGGAAAAGCAATGGATCTTTATTTTTCTGCTACTTAAAGTAGGCTTGTATATGGAGTAAAATAGATTTCGGGGAGGGGGAAGAATCTAAAGAGCATGAATTTTACTTATTTAGTTATTTAGAACAGAGTACAGATGCTTTAAGACTAAAATATAATATCAACTTTAGATGGTGTGTGTGTGTAAGCAATCATTAACTTTATGAATGAAAGTAGGATTTTACTTAAAGGGCTATTAGAAATTATTTATAGGTGTTCTGCTTAGCATATTTTCTTATAAAATCAAATTAGGAGAAACAGTAGTTTTTCATTTTTTGAAATCAGGGGACTTAGAAATAAAAGAGACTTTATTTCATCACTTTTACACACCTCTTGCCCGTCTGAAGTTGTCCTCATCTTTGTTTCGTCCTTGGTAGTTTCTGGTCTGGTCATACGCACTCCTGGCTTTTCCCTGCCACTTTCCACCAGAGCCAATTCCACAGCCCAATAGACTGTTAAGAAAGTTTGAGGGGTTTTTAATGTACTGATTCTTTCCTTGAAATTCTTCTTCTTCTTCTTTTTTTTTTTTAACTTAACAGTATTTCTCCATCCAGTTATATCTCCCTTTAGTTATGCTTTAGTTATGCCTAAATAATTCTTTCTCCACTTTAGTTTTCATGTCCTTAGGATATTTTAAGCAATCATCATGTCTCTCATCAGCTATGCTTTTAAGCTTGAAATGGCAGCCTTACTTACAGATGATGCTATTTGAATCCAGTGCTTGTAAATAGATATTTGTGATTGTAAGACTACTAAAACATTGGGGATAGAAAGCTTTTATTTATTTGTTTATTTTCATTTACTTATTTGTGCTGCCGAAGGAAAAAGGACAGAAAAAAGTATTTGCTCTGAAAACTGAAGAAGTATTTGGCTCAGTTCTTTCTTTCTGTAATTCTATGGGAATTTTCTCAGAGGGGAAGAATCTAGGCCCATAGTATTTCTTTATGGAAAAGCTAGTCATGTGTTTTCTATAATAGTTAAAAATACTCTTCAGAGAAGGTTAGAACTAATATATAAACAGATCTTAATGCATCTTAGAGGTGTAGGAATTAAGAAAAAAAGAAGTAGCTATATATATGTGTGTGTGTGTATATATTTGTTTATATATAAATACAAAAATATATTTCTGAAAAAAGTTTCAAATCAGATTTAATTTATTAATTAATGGACCATTACATTAACATGTGAGTTCTTTATATGTGTTAAACATTGATATAAGAAAAATATAAAAGTCAGGGATCCTGCCCTTCAAAAGAACATTACATAGGAAGGAATGAAAACAGGCAAACAGATAATAAAAATGCAAACGTAATAAGTCCCAAAATAAATGCACATGGATAATTTGGAATTTAAAAATTTCATTATCCTATAGGTAAAGTAAAAAAATTCCGAAGAAATAGAATGATTACCAGTCCCACCTGTCTACTTTCAAAATTTCGATAGTTACATATTAGATTTTCTTAAAGGGGGAGGGTAGTTAAATTGTTTAGAGTTATTTAGTTTTGTGCTTTTATTAGAACTAGAATTTTATACCTTGGAGTCAATCTGACATTATTTAAAATGGGAAGGAGCATTTAAAATAGATCACTTAAATTTTCATTCACAAATTCAAAGAAAGTTTTATAATGTTATTTAAAATTCATCATAGTACAGTGAGCTAGTCTCATTCACAATCTCATATTGCATTAAATTAAGAATTTGGTGTCATGACAAACAAGTAATCCATATGTAGAAACAACCCATTGGGAACATGGGGCAATGTTTATGATTAGGTTCACCATACTCCATTAAGATAATCCTGTTTTTAAAGGCTAGATATTTAAGACACTTATTCCCACTCCAATTACTTTTTTCAATGTCTTGGCCAAAATCAGGTTGTTTTGCCTCTGGCTTGAGCTGACCATTTGTAGGTAAATCATTAATTGATTGACTGGATTATCATCAGATGAATAGGACTCAGTATTAAGTTCATTAAACATAATAGGAAGGAAAAACAGTTGGTCTATTTACTTTGACATCTACGCATCTAAATAAAAATAATATTTTAATGCACAATACTTAGTCACTATGTCAGTCACAAAATTGAAAAAGCATTGTGTTTGATATAATAAAACTGTAAGTTCAGCCCAGTCTGGTCCAACTATAACAGCAAACTAAGTGCCAGCTCTGAATATGTTCATACAGCTATAAGTAGATTATATTGTCACAGGCTCAGAGCGCTATCTAAGTAGTAAGACTTCTATGGAAAGTTAGATTTACATTAGTCTGTTCTGCCAAAAATAAATGAAATTTACAAACTATTTAATTAAAGGTCTTTGTAATTAAGAACATTTGGAGCATATACAGGTAAAAAAGTTAAATTAAAGCTTTTGAAGATGATGTTTACGATTAGATGAGGCTGTTGTCTTTGGACTGGCTCTTTAGTATATAATAAGAAAGTGTTCTAAGGGCAGTTTGGGGAAGAGTTTCAAGAATAGTTTAAATAGGTTTTAGAGTCTAAGCTTTCTTATCTTAAAAAATGAGGATAATAATTTGTGACTTGCAGGATTGCTCCCAGGATATAATATATAACGTGTGCCAGAGCTAGTACCTAGCGAACTCTCAATAAACAGTAGCTGTATTATCAGAAATACCTTTCTCAGGTGCACATATTTGCCTTTTTCTGTGGCCCCATTTCTTTCTCAAAATTATAAAACTCAATGACATATACAAAGCACTTTAAACTCATAGGAGAGGGGGAAGCCTCTAGGGAAACAGCTGAGAGGAAGATGCTCCTACTCTTAGCATTAGCAGTTGCTCTAATGCGTATGGAAAACCCAGACACAAGCACTAAGGATGGGCAGAAAATGGAGTAAGGGAGGCAGACACTAGCCAGCGTACGGTGCTTCTCCCTGCTGGGGTGCACTTGCCTGGCTCCCACACAAACCTTTCTGGGGCCTGACACGCATCTCTCCTGCCATCGCCTGAAGCGCCACTGTGAGGACAGAAGTGTCCCGTGGTAGCTAGACCATCACTCAGCTACTGCCATAATTAGTCACCTACAGCAGATTCCGGAATTCTTTGCTCCTGGATTCAGAGGATATGTTGTAAGACTCTTTCAGCCTGGAGGCAATTAGCAAGAGACCAGAAAAAAAATGAAGTTGATCGCAATCAAATTGTAAAAGCTGAAACCAACTAGAAACATGAGGTTTAACCTGATATATTTTGAAAGAGAGAAATATCTGTCACTTGTCTCTCTGTTTTCAACAATTATAAATACATGTGCAATAAAAAGTATTGGTTTTCACTTAGCTATTCAGTCCTATTACAGACCATAGCCCCATAGAACTATTTTTTAAAAATTCTCATCAGTAGATTTTGGGGTTATAAAAACAGTACGTTGTTAATAAAAAGGGCTAGGAATCAACTAGTCCTGAAGTTTGATCTCTAAAATAATTAATAAATTTTTCTTGGTTTTGATATTTTAAATTCTACTTTAATTTTCTCAATGAAAATATGATAGACAATAAGAGAAAAAAGATTATAATTGAAAAGAAATTATTCTATTTTATTTTTTGAATTAAAATATATGATTTTTACTTATGATTCCATACTAATCTTCCTCCACACCCAATCCCACTTAGTTATTATTTTCCATAGCAAAAAGGAGTTACAAATACAACTGGAAGGCGTGCTAATTATTTCACATGGAAGATGAGTCAGAGTACATAGGTGCACATAGCACACAACAACATGCACACATACAGAAACCATTACAATGTCTGCTTCTTTTTAAAAAGTACCAGTCTAGAAAAGAATAAATAGCATAGAGTAGGTTTTGCCCTTCGTGGCTGTGATTAGAGTCTTAATGCTATGTTGCCTTTAACCGTGCCAATTTCATTTCTACAGTGAAATACGCTTTAGAGGACAGGAAGAAAGCTGATTATTTAATCAAAGGGAAGGAGAAAGCCAAAATAATCCACTGTATCTCATGAAGGAGTAGGGGTGGGTGTAGGAAAACCTCTGAAAGCATTACACTAACGGTACTTCTTTATTTTAAGTAACAAATAAAATAGCAAAACAGTTTTCCCATCATAAAAACTGACTTTGATCCCCAGTACAGCCATGGAGTGGAAAATTGAACCACAATATAATTGCTTTCCCTGTGACCGATAAAGTGGTGTAACAAATTTTGTGTTTGAATGATAAAATCAGCAATCGGCCCCTAGCATTTCCCTCTGCCATTCCTCCAAGGACACTCAAGTCCCATCAGGCTCCAGGCAAGAAGAAGGGTGGAAGGACTAACTTTAAATCAACTCCAAGTTGTTGTTGGATTTCTCTTGCTTGCTTGCTTAAGGAAATAAAAATAATAATAGTAATAATAAAAATGTCCATGTTTGTCTTTAAATGCCTAATATAAATCACTCTGGGATGTGGTGAAAAAAATCCATCCTTCAATGAAAACTGCTGATATAGAAAAAAACTAAAGCCATACTGAGAAAAATTATTTTACTCAAGAGTGAAATCTTGTTAGAATGGGGAAATTGTCTTAACAGTGCCAGTGACAAGTGCCACAGCTGTTCAAGGTAGAGGCAGCAGCCAGAAATATGCTCACCACAGGAAGGAAGCAGGCTGCATTTGTGAGTTCATTATGACGGGATTTAACTGGGGAAAGATACCGCACTCTTCGTGTAGAAGCACGGCAGAGCTTGTCCATCCCTGCAGCTGACTTTCCCAGCCCCTTTGGGACAACAATCCTAAATGGAAAGTCACTTTGTGATTTGGATGGACTCCTTTCCCAAAGAGGGTAAATTCCAAGTTACAAAAAGAGATGTTTAATTATAGTATTAGTGTATCGGGTAGAAGGGTAACGAATGGAGGAGGGAACAAGATCCCAGTTAAGTGAGAGTCAATCCAGGTGTCTGTATGGGAGCTCACAGTGCACTGAACCATTTGGTTTGCAAAGCTGGACGCAGATTTGAGCCTCTGCAGCTGCTCATTGAATATACACAAGGAGGGTATATTTCTTGAATAGCACTTTTGTTTTGACCTGGAGAGATATGGGAACATGTAGAGACTTAAGGAAAAAAAATATTTTCAAAGACCAACTTCTTCAATCTTCACAGAAGTTCTTGGCTGTATTTGGTGAGAAATATTTGCCATCAGATTAGAACACAGTCCCCAAAAGCAGGCAGGCAGCCTCCAGAGTGCTTGGTTCTTGATCTAACAGGGAATCCGAACTGGGCAGCATTATGGGTAGTTTTGTAAAATTATTTTAATACTTTTCTGGGCTTTACAAATTTTTACAATGAGAATGTATAGCTTTGGTTTTATCTTTTACATAGTTTTTGAACTTCTTAAGTTAGTTTCTTAACTTTAATGTTGGAAATTTTCAACATATTAATGATCCTGATACACCCATCACCCATTTCGACAGTGATCAACTCATGTCTGGTCTTGTTTCAGGAACACCTTACTCCTCAGATTATTTTGAAGCAAAACCAAGACACCCTATATACATCATATATATTTCTAAAAGGTAAGGACTAAAAATATGACAATAATTCTATTGTCATTCCTAAAATAATTAACAATAATTTCTTATTTTCATCAATATTTAGTCATGGTGTTATTGAATATATTCTCTGTCCCTTGTATTTCCTATAAATTTGTAATCATATAATATATCTCTTTAACAGTCTGTTTGCTTTTCATTTATTATCATTGGTTGGCTTATCTCTTTAGTCTTGTTTTTAAGTTCCTCCTTTATTTTCTATATTTTTAAATAAATTTATTCAGTTTTCCTTAAAGTGTCTCACCATTTGGAGTTTGATGATTGCATTCCCACAGTATTGTTGAACCTGCCTTTTGTTTCCTGTAAATTGATAGTTAGATATAGAAGCTTGATCATTTTAGATTTGATTTTTTGGAGGGTGGGGGGAAACAACACTACTTCGTGTGTATATTTCCATCAGGAGCTACCTAGTCTGGTTGCATAATTTGGGAGAAATATTATCAGCCACCAATGATCATCAATTTACTAAGTGTTACTAAAGTTGATATTCTAAATATTTATAAAATAAAAATATAGCAGGAAGTCCCCATTAACACATTTCCACCAAAGGAGAGGTAATGTTAAAAGGGCCAAACTAGGATTTAGGAGAGACGGGTTCTAGGGTCAGTCCTGGGCTTTGTTTCCCTCATTTCTAAAGTGAGAGGGTCCCTCTCTAAGGTGCTATCTGGAACCAAACATTTTAAAATTACTTACTTTACAGCAAGGGGTATGTGCAGCACACCTGGCACCTCCAATGTTGGAAAGGACCACTTACCTCTGAAATATGATAGACCATTGGGAAGCAGCAGCTTCAGTACTTTTATCTCAGTTCTCGTAATGCACTAGTGGTAAACAGTAGCATCTACGTGATTATTAAGTGTGCAGATTGGATTGTGAGCTGAATCCAGACTCAGGTGAAATCCAGTATTTGAAATATTCAATTCAATACTGATACTAAATTAGAATTTTAAAAAAGAATTATTAATAATGATGATGCAGGTTAGTGGTTAGAGCCCAACCTGTAGCTTATAATAGCTCTAGATGCTTCAAAGTGTAGGACCTTAGAAGCAAAGAAGGATTAATGATAACTGCCTTACTGGATATTATGGTCTGAATGTTTGTGTCCGCTGGAAATTCCTATGTTAAAATCCTAACCCCCAAGGTGGTGGTATTAAAAGGTGAGGCCTTTGTATAGTGATTAGGTTGTGAGGGTAGATCCCCCTTCTACCATAAGAGGACACAATGAGTAGATGCCATTAATGTGCCAGAAAATGAGCCCTCATTAGACACCAAATCTTCCTTGATCTTGGACTTCCTAGCCTCCAGAACTGAGAAATAAAGTTATGTTGTTTATGAGACACCCAGTGTAAGGTATTCTGTTACAGCAGCATGAATTGGACTAAGACATTGAATACTGCAAAAATTCAATGAGAAATAATGTGAGTAAGGCAATTGGATCAGTGGATCAGTGCCTGGCACTTTGCACTTCATAAATAGTCATTATTATTGATAATTATGAGCATAGTAGTCTACAATGTCATTACATGAACATTTTGCCATGTAGATGGCCAACCTTGAGCTTTTCTAACAGAAACTTTTGTGGACTTACTATTTTGCCTGTCATATTAGAGCATTAGTAATCACCCTTCTTTGTGTGTGTGGGGGGGGAAAACATGTTTTTCTCTCTTTTTACTTCAATTCTGCAGTTAGGCTGTCTCAAACCTTTGCTACCTAAAACTAAAAGGGCAAAAGGAAAGCAGTGGAATCCATGGGAAAGTGTGTGTCATCTGCCTTTTATTAGGTCTCCATGCTTTTAGCCTTGTCACCTCCAGCCTACATGGTAGACAGAGTGACCCTTTAAAACATATCAGATTATGTTGAATCTCTATTTAGATCTTCCACTGGCTCCCTGTAGTGGGTTGAATCATGGTCCTCCCCAAAATATGTCCACGTACTGATTCCTGGAACATATGAATATGACCTTATTTGGAAAAGGGGTCTCTGTGGATGTAATTAAGTTAAGGAATTCAAGATGAGATCATTCTGGATTTAGAGTGAGCTCTGAATCCAATGACAGGTGTTCATATAAGAGAAAGATTTGGAAGATTCAGAGAAGAAGGCAATGTAAAGACAAAGGGAGAGATTGAAGTGATGTGCCTGTAAGCCAAGGAATACCAAGGATTGCCAGCAGCCACCAGAAGCTTGCAGAGAGGCATGGTATAGATTCTTCCTCGGAGCCTCCAGAGGAAACCAACCTTGCTGACACCTTCATTTCAGATTTCTGGCCTCCAGAACTGTGACAGAATAAATTTCTGTTGTTTTAAGCTGCTCAGTTTGTAGTAATTTGTTACGACAGCCATCAGAAACTAATTTAGACCCCTTCACGATTTTTTCCACTAGGGTCCACGTGATCTGGCTTGGTCTGTCTGTCGGATCTTGTTTTCTCTCTTGCTGTGCTCCAGTCGCTCTGACTTCTTGCTGTCACTTGGCCATGCTGGATTCTTTGTCATATCCAGCCTCTGAACTTTACATCTAGAATGCACTACTCCCAGATCTTTACCTGATTGGCTTCCTCTTTTCATTCAGATCCCTGTTTGATACCACCTGTCAGGGATGCCTTCCCTCATTCTCCCACTTAAAATAGCCACTTTATTCCCTCACACCTTCACCCCCTGTTCCTTGCACTGCTTTATTTCTCTTAACATAGCACTTATCACTTCCTGTCAATATTCCAGGATTTCCTTGCTTGTTAGTTTATCTTTTTCCACTATAATTGTAGGCTCCATTGAAGCAGGACATTTTTCTCTTGTTCAGCACTCAATCTTCAACACCTAGAAAAGAGTTGGGACCATAGTAGGATGTAATTAATATTTGTTGAATAAATGATTTAATCTGAAATCTAAAAAAATAGGCAAGGATTTACAAAGATATCATTCTACTTTGTAGGAAATATATCAGTGGGCCACATCTCGAGGCTTGCATTGTCAAAGATCTCAGAACTTCATTGCAATAATTATCATCTTAAAATAACCTGATGCTCTAAAACTGGGTGTGGGACAACAAATTTTCAAAACCAAAAGGGGAAGTCTCTGACGAGTTTGCATCCAGGGCAAGACTGTGTGGAAAGGCTCCCTGCAAAGCACACCTTGATTCATTCTATCAGGTGCCCTCCTGGGCATGCCCACAGAACGCGGGGTGGCTGCAGTATACCTGCTGCTGATGTGGCTGAGTGATCCTCTGAGGAAAGGAGAGTAGAGAAGATTTGGGGTTGGTGTTTGACAACGTGGTGGAAGAAAGGAGATGGGATGAGTGATGCTATAAGCCAAAAAGTCACTTTCTGTGATGTCCAAAAAATTAAAAAATTTAGATGCATTGAAAGTTTAACTACCACTGATTTAAGTTTTAAAAGAGTATTGTATTTTGAGACTTCCCCTAGAGACCACTTGACACTTACTTGAAGTGTTGGAGGAGAATATTACATAGTTTGAGCCACTGCTAAGGTTTCAGGCATGAAGAAAAGACAATGGAATTACTTAGAAATATAGTTAATTTTAAAGATGCTGACAACTGCTACCAGAAACCCTATTAACCTTTAAGTAATTAAGGACTTTAGCCAAGAAACTGGAGGTCAAGTCAAGATAAATGGCCATGTACCCAAATGGGCAAAGTGGAATACCACTTTGGCACTGATGGAATACCACAGGAAACAGGCAAAGCTAGATTTAGTGCTAGTTAGCTTTTTTTTTTTTTTTTAAGAGGCAGAGTCTTGCTCTGTTACCCAGGCTGGAGTGCAGTGGCATGATCATAGCTCACTGCAGCCTTGAACTCCTGGGCTCAAGTGATCCTCCTGCCTCAGTCTCCTGAGTAACTGGGACTCTGGTACGCGCCACCACGCCTGGCTAATTTTTTTTTTTTTGTAGAAATGAGGTCTCACTCTTTCTCAAGCTGGTCTTGAACTCCTGGCCTCAAGAGATCCTCCCACCTTGGCCTCCTAAAGTGCTGGGATTACAGGTGTTTAATGTTTTTATTTATGATCCTGTTGAGGGATCTACGAGTACAAGCCATAAACTTGCAGATGTTACCAAATTCAGAGGCATTACAAAGCAAAGGGAGGACAGAGAAATAAGAGTAATGGGCTGACAAATGAATTTCCACTTAGAAGATCTGGGAGAGGAAACACAGATGAAACACAGGAAGCAGATGCTGAAAAGAAAGTCCAAGAATGAGGACTTAAGTTGCATGTAAACCTCCAAAAAGGCTAATATGGGCTACCAGGAGCTCTAAAAATCCCCATGTACCACAGAATGTGGGATCCTAAAATGCAAGACAGTGGAGAGAAATGGAAAAATTTCTGGATCTCTCTTCAGCCCAGGGGTGACAGTAGGGAGAGGTCAGCTGGCTTTTTCCAGGTTCCTGACTCTAAATATTAGAATCCCACAAGACACAAACTTGTTAGTTTTCTTTGATGTCAGGCTAGCCCTACTCCAAAGGGTTTAACAAAGTCACGTTTAGCAAATTGCCCCATTGATCAACTCAATTGCCCCATTGTCTAACATGGTTTTTATGGGGGTGAAAAGAAACCCCTTTATTATTAAAATAGGAGCATGGAACTTTCCACTCTTATGACTGAATAAAAAAAGAAAAACTAATTTAAGTTTGATACTTAGGCAGAAAGAAAAGAGGAACAGGAGAAATGACAAATAAAATAAGAGAAAGAAGGGGTACAGAGGAGTAAGAGTGTATAAGCCCTCGATCATGATTTCAGGTTGGTGAACGAGATGATTTGAGAGGCTTTTTTTCATGTCTAGCCAGGGTACCCTGATTTTAATTAGTGAGAGTGTTTCAGCTTTGACACTACTGACATTTTGGGGCATACGATTCTTTGTTTTGGAATGAGGTGTATATGAACTGTGCACTGTAGAATGCTTAGCAGCATCCCAAGCTTCTACCCAGAGGATGTCAGTAGCAAACCCCACCCTCAGGTCTGGCAACCCAAAATATCTTGACATTGCCAAATGTCCCCTGGGGGCAACCACCCCTCCAGTTGAGAACCACTGAATTATATAAACGGAATTCAGGAGGAGAAATATCCTCCAAATTGGGATATGTTTCTGTAGATTTCTAACAGAAAGATCATACCTTTTCTCCATATCTTTATGTAGACTTCAAATGGCCGGTTGGCTTGCATAGCTTTTGAAGTTACAGAAAGGATGTTCAGATATTTGGCCAAGTCACTAAGTTTGAGATATTCCTTTCATTTGATCCCAGACAGACATTGAAATCTGGGAAATGCTCACACTGCCATTTAAGACTTCAGGATCCACTCACAGCTTTAAGGCTTCCAACCTTCTGGCCCTGGGATGACCCTTCTTAGGGGGTTGACCTACAGAAATGACACATAGTGGCTTCCATTGGTCCATCCTTCCCAGAGAAGAGTGTTGCCCTGTCCCTTGAGACTTGCTTCCAAGGAGCCGGTGCCTGATTTTGAAAAGAAGGGTGGCTGGGCTGTAGCCTGACCGACTTTATGCAAAGCCAACAACTCCCTAAGGCCAGGAACACGTTGCCAGAACTGCACTCCCAAGGTCTGAGTTTGGATTCCCCTGACCTGCACTGTTTACAAACACAATCAGATGGAATCAGGATCACTCCAGGTGCTAACTTTATGGAGCAGCCTTGCAAAAGCACATTGGAAGGTTTTATATATTGATTAAGCACAGGAATATTAATATGATTTTTGCCTCTAGTCTACTTCTTTCTTCAGAATATTCCCAGCTGGGATTAAGAAAGTTTCTCTGATTCCAGCTGAATACTAATATGGTAAACTTTGGGGTGAACATTTGACCTATGCCTTTCCTTCCTTTCTCTCTTTGGCACCTCCCCCTTCTCCCCTGTCCCTCCAGAGAAAATAGCCTTCCAGGTTTCACTATGGGGCTCCTGGTTGACACGGTGACTGATGGTTCACAGTGCTGCGTGCCTTGACCTCGTCAGCATCAGAAACTGCTCTCACATCTCAGTCATCTCTGACAGCCTTTGAGCAGGGAATCGAGACAGTCTCCCTGACACAAAGGCTTCTGGCCTGGGGTAAAAAATTCCTTTTGAAAAAAAAAAATTGAACACTCTACAGACCACACTGCTTTTCATTCATCTTGCAGTCTGGCCCATCCATCCCAAACTCCATATTAGCTTTCAGACAGTACAGCCTTTCCTATTTCTTGGAGGCTAGCCACAGTAGCTCAGACATTTTTACATTGTAATAGCTTATTCCTGGCACAGCCTTCAGAGCCAAGAGGAAAGCTGGTCAGTTTATACAACAGCAGTTAATTTTGACATTTGATTAGCAAAATAAGGGTTAATCTTATTTCTTAGCATAACACTCAGTAATTAATCCAAATAATATTATATGAAAAGAAAAGGAAAGATAGGACCCAGTATTATTACAGAGAACAACTGGTCTCATTGAATCTGAATGACATTCTAGAGTCTTTAGAATGAGGCTATCGTGTGTAAACAGAAGCAATGTATGTGATCGGATAATTAAAGCAAGAAAAACACAAGACCCAAATATCAACCTTGATTTTTTCTCAACTTACAGTAAGTAAACTGCCTTGATGTATTTAAGCTCCATTTTCTTGACCTCAGAATGGGATAAAATGCATATTTCCTTCTGAATTCAGCCTCAGCCCATCCATGTTTAAGAACATCAAGTCTGTTGGATCATTAGAAAAAAGGACATAAATATACAATTTATTTTCCTTTCATTTCTTTCTCAGTCAGCCAGGTTGATAGTAATATTGTGCAGTAGTAGCACAGGTGGCTAGCTGTCCGCTAGCGCAACATGAAACAGTAGGTGTAGAGTTGTTTTCCAGAAGCACTTATCCAGCGAAGGCTCCGCTTCCCAGCATCCCTTGTATGTGGGGATGTGGGACTGCTTTTTGGTGAATAGAAGGCTAGTGGCAGTGGTGAGCACCACTTTAAGCCTTGACACATAAAAACTTTCCAATACAGTTGTTAGATTTAGCAAATAAAAACATGGGATGCCCAGTTAACTTGAATTTCAGATAATTACATACCACATACTTATATGAGAAATTTTTCGTGGTTTATTTGAAAATCAAATTTAAGTGGGCATCCTGTATTTTATCTAGCAACCCTACCTTCTATGCAAGACCCTCTCTTTCCTCTCCTGATGTCGGTTCCCAGGGAGCTTTTGGAAGCTTGTTGAGTCTGGAAGAGACTCCACCTGTCTGGGCCCTTGACTGATTGTGTGGAGCAGAGTCCACCTCCTCCTACAGATTCTATTTTATGCAAACAAGAAATCTACTCATATTGTGTTGTCACTGAGATTTCAGTACTTATCTCTTTTAGCATACGTTAACTAATAAGTATGCCATTCTAAAGCAGAGAAAATTCCTTTTCATCTCTCATACTTACTGGTGGACCTCAGAGTATTGTTCAAAAGGACTCAGAGGCCATCTTGTCCAAGCCAAGGTTTTTATAGAAAAGGAAATTGAGTTCTATACACAGGAAATGACTTGGCCATAGTCTGTCTTACCACAATGACCTTCTCATGTGTTCTCTGTTTACCACTAAACAATGGACATGCACCAACCCTACAATCACCAGTGATAGTATAAATTCTCAGATGGCTCTCTGTTCCTCACATGGTTGTTATTTATGTGGAAAGAAGGATGTCTATGGTGGCAATTGACCATAACACCTGGTATATAAAAGATGGCAGATGTAGACAACACCTAGAGCAAATGTTGTGGGAATTCAGAAGACAAAGGCATTTAGAGATTATTGAACTTGCACAAAGCCTTACAAAAAGCACAGAAGAAAAAACCTGTAGAGTGGTCTGGTTACAGAGGACATTCTATGCAGAGGGAATGGCGAAAGTAAAGAGTTTAGAAGAGATACTCACAAAATGAGACTTGAGCAATTAATGTCCCAATGTTTTGTGGCTCAGACAGCAAGTGACCAAATGAGGGCATCCAAATGAATATGATCTCCTTAGATTCACTGAACAGACATTTGCACTGGAAAACCTGGAGGTTTTTACACACTGAGGCTCAGAACATCTTGACTATAAGCCCTGTAAGAAATCGTTAGTAGCTGGGCATGGTGGTACGCACCTGTAATCCCAGCTACTTGGGAGTCTGAGGCAGGAGGATACCTTGAGCCCAGGAGTTGAAGGCTGTATTGCGCTGTGATTGCGCCTATGAATAGTCCCTGCACTCCAGTCTGGGGAACATAGCAAGACCCCATCTTAAAAAAAAAGAAAAGAAAAGAAAGTTTCTCTGAACTTTGGGGATGCAGCATAGCAATGATACATTATGGTAGGGTTTCCTGTTCTTCTTTAACTTGCAGAGAACACATACAGTCAGTATTTTCCCTGAGGTTCAGGGAAACCAGCACCAATTGTGATATGATTCTCCCACTTGTTAGTGGGAAGTTAAAAAACCATGAATCTCAGTGTGCTGGGAAAGTGAAGGGAAGTGAGGGAGAGTTGTCTTCCTGTTCAGATTGTGGGGATGTATTGATTCTTGCTGCTAAACTGGAGTAAAGGATGATTAGACTCCTGGACTCTCAGCACCTCAATAATAATATTGACCCACATAGGTTGGGGATTTACCCCTGACCCCATGACCAATTAATATGGTTGGTTAGTTTGTACTGTGGTTTTCTATTCCAGAGGTAGAATAGGGATTCCAGGGTTTAACAAAAGGAGAGAAGATTTTTGCTGAATTTTGTTCTAAAAGAAAGGACACTTGTTGTCTGAGAGAAGTCTAGATTTGGGGTTAGACATTGGACTGACCTTGGCAAGCTAATATGTGAATGCTTTTGTCCATCTAGAAGTGGTTGTATTGTTGAGAGTTCATGCATTTTATCACTGTTTAGAGCTTCTAAAAGCACAGCTATTTCCTATGAGGTGTTGTATAAGAATCACTGCAATAAATAATTCTTTTTGGTTGATTTAAGGAAACATAGACATATTTATATAATTTGCAATTTAAACATTTGTATGTTCACAAAAATCAGTAAAAATAGTTGATGTTACTAGTAGTAATAATCATTACTCCAGGCTGTTTTTCATCCATTCAGTGGATATCTATTGACACTTTTCTGAAGCAGAAGAAGTTGGTGATTAAGAGCATGAGAGCTGGGGCCAGGTGCCTGGGAATCCTGGCTTCCCTACCTATGAGTCTCATGGCCTTGGGCAAGCTGCTAAAGCTCTTTGTGTTTCTGTCCGTGTTACTATTGCTATATAACAAATTATCCACAGTTTAACACATTAAAAAAACTTCTTTATTCTTCTCATGAATTGTGAAGGTCAGGAATTCAGACAAGGCAAGCAGGGATGGCCTGTCTCAGTTCCATGATGCCCAGACCCTCAGATGGGAAGACTTGAAGGTGATTAGATGGCTGGAGACTTTCAGAATTCTCTAAAAGTTGGAATTACCTGGTCTAGGCTGGGCTGTCTGGAAGACTAGGACTGCCAACTGGAGTGACTGCACATGGCCTCTCTGTGAGGCTTGGCATTGTCCCATCATGGTGGCCTCAGGATGGTCACACTTATATATATAGCTGCTCAGGCTCCAAGTGTAAGTGCTCCAGAAAACAAACTGAGGCTGCATAGCTTTTTATGACTTATCCTCAGGGTCATAACCCTGTCTTCTAATATATTCTATTGGCCAAAGCAGTCACAGGTCCTCCTAGATTCAAGGGCAGGAAACCTAGGCTCCATCTCTTGCAGCTATGTTGAAAACTTCCACAGTTTTCTCAAATGGGAGTAATAACAGTACCTCCCTCATATGGTTTTATTCACCCTTATATGAGCTAATATTCATGCAGTGCTAAGAATGAAGCATGGTACACAGTACAGTATTCAAGGAAGGACAGCTCTTATTATTCCAGGAACCGGGCTGAATGCTGAAGCTTCACAGATGAAGGGGACTCAATCTTGGCCACTTTGAGAACTTCACAGGGAGGTGAACATGAGCTCATCAGAGTCCTCACTCTTCCTTAAAAATCTAGATGTAAAATATTATCTAATCCCATTGCCCAGCTCACTCCAGCCTCAAATGGTCCTGTGAGATGAGCAGGGTTGTGCATTAGTCTTATTCTATTTAACCAAAGAGAAAATTGAGGCTCAGAGAGGTTAAATGACTGGCCTAAGGTCACAGGGAGTTAGGGACAGAAGACAGGGCTAGAGGAAATGTAACAGACCCCCAATCTTTGGATTCTGAGTCGTATGAGAACTCTGAACTGTTCCCTCCAAAATGCCCTTTCCTGTGAGGAGGGGTGGCTGACTATACCACCAGGGGCACAACAGGCTGTAGGCACAGGAGCCCAAGACCTTTTGCTCTTTGGCCTTTAATGAAGCTGCTGTCATGTTTCCTCCCTCTCTGCCCTGCAGGAAAACACTATACTACTGGGGGGAAACACTATCATACTTCATTAAAAGAGACACTTAGCAGGAGGCAAAGTGCAGAGGAAAGAAGAGAGAGATGCTCCTCCCGCCCACACCCCTTTCTGGGCTTACTTCCCTCCAGCAGTTCCCTTGTTTACCCTTCATGCAACAACTCCCCCCAGCTTTCCGAGTTCCACCTTCACGAAAAATAAATCTCCCATTAGCTCCACCACTGACTTCTGAAGGGGCACAGCAATACCTTGAATTTCCAATTTAAACCAGAGCACTGCAAGTGGAGAACAAATTTCACAAGGGCTGCTCAAATGTGTTCCTCAACTGCAGCAATTGTTCCCAACAATGCAGAAGAGAGGCGCCTGTTACCCTGATTCCTTGTGTGTTCTTCCTAGTGGAGTCAGATTTGCATTCTCTTCTAATCCAGTCCGACTGCCAGGGCCAGGCCCTGAGGGCTTGGATTCTGCCTGGGTTCTGTATGGTTTGTGCTTGGGAGAGTTGCTGGTATAAAACACGCAGGGGCCTGGGAGGCTTGACTTTAATCCCCAGCTGTGCCTTGGTATTTCTTTCTCATTAAGGGCATCAGGGTTATCGAAGCTGGGAGAATGGTTACAGATAAGTTCCCCCCACCCCCAGCCCTCACACAACCCTTGAATGTCTTTGTCATTTTTTTTTTTTCTCCTGAGAGCAAACTGATTATTGTGACAATCATCATCCACCACCTGGAATTTCGCATCCCAGATGAACTGGGAGGAGGCCCCAGAATAGGACTGTTCCCAATAACAATGGACTGAGATTTTATTTGTATTTTTAAAAGCTTTGCTGGCAGGTGTATCAAGTGTTGGTTACCAGAGCTCCAGTTGATTCTTTTGCACAAGAACGTTGAGAATCATTGATGAGGACCTACAGAATTGAATATCCATTTTACAGACAATAATAGAGCTAGAAGGCACTCCAGAAGAAGATCTTTTGGAGGGACAAGTGCTCCTTTGTATATATCCTACTAAATGTAGGTAATGCATCACTTCTAGGAGTTGAGCTCCTATACTTTGATTAATTGTTGAATTCATTGGTGAAATATTTGTTGAGCACCAGTTGTGTAGTATCCACTGAGCCATGTGCTGGGAATTCAAAGATGATTAAGACATCATCTTCATGTTAGCTGTTCTCAACGGGGGAATATCTTTTACCTCCCATCCCAGGAAATATTTGGCAATGTGTGTAGACATTTTTGTTGTTACAACTTGGTGTGTGTGGGGGGTGCTACTGGCATCTAATACATAGAGACCAGGATGGCTGCTACACATCCTACAATGCACAGGACAGTCCCACAACAAAGAGTTACCCAGCCCCAAATGTCAATAGTGTCATGGTTGGGAAACTATTCTTAGGAAGCTGGGAGTCTTGTTAGGTGGCAGGCATTTAGACATGGTGAAAGGTATAAGGCAGGCATGATTTAAACACATTGAAAGCAGAAAGGCATGGGACTAAGGCTGGTGCTTCCTCTCTTGCCAACCACCAACCACTCTCTTCTGCTCAGGGCCAACTATTTTCCTTCTATTGGTGGGGGGAGGTCATATTTTTAATTTATTTCACTATTGGAGATACCTGACAATTGTGTTTACTACTACAGCTACATAAAGGTATGAACAAAAAGGCTGGGAAATAGGATGAAGTTAGACTTCTTTCCTAATACGTGGAGTTCTGGGCTACTTGGAGAGCCAGGGACCCCTTAACCATTTCACTCGTCCTTCTCAGTCTTTTTTCCCTGATCTTCAAAAAGAACCACAGTGAGTAGAATCATCAGGCTCTGGAGCTGTGAGCATTATTGGAAAAAACAAGGGTTTCAAAGCCCGGTGTTCTTGTCTTTGCCATTCACATGTTGAATGAACTTGAAAAATAATTTCCCCACTGTAGGCCTCAGTTCCTTCACATGCTAAATTAAATCATAGAATAGATGATTGTTTTGTTCTCTTCCAACTTGTTGGGCAAATAAGCAGCTTTTTTTGTCAGCTCCTGATGCCCACTAGACCTTATACCACCTCTTCTTCTCACACTCAAGACTTAGGAAAAAAACTTGGTGACTACTACTCCACCATTCTGCTCCTCCTGTGGGGTGAAGAGTAGATGCGTCCAAGGGACTAATTGTACACTAGCTCCCTAAAGGAGAAGATACCACTTTCTCTTATAGGCCAGGCTTGATCATTAAGGCACCTGAAGGGGTAAAGAGGGATGGCAGGAGGCGAAAGGCATAAACATCTGAGAGGATGTATCCTGTCAGGGTAAGAGTGTCTGCCTGCTAATCTGTCAGGTCTTTCTTCCCCCATTCTAGGACAAAATGATTTTGGAAAGGGGTTTTTTTCCTTTCAGCTATTTCCACTTAAGCCCCCAAAATAGTTCTAAGTATGAAGGAATAATAAGGCATGGTAGATAAGTAAAAATATGAATAGTGATCAATAATAAAACATGTATTCAGAGTTATTGGTTTTCTTACTGAGGCATGTATGACCTCTCTCCTTTCGGAATTTCAGTTACACTGAAAGTCCAAATGTTATCACATGGTTTAGCAGTTAACTGTTTTGTCATGGTATTTTGCATCATCTATTTATTGCCCCAACTAGACTACTCACTCCTTAAGGTCAGGGGCTGTCTCTTAGACTTCCTTTGTAAATTCCACAGGATCCACACTAGGCACATAGAAGACATCACTCAGTAAACCAACAAGTGGCTGCAATTCCATTTCAATAAGTGCCTTTCCTCATATATCCTGATTAATGAAAGATCTTCACATTTCTTTTAAGGGTCTATTTACTTTTGAACGCCAATTGATATCACAAAATATTGGATCAGTGTCATTTGGATTTGTATCATTTGGATGTATTGAAATAGCACTTAGTTTGTACAGGCCTAGAGAAGGGTTTCTCAACCTTGGCACTATTGACATTTTGATATAATTTGGGATATTTGCAATAGGTCTTTGTTGTGGGCTTCTGCCCTGTGCATTATAAGATGCTTAGCAGCATCCCTGGCCTTTACCCACTAGATGCCAATAGCGTGCCTTCCAATTGTGATAAACAAAAATGTCTCCAGATATTGCCAAATATCCCCTGGGGGACAAAATCTCCCCCAGTTGAGAAGTGCTGACCTAGAGGAAAACACAAGAAGACTATCCATAACGCATTTATCATTTGATGGTCACCTACTGGTTCCTGAAAGATCCATTATGCAATGATGTTTCATGTATTTCTTCAAAACACATCAAGTTTACTCGTAGACATTCATTCATTCTCCAGACACTTATCAAACATCTGCTGTTTTCCAGGCACTGTGGAGGAATCCATGATGAATAAAATATAATTCCAGATACAAAAAATGCACAATCTAGCAGTGAAGATAAGACATGAGTCAAATATAGGCTAATAGAAAACCATTTCTGCTCTAAAACAGAGCTACTCAAAAAATTTGGTTTCCATAAAGTCCATAAGCTTTTTGTTAATGATTCATGAGAAGAATATAAATCAAACACATCACTGAGCAACTGATTTAGATCAGCTGATTTTTTTTTCTCTTTTTATAAAAAGATTTTATTAATGAAGGAAGCATTGCTTAGATTTACAGTCTGGTGCAGGCTTTTTATTTCACTATAGACTTTTAAACAAACAGTTTGAGGACAAGCTCTCTCATAAGACTTTAAAAAAAACTTACAGGAAAAAAAGTACTGTGGTTTACATAGGGAAGGTGTGAAGACCAGTTTGAAGAAACAATTGGGGTTGAGGAGGTGATTGATCTGAGTTTGGAAGACAGGTAGGTGTATTCGTCAGAGTCTGCTAATTACTACAATAATCTTATGATCTGGGTGGCTTAACATGGTGAAGTGTTAATTCTTGATTAAGTTGCCATTCATCATAGGTCTACAGAGAGGTTCTGCCCCGGCACTCATAGGGAAGCGGGCTCCTCCCATCTAGTGGCCCAACATCTCATATGGTCTTAGGAGTCCTCCACTAAATTCTGTTGGGGGATAAGAAAAGAGAGAGTGTAGAGAGACATGCCCATCCCAAACTATCTCACATATCGTTTCTGATCACATACTTACCATATTTCTTACTTCTGCTCATATTGCATTGGTGAGACTGAGTTATGCACCCCCACACAAGGGTCCTAGATGTGTTTTCTAGTGGTGTGTCAAGAAAGTAGAAGATAACATGGATATTGTTGAGTACTAGGTATGTTTGTCACAGAAATTGCTGGATAGGCACTTTAGGAGAACAGAATGATGAATATGAAATAATTGGCAGGAAGATTCAGGGCAAAAATGGGGAAGACTCATTAGTTAACTGAAGAATAGTGTGTGAAAACAAATCTAGGATATGTGGCTGAAGTATCTTGCACAGATTGCAATGATATTTTCAGTGGTAAAGGGCAATTGTTGAACACTATTGATTTTTTTAAAGTCTTCTCAAAACTTAAATTAGTAAATGACACTTTTTATTATAAAATAGTATGTGTGGAGTACAATTTTTAGACATTATGGAAACTACAAAGATTCAAATCCACTGGCTTTTTATTATCCGGAGGAAAAACACCGTCAATATTTTGGCATGTTACCTTCCAATTATTTTTATTAGCATTGTGCATATGAAGGCATCCGTATATCCTTTTCAGAAAAAAGAAAATTGGGCTCATAGTTTCAGTATTGTTTTGCATTCTGCTTCTTTCATGTGCTTGTGATATGAGTAAGAACAAGGCTTTTGGAATCATACTCTCTGGTTTATATGACTGACTCGCCACTTACCACCCGGACAAGTTACTTTGCCTCTGTTTCTGTTTATTCATCTGGCAATTATTGTGAGGATGAAATGAGAAAATTCGCATAAAGGAATTAGATTGTGCTTTTGCATGGTGAGAGCTCCATAAATGTTAGATATTATATTGTGAACATTTTTCTATGCTATTACATGTGTTTTCCAACTATGTGAGATTCCCATAGATGAGCTTATTGTATTTAGCCAATGTCTTCTTATTAGGGATTTAGTTTGTTTTCTTTTCATGTGTGTGAGTGTGTGTATACAGAAGTTTAAATATTGTTTGAATAAATATATTGGTGCATATAGTTTTGCATCTTTGTTTATTTCTATAAAATAAAATATAAGATTACTGGGTCAACAGCATATTTTTAAGCCCCTTGACACATATTGCTGAATTGCGCTCCAGACTCGTGTCATTAAT
Source organism: Daubentonia madagascariensis (assembly GCA_023783475.1). Taxonomy (NCBI): domain Eukaryota; kingdom Metazoa; phylum Chordata; class Mammalia; order Primates; family Daubentoniidae; genus Daubentonia; species Daubentonia madagascariensis. The sequence goes on from JAKFHU010002080.1 coordinate 6,042,908, forward strand.
ACTTTAATACTAGCGCAGTATGAGAATTTCAGTTCTCCCCACTCTCACCGATATGAACTGAATGTTTGTGCTCCTCCAAGTTTATATGTTGAAATTCTAACCCACAATGTGATGTTATTAAGAGATGAGGCCTTTGGGAGGTGATTAGGTTATGAGGGTGGATCCCTCATGAAAAGAATTAGTGCCCTTGTAAGAAAAGACAGGAGAACCAGCCCTCACTTTGCTTTCTGCCATGTGAGGACAGAGCAAGAAGACAGCCATCTGCAAACCAGGAAGCTGGTTCTCACCAGACACAGGATCTGCTGGCACCCTGATCTCAGACTTCCCAGCTTCCCGGACTGTGAGAAATACATGTTTGTTATTTAAGCTACCCAGTCTATGGTATTTTGTTACAGCAGCCTAAACTAAGAGAGACAACCACCAACCTCATTATTAATATTAAACACACACACATGTTATTTATCTACTTTAAAATGATTTCTCATTCCATAGAATTTTTGGATTGTGGCAAACCAATAAATGTGATGTTATTAACAATGTCTATTTGTTATTTTGTGTTAGCTAGACTTTTTGATGGTATGTGCATTTAAAAAGAGGGCTATCTAGACTAGGTGATATTGTTTTAATCTAAAGCAAAGTAAAGGCACTTGGCTGGACATTTGGGGATGTATTATATTTTGGGATCTCTAATAATATTAGATGGAAACTATTTGAAATTCATTCCTTCAATCCAATTCCTTATTTTATATGTCAGACTCTATCTAGAACACTGGCTTTATAGAATTACATGCTCGGAGCTGAGATAGAGCCTGATTAGAGATTGTGAACTAAATAAATCTCTCCCACTACAAATCATACCAGCTATATAATTGTTTCCAGAGAAGGAAACAACCTAAGGTGACCAACTGTTTAATACCAGTCTGGGTATCCCCCACCAATCTATAAGCATTACACTATATTTCAGGACTATTTGAAAACAAAAAGATGCTATTGCCTTCAATTCCAGACTACCTGTAGGGGTTCATATCCTCTTCCAGGATTTGAGGAGACACTGATGGTAGAATTGTTGGTTTCTGAGTGTTACAACCATCCCCTATCAAAGCACCAAGTGGTTTCATTTACTTCCTGGGTATGATCCAATAGTGCAATTCAAGCAAGTTGCAAATTCCTGTTGGCAATTCCTATTAGGACTGCCAAAACCAAAAACCAGGTGTTACCCATAAATCCCTGTAAATTACTCAAGCAGCAGACTCCCTCCATCAGAGGAGTGAGAGGGATCCACTAACAGTGCATCTTACCCATGTTGTCCTCAAATAATAAAACAGGCCACACACTTATCTAAAACCAATATAATAAGAGTGTATCTCTGTGAAACCTAAATAATCATTTTGAAAGAGAATCATTCAGTCTGTTTACAAAATTGTTTGAAGTACATTTTAGTGAATTGACTTAAAAAAAAAAAGATCCCGTATCTTCTGAAAGACCAGCTATTTGACATCACGAGGAGTGGCAATCTTTGATTATGAAAAGAGAATATGTAAAAAATACTATGTCTCGTGCCACAAGAGTTAGCTATTTTTATTATTACTCATTAATTGTAGTTTTTTTTTTTCTTTAACTGTTAGGCTTACGGCATAGTTTCCCCCTTCTATTAGAAGAAGGGGGAAAAGAGACGTGAAAAGAAGAGGAACTGAAGTGTAGAATGAGGGACTGGCAGGGTGGAGAAGAGGAAAGGAGGGAGGGAGGAAGGAAGGAAGGGAAGAAGGGATGAGAGAGGAAAGGAGGAAGAACGAGAAGGAGGAAAGGGGGAAAATGTAGCATTCCTGCTTTAGCTTTAACCTCACCTTTCAATTAGGAATGGGCTGATTTTGTGTGTGCGCTTTTCCCTTCCTAGTCCCTCTGCGACAGGCTCCTCCGAGGCACAGGCGCCGTCTAAGGGCGCGCTGCTCGCTGAACAGAGCATCCGGCCCTCGGTAGCGATGCGGTGGACGGAGCAGGTGCGCGCTACCTACCTTCACTGCAGGAGCTCTCGGGAGAAGTCCTTTGTCTTTTCTCAAATGGTCATAAATAACACTATGCTCCAGGTGTTTAAAGACCCTGACACAATGACCTTTAATTCTCTCCCAACCCCAAATCATAGAGAATTATCAACTTGGAATGACTTTAAGCTTGGTGTGTCTGTTTTTATCCGCTCCTATTTTTAATTATTGATGGTGTTATAAGAACAGTCGTCGTGACATTATGAGCAGAAAAATAAAATCTGGCACTTGCTTTCTTGACAAAAGGGGAATTAGTGGAGAAGGTATGGATTAAATTGGACTGGTTAAACTGGCACATCACAGTCAAGGTTTTGCAAGCTCTGTTATGGGAATTTCAAAATTGCTGAGTGAATTCCTCATATTTTCTACATGATCATGTGGACTGTATTTGTTAATTTTCCCAAAAGATTACTTGTAACTATTGCCCACTCATGACAAGATAATAAAAACAAAAATATCTCAGTAAATGGCATCATGATATCAACCAAATCGCCCCAATCAGAAACCTAGGCATCATACGTGACACATCCCTCTTTTTTACATATCTCAACTATCAGCAAATCTAATCCATTCTTCCACCAGAATCTATCTTGTATCTGCAGACCATACTGGACACTGTTCAAGCTACCGCCATCTCTAGCATACTGTGCTGCTATAACCCTCTTACCGGCCTCTGTCACCTCCAGTCAATTCCCTTTATTGTGGCCAGAATGATCTTTTGAAAATACTAAACCGAAGCTTATATTTAAGTTTATATTCAAAGTTACCTGTTCTTGAAGCAACTTTCCATTGCTTTTTAGGATTAAGACCTAAATCTTAAAATGACTACAAAGTCCTGCCTAATCAAATCTCTGCCTCCCTCTTTAGCCCCATTTACATCGCTCTCAAAATGCTAAATCCTCAGAGGTTATTTCTATGCACTGTTAATTGCATTTATGTCACATGTCTAACGTAGTAATTATGTATGTATATATATACTGATCGCTGCATTTTTTCTAGTGTTTGGTAATTATGAATAATGTTGCTATAAGCATTTGTGCACAGATTTTTGTGTTTGCATTTCTGTAGGGAAAATAGGAGTGTAATTGCTGGATCATATGGTGAGTATACAGTATATTCAATTTCCTAAGAAACTGCCCAACTGTTTTCTGGAGTGGTTGTACCATCTTTATATTCCCACTAGCGATGTGTGAGATATCCAGTTGCTTGCCATCCTTGTCAGCGCTTGGCTCGGTATATTTTATTTTAGCCATTCTAATAGGTGTGCTACTACTATTTGATTTTTACAGGAAACCAGTCCAAAGTGTCAAGAAACATGTTCAAGGTCATATAACTGATTCACCAAAGAGTCTAGGGCCCACTTGTTCTCCACTGTTGAATGATTCTCTGCATGCTAGCTACCTTTGAAGGGTAAATAAGACTAGTTTACAGAACTTAATTAATTTACTTCATGGAAAATTAATGAATCAAATTCTATTTGTACTTTGGAACCAAAGGGTAATTATTTGTGACTTCAACCTTCTTACTTTGATTATGGGTCAGTATATTAGCAATGACTTTACCTGGGTTCCTGAGATTAAAGAAAGGATACAATACTTTCAAACAATGATGTAAAATTCAAATCTATTGCCCTCTACTGAGTAAGGTAATAGGAAAATGTTGCCTGAAAGTCAGAAAACTGGATTTGAGTTTTGCAATCAGTTGTGTGATATTAGTTTATGAGTATTTTTCTGACCATCTGTAAATTGAGGAAATAATGGCAAGTGATTTTGGAGCTTCTTTCCAGCTTGCTTGCATGTGCTTTGATTTTGGTGACGGGCACTTGTGACTCATGAAAGAAAAAAAAAAGAGTTCAAAAATGTTTTTTGAATTGACAATAAAATGAAGAGAAGGCTTTAATTAATTATATTTTCAATTTTTCCCTTCTGTCAATATGGTCTCAAGTTCTTTTATGCTCGGACCATATACATTAGTTATTTGCTTGCAAATATATACCTAGAGAATTTTCTTCACATAGACAATTTATAAATTATACTTCAGTATTTGCATAGTAACTCTCCTTTCCACTTGAAGATGCCATTGCAACAGTGTTATTTGCTAAAAAATTATTTTTTTCTTCAGAAACCAGGCCTTGACTGTGGGGTATTTTGGGGGAGGATGGTAGTTATGTCAATATGATTTCCTCTTTCATTATTACTCATGCTACCCTCTCCTCTCATTTACTTTTCATTTAAAATTTATTGGACTGTTGTAGGGTTAATATTAAATAAGAAATATTAGGATCAAGTAGATTCCCTCTCAAGGTTTCAAATGACTTAAAATACCTGTACACTTAATTTATTATTTATTTTATATCTGAATTGAATGGAAATCTTCGCAAAAAAGTTTTCTCCTTTTGGAAAGTCACAAAGGAGTTATATAAACTTTTAATAAATTTCACATTCTGTGAAAAGTACAAAGAGATGGATAAAATATCATAGGCCAGTGGTACTGATATTTATGTTTGGATTATTCATTCATGTATGCATTATTGTTAGGATTTGATTACTACAGT